>JADLZL010003294.1:0-600000 GCA_015844335.1 Chrysopogon serrulatus | reverse complement strand
CTCATGGTTCTTGAGGAGATTGTATGCCTGCATCTCCCGATCTCCTTCCAAGTCGAGGTAGGGTGCGTCAGCATCCATGTCCATCGGCTCCTCGTGTGACTCCGCCGTGGGCATCTCTTCTTCATGCATTGGGCTTTCTTCGTGGTCGGTGGAGAATTGCATGCTTGTGCTATCATGGGAATGTTGAGAGCAGCATGAGCTCCTTCCTGTGATCTTCCTTGCCGCATTGGAAAGCCACCTCCTTAAATTCATGGTGAAGACAATAAAAAGACAAGCACAACTCAAGAGCGGGTTATGGTTAGCGAAAAATAATCACACTCAAGAGCTTGCTTGACTAGCTTGTGTAAGAGATTTTTGCAGAGGTTTCTTGCACTAAAGCTTTGATGGAAATGATTGAAAGCATAAGTGAGCAAGAGAGTGAAATGGTGGAGGTGAAAATGTAGAGTGTGAGGGGGATGATGAGCTCCATCTGGCCACCCTGCTATTTATAGAACCAGCAGCTGGCCGAGAGGGGGAGGGGCAACGGCTCCTAGCCATTGGCAAAGGCTGAGGCTGAGCGGCATTGGGCTGGGTGCGACCAAGACCTTGGTGCGCCCAAGCACCAGAGGTGGGCCCACCTGCTCCCCCTTTGGCGTGTAGTGGCCAACGGCCATTTCAAACTCATGACCATTGGGGGTTCATTTGAATTCCTAATGGTCTGTTTAGAAATTAAGTTTGAACATAGTTTTATTATAAAAATTACTTCAAAAAATTCTGAAAAATGAGAAATGAGAATAACAAATTATTCTAGTGTAGAAAATGACTTTTGCTGATTTTTTTGGAACTTTTGAATTTGTTTTGAATTTTTTATTTTTATTTTTAGTCATCCAACCTTTACGCTCAGACAAAGCTTTGACGAAAAAAGCAATTAACTCATAGTCTTGACTTATCTCTATATAAAATTACTTCCATAGTTTATAAAATATACTCAAAGTTCATTAACCGAAGTTTAAACACCATGTCCAAATTTGGTTAAAGAAGGCTATTTTAACCTAAGCACCATGCTTAATTTAAAAAGCCAATGGTTATACTACGCGTGTACATAACCAAACTAGAGCATATGACATAAACAAAGAAGCATGATCTCTAAAGAATTAGAGATAATTATGAGTAAAAAGGTCGGTGATCATCTACATACACGAGTGTACTTACCGGCAGCATCTAGGGATGGAAATATTGGGGTTGCTGCATCGGTGGCGTGATATTATTTGGTTTGTTGATGACTTGAGTGGATGGAAATCTTGCCCCACCTTGTCTTGATGCCTATATTCTTTTAAAGGCTCATCTTCCTTATGCTCTTGGTTTTTCCTACATGGTTAGGATATGGTGGATTCTGAGTGGACTTACCACTACTCGTGGTACCCGCATAGATAACGTTTGCAGGAATAGAAGCAGCAATATGAGCTAAATGATTTTCTTTTATTTTGTAAAAGCTCAATTGATTCCACATAGAGGAAGACAAACTTGGGGAGATTTTTTGTTACCAATTTTATCATTAGAGACAAGCTTGTTTATGAGGTTTTTTACTTTTGCTTGCTCTATCAGTAAGTGTTTTTTTTGTAATAGAAAGTTGATTCAAAATATAATTTAAGATTCAAATCATTACCTTTCCATTTTGAGGATACCTATACCATCTTGATCAGCCTGGTCCTTTGTAATGAAGTTCGTGTTGC
Organism: Chrysopogon serrulatus; assembly: GCA_015844335.1. Classification (NCBI taxonomy): domain Eukaryota; kingdom Viridiplantae; phylum Streptophyta; class Magnoliopsida; order Poales; family Poaceae; genus Chrysopogon; species Chrysopogon serrulatus. The sequence goes on along the minus strand of JADLZL010003294.1, from coordinate 598,288 downwards.
CCACGTTGACAATGAGCCCAACGGGCACATTAGCAACAATGGGAACAGAAAACTTATGGAGCGTCGTCTTGGGCCATCGAATTCAGTGCTGATGGTGCTAGGCTGACGAGTTTGGCTGTCAATGGAGTGTTGAAGGGAGGAATGATGTGGAGTTGAGCTGTCCTTCAGAGTGACTCCGGATTCTTGGTGAAGCTTATCGACGAGTCAAACCTCGTCAAACACTGTCCTGTTTTTATCCACAACAGGAGAAAACAAGCAAAGTTATCCTGCATGAGCAAAGGGTTATTACATAGATATATCATCATGAACATGTTCTAATAGATCCTTTTGACCTAGTGCCTGTAACAGAACCGACCAAATTATAAGAGCACAAGCGCAAAAACAATCGCCGAAGCAACTAATTTTCACTATTGAGCCCATATAATCCCAGTAGTCCAAAAATCTTGAAGGATTTCAAACCAATAATCATACAAACCAAGATCGAACGCAATTCAACATAACTTACCATTCGTTACATTAGAGTTCACAAATAAGTTCACAAGTAACATCACATACCGAATTACTTAGTTATTACAACATAAGTTCAGAAGTAGCAAAAGCAACATAGTTTTGAAACCATCAGAATACACCCACACTTAGTTCAATTACATGCCATGTCCGTAGTTCATCCCACAAAAGCACATGGTAAGATAGTAGAGTTGATCTTTGCCCGAGACCTAGTCATGATCCCTAGCGGGGTGAAGACACACCTTGCAGAAGCCGTTATAGAGAATATCATCTGCAACAAAAGGGAATAAACCCTGAGTACAGGAATATACTCAGCTAGACTTACCCGTCAAAAACTAGAAATAAATGACACCAAGGATCATGCAAGGCTTACTTTGGTGGAGCTGGCTTGATTCATTTTGCGTAAAAGTATAAGTAGCATTAGAGAATCATTTTATTAACTAGCAGCAGCTTAAATCATTCTTAACCTTTCATCCAAGTAGGCATCTGAACTAAACAATCACTTTATTATAACAAGCATTAATAACCATATCCAGTTTAGTACAGCTTATCATCATGATCATCATCAATTATTAGAACCATCATTATTTTGTGAGGTCTATGGTGCCGGATGCTTGGTCAAGTTCTCACTATCCGAGAGAGACGGCGATTCGAATCGATTCCAACTGAGCTCAGGGGGTATTCCCAACATACACCCAGACATGCCGCACGAAGGCACCTTAGGTTACCTTTGGTACAACTCAGACGCGGGCCCGATTTATACGTCGGCAAGACCGGAAAGGCGGTAGTCAGGATGTTCAAGTCATGCTAACCCAAGGACGACGTCAGGACAGTTATACATGCTTGCCCTTGGTCTAGCATGCCGCTTCCGACGAATTGCCCAACTGCCCCCCGCGTTCCTGTCTTGAGTTGAGCTACTCGGCTTCGCGGCCATGGCACTCCAACCCGGCCAGCTATGTGTTGGGCTGCGTTCAACATGGCCAAGTGTGTACATCGCTTCCAGTCCTTAATCGACTCAGACAGGGTCCACTGTCCCTGCCCGGTCTTCTTTTAATTTATCACATGGTTCATTTCCACGATAGCACATATAGCCAACCGTGACCAGAGAAGTAATAACCTATAGCTCACGAATGATAGGAAATCACCCGACTTCTACCAGTCTAAGCATGGCTAAGCAATTATATCGATCCTAAACTAGGACATAGGATTCAAGGTATAATATATACTGGACAAGGATAGAATATATATATGCAGTAAGTATTTCCAATCAACTCCTATTCTTAATGCAATAAACAACATAAAGTACTCAATTGCATTTTATGAAGATGGGAGGCTTAGAATGGTCTGGGGCTTGCCTTTCACGAAAGTGGATGGTTCGTGGTTAGGGCACTTAGTTAACTCTTCTTTGACGGAGTTGCTTTCGCCGGTTGGTTCCTCCTGCCTCTCCTCCGTCGGGAACTCCTGGTCCAGGCCCCCGAATTCCAGCAGCGTCACCCCCTTCGGTGAACCTATTGAAATGCAATGCATAATAAGAATAACGAATGCATTGATGCTCATGCATGAGAATAACAACAAGTAATACATACTAAACCCTCTAGCTAGGGTGATGAGCTCTATTCAAATCACTTTAAGTTACTGAGTAGGTGCATATCTCCTCTCTAAACAAACTCAAGTACTCACCAAGCAAGTCAAGGTACAACTTTTCATCATCAGTTAATGAATTGTAACCTACACCTAATCAACTTATATAAATTAGCAAAGCATCTGTATGGTATAGCTTCCCATATACAAAGACAAGCAATCACTTGAACACAATTCAGCATTTCTGACCTACAAACCGCAGCTGAAAGAACTAACTGTAACTAGAGTTTTATAACTCCAAATGACATGTAAGAAGACATTCTGGAAAGCTTATGAAAATGGCTACAACTCTTATTTAGACATCATAAGCTGATTCATAAGTTAAAAAGACCAAACAAATAGATCCCCAGATCTATCCGGAAAGAGCTTAAATGGGAGAATTAATTATTTACTCGTGTTCAAACTTGCACATTAAGCTCACCCAACTTAACCAAAAAGCTAAAGCATGATTAATTATTAACAGAAAACATGATGGTCCACCTTAAAACAATAAGGGCATAAATGAACACATAGCAAAAGTACCCAGAAAAATCTACAAAAATTACAGTGGACTACTTATAGCTCACATAGGCCACAGTTCAAATTTCACATTAAAATATTAAGTACAACTTCCTATGGCAAAAGAACAAGCTACACAAGCTTAAAGAAGGATAATTCATAAATCTACTTGAAAAGTATCAAACAACAGATTATATATTTTCCTTGGCTTAACCAAACCACAAAGATACAGTGTGCCAAATTTCACATCAAGAGCATGCACATAGAAAACATGATAAATAGCAAGAATTTAAAGGCATTTAAACAACTTATTTTGTAAACTGCCATCGAAAACATGATTATATGCCAACCAATAATTTTCCTAGATAGAGCAAAGCTAACACAACTGGATTCATATTTTTAGCACCATCCATTAATTAGTTATGCATTTAACCAATTTCCAATGCATTAAATAAGATAAATGCACCAAGTCAAATCTACTGCAGAACATCACATGTTTCATATTTTTATTAAAAACTAGACACCTCCAGGAACACAGCAAAATTGGAACCACTCCATTTGGACCTGTCTAACTCCAGATATGAATTTTGGAACTTCACACAAATTTATGGAAAAGAATAAACGAAAACCTAATTATAATCAGGCTGACATGTGGGGCCCATGGGTCAACGGGCCCACACGTCAGCCAGACGGCACAGAGCAGCGGTGGCGCCGATTTTGACTGGCGAAAGCTCGCCGGCGGTGATGTCTCCGGCGAAACCATCACCACCTTCGTGCTCACCTTGACCTAGCGCGTCGATTGAGGTAGGTTGCAGGTGCTTGCATCGGCCGGAGCAAGCTCGACGGCGACGATGGCGGCATGGCGGCGCTGCGTGACGGTGCTGATGCCGGCTCAGGCTCTAGCGAGCTCAATCGAGTCGCACGCAAGCTCTACGGCACCAAGATGAAGTGAGCAGAGGGGTTAGGGGTGATGGTTGCTACGGTGGGAAACTTGGGCTCGCGTGCGCGGCGGCGGACCGGCAAGCGCACGGCGGCAGCGAGCTCTGTTCTGGTGAGTCGGAACCCTAATTGGCTCAACCATCTAGGGTTTCACCATCTACGCAGCAAGGGGGACCTTGTACACACAAAAGGAGAGGAAGAGAGCGTCGGGCGAGCCCGGCCCAGCGGTGAGCTCGGCTTTCGGCATCGTTAAAACCATGGTGGACCCGGCGGCGAAATCGCAATGCGGCCTCACCTTAGGATGGATCAGCCTGCTAGGTGTGTCAAATGGAAGCAGACATCATGGTGAAGCTTTTGGTGGAGTCTGGTGGCTAATGGCGCGGTGGTTGCGGCGTGGAACGATGGTGAAGCGTGATGGCGACGGCGTCGGCTCCTCCTCCCACGTTTTCCCCTTTTTGGCCGAGCGAGAGAGGAAGTGAGGGCGAGGGAGAGCCAGGGCAGGGCGTGGGTGGTGTGGTGGCGACGGCGGCCCGATGGGCCCAAGCCCGGCGTCACGGCCACCAGGTGGCCCACACGGCTTTGGCTGTCGGCCACGGCCGGCCGATTTGGATGACGGTGGCGCCATTTCAGTCAGGCAGGGGCCGACTAAAACTGCCATCTTCTCATGTCATTAAGTTCTAAACCGAGCACAACCAAATTAAGACTCCATTAATAAAAGTTGTAGCCCTATAGCTACTCTACAACTTTTCTTACACATGTTTCCTCTGGTTTGGCCTAGATTGTAAACTACAAGTTGCCAAATAACAGTAAAACAAACAAAAGTCCATCTAGGACTTAGCCATATTTTGCCCCAGCAAAACAGCATTGATTTTGACACTAATGTGCACTTTTGAGCATCTTGCGCCCATTTTAATGACATGAGCCTTAAATAAAGTTTGTTTTACTCAAAATTCTCTACAACTTTTATTTAGGGTGCACTAACATACAAAGTTTCTAACTTGCACTTTTAAATCAGTCAAACAAAAGAGCTTTGGAAGGCATACCAAGTCAAACTAGCAGTTAGGAGCATAATTAAGCAAAATGACCAACATGAACATTGTTCCACCAGGTGTTCTAAGCATAGTTAAGCTACTGTAGGGCACTTTTGACAACATTACGTATCATGACATAGTATCAACCAGCATAGACAAGCATGAAATGACCATAACATGACTTGCAACATGGAAATTGCCTAACCACTTGATATGCTCATGCACATATGAGATGTAAATGATGCTTATGGACAATTAATGCAAATGTTTTAGTGAGCCTAACACCAGAGGTGTCACAGCGCCTTCCCTGGCAATGGCGCTAGAAATGGTTGTTGGCGTTTCTTAACGTCACTGCTAGTTTTACATTCTCCGCAACAGTGCTAGGAATGCTTGTTGGCATTCTTAGCATTATTACCGGGATTGCATCCCTAGCAATGAAATCAAAAAACATCTCAATGGTAGTTCTTAACGTTTACAGAATAAGTCTGCAAGCACATGGAATTGCCGTTGTAGCATTTCACCCAGAAGTATTCAAGGTATCATATTTTCCCAAAGGAAGGCACAGGTGTAAAAGACTCTATCTGGTGTATGAACTCGATAACATATTATATAGTATACCAAAGTTCACAACAGGGGTAAACCATGATAGATATTTGGATAATGTGACACACACATAGAAACCAATCTCAGGAATAAAGAAATAAGAATAAAGAAAGAAAGAATAAACCTAAACTGGAGCTGGCATCCTAGTGTACACAAGGGTAGAGTGATGAAGTTAAAGATGGATTCCTATGGCTTCACGGTCTAAAGGTTAGACAAACAATACTTCCACTTACTTACTTCGGGCACCGGAGTGCACCTAGTCTGCTATGCGATACTGGCCTGGACTCTACGCCATACCCTAGACGTGGGGGATTACAGGGGACGGATAGGGCTGTCACCACCTGTCGCCTACCACCTCATCCATTGGGTACGAGGCAAACAAAGGTAGCCTCTAGCTTAGACACCATGTCTATGATATCAACTACTACTCTAGCATTGACAAGGGCGATCTGTCTTTATCAGGGACCCTCTACTAGAGCATCCGCTATGGGGACAGACAACGAACCCGCAAACAAATTTAGGTAAAGGTCATCTAATCAAAAGACATAGAAAACCATAACAACTATGAACACCTACTTGGTCAAGATCCCGTTAAGTTACTAGGAATATGCTCATTGAGAGATGAACAGGGAAGAACAAAAAAGGTAGTTCATCCCCAACTCTCCCTCACACCCCTTCCTACTCCACTCTAACTAGCTAGCTAAGGTATGAACCCTAGAACATGATATTCTTGTCCCTATGGACAAGATAGCTCTTAACCTTAAATATGGTATGAACGATAGAACAAACAAGATCATATGCTAAACTAGTAACATAATAATCTAGCTCTAGTTCATAACCAAAATGATAGAATAAGAACAAGAACAAAATGAAGAACATGATATGAGTCAACGTAGAGAATGCTAGATTGATCATACCAATTCTCTAAGAGCTCTTGCTCTCTATTGGTATATTTAACGCACACAGAATAATCCAAGAGATAAATCCGCAGGCGCACGAATACCGCTATAGCTTTCACCTAAGAATACTCCAAGGTATCGAATTTCCATGAGGAACGCGAAGTGATCTAGTAATGAATCAAGAACGTCCAAGGATAGAAAAGATAAATATTTTTGGTGGGCAGCAAGAGGCTATCTAAGGTGATCTAAATAACTAAGAATCAGACTTTCGATACTTGTCTACTTTGGAGCAACAATACCTTTCCAACTCTCAAAAAGATGAGAAAGAAGTAGTTGGAGAAGGCTGCCAAAAGCTCTACAAAACACCAACTCTGACATGATGGAATACGAAGGCCAACAAAGCTGTCTCCTCTAAAGGCTACCACAACTAACCGTAAGAATTGGGCGCAAACTCAGGTAAAGTCTAGCCTAGACACCACGTCTACGCTAACGATTACTACTCTAGTCACGTACGCTAACTAGAGCACTCAATACGAGCTAAGATCCCGTAAACAAAGTAAAGTAAGAACAAAACTTAATCAAATAGAAAACTTAGAGTTACCAACAGAAGAACTTGAAGATGAATCATCTCCGTAGAGGTATAAAGTTGACGAAGATCCAACAAGACGACTCCTTCTTACGCTTTCTCCTCTCCTCTCTCCCTATTTTCTAATTTAAAAGAGCTCTAGATGAGCTAGGGCTTCTAGCTCTTCAAATGAATTGATAGAATGAATTAGGGTTTCCTTAGGGGGTATGGCCCTGTATTTATAGCCCGGTGGGATGCACAACGGCCGTTTGATCAAACCGACTTCACGTACGGTGGATATTAACCCTCAAAGGTGGTGGAGGAAGCTTCCAGAAGGGCATAGGGTTTCGTTTTAGGGGGAGGCCGCCTGGCATTTTGCTTGGGGCCGGCCGGCCCACTACCTTTTGCTCTGGGCCTCAGCTTCGTCATGGTGTTTTCTTGATCCTTGTAGAGCCCAATGGTGTATGTTTCCATCGCGGTTAAGTTTCGTTAATCCGTTTGATAATTAGGTCCTTCTCCGTTGGTTTTTAGAATAATCCCTGGAAAATAATAATTCACTAAAATTCATGGAATTTGTCAGATAAAACCCTAGACTTCTCTATTTGTATGTGTATTGATCATTTATCATGTTTATTGCACTATTAAATATTGACGCTATCCACCGTCAACAAGCTCCCCCAAGCTTACCCTTTGCTAGTCCCTTAGCAAAGTCTAACTACTAAACTTGGATCAGGAGTTACTACAATGCTTTCACACCTCAAAAGTACACATGCATTCAAACAAAAATTCTCCTTCGAATTAGACAAAATTGCTCAAATTTTCAAACTTACCCATTTTACCTTTAACTATAGGGCTTTTCAACTTCCGCATGGGTCTTGAGTAATCGAAAGATAGAATAATCAAGTCAAGCACTATGTCTCAAATTCTTCACTCAACCAATATTCTGAAGTTTTTACAAGTTTTGAAATAAAACTCAGAGCTTAATTGTATGACACCCTCAAATCTTTTATATATGTGGTATTTATGGATCTCACTGGAGCATTGATGGTGTTATGCCTTCCTACAACTAAGGATTATAGTGGAGTTCATAGAAGTGGCATTAAAACAACGGTAAACATACTTGCAATTCATATATTGTAAAGTGAAACAATGGATCCATAGAGAGTCAAGTCATACAATCAAACCAAGATTGCATGTGTGTGGAATTTGGTGGATAGGTGAATATATGGTAGCTAATCCTAATTCTACTTTTGCTCTTTGGGAATAAATCTCTCTCTTGAACTTTTAGAGCTTTCATAGGAAAACGTAGGCTATCTTTATTCTTTCTTTCTTCTCTCCTTTTTTTCTTTCTTTATTATTTTTTAGGGGAAGCGAGCATCTAAGTACTAATTGTTTTAATTGCTTGGACACTTGTCCATTTGTTAACTCCCTCTTCTTTTTCAATACTTTTTCTTTTGCATAGCCACTTGCATCCTTTGGATACAGAATAATTAAAGAGATAATGATAAGAACTTAGAGTATTAAACGAGGGGTTGTTCTATAGGATATATTTTTAGGTGCTTTACTCCTAGTGTAAGAGAAAAATATTTTTAAGGTGGATCTGGATGAAAGTGGAAAATGATTGCACTTACTCCTAGAGTAGGAGCAATGCATATGTAGGTAGAGTGTGTAAGTGATCTTGATTTTAAAAGTATGACAAGACTCTCATAAGGTATACAACAAAGGTTGACTGAACTCAATGCAGAGCAAGCAGCATGAATGACCAAAGGTTTTCCTATGCTAAATGTATATCATATATGGCTTTGGTAGAAATTCAAACTTTGTCATACAGGAGCTCATCATGTAGGATTTTGAGTTTTTAAAAGATAAATCTCCGTAACTTAGTATTGCTAGAAATAAGATAAAAAGATAAATAGCAGCTCAGACTTTCTCATATCATATCCCTCAATCACCTAGACTTAGCTCAAGCATATGCCTCCATAAGTTTTTAGGTTCAGAGTAAATTCTTATATCAAGGCAGTCATATCCAAAACTCGAGAGAATTTAAGGTTGAAAACTAGGTACTTGAAAGAAATTATGGCAGAGCAACTATTTATCATTTCTAAGATAAAATTTTATTATTCTTCAGTTTTTATTTGACTCTTAACAAACTAGACAGAACTATAAACATACTTTATGATTATACCTTAATGAATAGCTAAAGTATGTTTATTTGGTTTTAATTATTATTCATCTTTTTATTTATTTTTAGACTAATGGACTCATAAGACTCTACAGACATGGACCTTCATGTGCCCATATATTTTTGGTATTTTATGAATATAGGATAGACTCGATAATCACATAGGTATACCTACCGATAACTAGGGGACGCCCTCCCCCAAGCTAGGTGTTTGCTTAGTCTTTGTTCACTCTTGTGGCGTACATGTTAAGTCTCACTCTTCTCAAACTTTCAAATCCTGCACAACTCAAATAGACACAAAACTTGTGAAATAGATTAAGTGTTAGGCATATGAGTTTCAGTTGTCTAGAGTCTTGGTGATTGAAAACTTTTTAGATAGGATCATTAAACTGCAGAAATTCAATCGGGTCTATTTCTTCTAAGTTTTCAGTTTTAAGGAATATTTTTAAACGTTGGCCATTTACCTCGAAGACGTTACCTGAATTGTCTTGAATTGTAATGGCACCATGTGATGAGGTTTCAACTATCTTGAATGGTCCTTCCCATTTGCTTTGAAGTTTTTCATGGCCAAAGAGCTTTACTCTTGAATTGAAGAGTACCTTATCCCCAGGCTTGAACTCCTTGTGCTTGATTCTCTTATCATGCCATCTTTTTGTTCTTTCTTTGTAAATCTTGGAGTTATGATACGCCTTCTCTCTCCATTCTTCAAGCTTAAATATTTGTATTTGATGATTCTTGCCAGCGAGATGGAGATCCATGTTCAATTTCTTGATTGGCCTGTGTGCTTTGAATTCTAATTCAACAGGCAAGTGACATGTTTTACCATATACTAGCTGATAAGGTGTCATGCCTATGGGTGTCTTGTATGCAGTTAGATAAGCCCATACTGCATTAGAAAGCTTGTATTTCCACTTCTTCCTCATTTTATCCATGGTCTTTTGCAGAATGTTTTTGATTTGCTTATTTGATGCTTTAGCTTGACCGCTTGTTTGAGGATGGTACGGAGTTGCAATATTATGTTTGACTCTATTTTCTGTTAAGAACTGTCAGAATCTTTTATCAATGAAATGTGGTCTTCCATTACTAATGACCAACCTAGGCATTCCAAAACGTGGAAATATTACTTCGTTGAATATCTTCTTAGAGTGCTTAGAGTCAATGGCTCGACATGGTAATGCTACTACCCATTTAGACATGTAGTCAACTTCCACTAAAATGTATTCAGCATCTCCTGACTTTGGGAGTGGTCCCATGAAATCAATTCCCTAGACATCAAACAATTCCACTTGGAGGTTGTTCGTGAGTGGCATAGCATCCTGAGTATTGATGTTTCTATGTTTCTGGCATCTGACACATCTTCTGATAAACTTCTTTATATCTTGATACATCGTTGGCCAGAAGAATCCGCTTTGCCAAATCATAGCATTTGTATGGAATGCTCCATAATGTCCTCCATAGGGTGATGTATGATATCTCTCAATGATTTTTATGCCTTCAACTGTTGGGACACACCTCCGTAGCAGCCCATCGGCACAGACCCTGTAAAGATATGGATCGTCCCACAAGTGGATACGACTTTCATACTTGAGCTTCCTCTTGTCTTCCCCTGGTGGAACATAACCTGCAACTATATAGTTGACAATATTTATGTACCAAGGATCGGCGTCCGTTACCGTGAGAAGCGTGTCATCCCTTAGATAGTCATTAATAGGTAGATCATATGTGTCTTTATATTGAAGTCTAGATAAGTGGTCAGCTACTGAATTTTCTACTCCTTTCTTATCCCTTATTTCTATATCAAACTCTTGGAGCAAAAGAATTCATCGGATTAACCGAGGCTTATCATCTTTCTTAGTGAGGACGTATTTAAGTGCAGCATGTTATTACCTTCACCCCCCACTAATAAGATCTAAACTTGTCTATTGCAAAGACCACTGCCAACATCTATTTTTTAGTGGTAGCATAATTAAGCTGTGGCCCAGACAAGGTTTTGCTAGCATAGGATATAGTGTAATGTTTCTTGTCTTTGGTTTGTCCTAAAATGGCACCAACTGTAATGTCGCTAGCGTCACACATGATCTCAATGGGTAGACTCCAGTTAGGTGGTTGGATAATTGGAGCTGAGATAAGTGCCCTCTTAAGAATTTCAAAGGCTTCAAGGCACTCATTATTAAAAATGAAAGGAACATCTTTGGCTAGGAGGCTAGTCAGGGGTCTAGCGATTTAAGAGAAGTTTTTGGTGAAACGCCTATAGAACCCTGCGTGGCCTAGAAAGCTACGAATGCCCTTCACATTTGTGGGAGGTGGAAGTTGTTCAAATAACTTCAATCTTTGCTTTATCCACTTCTATCTCATGTTCGGACACCTTGTGTCCTAGCATAATTCCTTCCCGAACCATAAAATGGCATTTCTCCTAGTTCAGGACTAAGTGCTTTTCTTCACACCGTTGTAAGATCATGTCTAAATTCTCTAAACATTCATCGAAGGTTTTGCCATAGAAAGTCATCCATGAACACCTTCATGATTTTCTCGATCATATCGAAGAAAATAGACATCATGCACCATTGAAAAGAAGCTGGAGCATTACACAGCCCGAACGACATTCGTCGATATGCATAAGTTCCATATGGGCCTGTGAAAGTGGTCTTACTTTGGTCATCTGGGTGGATTGGAATTTGATGATATCCGAAATACCCATCAAGGAAACAAAAGAAAGAGTGATTTACAAGCCTTTCCAACATTTCATCAATGAAGGGTAATAGAAAGTGATCTTTCTTTGTAGCCTTATTAAGTTTCTGGTAGTCAACACACATATGTCACCCAGTGACAGTACGTTGAGGGATGAGTTCATTCTTCTCATTCCTAACGACCGTCATTCCTCCTTTCTTTGGTACAACTTGGACAGGGCTAACCCACTCACTATAAGGTACGGGATAAATAATCTCAGCATTTTAAGGACCTCTTTCTTAACAACTTCTCGCATTGCGTTATTAAGTCTTCTTTGTGGTTCCCTCGATGGTGAAGAATCAGGATCGATGGGAATACGATGAGTGTAGAGAATGGGACTAATTCCCTTGAGGTCTTGGAGTGAGTAGCCTATAGCTGCTTTATATCTTTTTAGAACAGTGACAAGTTGATGAGTTTCTTGTTCAGAAAGCTTGTCACTTATGATCACAGGAGTTTCTCGGTTATTATTGAGAAAGACATATTTTAAGCTAGAAGGAAGGGGTTTTAGCTCAATAGAGGGTTGTGGTGGCATCTCTGTTTCATCTATCTTAACAGGCTCTACCAACTGTTCCTCTTCTTGAATAAAGTGTTTATCATCGAGAGTTGGTTGGGCCATGTTTTCTAAGGATGCCATTAAGACTTTCTTAATAGGGTCTTGCTCGGGCTTGGGTTCTACTATTGCAGTATTTGAGCGTGCAAGCGAGATGGTGATAGGAGAACTTCCTAGTTTTACATCTAAGAGACCCTATTTTGGTCTTTCTTGAAAGAGTGTCCTAAAAGGTACACTAATCAAGAAGGGTGTATCTGAGATGTCAAAGATATGAAAATCTAGACGGTACTTAGAGCATTTTATTCGCAACAGAATAGACCTTATGACCCCATAACTTTCAAGAGTAACTCCAGAAGGAATTCGTAAAAGCTTATGAGATGGGATCACAAACTCATTGGGGCAGAGTTGTTCGGCCAAAGCCTTTAAAATGATATTCATCCCAATGGTTGGACTATAGTAAGCCTCTATGGTGGTTTCCTTAACGATGCAAGTGATAACATCTGAGGGGGGCATTGACTCGGGCTACCTCAGTGGATAATTCCATTTCTGCCAACCACTTATGACTTATGATGGCCGATAGTCCTTTAATATTTTCCATAAGAAAAGAATCATTATTTGGGCCATCATCATCCTCAAAAGACACAGAGTGTGCCTGAGTCTTTACTTGAACTGGTAAATTTGAGGCATTGCCAAAATATTTGAAAAGACCATCCTCGATTTCAAAAGGGAATACGGAAGGATGAGGTTCATCATCTTCTGAAATGTGTTGTGTTTCCTCAATTGGAGGTTCTTTGACAACCAAATCATCTGTAGAATTTGAAAGAATTTTAGATTCGGTTGTGTCTGCCTCCTCTTGTTGGTCAGGGCTTGGCTTGACTTCTTCTTCTTCTTTAGGAAATTCATCAAAAATACTAGTGTAAGGGGTATTTTCAAGGATTTTCTCTAAAATAGGTTTCCCCTCACTCATGGTGATGTGCGAGAATGAACCTCTAGAAGATAAGTCAATATACAGAGCAGCTTCCTTGTTAAGACCAAGATGGAGGTGGTAAAGAAGCACGTGGTCAGGTAAGTGAAGGGTTGGACCGGTATTGATAAGATTTAGAAATCTAGCCCAAGCTGCTCCTAATGTCTCCTTCTCCTTTTGTTTAAAGGTAAGAACTTCTATTTGAAGAGCGGTGATCCGAGGAAGAGGGAAGAAGGCAAGACAAAATTTGTCTCGAAGTTCATCCCAATTTCTTTTCTCTCCTCCTATAGTATGAGCATACCACTGTTTCGCTCTTCCTAAAAGGGAGAACGGAAACAATTTTTATTTAATGGTCTCTTGTGTCATGCCAGCAATATTCAAGTAAGAACGCAATTGCTCAAATTCTCTAAGATGGGTGTAGGATTTTTGTCTTCTAATCTAGAGAAGGATTGCTCCCGAACCATGGCTATGAAAGCAGGGCAAAGGTCATATCCATCTGTGAGTATAGGATGTGATGATGGTGGAGGCTCCAACAACTCGCTCTTTGGAGCCAAAAATTGAAAGGTAGGCGTGGAATCCATGTGGTAAGGTAAAGGTGGTGATAAAAAGGAAAACAAAGGATACACGGATGAACTTGGTTCGATCCCAGAACAGCTACCGTTCTCCCAAGAAATGGCCTTGAAAAGCTTGTTGGTATATTTAACGCACACAGAATAATCCAAGAGATAAATCCGCAAGCGCACGGATACCACTGTAACTTTCACCTAAGAGTATTCCAAGGTATCAAATTTCCATGAGGAACGCAAAGTGATCTAGTAACGAATCAAGAATGTCCAAAGATAGAAAAGATAAATGTTTTTGGTGGGCAGAGAGGGGCTATCTAAGGTAATCTAGATAACTAAGAATCAAACTTATGATACTTGTCTACTTTGAAGCAACAGTACCTTCTCAACTCTCAAAAATATGAGAAAGAAGTAGTTGGGGAAGGCTGCCAAAAGCTCTACCAAACACCAACTCCGATGTGATAGAATATGAAGGCCAACAAAGCTGTCACCTTTGAAGGCTACCACAACTAAACATAAGAATTGGGCGCAAACTCAGGTAAACTCTAGCCTAGACACCATATCTACACTAACGATTACTACTCTAGTCACGTATGCTAACTAGAGCACTCAATATGAGCTAAGATCATGTAAACAAAGTAAAGTAAGAACAAAACTTAATCAAATAGAAAACTTAGAGTTACCAACAGAAGAACTTGAAGATGAATCATCTCCGTAAAGGTACAAAGTTGAGGAAGATCCGACACTCCTCTTCTACTTTCACCTCTCCTCTCTCCCTATTTTCTAATTTACAAGAGCTTTAGATGAGCTAGGGCTTCTAGCTCTCCAAATGAATTGATAGAATGAATTAGGGTTTCCCTAGGGGGGTCTGGCCCTATATTTATAGCCCGGTAGGATGCACGACGGCCGTTTGATCAAACCGACTTCACATACGGTGAATATTGACCCTCAAAGGCGGTGGAGGAAGCTTCCAGAAGGGAATAGGGTTTCATTTTAGGGGGTGGCCGCCCGGCATTTTGCTTGGGGCCAGCCAGCCCACTACCTTTTCCTCTAGGCCTCTGCTTCATCGTGGTGTTTTCTTGATCCTTGTAGAGCCCAATGGTGTATGCTTCTATCGCCGTTAAGTTTCGTTAATCCGTTTGATAATTAGGCCCCTCTCCGTGGTTTTCTAGAATAATCCTTAGAAAATAATAATTCACCAAAACTTATGGAATTTGTCAAATAAAACCCTAGACTTCTCAATTTGTAAGTGTATTGATCATTTATTATGTTTATTACACTATTAAATATTGACGCTATCCACCGTCAACACTCTCCAAGTACAAGCCTTGTCTAGCTCCAAAATACTACTAAAAAGAAAAGAGTACAAATGTGGAGAGGGAGAGAGGCTCCAAGTGTGGTGTGTGAAAATGGGGGGCTCCTCCCCTCCTTTTATAGTAGCTTTAGGTCGGTTTTGACCGAGGGGGAATTAATGCCGCATGGAGCAGACCTCAGCACCAGCGTGGGAAACCGCCATCCAAAGGTGGGCCTGTTTGGCAGCCAGAGGGGTGCGGCCGCACCCTGGTGCGCCCGTGCCAGGGGTGGGCCCCCTCGGCACCGCCTTCGGATGGCGGGTCTTGGGCCGGTCCTGGACCCCTCCTATGGTGGTAGTTGGCCCAGGATGTTCTTGGTGAGTGGGTCTCTTCTCCATTTGGTGCTTTTACGCCATTCAGAAAGCGTATTTGTTTGACCTTTTCCACCGTTTACATATATGTTTCCTGCAAAACAATATTCCTTCAATACATGTGGAAATAGGTCAATAATAAATGTATATGTGTGTAAAGTATGCTAGTTATCTCCCTTTTTAGAGCATAGTTGGCGGTATAAGATTGTCGATAACGACCGCCAACAGTCTCCAGCGCCGTGCCTCCAGCTGGCAACTGCCTCACACCGCTCGTGCTACGCCGTTGGCGGTGCTCCATCTCGTCCTCGTTGTGCCCTAGAATGCCGTGCAGCCACGCCACACGGACCGCTCCCGCGCATCGTGTTCTGCCATATCACGCTAGCGCCAATGTTGATGGTCATTAATGTCAATTATAAACCATCAACATATCCTACACATACACTTAATTCCATCACCAAACCTAGGTATAGGGGTTTAAACTAACAATTTTCATAAGTTTTGGTGATTTATATATGTAGGAGGATATAGTTAGAAAATAGCTCTGGAAGCACTGTTATACACCACAAACAAGCAAACCGACGACAATGAATGATTCTACTGGCAACACCAGCAAATGATGACTCAAGATGGAGCCTAAGACCCATTGCCAGAAGGAGGGGCCCAGCCGCCACAAAATTGGACCGGCCCGCCCCACCCCTGGGCCAGTCCATCCACTATTCTGGCCATTGGGCCCCTACTTCGGAGGTCGCTTCCCCACCACCTTCGGGTTTCAATCTACGCCGTTGCTCAAGGTCGGTTTGATCCAAGGGCTCAGATGAATATAGCCCCGGACCCCCTCCCTGATCCATCCTAAAAACCCTAATTCATATCCTCCACTCAGGATCAAAGCCTCTTGTAAATTAGAAAATAGGGAGAGAGGAGAGGGGGGAGTAGAGGAGGAGCTAGCTTATCGGATCTTCCTCATCTTTGTACCTCTACGGCAACGAATCTTCATCGATTGATCTTCAGGTTCTTCTATTGGTAATTCTAAGTTTTCTATTTAATTAAGTTTAGCTCTTACTTTACTTTGCTTATAGGATCTCTACTTGTTTCGAGTGCTCTAGTAATTGCACATAGCTAGAGTAGTAATTATTATTATAGACACGGTGTCTAGGCTAGTGTTTACCTGAGTTTGCGCCCAATTCTTACGATTAGTTGTGGTAGCCCCAGAGGTGATAGCTCTATTTGCCTTCGTATTCCACCACATCAGAGTTGGTGTTTTGTAGAGCTTTTTGGCAGCCTTCCCCAACTACTCTTTCTCAACTTTTTGAGAGTTAGAAAGGCACTGTTGCTCTAAAGTTAGCAAGTATAGTAAGCCTGATCCTTAGTGTTGGTAGTCCTTAACTCATAAATATAAGCACCAACTCTTGTATAAAATCAAAGCATATGATCACCAAAGCTTAGTGATAGGGTTTATAACTAATGAATTCCACAACTTTTGGTAATTTACTATTTATAGGAGGACATGTTGGAGTGACACAAGAAATGTGCACCAAAGCGTATGCAAACTAGAGTGACACAAGAAATGTGCACCAAAGCGTATGCAAACTACAGCAAAATGGCACCCGACAGGAGCCCGAGGAGGACAGCCCACATACCCGGCAAATCAGGGCCTGAAAGGGAGGATAATGAGGCCCAAACCTTGACTCCAAATGGGCTTTACCTTATGGGGATGGATCCTAGGCATCACTAGGGGCCTAACGGACGAAGAAACAGGCCGAACGGACCTGAAAAGGGTGTGGCCGCACCAGGGTACGCCCGCACCATTTCTGGCTCCGCTCAGGCCCAGTTTTCACGTGGAGATCGACACCGACGTACCCAAGGCAGTTTTGGTGGTTATTGTCTCAATCAATGCACCGTCAGGTCGGTTTGAAGGTCGGTTTGGGCTATTCAAGAGGGGGAATCTTTCATTCAACCCCCTCCTCTCCACCTATAAAGAGGAGGCCTCACCCCTCCTCATGAAATCATCATACACTCATACAAATACCATAGAGCAACTAGAGCTTCTCCTTTCTCTTTTCTTCCTTTTTATTTTATTTCTTATATAGTAGTAGTGGCGCAAGGCTCATCTTGTAAGAGGAGAAGAACATCTTGACTAATTCTTGGTATGAATACATTTCTTCCCATCATGTTCTTTCTCTCCTTTTATCAATATAGCAATGTTCTAGAATTAGAGTATAGTTCTTGTGATATGATCTTATTATATGAACTAGATTATAGTTTATGTGATTTGATCATAGAACATAGGGCTTCTAGTTCATATGCCTTGTTCATGATATGCTTGCTAGTTCATAGTGTTCATATTATGTTCTTAGCATATAGAACTATGTTCTTAATCGTTCATACATTTAGATGATTAGGAATTGAGTTGTGTGAGGGATGGTGGTTCATCGCACAACATCCAAGTTCTTTACTCGCTCATCCATAGGGTGAGAGACCTAGGGGGACTTGGGTAGATTTTCTATATGTGGGCGTGGTGCTCGGGTATAGGGAAGCCGGTGATTGCACTTCATAGTCCACGGTTGAGGTGGTAGGTGGCAGGTGGTGACAGCCCTGTCCGTCCTTTGTAATCCCCCACGTTCGGCTACGGTGTAGGAGTCTAAATTGCCACCCATGCTTGACTGGCAGACCACTGCCCGGTGGTCTTCTGATCCATCGCAAACACAACTTTATCTCTAGTTCATGTATTTGTATGACTAACTATATTCTAGACATTAGTTGTATTAGGATCATTGCTCCCGTAGGATATTCTTTTATTCTTTATTCCTTAATTCTTTCTTCTCTTTTCTCTATTCTTTTCTTTTCCTCTCTCTTTTCTAGAGCTCGTGGTTATGCATGTATGATCACTATCCAAATCATAAACCGTTCACCTTTGCTATGAACCTTGGCTTATTCACACATGTTATTCTAGTCTATATCTAAGTGAAACTCTTTTGCTATGCTTTCCTTTGGGATAAATATAAATACGACACCTGGAATACTCACGGGTAAAATGCTGCAATGATATTTCCGTGCGCTTGTGGAATCCTTTCTGTGATTGTACAAAGTATCATTGAGGCGTTTTTAGTGCCATCGCAAAGAATGGACTTAATACCTCCATACTCGGTGATGAGTTAAGTAATGCCAACAAGCATTTTTAGCGCCGTTGCCGGGGAAAGCATCTGTCAAAAGATTTAACATAGGTATGATCAGGATAGTTCATACTCAGTGTTTGTTAGTCATAGTTCATGCAAAGAATATTAGGATAGTATGTGTGGTTACAGTCTGTAGGAAAACAACATCGAGAATCTAGAGGCATTCCAGAGGAGAAATTGGTGATCTGCCATTTCTTCTTACGCCCTCCACCAACAGATTATACCCCCAGTCCGACCCAATGGACAATAAACGATGGGTCCTTCACCGAAGGTAAATCGGTAGTTATCTCATATTTAATTTTGCAATGCATTCCTATTTTATTTTAAAAGTTTGCATCTAAAAATAAAAAAAACACTCATAATCATGCATTCTCATATTTAAATCTCGTAATGCATTCTTATAAAAAAATTGCATACAAAAAATACATAATCTTGCATTTGATAAAATTTTTGAAAAAAATACATTTATTAAAAAAAAGAAAAAAAAAATTTACAAGAAAAAATGAAAGGTTAACCAACATCTTTTACTTATGTTTATCACCATATGCATACATGAATTCATGTTTCTCCCTGTTTTTTTGAAAGCTTGCTCTAATTTGGGTGTGTTTACATGGACCTATGTAGTATACCCATAAGCTTTTCAAATTAAGCATGAGGCTTAGGTTGAAATAGCTTTCTTTAATTAAAATTTAACATAGTGTTAGATTTTGGTTAATGAATTTTGATTACTACTCTCATAAACAATAGAAATAATCCATGATGGTGATAGATTAAGGCTAAAAAAAGAGATCTTTTTGCAAATCCTGCCATAGCCTTGCTTAAGTAAAGTTTTATATAAAAGTTGGATGAACAAATGAAATAAAGCTTAAAAATATGAAAAAAGAATAAAAATAAATAAATAAAAAGGGCTGCACTTCTCATTAAGTTTAATTTATTTCAAAAATGTGAGTTATAGTTGAGTTTCATCAAATGGTGAGAAAGTTTTGCTCATTTATCTTTCAATTATTGCATTCCACAGCATGTTTGCTTTGAATAAGTCATGCATCCACTTCATTTGGTTTGAGTTTTTAATCCACAGCATGTTTAAATTTCATGCATATATTTATGTCATTCGCATCTAAAAAATAAGTAATAAAATTCTCACCATAACCATGATTATTCTTTTCTATCTCTGTTTGAATACATCTCTACATGCTTTCATGCTACCTCAGTCCACCTAGTATGAATAGGTTTGGAGTATATTTATGCACCTTTTTAAGTTAAGCATGGAGCTTAGTTTAAAAATGTCTTTCTGAAACCAAAATAGACATGGTGTCTAGTTTGCTTTTTGAAACAAGAGGTGTGATAATCTTGCTTCTAAAGTTTTTTAAAGTAAGCATGGTGCTTAGTTTAAAATGTTTTCCTAGATCAAGTTAGACGTGGTGTCTAGTTTGATTTTTGAACCTAAAAAAATGCTTTGGTAAACTTTGACTATTTTGTTGGGCTAACCCCTGCTGAAATTTTTTTAATTTTAATACAGGTAAGTCAAGAGATGATTTCATAATAGAGATAACAAGGCATATTTTGAGTTTTAAAGAACTTTGGACAAGACACAAATCTTTTCATAATAAATGAATATATCAACTTTTATCAATATTGTCTTTTGTTGCAAGTTGCTTTTGCCTTGAACCATGATAAAAGTGCAGTCAACACATAAACTAAAAAAAGAAGTTGTCATCATATAAACATCTTGATGTCTATCAATGGTGACAACACATTCGAATCCGGGCTTTACACACTTGACTTTTATGCCGAAGTCTAAGTGTGGAGGAGGACGGTGCGAATCTCACCATGAGGTTATCTTGGTAAAAAAGGAAGATGTTAGCTCTACCTTGCTAAAAAAAGAAAAAAAGAAAAAAAGAGGTATTGAAAAAAATATGTTGAGAAAAAATGGAAAGAGTGGTAAAAAAATATAATTAAAAAAAAGAGAAGATGGAGGAAGAGCAGACCAGCCCCACATGGCGAAGATATACATCAATGGGCTAGTGAACCCGAAGCTGATCCATCATGCAAACTGCAGCAACAACTCAACATCTCATCCATATAAGCTGCCAAAGACTTGCACTCAGGTCACCAACTGTTTTACTCATATTTGTTTCCAAAAAAATATAAAAATGCATGCTTTCCATGCTTATGTAAGCATATACTCTAGTTTAGGTGTACTTGTAGACCGATCATATACAATGCACCTATAGGCCTTATAAATTAAGTGTGGTACTTAAATTAATATGGCATTCTTTAATCAAAGATTTGACATGGTGTTAAAATTTTGGTTAATGAACATGAGTAGCTACTTATATAAACAAGGAAGGTGATCTATAATGGAGATAAATTAAGCCTATGCTTTCATTGCATCTTTATCTTAGCCTTGTTAGAGTAATGCTTTAATAAAAAGTTGGGTGAACAAATAAAATACAATAAACTAAAAATAAAATATTCAAAGAAAAAAAAATATAGTAGTAATAATTATAATAAAATGAGTTAAGGTTCCTCGATGTTCCTAGCAGTAGAACCTTTGTTTGTTTCTTTTTTGTTTTTATTTTTGTTTCTCTAATAAAAATAGGTACAAAAATGAGTGTAGGGGAGGTCTCTCAAGAAGAACAAAACACATATTCGAGATCTCCCACCCATAAGTTTCACAAAGATCGAATAACCTAGCATGAAGGTGAACAAGAAAAAAACAAATCAACCTAATGTTTCTCCTTCCTCTTCAATGATGGTTTGTGCAACACTCCCTCATCACTTTATAATCTTGAGTTTAAACAAACATGAATTTTGATACCACAAAAATTAAAATCAAATGAACCATCCATGATTTCATGCATATCTTAAAACCACATTTTGTTTAAAAATTTTATAGTGTCATGTCCATAACTTTCTGAGATAGAAAGCTTACATGAAGATTGTTTCATGTATATATTCTTATACTCATGGGAAAATACTTTGATAGGAAAACATGTTAACTAATTTATTAAGGGGTGTGATATGGTTCTGACTTAGAAATCCTACCAGCTCTATTCAAAGTACTTGGAGAATTTTATTTTGATAAAAATATAAGACTATAGTATCACATACTTCTCATTTGGTGAATAAATTCCTACCAAGGCCAAATATAAGATCTTGCAAAGTTTAAGCCTGCTACATATGCTGCTTGTTATTGCATTGAGTTTGGTCAAGTCTTGTGACCCATGTTAAGAGATTTATCATGCTCCCAAGATCAAGATTACACACACGCCACATATGTGTGCTGCTCCGACACTAGGAGTATGCAAAAACATGCCTTCCATATAGCCCCACCTAAAATGTTCTACTCTTGCACTGAGAGTAGACCTAAAAAAATATGTTCATTAGGAAAATACTCCATGTTATAATAGGTAATGATCTTTCTCTACAATTATATTTTAGTAAAAGAGACATGGGCTATGCAAAAAAAATGTAAAAAAATAGGGACACATTAAGGTCTGAAAAAAAGAGGAAAAAATATATGGACACATGAAGGTCCAAAGTATAAAAAAGAGAGAGATGAGCACATGAAGGCTCATGTATTCAAAAAAAAAAGAGAAGATAGCCATGTCTCAAAATAATAAATAGTAGAGAGATCATATCTACAAAAGGAGTATATTTTTTAGCATTTATTCTTCCACACACCTGCACATCTTGATCTAAGAGTATGGCACTTCTCTCCTTGGACCCTTGATTTGACTTTACAACATATGCAATGCAAGTATGCCATCTTGTTAATCCCTACCCAAAGCTCCACATAAACCTTTTTAGAGATAGGAAGAACAAAAAGAAGGCAAAAATCTTGCTATGCCATGGTGAGGAATCATACACACTTGAGTGATTTGAGAGTACCTTTTGAGGAGTACAAAGTGATCTATGCTTTTTTTCTTGTGAAAAACTTTTTAAAACTCCAAGTTGCTAAGATGTGAAATTGAGAAGATAGCTTTATTTCAAGAACCATTCCACTTTTCAATAACCTAAAGAAACATGTTAGCCAATGCCACATACCCCATTTGTGTAAGAAATGTGATGGAATGATTTTTATGAAAGTCGTACATCTTAGGATTTTATGCTTCTAACTACTTTTGCATCTAAGCCTTGCTCGAGGACGAGCAAGAGGTACTCTCTAAATATAACCACCAACTCTTGTATAAAATCAAAACATATGATCACCAAAGCTTAGTGATAGGGTTTATAACTAATGAATTCCACAAGTTTTGGTGATTCACTATTTATAGGAGGACATATCGGAGTGACACAAGAAATGTGCACCAAAGCGTATGCAAACAGTAGCAAAACGGCACCTGACATGAGCCCGAGGAGGACAGCCCACGTACCTGGCAAATCAGGGCCCGAAACAGAAGGATAATGAGGCCCAAACACGTCAAAATAGACTCCAAATGGGCTTTACCTTATGGGGATGGATCCTAGGCATCACTAGAGGCCTAACGGACGAAGAAACGGGCTGAACGGAGCCGAAAAGGGTGCGGCCACACTAGGGTGCGCCCGCACCATTTCTGGCTCCGTTCGGGCCCAATTTTTCGCATGGAGATCGACGCCGACGTACCCAAGGTGGTTCTGGTGGTTATTGTCTCAATCAATGCACCGTCAGGTCAGTTTGGAGGTCGGTTTGGGCTATTCAAGAGGGGGAATCTTTCATTCAACCCTCTCCTCTCCACCTATAAAGAGGAGGCCTCACCCCTCCTCATGGAATCATCATACACTCATACAAATACCATAAAGCTGCTAGAGCTTCTCCTTTTTCTTTTCTTCCTTTATATTTTATTCCTTATATAGTAGTTGTAGAGCAAGGCTCATCTTATAAGAGGAGGAGAACATCTTGGCTAATTCTTGGTATGAATACATTTCTTCCCATCATGTTCTTCCTCTCTTTTTATCAATATAGCAATATTCTAGAGTTAAAGTATGGTTCTTGTGATATGATCTTATTATTTGAACTAGATTATAGTTTATGTGATTTGATCATAGAACATAGGGCTTCTAGTTCATATGTCTTGTTCATGATATGCTTGCTAGTTCATAGTGTTCATATCATATCCTTAGCATATAGAACTCTGTTCTTAATCGTTCATATATTTAGATGATTAGGAATAGAGTTGTGTGAGAGATGGTGGTTCATCGCACAACATCCAAGTTCTTTACTCGTTCATCCGTAGGGTGTGAGACCTAGGGGGACTTGGGTAGCTTTTCTCTATGTGGGCGTGGTGCTCGGGTATAGGGGAGCCGGTGATTGCACTTCATAGTCCACGGTTATGGTGGTAGGCGGCAGGTGGTGATAGCCCAGTCTGTCCTTTGTAATCCCCCATGTTCAGTTATGGTGTAGGAGTCTAAATTGCCACCCATGCTTGACCGGCAGACCAGTGCCTGGTGGTCTCTTGATCCATCCCAAACATAATTTTATCTCTAATTCATGTATTTGTATGACTAACTATATTCTAGACATTAGCTGTATTAGGATCATTGCTCCTGTAGGATATTCTTTTATTCTTTATTCCTTAATTCTTTCTTCTCTTTTCTCTATTCTCTCTTTTCCTCTCTCTTTTCTAGAGCTCGTGGTTATATATGTATGATCACTATCCAAATCATAAACAGTTCACCTTTGCTATGAACCTTGGCTTATTCACACATGTCATTCTAGTCTATATCTAAGTTAAACTCTTTTGCTATGCTTTCCTTTGGGGTAAATATAAATACGACACCGAATACTCACGGGTAAAATGCTACAATGATATTTCCGTGCGCTTGCGGAATCCTTTCTGTGATTGTACAAAGTATCATTGAGGCGTTTCTGGTGCCATCGCTAAGAATGGACTTAATACCTCCATACTCGGTGATAAATTAAGAAATGCCAACACTTAGTTATCTAGTTCACCTTAGACAACCCCTCTCTACCCACAAAAATATTATATCTTTTCTACCCTTGGGCGTTCTTGATTCGTTACTAGTCACTTCACGTTCCTCATGGAAAATTGATACCTTGGAATACTCTTAGATGAAAGCTACTGCCCGTATCTGTACATTGCAGATCTTTTCTGTGTGCATTAAAATATACCAACAAGTTTTCTGGCACCGTTGCCGGGGAACGGTAGCTGTTCTAGGATCGATCCAAGTTCATCCATGTACCCTTTATTTTCCTTTTTACCACCACCTTTACCATACCACATGAATTCCAGCCTATCTTTCAATTCTCTACCCCAAAAGCCAAGTTCTTAGAGCCACCACAATCGTCAAAGCCAATCATAGCTTCTGGCTATGAACTCCATCCTGGCTTTATAGCCATGGTTCAGGAGCAACCCTTCTCTAGGCAAGAAAATAAAAATTCGTATACCCATCTTTGGGACTTTAAGCAATTATGTTCTTGCCTAAATATTACTGGCATGACGCATAAGACCCTTAAATGAAAACTGTTTCCGTTCTCCCTTGTGGGAAGAGCGAAACAATGGTATGCGCATACTGCAGACGGAGTATATGGAAATTGGGATGAACTTGAGACAAGTTTTGTCTTTCTTTCTTCCCTCTTTCTCGAGTTGCTGTCCTTCGAATAGAAATTCTTACCTTTCAACAAAAGGAGAAGGAGACTCTAGAAGCAGCTTGGGCTAGGTTCATAAGTCTTATCAATACTGGTCCAACCCTTCACTTGCCTAACCACGTGCTTCTTTACCACTTCCATCTTGGTCTTAGCAAGGAAGCTGCTCTGCATCTCGACCTATCTTCTGGAGGTTCATTCTCGCATAATACCATTAGTGAGGGGGAAGCCATTCTAGAGAAAATCCTTGAAAACACCCCTTACACGGGTGTTTTCGATGAACTTCCTAAACAAGAAGAAAAGTCAAGCCAAGCCCTAACCAACAAGAGGAGTAGACACAACCAAATCTAAAATTCCTATTGTTCTTCTCATGATTTGGATGCCAAAGAACCTCCTATCGAGGGAACACAACACATTCTAGAAGATAATGAACCTCGTCCTTTCATGTTCCCCTTTGAAATCGAGGATGATCTTTTTGAAGACTTTGGTAATGCCTCGAATTTACTAGTTTAAATGAAGCCTCTGACATAATCTGTGTCATCTGAGGATGATGATGGTCCAAACAATGAGTCTTTCCTTATGAAACACATTAAAGCACTATCGGCCATCAAGAGTCGTGAGTGGTCGGCTGAAACTAAGTTATCCACTGAGGTAACCCGAATCATTGCCCCCTCAAAAATCTTGACTTGCATCTTTAAGGAAACCACCATAGAGGCTCACTATAGTCCTACCGTTGGGATGAATGTCTCATTTCACAGGCTTTGGCAGAACAACTTTGCCCCCAACTAGTTTTTGATCCCATCTCATAAGTTTTTGAGAATTCCTTTAGGAATTACTGTTGAGAGTTATAGGGTCACAAGGTCTATTCCATTGCAAATAAGATGTTCTGAGTATTACCTAGATTTTCATATCTTTGATATCTCAGATACATCCATCTTGATTGGTGTACCTTTTGGGATACTCTTTCAAGAAAGACCAAAATAGGGTCTCCTAGATTTAAAACTAGGAAGTTCTTCTATCACCATCTCACTCGCATGCTCAAATAATGTGATAGTAGAACCCAAGTCCAAACAAGACCCTATTGAAGAGGTCTTAATGGCATCTCTAGAAGACATAGCCCAACTAACTCTCAATGATGAACACTTCATTCAAGAAGAGGAAGAGTTGGCATAGCCTGTTGATCTAGACGAAACGAAGGAGCCATCACACCCTTTAGTTGAACTCAAACCCCTTTCTTCTGTCTTATAATATATTTTCTCAACAATAACCGAGAAACTCCTATCATCATTAATGACAAGCTATCTAAAGAAGAAACCCATCAACTTGCCACTGTCCTAGAAACACATAAAAAGGGCCATAGGCCACTCACTCCAAGACCTTAAAGGGATTAGTCCTGTTCTCTACACTCATCGTATTCCCATTGATCCTGATTCTTCACCATTGAGGGAACCACAATAGAGACTTAACAACACCATGCGAGAAATTGTTAAGAAAGAGGTCCTCAAACTTTTGCACGCTAGGATTATTTATCCCGTTCCTCATAGTGAGTGGGTTAGCCCTATCCAAGTTATGTCAAAGAAAGGAGGAATGACTATCATTAGAAATGAGAAGAATGAGCTCATCCCTCAATGAACTATCATCAGGTGGCGTATGTGCATTGACTACTAGAAACTCAACAAAGCTACAAAGAAAGACCACTTTCTGTTACCCTTCATTAATGAAATATTAGAACGGCTTGCGAGGCACTCTTTCTTTTATTTCTTTGACGGGTATTCTGGGTATCATCAAATCCCAATCCATCTTGATGATCACAGTAAGACCACTTTCACATGCCCATATGAAACTTACGCTTACCGAAGAATGTCGTTCAGGTTGTGCAATGCTCTAGCTTTCTTTCAACGGTGCATGATGTCTATTTTCTCTGATATGATTGAGAAAATCATGGAGGTGTTCATGGATGACTTTACTGTCTATTGCAAAACCTTCATTGAGTGTTTAGAGAATTTAGACAAGGTCTGTCAGGGGTGAAAATACCAGCCTACTAAGCCCTTGGGTTAGTAACACACGGCCCGTTAATTAAGCCGAGATCATGGCCCACAAAAGGACCATGCCACACCACCACCTAAGCCTGCGCCAGCCAAAGGTGGGCTAGTGGCTCACACCATGAGGCCCACAAAGGGAATACGCCATGCAACCCGTACTGGGGTCGGAGCTACGACCACAGGGGAGTGCGATTCACACGACCCGTCACCCGAATGAGTGGGACCCAGGACCTCTGACCCCCGAGGGGAGCGACTCGCATGACCCTAACCTCCCCTTCGTCTCGAAGGAACCATAGGCTTGGACCGCAAGCCCCAGGAATGACACTGCGGTCAAGATTCCCGCACGGAGCAGGAGTCAGCCACAGCCCACTCCATCTGTACCCCGTAGGGCATGGATGGGTGAAGCGGCTAGCTGTACAGGGCATGGTGCGCAGTTTGACCGCACTGTTAAGCCAGGCAGGGCATGGAACGTCTCTTGACCACACTGTTAAACATGACGGACTAGATGTCATATCTGCCGTAGCCTATGCCACATAGCATGGCATTGTTACGCCTAACCCAGTATGACACCAGTCCTGATCAACTGCTCACTCTATCCGTCCGCTGTAGGGGCATAGGTAGGCTCTCCGGCGACGCGACAACACCGGCGATGACTCACGATGACGCAACGCACAGGAGAAGGAAGGATACCTCGACCCCCGAAGAAGGAGGATTCAACACTCCACCAGACGTCCTTTTTTCCTCTTTTCTTTTCCTTTGCACATTGCACCCCATACCTCTTTTGTAAACGCCCATGTAAGTGACCCCCTCCCTTCGTCGATAAAAGGGAGGACAAGCCACCCTTTGAACACAAGAGACAGACTCATCCACACTCCACAAACAACACAACCCAACCAATCATGACACACATGCCATTGATATTGGCACTACGCTCAATCATGGAGACTTGGGAGCCCTCTCCCTCTCTCGAACCGTTTATAACCCCTACTACAAACTACCGCTAAGTAACACAACTCGCTCCCACTGGACGTAGGACCCCACATCCAAACCAGTATACGTCTTTGTGTCCTCTTAGCGAACCATCCGGGCATAAATGCGTATCTTAGAAATTTACTAGTTGGTGCTTACTCGAAACACTGACAGTTGGCACGCCAGGTAGGAGCCTTACACGTTTCGTCGTTCCTAATCAAGGTCTCAGATGGACAACCACGATGATCTACATCTCCCTCTAGGCACCCACAATAGGTTTGGGAGCCTAAACTTCATGAGCATGGGGGTAGACCATGACATGGTTCTCGCTTCCCTCAAACCTCGATGTCAACGCCATCTCCACGTCACTCACCACGCCAGTGAACCAGACTGGCCTGATCCCCTCAGCTACCCAAGGACCACCCAGACCAGCACCAGATGCAGGAGAAATTGTAGGAGGGCAAAGAGGACCCCGCATCGTCACCCTCCAGCAGAAAAGGTACCAGCAGATCTCCCTACCCATCATGTGCAGGCAGTCCTCGACGTGCTTGCGACCACCGAGGAAGTCACGACCACCAACCCCGACAAAGGCGGCAGCAGCGGCGGCAACGGCAACTTCGATCCTAGCAGCGATAGTGAGTTCAAAGACCTGGAGGCACTACGCCACTTCCTCGGCGCCTGCGACTGTCTTCTCAGCAACCACAGCTACGGCGACGATAGCGACTTTGATGGCTATGAACTCACCTGGCCATGATTCAGGCCACGTTCGGTAGAATGACAAACTCATCTCCCTAAGCTTACTGCCATCTTTACTTGCCTTTTTTTAATGTTATTTCCTATTTTCCACCCAAGTCATGGATTGTACTTTACTTTTAAAGCATACCGAACCGCACGAACTAGCCATAAAACAGAACAAGGTTCATAACAGACTGGGTTCATAGGCTTGCCTGTGAAAGGATCATAGCCGCCCCGGGCCAATGGAGTGAGGGGCGACCCGAGAAAGAAACCTGCTAGCGGCCTTTCATCCCGAGCACGTGAAGTGATTAGGGCTTCCTCAAGCCGTATTTGAGTCCAAGGTTGATCTTTTGATTCAAAAATTTTTGTGAAAAAGGCATCGAGCCCTCGAGCCCGCGGATGGCCCAGGAAAAGTACGAATCAACTACCTAGATTTATGAAGCTGGACATGCCGCGCACCACAAAGGCCAGGAACCTAGGCCTTACTTGAACTACCCTTTAGCAACTCAACCGGAAACCGCGCTTTGGCCTATCGAGGGATGGCGTGGTGTCGTCCACCCCTCCACCCTACTGAAGGGTCATGTGAGGGGATTGCTCGACCCCCAGACTGGGCCCGCTCATTTGAGCAAGCACCTAGTGGCTCGAGGGCAAAAATGTCCGACCCAACACCCCTAGAATCCTCGAGGGCAAAAAAATCTAAGTCCGTGTCTATACCCTCGGGGGCAACGTAATGATCTCAACCTTGCGACGAGTGAAATAACGATGACCCTCAACATACGGGGGTCGCTCGCACGAACAATTTACTTCATCTATGTACTTTCTACATCCATTTTCTTTACAGGTTCTTTCGGTTTAGGATACGAAAAATGCAGATACGAGCACGGAGAAAGGAGATCTGACTAGCAAAAGCTGCATTTCATTTCATTCCATTTCATTTCATTCCCTACATTACACAAGGTCTGCTACAGGGGAAATGACCGGCATCCCTAAAACCTACAGATCCCTGGCGAGGATCTGGTCCACCGGCGACAGCGCCAGCGCGGCCTCCGCCGTCTCCTTGTACCCGGGGAGAAGGTGGAGGTAGTCCCCTAGGGCCTCACCGACCGAGAAGCCCTCGATGCCGCTGAGGTCGACATGGGAGTACACCTCTGTTGGTATAAATTAACCGCACTCCTTTAGTAAGATTATCCGCAAGCGCACAGATATCATACCAGTGTCACATTTTACCCGGAGGTTTTAAATATAGTATCCATAGGGAACAGTTGTGATGATGACAAAGTCTATAGACTTAACCCTACAATTAGGCTAGATAATATCAAGAAAGAGGAAATAGCTATTAAACTCTAGTTCTGACAACCGGTAAGCTTTGTATAATATTGTTCTAACTGGGCAAGTAACCCGAATAGGAGAAGAAACAGAGTAATCTCCTACCAAGCACCTATAAGCCTATCAGTCCTATCAATGGGAAGTGGACTACAGAGGATTCAACGAAGCTATAAAGTCACCTTTGCGAGCTACCACTATCCGGCTAATCAGGGGACATCCACAAGTAAACCTAGCCTAGGCACCATGCCTACACTATAAAATACTACTTCAACCAAGTAATGACCAAGATCAAAGCACTCAATATGAGATGTGAACTTAAGAACAAATAAGAACAACTGCTTACTTGAATTGGAATGATGAATACAAAAGTACCTCAGAACACAGCTCCGGGCGAGGAAGCTAAATCCAGAAGAATACAGCCACGAAGAAGCACCGACAGGCCAGAACTCCTCCAAAATCTCTACTCCTCTACTCAATCTCTCTAATCTCTAAACAAGACTAGATCTAGAAGAACTAGTCTCTCCTAATTGCTACAACTAGATGAACTAGAACTAGATCAACTAGAACTAGATCAACTAGAGGGACCCTAACCCTAATTATGTAGAGAATATGAAGCACCGGGGTGTAGAATATCTCTAGGAAGGGCCCTGGCGCATCATTATATAGGCCGAGGTGGAGTAGGGGGCAAGGAACCGCCACGTCATCGATCCGCGTCTTCATGTTGTGTGCACTGTCGGATCAAACCGACCTTAGATCGACGTAGGGATGCTCTGCTTGGGTGCCAAGGAAGCGTGGGAGAAAGACTCCAGAAGGCGGCGGCCAGAAGCCCTAGGGGGCACCGACCGGTGCCAGGTGGGGCCGCCCCACGTGGACTCCCCTGTGGGTCCCGCAGCTTCGGGTGTCTTCTAGATGTTTCCTGAGCCTGATGACTATATTTTTCGACGCGGATAAGTTTCGTGATAATTATGCGCTCTAATCCCTCTTTTATGCTTTACTGGAATAATCTCTAAAAAATATAGAATATGCAAAATTCATGGAAATTGTCAGTTAAAACCCTAGACTAATGTGTATTCATGTATCCTTTCATGTCTAAAGTTCTAATAAATATTGACGTTATCTACCGTCAATAACTCCCCCAAGCTTACCTTTTGCCGGTCCCTTGGCAAACAACCTAAGCCTAATTATTAAAATATTTGGATCGGGAGTTGCTTTGCAATACTTTTATTCCTTTTAAACATATTTGCTTTTAAACATAAATTTTCCTCCTGGTTTAGACAAAAAAACGCTGCTCTAACTTTTAAACTTACCCATTTTACCTTTAACTATGGAGCTTTTTACCGCTTTTGCGTAAGTCTTGAACAATCGAAAGATAGAGCAATCAAGTCAAGCACTATGTCTCAAATTCTTCACCGTACCCAAAGATTCTCGAGTTTTATAAGTTTTCAAAATAAAACTTCGAGCTTAATTGTATGATATCCTCAAGTCTCTTATTATATATGGTATTTATAGATCTCACTGAGGCATTAATGATGTTATGCCTTCCTACAACTAAGGATTTATAGTGGAGCTTATAGGAGTGGCAATAACAAGGATGAGCATACTTGCAATTCATATGTTGTAAAGTCAAACAACGGATCCACAGAGAATCGAGGCATACAATCAAATCAAGATGTGCATGTGTATGGAATATGGTGGATAGGTGTATTTATGGTATTTAGTGGCTAATCCTAATTGTATTCTTGCTCTTTAAAAATAACTCCCTCCTTAGAACTTTTCGCAGGAAAACATGGGCTATCTTTGTTCTCTCTTTCTTTTTTTTTTTAAATCTAGGAGGCGGGCATCTATGTACCCATTGTTTTAATTGCTAGGACACTTGTCCATCTTTTACTCCCCTTTTTCTTCTTCTCTCTTTTTTTTTTCAATACTTTTGCATAGCCACATGCATTCTTTGAATATAAATAATTGGAGAGATAATGATAAGAACTTTAGAGCAATTAAATGGCGCTGTTCTATGGGATATATTTTTGGGTGTTTTACTCTCAGTGTAGGAGAAAAACATTTTTAAGGTGGATCTGGATGAAAGTGGAAATAACTGTGCTTACATCCCAGAGTAGGAGTAATGCATATGTGGGTGGAGTGCGTAAGTGATCTTAATTTTAAAAGCATGACAAGACTCTCGTAAGGTATACAACAAAGGTTGACTGAACTCAATGTAAAGCAAGCAGCATGAATGCACAAATATTTTCCTAACGCTAAATGTATTATATGGCTTTGGTTGAATTCAAACTTTATCATACAAGAGCTCATCATGTAAGATTTTAGGTTTTCAAAATAAATCTCCAGAACTTAGTAATGCTAGGAATAAGATAAATAGCAGCTTAGACCTTCATGTATTATATCAATCAATTACCTAGACTTAGCTCAAGCATATGCCTCCACAAATTTCAGGTTCAGAGTAAATTCTTATATCAAAGTAGTCATGTCCAAAACTCAAAAGAATTCATGGTTAAAAACTAGGCACTTGAAAGGAATTATGGTAGAGCAACTATTCATCATCTCCAAGACAAAATTTTAATGTTCTTCAGTTTTTATTTGACTCTTACTAACTAGACACACTCTATGATCTCACCTTAATATATAGATAAGTATTTTGTTTTTAATTTTAATTTGTTATTCATCCTTTTGTTTCTGTTGGACTCACAAGACTCTAAAGACATGGACCTTCATGTGCCCATATATTTTTGGTATTTTATGACTATATAAAATAGACTCGATAATCGCCTAGGTATAGTTACCGATAACTAGGGATGCTCCTCCCCCAAGCTAGATGTTTGCAATACTTGCCGTTGATGATCTTTAGGGCGAGCTTGTCGTGATAGTCTTAATGGGCTCCACCGATAGACTCACTTCTTAGTCATAATGTTATCCTGCATAGTTATACTCCAACAAGAAAACCAAAACTCGAGGCTCGAATTTAATAAGAGGTTAGCGATCAGCAAATAAATAATTGATTATTCTTATGAGTTGATTTTAGATTGATAAGTTTTAGCAGGATTCTCTTTTTTAGGATTTTCTAGTTTAATTAAATATATGTGCATGTTATATAGTTGTATTATTATATATATATTATTTTTTTTTTATGCCACCATAGAGAATATTTATTCTCGTTGGCTTAGGCTTTTATAATGCAAGAAAGTGAATACAGATGCTATTATTATTTTTTTTTTATGCCACCACAAGAAATATTCCTACAGGGTTGCCACAAGTTTATTCACGTGGGGCTTTTAATATTTTATGGTGCAGTAAATGAAGCAATAAAGATTTTTTTTTTAATTTTCCTTTTAATATTTGTGAAGATAAATATGTTAAAGTGAAATCATTAATGTAGATAGAAATACTAATTAATTAGATAACTACCATATTACCTTATGGTAAGGATATAAAATTTAAAGTTACCGACAGGACTTCTTCCACTCTTGTGTATCTCTCCATCTTGAGAGATGGAGGTCGTGATGGTTGCATACCTCTAGTGATAGTAATGTCACTTTTGTTCTTTGATTTGGCCAGCAGGTTGAAGTAGAGCTTTAATAGTAGCTAGCAAAGATCTTGCTCTGTGTGCATATTCACAGAACTTTCATTTGTAGAGTTAATAAACTTTGCTCGATGTGTTGTCCTGTTTGCAAAACTAAGGTAGAGATCAAGTGCATGGGCTCTACTGGTGGAAAAACACCAACAGAACCAAATCTATTTCTTTATTTAATTTTCTCCATCCTTAGGCACATTAAACAAGATAAAGTTAATGTTACATGAATTGTTTATTTATGACATGAGTGGTAAGATCAAAAGATTAAGCATTGACTGTTGCATTTAAGTTCACATGGTAGAAAAAAGAATGAAATTGCTTAACCAATAGAAGGATTGTCTATCTTTATATAAATTTTCAAATAAGTATGGCTATCATCTTCCCAAGATTGAAATATAATGTTTTATCTTATTTGGTTAAGACTGAGATTAAGAGAACGGTGCCATGAACAATCTTAAAAAGAAAGATTATGTTGAGTTAATCATGTTAATCAATTTAAGTTGTCACTTTAACATGTTTGTGTTAATTTATGTGCACACCAAGATTAAGAGAAGTGCAGTGACCACTTACCTTAGAATATTACTTCATTGTCGAGGCGTGATGGCACAAAGTGATGAGGGGTAAATGACTGGTGGTCCTTTCTCTTGCATCTTGAGTTGTTCATGGACATCTTGTCTTCTCTGTTGCACTCATTCTTTTGCCATCTTTTGCTTCTTTGATCTTTTGACTCTTTTCACTCTAGTTATTATTATGCCTGCAATAGATTAGTGGACGACACATACCCGAAGGAGTAAACAAATTTTAAACACAAAAGTTGCTTGTCCAAGATTTTATTTTTTTTCTGTCTATGCTAATGAAAAGTTAGTATTGATATTTTTTAGCATAGATCATGTTTACACAAGCATGGCTTGAGGCAAAGTAACTTGTATTAGAAGATAAAGTGAATGAACCATTAATACTCACAATTCCTCCATCCATGATGAATGAGTTGTGTCTTCTTCTACAAAGTTATTGAAATTCATGATGTACCCTACTTCATCTCTGATTTGAATTATCTCATGACTTACCCAAGTTAAATTAAAAGTTTTTCTCAAGGGGGGTTAGTCTACAAAATATCCAATGTCTACTACAACAATTTTTAGTTCAATAACCAAGCTAAACTCCATGTCTAATTTTGGTTAAGGAAGGCTATTTAATCTAAGCACCATGCTTAATTTAAAAAGCCTATGAAAGTACCCATGGAGTACTTCTAAACCAAAAATTTCTATAGCAGACAAAGGTGACATGAAAGCACTTATAGAGATTTTATTAAGATAGAGATGAAAAAGTATGATTATTATGTAATATTTTCAGCATGAATTACAAAGGTAGAGACAACCATTATTAGCAACATGATTTAAGATTCTTCAAGTAAGCCCATTCCCCCAAGCTTGGATTTTGCAAAGTAAATGTAAGCTTGAGTGGATGTAATTCAAAGTTGCATGATAGTTGTTTTGACATACCTGGTGCTGCCATCAATCATTTACTTCAAACCTAGAATGGTTAGTGACAAAAGTACCCAAGGGAATATTTTGATAATTATAACTCTATGCTCAATTCACAAGGGCATTACAGCAAAAAGATGCAAACTCATGTTATTTTTAAGAGTGGTTATTTTAGGACACAAAGTTGTTCTTAGAAAACCTTCTGATTATCCAGTTGGTGAAGGGGTTTTCTTTAAAACATTAGCCTTTGTGTACCTATATTAAGATTACAACGGGATCTACAATATTTATGATAAACATATGTATCTACAACCACCCTCTTAATGATTTTATGAACAAGTAGAATAAGGGGGTTGAAGATCTCATGTGTGATAATGTTATAGAGACTAATTGATCCAGGAGATTTCTCATATGACCATGGATCTGATAGGGTGTTAATGAAATAACTGCCATGCTCGTCAATATGATCACCCTTTTCAAATCCCACGGGTGTTTCTTCATGGATGTCTATAGGCAGCAAGTTTGCCTCTATTATTTCATGCCTATGACATTTATTGGATGTTTTATTTTCTAGAATTTCCCATGAATTGATATCCCTAAGGTTGGTCTCTAAAGCTTTCTCTAAACTTGGGTGAGTTCTGTTTATTAAAGAAATTGATTTAAGCTCACCATTTGAATTTAAACCAAGTTTAGATGCTAGTGCTAAAGCTTCGTCCTCTTATCCACCAGCTCCCCGCTAAGAAGGTAGAGCTGTTTGGTAGCTCACAAAGCTCATAAGCTTGGGGTTACAGGTTCGATACTGACTACCTGCCCCATATTCCTTCTTTATGATATATGTATCATCCATTTGTGTATGGTATATGGATTTATTTTTCCTTCCTAAAAGAGTTTCGGTCTAATAGTTTTTTATTATTTCTCTTGTTCCGAGAAATAGAAAAAAAGAAAGAATAAAATATTAAAGAAAAGCGTCCATTAGACAAAAGAATATGTATTTCTAGTATGTTCTACGCATTCCTACCATCGTCGTTGCTCTTCTTGGGCATTCCTATGACTTTCATTCTTGAGATGTCTTGATAGATTTCTAGGGTCATTATAAAGTTTAGTAGAAAGAGCATAAAAAGATTCATTGGGGTCAAGGATGGGTTTAGAGATAGGTTCAGAGACATTTATTGTGGGCATAGATGGGAAG
Source organism: Chrysopogon serrulatus (assembly GCA_015844335.1). Classification (NCBI taxonomy): domain Eukaryota; kingdom Viridiplantae; phylum Streptophyta; class Magnoliopsida; order Poales; family Poaceae; genus Chrysopogon; species Chrysopogon serrulatus. Next base: position 561,866 of record JADLZL010003294.1, on the reverse strand, counting down.
AAGATAGAATTTACTCCTAAGTGGCTTGGCTCTCCTTCTATGACATCACTCGACATTCCATCCTTGAACGCTCCCCAGTGCCTTTTATGAGGGAAAGGAAGTTGACGACACTTTTTCTAAGATGCTCTTCTGAGAAGATCTGATGTGTATTGATTTACGAGCATCTTAGCTAACGGAAGTCTAAATCATCAAAGTGAAATTTTAAAGGTTTAGGATTGATAGCTAAATCTTGGGAATGGGATGATTGTGTTTTAGCTACCAAGACTTCTGTTTCTAGTTCGGGTGATAAGTTCTTCTCTTCCTCGGAGAGCTCAGAATAGGCTTGAACAACCTTTTCTAGCATAGGCCTTGCTTCAGTTATGGGTAAGTGAAGAAAAACTCCTCCAGAGGCTAAATCAAGGGATTCCTTAGATTCCTTGGTAAGACCCAAATAAAAATATTGAATAAGCACAGGGTCTAGAAAACCAAGGTCAGGGCCAAATGTGATAAGTTTATTAAAACGCTCCTATGATTTACTAAGAGATTCGTGTTCTAGTTGCCTAAAAGTTAGAACCTCTTTTGAAGGTTAACTACTCTATGGATGGGAAAGAAATATAAACAAAATTCAGAGTATAATGTTTCTCAATCACCTTGCATACTCCCTACGGCTCGATTATACCAATGTTTGGCTCTTCCGGTCAAGGGGAACGGAAAAGCTTCCATCTAATAGTTTTATCGAACATGCCAGCAATGCGCAAGCATGCACAGGTCTGCTCGAATTCTCGTAAGTGTGAGTATGGGGTTTTTGTTACCTTCTCCCGAGAAGGGTTTATCCTGAATCATATTAATTAAACATGGGCGCAGCTCATAGCCAGGTGTTATGATAGGTTCATTAGATTTTGGTGGCCCGAAGCTTTCGCGCATGCCATAAAGACAGATAGGAATAGAATTAAAAGCATCCATAAGGATGAACACAAAAATAATGAAGAGAATGGGATAAAATAAGAAAAGATAAAAGTATAATACAAGATTAAGCTAAACTAAGTCAAAATCAGCAAACCGTTCCCTGGTAATGGTGCCAAAAATGCTTGTCGGTATAAATTAACCGCACTCCTTTAAATAAAATTTAAGTAAGATTATCCACAAGCGCACAGATATCATACCACTGTCACATTTTTACCCGAAGGTTTTAAATATCATATCCACAGTGAACAGTTGTGATGATGACAAAGTCTATAGACTTAACCCTACAATTTGGCTAGATAATATCAAGAAAGAGGAAATAGCTATTGAACTCTAGTTCTGACAACCGGTAAGCTTTGTATAATATTGTTCTAACTGGGCAAGTAACCCGAATAGGAGAAGAAACAGAGTAATCTCCTACCAAGCACCTATAAGCCTATCAGTCCTATCAACGGGAAGTGGATTATAGAGGATTCAACGAAGCTATAAAGTCACCTTCGTGAGCTACCACTATCCGGCTAATCAGGGGACATCCACAAGTAAACCTAGCCTAGGCACCACGCCTACACTACGAAATACTACTTCAACCAAGTAATGACCAAGATCAAAGCACTCAATATGAGATGTGAACTTAAGAACAAATAAGAACAACTGCTTACTTGAATCGGAATGATGAATACAAAAGTACCTCAGAACGCAGCTCCGGACGAGGAAGCTGAATCTAGAAGAATACAGCCACGAAGAAGCACCGACAGGCCGGAACTCCTCCAGAATCTCTACTCCTCTACTCAATCTCTCTAATCTCTAAACAAGACTAGATCTAGAAGAACTAGTCTCTCCTTATTGCTACAACTAGATGAACTAGAACTAGATGAACTAGAACTAGATCAACTAGAGGGACCCTAACCCTAATTATGTAGAGAATATGAAGCACCGGGGTGTAGAATGCCTCTCGGAAGGGCCTTGGGGCGTCATTATATAGGCCGAGGTGGAGTAGGGGGCAAGGAACGGCCACGTCATCGATCCGCGTCTTCATGTTGTGTGCACCGTCGGATCAAACCGACCTTAGATCGACGTAGGGATGCTCTGCTTGGGTGCCAAGGAAGCGTAGGAGGAAGACTCCAGAAGGCGGCGGCCAGAAGCCCTAGGGGGCGCCGACCGGCGCCAGGGTGGGGCCGACCGGCCCCACCTGGACTCCCTTGTGGGTCCCGTTGCTTCGGGATGTTTCCTGAGCCTGATGACGATATTTTTCGACGCGGATAAGTTTTGTGATAATTATGCGCTCTAATCCCTCTTTTATGCTTTTCTGGAATAATTCATAGAAAATATAGAATATGCAAAACTCATGAAAATTGTCAGTTAAAATCCTAGACTAATGTGTATTCATGTATCCTTTCATGTCTAAAGTTCTAATAAATATTGACGTTATCCACCGTCAACTGCCTCCGCGATTGCCATCGCCACTGCCGCACTGTGGTGGACTCCGCGCACCACCGCAAGGCAGATGCCCGCCTACACCATCTCCAGATGCTCGTGGGCCCGGTCGGCCGGGGCATGCACGAGGTCGGCGGCGGTGGTGGTGGCCCCCTCTAGGTCTTTATCTCCACCAGCGTCTCTGAGAGCAGAAAGTAAGAAGGTAAGAATGGTGAAGGAAAAACCCCGACGACAGCCAAAAGAAGGGTCAAGAAACCTCACCAGCGCAGCGCTGGTCCACCACCTCACGCTGTTGCCACGTGACAGCACCCTCGTGCTCCAGCTCCTCTACCACCGCGCCGAGGATGGTGAGGCATTCGAGCGCCTCCTCAAGCATGATCGGAGGAGCGAGGGCTGCCGCGGGGGCCTCGGCGGGCACTGGCGCCAGAGGAGGAGCGGGGATGCGGCCAGTCGAGGAGGCGTGATAGGTACGGAGCTGGCGGCCCCACCTCATGAACGTCTAGTCGTCTCCATGGCGACGGACGTCACGGACGCTCAACACCTCCCCCTCCTCTGATCTTGGCCTCCTTGAAGACCCCGCTCCCTCCATGGTCTCGGCGAAGAAGGTGTAAGCAGAAGAAGGAGAGGTGTGAGGAAGACTAAGGGCAAGAGCAGGGTAAGGAGAGGTCATGCACCTCGACCCTATTGGCGGTTCTTAACTCCTATTTTTAAACCACCAATACTTACATAAAACATATAGAAACAAACACCAAAACTTAGTAAATAGGATTCATACTAACAAGCTCCACAAGTTTTGGTGATTTACCATTTGCAGGAGGACATGTCAGAAATACACGGGAATGTGCACCAAAGCATACGCAAAATGCAGCAAAATCAACACCCAACATGAGCCCAAGGAGGACAGCCAACTACCTGGCAAATCAGGGCCTGAAATAGGAGGATAAAAAGGCCCAAACACAAATCAAATGGACTCCAAATGGGTTTTACCTTATGGGGACGGATCCTAGGCATCACTAGAGGCCTAACGGATGAAGAAACGGGCTGAACGAAGCCAAAAAGGGTGCAACTGCACCAGGGTGCGCCCGTACCATTTCTGGCTCGGTTCGGGCCCAACTTTGGTGTGGTGGCAGCTACTGACCTTCCCATGGCAGTTCCACAGGTTGCTACTAGGTTTAACGTACCTAGGTGGTGGTTTGGAGGTCGGTTTGGTGACAAATTTATATGGAACCTGTTAACACTGGATTTTGGTAAAGACCAATGACAGGTGGGCCGATTCGGTAAAATCTATGGGAAAGCAGAAATCCAACGCGTTCGGCAAATGAGCGTGCGGTCGGCTAACTTTGAGCTATTCAGCAAGCGTATGTGCAATTGACTCTGGGTGATTCGGCAAGCATTGGTGCGGTCGGCTATCTTTGAAGATAGTGGCTCCATTCGGGAAGCGAAAGGTGGCAAGCAAGAAGCCGAATAGAAGGAGAAAAGCGATGATCAAGGACTCCGAGGAGAATTATAGCAAGAGTCTCGCCATACTTTTGAGTTACCTTTAACATATTGTGTACGTCGTAATCTCTTAGGATTCATGTTATGTCCAGGGTATAAATATAGACCCTCGACCATTGTAAAGGATATACACAATCAAATCAATACAACCGCCCCGTGCCACGCTTTTCGAGTCCCTTTTGTCGTGTCGCCGAAGTTCTTCGAGAGGAGCCAATCGATCCGTCCGACCTCCGTAAGTTCCGGCAACCTTGCTATCATGTCTAGTATCATGCGGTGGATTTAGATCTTGATGCAAGTAGTCTTGTTCGCTCTCGATGGGATGGCCGCAAGGGCAAAGCGCCTACTTGATGGTCAAGAAGTCTTTGCTTATGCTTTGTCTATCTCGACTAGATGGCCGTGCGGCAAAGCGCCCGCTTGATAGCTTAGCGAGGCAAGATAGTTATCGATTCTTGGTTAGATCGTGAGTCGTGCGGCAAGGCTAGGATCCGGCTCAAGGATTAGTTATCGGCTCTATTAGATTTGGCAAGATCTAGTAGATTTATTAAGTTATCACGTGTTGCATGACTTTAATATTTTATTTATTTGTAACACTCCTTTGCCCAATCTAGATTTGATCGGTTTCGGCTTCTTATTTTATAGATCTATTTGCTCTCTAATGTTCTTTACTCTTATATTATCATGACAAATAGATCGTATGCTTACGTAGCCGAATTGGATCAATCTAGATTGTTACATGTTGCGGGTTCTTGCATGTTAGAAACGCTTAGACTTTGACAGATCGGGTATCGTGCGGCGGATGCGTGTCTTTGATTAGTTTAGTCGTGATAATTTGTATGTTCCTTCTTCATGGATCCCGAAGTCGGCCGTATTGCCGAGCTTGGTTATGCTTCAATTCGTAGTTAACTTTCACTTGTTCAAACATGTCTTCTCATACATGCACGTTCGGCAATCAATGCATTACGTGTTTTACCCTCATATATTAGCCGAATGAATCGTATGCATGATTGGCGCATGCCTTCTATAGCCGTATGTCGTCGTAAGTGGCTTCAGGGGCCGTATATACGGTACTGTCTCGGTCTCATCCGACACGCCCGATTTTGCATTTAATGCTTTTTTGTCCCTTGTCGGGCCAGTCAAACCGACCGGCACGCTTCCGGACCTCCAAACCGCGCGGGGCCGTCCGATTGAAGTCACGCTTTTTCGCTTGTCGTGTGCTTGGCGCAGGGTGCAGATTTTGTGCCAACACACTTTTTGGCACGCCCAAAGGGGACAATCTCCTCGATTCAAGATGTCGGACGTCAATAACAATCATGTTCGACGTGACGCCGGATGAATTGCCGCACCCATTGAGAGCTACAATGGAGCAAGCATGCGAGCAATACAAGCATAAATGCTTAATGTCTTTCTCCAAGAACAAGAGCAACAAGGTTTTTCGTAAGGCCATTGCCAAGGGTTCTTCTTGCACATCAAACCGATTACTCAAGAAGAAGAAGCTCAAAAGATATCGAATTGGTCCATAAAGCCTTGGCGATACCATCAGAACCACAACACGGCCTTTCTAAATACTTTCCGAGTAATCATGGCTAATACCTTCGGTCAAGCCCGATAAGTATTTTGAAGAGGGTGTGGGACCAATTCGTGGACCAGTGCTTTTCAACATTCCAAAGTATCGAGAGAAGCAAACCGAAGATGAAGGAACATCCGGGATTAACAAAGATGAAGTAGAGACTCATGAAAAGCAACCACCTCCTACTTATGGCCAAGTGACGCTTGGCACTACCGAAAGAGTACCGCAATCCGCATACAAGATATCTCCAAAGATCAAACAAAGTTACAAAAGAACATGTATGGGGATGGATATCATGAGTTCACCGACTATACCGCTCTTGATGCTCTACCGAATCCAGGATATAGAAGTGCAACAGGGATACCATCCGGAGGGCGTGCACGCGGAACTCCGAAGACGCACATTGACTTAATCATGCAGAGGATGGCTGATATGATGCAACATCGGTTCGGCCTAAAGCCAAAGAATCAATCCTATTCGCACAAGTCTCGTGCACCTTTAATGGTATAACAGGTTGCACTACCAAAGAAGGGTAAAGCCACCAACGGACTTAACCAAATTTTCTCGGGTCGATGATACAAGTACCACGAGCATATTAGCCGATACCGATACAAAATTTGGGAGGCGTCCCACGCATCGGCTTGGAGAATTCGGTATTTTCCATTGTCTCTCACAGCCCTAGCTTTCACCGGTTTTACTTCTCTACTAGCTGATTCTATTGGTACTTGGGCGTAACTTGAACAGTAAGTTTCATGCTTATTTCTTCACCGAACTATCAAAAGAAGCCGGTAGACCTTACCGCTTTAAGGCGTAAAGCTAATGAGACACCACAAGAATATCTTCGCAGATTCGAGAAACTAAGAGTCTTTGCTTCTTGCTGAATTTACCGACGATCGCTTGCCTAGAATAGCAATAGCGTGGATGCCGCCGAATGTCGTGGGAGAAGTCGTTCGGCATGGAATTTGATGATCTCGGCCAACTCGCCGAGATTAGCCGTCATGAGTAATCGCCTCGTGGTTTCGTAAGGGATAACCGCCATCGGCGGGTAATGTTGCTAGTGAAATGTATCGAGTTTCCTGGAAGAAGCAAATCGAGTACGAGGATGAAGATGAAATAGTCGGCAAATGAAAGTTGACTTGGGACAAAGAGCCTACCCAAGTAAGTCGGCGGTGGGTGAAACAACAAAAAGGGACTTATGATTTTGATGTGTCCAAATCGATAAACTTTTTGATCTGTTGGTGAGGGAAGGACGATCAAGCTACCGTAGGGGCATCCCATGCTACGCCCGAAGGGGTGAAAGATAAGAGATATTGTGGTTATCATAACACTAATTCTCACTCCATCAATGATTGCCGAGTGTTCGAGTTCGGATTCGTAAGGCAATTCAGGAGGGGACATCTAAAATTTGATGGCAAGATGAAGATTGATGGCAAACCTTTCCCTCGTAACATGATTCCTTTCTCTCGCCGGAATGGTCTCTCGCAGATGATCCCTAAAGGCAAGAGAAAGATGAAAGTGTTGACATCGAAAAGAGCTCGAAAAAATGGTACTCAGTAGACCCCAACCGACAGACATCTGCCGAGGAATTGAAAGAGAAAGTTCGGTTCAAAAATAGCCGAACCAAAAGAGGTGAAACATCCGTGCCAAGGGTGACATCACGAATCTTGCCAATAAATGGCGTAGGCAAAGAAGAGCAAGAATATTATGAAGAACAAAAGTTCTTAGAAGAACGGTGGAGATATGAAGAAGAGATGTACCACCGAGAACAAGAAGAACACATGAGGGAACTAGAACAGTCTCATTGGGGTTGTTCATTCTTTAAGCATTGTTGGAATGAAGGCTTGAAGCCGCCTCGCTAGAAACAATTGCCCGTAATGCAAAGGATCGTATTATGGCTACAGGCAGCCTCGAAGTCAACCGCCGACCAGTCCCATGAAAGACTTGGAGTTCAATTTCCCGAGGACGATCGGGCGTATAAAATTAAAATGACTTTGATCATCGAGGAAGAGATTCGCGGATCAGCATTGGGTTCATCCCGAAGAGTACGATGAGGAAGGAAATACTCATGGATATAGATGGCGTAAAGGGCAATGGTGCCCTCCGTGGTTGAGGAAAAGTCGAAAGAGAAGAGTGCAGCGGTTGAGAAATAAAGAGCCGGAGCAAAGCCGCCGCAGAAGAGAAGAAGGAATGGCGCCCAAAGAAGAAATCCGATGAGAAGGGTCCTTCAGTGATGCATGCATGGCTTTCTTCCTCCCATCGTAATTCATAGCTCCCGACAATCAAGAAGTACAAGAGGAGATTTACTCGATTTCGATGAAAGTGAGTTTCGGATCTAATGGCTCAAAACATACTAACACGACAAGCAACTTTTTGACAAGCCGGCCAAACATCGCCACTTGAAACCGCTTTTACGTAAAAGGATACGCCAATGGGAAGCCTCGACCAAGATGTTTGTTGATGGAGGAGCTGCTATCAATATAATGCCATATTCCACGTTTAGAAAGCTCGGGATGACGGATGAAGATTTGCTTAAAACCGACATGATCCTTAGAGACTTTGTCGGGCAATCCTTCCGACACTCGAGGAGCTGTGCATGTTGAGTTGATGATTGGGTCTAAAACCCCGATCACTACGTTCTTCGTCATTGACGGCAAGGGGGCATACAGCTTTGCTTCTTGGGAGAGACCGGATTCATGCTAATTGTCAGTATTCCTTCAACCATGCACCAAATCCTTATTCAATGGATAGGGGATGACGTGGAGATCATACATGCCGATGATTCGGTAAGTGTGGTCGCTTTTGAGCCACCATCGGGAATATGATGGTGTTGATTGTTTCTCCGGCAAAGTATGGAAAGAAGGTCCCGTTAATGTATTCAACAAGGATCAACAAATGATCCAAGCAAATGGGCTCGAACAAAGAATTTTTGATGGGTAACCCAATCGATGGCAACAAAGGAAAGTTGGGACACGGTTTTTATGTCGGCCGACAAATTAGAAGAGATAAATGTTGGCGATGATTCCAAATCAAGGCCGATGTACATTAGTGCAAATCTGAATCCGCAATATAGAGAACAATTAGTAAATCTTCTTAAGGAGTTTAAAGATTGCTTTGCTTGGGATTATACGTAGATGCCCGGACTAGATCGTTCTATTGTTGAACATCGATTACCTATTAAGTCGGGGGTATCGACCCTATAAACAACCTCCGAGGAAGATCTATAAAGAAGAGGTAATCGGCCGATGTGAAGAAGGGAGATTGAGAGGCTATTGGAAGCAAACTTCATTCAGCCGTGCAGTACGCAGATTGATTTCGAATATAGTTCCCTGCTTACAAGAAGAATGGGAAGATGAGAGTTTGTATAGACTTCAGAGATCTTAACAAGGCCACTCTAATGGATGGGTATCCGATGCCAATTGCCGATTTGTTAGTAGACGCAGCAATAGGGGTATGAAGTCATTAGTTTTATGGATGGTAATGTCTGGCTATAATCGATCTTCATGGCAATAGAAGATATTTCAAAAACGGCTTTTAGATGCCCCGCCACATTGGTTTATTTGAATGGATTGTAATGACGTTTGATTGAAGAATGCCGGTGCAACTTATCAAAGAGCCATAAATTACATATTTCATGAGTTGATCGGCAAAATTATGGAGATCTACATTGATGACGTAGTAGTCAAATCTAAAGACTATGAGAGACACTTAGCTGATCTAAGAAGAACTTTGGAATGCATTAGAAAACATGGTTTGAAGATGAATCCAAACAAATGTGCTTTCTGAGTGTCACCGGTGAGTTCTTGGGATTCCTTATTCATAAAGGAGGAATTGAAGTTGGAAAAAAAGAGCATGGAGGCAATAGATAAAGTTGTTCCCCAACTAATCTCACAGAATTACAGTCCCCGCCTCGGTAAGATCAATTTCGTAAGAAGGTTCATTTCTAATTTATCGAGAGAATCTTGCCCTTTTCTCCATTATTAAAGCTCAAGAGGAATCAAGAATTTGTATGGGGTGACGTGCAACAAAAAGACTTTTGATGAAATTAAAGAATACATGAAGGCACCACCAGTTTTGGTACATCCACAACTTAACAAGCCTTTCAAGTTATGCGTGGCGGCCGATACCCTAACGATAGGATCGGCCCTCATGCAAGAGTATGAAGGGAAGGAGCGAGTCATAGCTTATCTTAGCCGAAAAGTCAAGTAGACCCGAGACAAGATATTCGGCTATGGAAAAATTGTGCTTATGTGTGTATTACTCATGTACTAAGCTTCGGCATTATTTATTAAAAGCCGAATGCGTGATTATTTCAAGTCATGATGTGATCAAGCATATGTTGTCAATGCCAATTTTAAATGGAAGAATTGGCAAATGGATTTTAGCTTTGTCGGAATTTGATTTAAAATACGAATCGGCAAAAGCAAAGTGAAGGGTCAAATTATTGCTGATTTTATTACGCAACATCATGACCTTAGCACCAATATAGTAGGCATTGTACCTTGGACCCTATTTTTCGATGGTTCATCCCGCAAAGAAAGGTGGGGGCGCCGGCATTCTCGTTAGTTTCTCCACAGGGAATAACTTTTGAGTATGCTATTCCCATTGAATTTCATGTGACTAACAATCAAGCAGTATGAAGCATTGCTTAGAGGGCTTCGGCTTCTCATAGAAATAAAAGTCGTTCTTTGTTGAAATCTTTGGAGACTCGAAATGGGTGATCAACCAGCTTGATTGGCCAATATGAGTGTAAGAATGACGCTAAGAGAATACTATGAGGAATGCCGGAACTTTTAAAAAGCTTTCGGTAGCAACCTTGCATCATATCCCTAGGGGGCATAATGAAGAAGCAAATAGGTTGGCCCAAATTGCTTCGGATATCGTGAAAATCAAGAAGTCTTCACTATAGGAGAGAATATTCCGTGATGCTTTGAATGTGTGGTTGGCGATTGGAGACATGAAATCATCAAATATCCGAAGGATCCATCGCAGAAAAGTTACCCTAAGCTCGGTACAAAGCCCTTAAGTTCGTCCTTCTCAATGATCACTTGTATTACAAATCTATAGATGGAGTATTGCTCAAGTGTCTAAGCCAAGAAGAGGCCGAAAGGTGATGTATGAAGTGCATGAAGGATTATGTGGTGCACATCAATCAATCGCTTACCGAATGAAATGGATAATTCGAGAACTGGTTATTTTTGGCCAACTATGCCGGGAGGATTGCTTTGACTATTATAAAGGATGTCATGATTGTCAAAAAATTTGGCAATATTCAAAAGGCTCCAAAGATCCGTCATGAACCCAATAATCAAACCTTGGCCATTTAGAGGATGGGGCATAGATTTAATTGGTCGATACATCCTCCTTCTAGCAAAGGACATAAGTTTGTGCTCTTGGCCACGGATTATTTTACCAAGTGGGTCGAAGCTATTCCGTTGAAGAAAGTCACGTCAGAAAATATGATCAGTTTCGTTAAAGAGCATATAATTTATAGGTTTGGGATCCTCAAACTATAACAACCGATCAAGGAACCCGCTTTACTTCTTCGAATTTTGCGACTTTGCCGAAGACATGGGGATCAAGTCGTATAATTCTTCTCCTTATTATGCACAAGCCAATGGGCAAGCGTAAGCATCCAATAAGATTATGATTAAAATCATTCAAAAGAAGATTGATGAGAAACCAAGAGATGGCATTCGGTTCTCAATGAAGCATTGTGGGCTTATCGGATGGCTTGTCATGGGTCAACTCGAACGCCTCCTTATGAATTGGTTTACGGGCATCATGCTGTCTTACCATGGGAACTGCAATCGGGTTCAAGAAGAGTTATGTTGCAAAAAAGATTTGGAAAAAGAAGATTATACAAATTTAATGATAGATGAATTGAAGATTTACATTTTATTCGTCTCAAGGCATTGGAAAATATTGAGAAGAATAAAATACGTGTTGCCCGGTATTATAACAAGAAAGTTAGAGAAAAGCAATTCTTGAAGGTGACCTGGTTTGGAAAACTATATCGCCGATTGGATCGAAAGACAGGGCATTCGGCAAGTGGTCTCCAAATTGGGAAGGGCCCTTTCGGGTAGAAAAATGTGTGCCCGGCAATGCATATATTTTGAAGACTTTATTTGGGGAAGAATTTACCGAGCTATCAACGGACGATATCTTAAAAAATATTACCCCAAAGATCGAAGTTGGTTCAGAAAGAGAATTTGAATCAAATAGCCGATGAGATAACATCGCCTTTAGTGAAAAAATATGAAGTTGGTAAACAGCCGATACGATTCGTGTCGCCTTCGCCCAAAAATATAACCGAATGATCTTATGTTGACCTCAACATTCTGACCGGTTGGTTTATCGAAAAGAGAAAGATGAGATCCTGAATGATACCGCCTCGGTGACTCGTCAAATCGTTTGTGGCGTAAGACTAAGATCTAATCGACTAAAGTGATGTCACCGCATTCGGGAAAATCACTCAAGAACTGCTTCGAATCGAGAGGACACTCAAGACATTCATTTGGCAATCAACACAAGATCATAAACAAGACACATTCTCGGAAGATGATTTCATTATTCACGTATCAATCCCTAGTTACAAACTACTCCCCGAACAACTTATTAAGAACAGATTGGGGATTGGTAGATTCGGCAAGGGCAGTAGCATGGTCCCCCGTAGAGCTCCAAATTGCTCCTCGATGTCCTCCACCTCGTGAGGATGACCTCCCCGCAAAAGCCAACGGCCCGAATGTAATAGTCCTCATTGGTGCGAGAGGACATCGCTGCTAGGCCGAGGGACACGCCAAGGTGGACACCTTGGATGACGGCCCGATCAACACGGCCATCCATGGCATCCAGGCGTGCCTCGGAGTTTCTCCCCGGCATTCACCTTGTCGCCCGCCCGGTCGCCTTTGCCTTCAACCGATCGTTCTCCGCAGAGAGTGCTAAAAGATGAAAAGTTAATCAAGACAAATAAGAGGATTGAGAGAAAAAGAAATCTATGTGAGGATACCGAACCAGTGATGGCGTCGCAGAAAGCGCTTGCGCCGATCCTCCCATTCGGCTTGCGCAATGCCGAATCGCTTGGAGACGTCGCCCAGCTCGGTCCGGGCTTCATCCCTTTCCTTGCGGAACCGAGCGCCTCCTCATAAATGTACAAAGGGTCCTCGCCCTCCGATTCCGCCGACCCCAAGGGTTGGCGTTGTAAGAGTTGTCGGACTCAGAAGAGCTCGACGAACTTGAAGAACCGGCGACAGACACCCGGTTGGCTCGGAGGTGCCCTGGTTGAGTCACCACCATTGGGGGCAGCAGGTGGTATTGCCCCGTGATGACTCGCGGCCCGAGGAAGAGGAAGAACCGAAGGGTTAGAAGATGAACAAAGGAGCAAGAACACACGAAGATGACAGATTGATTTTACCCATGGCGTTGCCGGCGCCGCGCCCGCCTCCCTCTCGCTTCCCCTCCGCAGACGCTTCCCATGGTCACCGGCGCCGACATTGGTGATTTGGAGGTGGGGGTTTTTCTTCCTAAAGGTTTCGGCGAGAAGATGGGAAGATGATGATGAATGCTAACCGGCGATGGCGGTGGAAGCCGGAAGAGGGCTTTATTTATAGGCCAAAATGGAGTTCGTGGCGCACGACTCGGAGTATACCAAACGACAAAGTAGGGTTTACTCCTTTTTGGGCCGCACGGACCGGGCCAAGCTCGGCTAAATCGAAAACGACGGTTCGTGAGGAATTGACTAATCTTCCTGATCGGGAAATCCAGAATGATGGCCGTCTGTCTATTCGGGAAGCCTAAAAACATTCGGCTATGTCATCAATGACAAGAATGAAAAAGACCAAAGCACAACAAGGAATACAATTGTTTAAAAATCACAAAGTGTGTTACAAGCCGAATGTTTTACTCATTTAAGAACAGTTTGATTGCGTCTATGACATCATCTCTAATTCGGCCGACTTCTTCTAGCACCTTCTTGTCATCGCCCCTCGAACTCGGATTCTCGTAAGCCCGGTTTTGATCTGGCCGATGCTCCTTGATGACGGATGATATCTTTGTTTTGGCCGCATCTATAGAGTTCGGCAAGGTGGCAATTTTATCTTTGTGAGATTGGATTCTCACATTCAATTGAGCCAATTGAGCTTCCAACCTGGCCTTTTCCTCTTCCATGGCTACCAGCCAGGTTCCAGAGTTACCAAAGACCGCTTAGCAGCCCGGATCCGAGAGTGCGCTTCTTTAACTTGATGCTTTTTCGCCGATTATCATTTTGCGTAGCGGCTCTAGAGGCTATGTTCTGTTTGCTCTCCCGATCTTGCCAAGGTGATCATCAAGATGAGTTGCGCATTCTAGAGAGACCTTGAGAGTTGGAGGGATATCTTGGTCAATGAGCTCAACCAGTTCTCTTATCCGGTCCGCATCTTGAACAAGAGCATTTATATCTTTGGCTAGTAAGAGGGATATCTCCTTTAGCCGAGCTTGGTTCTCTGGCGATAACCTCTGGCCGAGAAGTAGCCTCTTCACCACCCTCATTAATGTACTCTTCAATGGTGAAAGAGTAGGCGACGACCGGCTTAGCATCATCCTTTAAGAAGGAGAACCATTAGCCGATTGATCAGAATTATTTGAGAGATCAATAAAATAAAGTATTACCTTTTGTGCGTAAGTTTCTTCAGCCGATTCCTCGTCGGCTTGATTGAGGGGGCTTAGCTGGATGCCCAGAGAAGATGAACTTGAAGCCCGATGAGGGGAAGATCCTTTCGCTATGTCATCCAAGATATCATCTCGAAAATAAGTAATGAGATGCAAGGTGCAGAGATAAACCTTGGCGTAAGAAAGAAAGGAAAATATGTAGAAAACATTATTACCAATATGACCAATAGCCTCATGAATTTCTACACTATCAATAGAAGCATGAGGAGGAGATTCTTCTGCCATTTTATCCAGGGAATGATCTCGCTTCGAGTATCAAGTAGCAACATCGCCAGTTCATTTGGTGCAAAAAGGGGAACAATCGCTTAAGAAGGTAATCACCGCATGGCCAAGTGGACTCTTGAATTTCTGCATCTTCCTCTTGGGTTTCAACATCTTCGAGAGCCTGAGAAGATGTTTCGGTAATTCTCAACGCATTGGCTGATTTTGAAGACCTGACCATGGTCTGAAAGAAAATATATAATAAGTAAAATAAGCCCCATCATGGTTCGAACGAAATGACCAAGAGTATACCTTGGGAGAGAGCTTAGCCTTCTTGGATCTTGTTCTTCCGGGCACGCTAACATCTCTCGCTTGATCCAAAGAATAGCTTTCCTCTTGCCTTCTCCTTTCGAAGAAGCCGCACCCGCAGCTACCGGTGTTTTCATGAGGATTGCCGTGGATGGAGCATTAAAACCCAAGGCGTGGATGGGTCCAAATTTGGTAATATTGGACTACTTGTGAAGGAGGGGTAGGCTCGGGATCCCGCAAAAACAAGACAATACTGAAATTTAAAACAAAGTCGGGAAAAAAGGTAATTGTGAGTATGAAGAAAGTTACCTCACCGTCGAATCAAATTGAGCATACAAATCTTGACACAAAGGGTGCACTGATATGTTAAAAATATGGGCACGCCACTCTTGCCACCAAGAGGAAAACAAAGGATGAGCAGCTTCTATTAATCCCAAAGGTAAGGGCATGAATTCTGCGGATCCCATCCAAGCTCAAAAACCCTTTTGGCCTCCATTTCATCTCCTATTCTCTCTCTCGGGCCTTATGACGGTTGAGAAAAATAGTCTTGGGGGCGCTTGCCCACAACCTAATTGCCTGGCTGACATATTTGGGTTATAAAATTCATAAGATGGATTCAAAGAATCTCCCATGGTGAAACTTCTGGCGGCAAGACACGGGGCTTAATGAAAGAATTGAAGATCTTTGTAGCAACCCCTGCCCGAGCAACCAGACTCATAGCTGAATTTGCAAGGTAGAGTCAAAGTGTCACTTTCTCTATAAAGGGAGCCATATCACATGATTGAAGCCCTTAAAGAATAGCTTGAATAGATGGCCAAGATCTATATCAATAGTGATGGCAAATTTCCGCTTCTCCATAAGTTTGACAGCCTTCTCTTTCACTTGGCCGTCCTCATCATCATTGACAAAGGAAAACCCAAAGTGGTAAGGTCCACGGAGACTATCTCGTGCATGTACAATTGTAGCCACATCTGCACAAACCACCGGGGACCATTTACACAATGAATTTCCCCATGTTGACGATTCAACAATGATCCGATGCATCATGTGATAGACAGCTCCCGTAAGATATTTGCCCGCAGGAATTAAAGTTCCCGCAGCCGGCTCCTCTGCCATCACCATGTGATTGAGGGTTGGCTCATTGGATTTGCCACGTAAAAACAAACCCGCAGAGCCACATGTTCGTGAAAGCTTTATATTCCTTGTTGTCAACAGATCCCGTGGACATGTAAGTCCGGATATATTTGGTCCACCCGCTTCCCGATTTGACCGCTTTTGGTTGCTTCTGTACTTGTATTTAGAAGGGTATGCTTTGGCTCCGTTACATTGAGGCCTGTCATCATGAAAACGCTCGGCCAAAGTAAAAGACATCGGGCCATGGCCGAAGATGAAAGAATTAGTAGCATCGCACCAGAAAGTGGGAAGTCGCTATCAAAAGAGAATCATTCGAGTGTTCCCCCGAAAGAGATAACTCCAAGCAATGCTAGATATCCTGGGAGTCCCAAAGGATCGCTGCTCTTGTTCAGCATCCTTTGGTACCACTTCCGCCATCCGTAAATCGGAGGGAAAGGCCGGTTTTGAAAGTGTTTGGCCATCGGTTCGGGGAAACTACTCCGGATTTGAAGGGGATCCTCAAAGTTTCTTTCTCCACAAATTCGATTGGATTGGGGTCTCCCATTGGACCCAAGAAGTACGAATCGGGGTTCGCAAAGATAAGGAATCAAAATTTCATCCTTATATTCCTTCGTAAGAGTGGAACGGCCGAAAAAGAATCGAAAAAAGTGAAAAACCAAGGAAAGAAATTGCCGAATACATGAAAAGAATCGAAGATACCTCCGAACTCCATCAAGGGTTGCCATTGGGGATTGGAAGTAAGCTCGAATCGAACTAGGAAGAATCGGGTTTTTGAATGGCGGCCGCGATTTGAAACAGTGTTGACCTAGATGAGAAGAGAAATCCGTGTTCAATTTCGGAACAAAATCACTTTTATCCCGAAATTGAGGGGGCATGTGTTAACACCGGATTTTGGTAAAGACCAATGACAAAATGGGCCGATTCGGTAAAATCTATGGGAAAGCGTAAATCCAACGCTGCTCGGCAAATGAGCGTGCGGTCGGCTAACTTTGAGCTATTCAAATAAGCGTATGTGCAATTGACTCGGGTGATTCGGCAAGCATTGGTGCGGTCGGCTATCTTTGAAGACAAGTGGCTCCATTCGGGAAGCGAAAGGTGGCAAGCAAGAAGCCGAATAGAAGGAGAAAAGCGATGATCAAGGACTCCGAGGAGAATTATAGCAAGAGTCTCGCCATACTTTTGAGTTACCTTTAACATATTGTGTACGCCGTAATCTCTTAGGATTCATGTTATGTCCAGGTATAAATATAGACCCTCGACCATTGTAAAGGATATACACAATCAAATCAATACAACCGGCCCCGTGCCACGCTTTCGAGTCCCTTTTGTCGTGTCGCCGAAGTTCTTCGAGAGGAGCCAATCGATCCGTCGACCTCCGTAAGTTCCGGCAACCTTGCTATCATGTCTAGTATCATGCGGTGGATTTAGATCTTGATGCAAGTAGTCTTGTTCGCCTCGATGGGATGGCCGTGCGGCAGCGCCTACTTGATGGTCAAGAAGTCTTTGCTTATGCTTTGTCTATCTCGACTAGATGGCCGTGCGGCAAAAGCGCCCGCTTGATAGCTTAGCGAGGCAAGATAGTTATCGATTCTTGGTTAGATCGTGAGTCGTGCGGCGGTGCTAGGATCCGCTCAAGGATTAGTTATCGGCTCTATTAGATTTGGCAAGATCTAGTAGATTTATTAAGTTATCACGTGTTGCATGACTTTAATATTTTATTTATTTGTAACACTCCTTTGCCCAATCTAGATTTGATCGGTTTCAGCTTCTTATTTTATAGATCTATTTGCTCTCTAATGTTCTTTACTCTTATATTATCATGACAAATAGATCGTATGCTTACGTAGCCGAATTGGATCAATCTAGATTGTTACATGTTGCGGGTTCTTGCATGTTAGAAACGCTTAGACTTTGATAGGATCGGGTATCGTGCGGCAGATGCAGGTCTTTGATTAGTTTAGTCGTGATAATTTGTATGTTCCTTCTTCATGGATCTCGAGTCGGCTGTATTGCCGAGCTTGGTTATGCTTCAATTAAGTAGTTAACTTTCACTTGTTCAAACATGTCTTCTCATACATGCACGTTCGGCAATCAATGCATTACGTGTTTTACCCTCATATTAGCCGAATGAATCGTATGCATGATTGGCGCATGCGGCTTCTATAGCTGTATGTCGCCGTAAATGGCTTAACCCGGGGGCGTATATACGGAACCGTCGGTCTCATCCGACACGTTCGATTTTGCATTTAACGCTTTTGTTGTCCTTGTCGGTTCGGGTCAAACCGACTGCACGCTTTCCCGACCTCCAAACCGTGCGGTTTGTCCGATTGAAGTCACGCTTTTCGCTTGCTGTGTGCTTGGCGCAGGGTACAGATTTTGTGCCAACAGAACCCCCTCCACTCCACCTATAAAGAGGAGGCCTCACCCCTCCTCATTCCAACATACAAGAGGAGAAGAAGAAGAGCAAGCCACTTTGTCATACTAGCTCTTAGCTAGGATTAGATTAGGGAGTGAGAGAGGGAAGAGTTGGAGAAGTACCAGAGTTGTTGGCTACCTCCATAGGTGTACTCGGTGCCCCTTGTACACCTAGCGGGAGGAGTGTTGGGATTGCCGATTCTTCCACACTTGTACCTCAACGGACCAACTACTACTTGGAGTATAAGGTTCGTGTTTATCTATTGTATTTAGTTCTTAAGAAAGTTATCTTTGCTTACTATTTTCTTGCGGGTTTGTCGTTCGTCCTTGTGACGAATACTCTAGTAGAGGGCCCTGATAAAGACGGATTACCCTTCGTGAACGCTAGAGTAGTAGTCGCTAGCATAGATGTGGTGTCTAGGCTAGGGGTTACCCTCGTTTGCCTCGTTCCCTATGGTTAAGGGGTAGGCGGCAGGTGGTGATAGCCCTGTTCGTCCCTAGTTTCCCCACGTCCGGGATTGGCGTAGAGCTGTAGACCGGCAACGCTTGGCAGACCAAGTGTTATCCGGTGCCTGAAGTAAATCTATAGTGATCAGAGCTATCTCTTCTTAGGACCTTTATCCTTAGAAAACCTCACTACTCGAGCTACCCTTCATCTTATTTTTTGGGCAACTAGTTTAAGAGACCTTTACACTTTCATTCCTCGTGGAAATACGATACCCTGCATACCACCGGGTGAAGTGCAATGACGGTACTTTCCGTGCGCTTGCGGACTTTGCTGCTTTCGCTAAGAAATACCAACAAGCATTTCTGGTGCCGTTGCTGGGGATGGTTGTCGTTTTTAGTCTCTGAACCTAGTTTGCCCGTGTATTTATGATCCGGCTATGCACACACCAGGATATACTACTGGGATGCATTCCGCCTGGGAGCATACCCCACCCCTATACGAGGGTGGAGGGTCGAGGGCACCACAGACAGGAGATGAGGCTTGGACAAGCCATCACTACGCCCACTCTTTGAACTCCGAGGGGATGCCACCGCGAGTACCACCATGACAGTCAGTCTCTCTAGGTACCCTCCACACTCAGCTAGGTGGACTCGTAATCCGCACAGATAAGATGCAAGAGGAGGTGGCTCAGCGGCATCGCCAATACCAGCAGTGGCAACTACACAATCAACAATGGCAACAGCAGCACCAACAGCATCACCAGCAGTGGCAGGACCAGCAGCAACAAGAGTGGGCCAACCTCAGCGAGCAGCTAAGGATCCAGCATGAGCAGCAGCAGGCCTTCTGGAGGTTCTAGGGATACAACCCTAGGGGCTAGGCTTCAGTCCAGCTTGGGGGAGGACCCCACTCAGGTATCTTGCACTTGCATTGCATATGTAATTTCTAAATATTTCCTTTTCATGTTCTGCATGACATATTTATATTCTAGTAATTCTTTCCAAAAAATGATAAAAAAGACCAAAAATGAATTCCACTCCAAATATGTGAAATATGCTATGTATAGTTGTCCCTTGTTAAAATGATGAATAGTTGCTCTATTTTATGTTTCATCTATGCCTAGATTTCTCTAAGATCTAAGTTTATTGGTTTCAAAATGTTTATCCTAAAAACTTAAAAACTTAGTGGGATGCATAAAGCTTAATCTAGTCTAAGTTGGTACAAAGCTTTGATTTGATATGACTAAGAATTTGTTATAACCTTGCTCTAAGAAAAGCTTGAATACCAGAGTTTAAAATTTCCAAAATAATAAAAAGTCCTTTTGATATGATCTAAGTAGATTGCTTTGTTATGCACCCATGATCGGAGTTCACATACACAAAATAAAAAGTTTTTACTCTCTATGTATCAATTCTCTCTTAGAAGTCGAAAGAGAGTGTGGGCTATAAAAATAAAAGGTGCCATGCCAAAGAAGCATGAGTCAATAAAAGGTGCCATACCAAAAAGGTTTGTGCCAAAAAAATAGAGTAAAACAAGGGGTGCAAAGACACCCGCCCGAGCAAAAAAAAAATGGGTATAAAAAGTACCCGCCAAAGGAGATAGCCCCCACTTCTCAGAAAAGACAAAAGAGAGAGTCACATATAAGAGTTCAAAAAATTTATAATAAATTTATCTTCCTTGTGCATTCCGATCAAAGTGTATAGCTTAGTAATTTGCTATGACCTAATCATTTGAACTTTGCTCTTCATACAAAATGTTCAAAAAAATATAACTCTGAGACTAAAGCAATTCAAAAGAGTAGGATGCATACAAGTCTTATGTCTACCTTTCTTGCTACATACCAACCTAAGACATGATATAGCTAGAAGCCCCACAAGTAACAATTGTAAAAGGATGAATGTGAAAATCCTAATTTATTTAGATCAAAGAAGAAAACTCTATTATAATCCTGGCACTTGTGAAATGTAATCGGCATTGTAGCAACTCCTGATCAACAACCAAGTTCTTAGCTTTTTGCTCGAGGACGAGCAAAGGATAAGCTTAGGGAATTTTGCTGGTGGTAAATACCGACATTCCCTAACCACCAACTATTATCCAAAAAGGGAGAATTATCATGGTCATACTATTGACGATCGTTAAGGTACAAATTCAACCGTCAACTAGCCATAGAAAAGAATGCAATTGCGATCACCAAAGTAGATATAGGGTTTACACTGATAGAATTCCATGAGTTTTGGCGTTTCACTATTTCTATAGGTGTAAACTGGAAAAGATGCAATCCCGGGAGTTTATCGAAACATAGAACAGGAAATCGGGCGCCATAGCAACGCAGGAAGGATCTAGAAGAGACAGAAGACACCATGCCGACGCGGAGGGCCGGAGGCCACCCAGCCGCACCGACCGTGCCGGCCCGGACCGCCCCGATCCCAAAGGCCCCGCCCCGCTGGTGGCCCGCCGCCCAAAGTTGCTCCACCGCCTTAGGGTTTCAATCTCAGCCGCATGTCAAAGTCGGTTTGATCCGATGGCTCACGATCATCGCCCAGGGCTATAAAAGAAGGGCAGGACCCCCCCGAGAGAGAGGCACATTCATTCATTCTCATTCGAAGTCCGATCATCAGCCAAAAACCCTAATCAGAGCTCCTTAGCTAGGGCCTAGATAGCTAGTCAGAACTAGAGGGAGGCAAGCGAAGGCTTGGATTCTGGAGCCATCAAGAGCTTGGATTTGGTATAGTTCTTACCTCCTCTCACCTTTGTTCTCTTTCATTGTATAGATTATATGATTGCTACAATTGAATTGATGAATACTTATTTGCTTATATTCGTAGTTATTATGTTCTTTGTCTATTGTGGTTATATGCTTAGTATAGCTAGATTGACATTATACTTATTCATAGGTTCGTATAGCACTCATCTAATTGTTCGTTGGGTGAGTGGTCAACATTGTATAAGCGTGGTGCTTATACGTTGTTTACCTGTGAATGCACCCTATAGGTCGGGCTTGGTAGATCACGGGTGTGATAATCCTGTTGAGTCCTCTGTAGTCCAAACCCCGTTTATAGGCATAGTAGGACTTGTATACGAAGGAAGGGCGTGCTATATTCTCAAACTTCCCTAGTATGTCCACTATGAGTAGATATAATGCTAACCTTAGCGATAACTACTAGGTGTAATTGCACTAACCATGATATGCATTAACATATAGCTAGAAATAACTTAGGAATATCTCTTGATGTTCTGCTAGTAACCCTAATGATATAGCTATGAGTCTCTATCTGTTTATGCTGATGATTTATACTTATCTTTATCATTTATCTTATGACTTACCCTTGCATTGAGTAGCGAGGACATGGTTATGCCTATTCATTACACTCTGGGCTATCCAGCTACCTTACACGTATACCCTATAGACCTTCCCTTAGGAAAATATAAGTGACAACCTAGTAATACTCTGGATAAAATGCTACAATGGTATTTGATCTGTGCA
Source organism: Chrysopogon serrulatus (assembly GCA_015844335.1). NCBI lineage: Eukaryota > Viridiplantae > Streptophyta > Magnoliopsida > Poales > Poaceae > Chrysopogon > Chrysopogon serrulatus. The sequence goes on along the minus strand of JADLZL010003294.1, from coordinate 539,735 downwards.
CTTGTGGATACTATTTCTATATTCTAAATGGTGGCATGATTTAATACCACACTCCTGATGTCATAGCCGGGGATGACAATTTGACGCTTTAGTGGCGATGCTATGATATGCCCACAAGCATTTCTGGCACCATTGCTAGGAAGTAGATTTTATATCTATTTTCGTAGTGACGTTAAGGAGTGTCAACAAGTATTTTTGGCGCCGTTGCCAGGGAAGGCAAATGGCGAGTGTAAAAAGAAATAGCGATAGACCTAATAAACTAATAAGATAGAGGAAACCATAGACCCCTTGTCAATGCAGGCTTACCCTTGTGCTTTCTATCTTTGTGATATCTTATGCAGGGTAATGAATGAGTGGTTTTGATCTGCCAGATAACTACATTGAAAATCCAGAGAAACTCTTTCAAAGAAAGAAATTCCAGCAAGTGGGGGATATCTTTAAATCTCCATCAAAGACACCCACTGCTGAGGTTCGTTCTTTGGAGGAGCAAGCTCCTATAAGTGAAGAAGAAGAAGCAACAAGAAGGTAACTTAGCACCAGCTTTTGAGGAAATGGCTGATAAGTCACTGCGTGAGTTCTCTGCTCCAACCACCAACAACATCCGCATTGCACTTAACGTCAAAGTTGGGGAGAATGGATTTGAGCTCAAGCCAGCTCTTATCACTATGGTGCAAGCCAACTTGTTCTGTGGAAAAGCACATGAAGATGCAAGTGCTCATCTCCAACACTTCCTGGAGATTTGCAGCACTTTCAAGATAAAGGATGTACCAAGAGACGCCATACTACTACGTCTGTTCCCATTCTCACTGTTGGGAAAGGCAAAGCAATGGTTCTACACCAACAAAGACAATCATACAACTTGGGACAAGTGCTCCATAGCTTTTCTGTCAAGGTTCTTTTCTATGGTAAGACAAGTGCCCTAAGGGGGATGATCTCAAATTTCCAGCAACAACATGACGAGTCAGTCCCAGAGGCATGGGAACGCTTTCAAGACTACATATCTGAATGTCCTCATCGTGGGATGGAGAATTGGCTCCTTATGCAGAATTTCTATCACAGGCTCACCAACAGTACACGTAACAACATCGATGTTGCTGCTGGAGGTGCATTTATGTTATTGACCATACCACAAGCTACTGCTCTTATAGAGAAGATGGCCTCCAATCAAGATTGGAGTGAAGAGCGCCAACCAACCCGCAAGAGGAGTGAAGGAATGCACCAGCTCAAGGAGGTAGACATGTTGTCTATCAAGATAGATCTGCTCATGAAGAAGCTAGAAGACAAGGCCAGCCTGAAACAAGATGTCATGTGCATCGGTGATTCATGTATAACTTGTGAAGTGTGTGGCAATACGGGACACTTAGGCAACAACTACCCTGAGACCCGTGAGGATGTGAACTTCATCAACAACAACAACTATCATCCTCAAAATCAAGGATGGAATCAGCAAAGGCCCAACTACCAAGGTAATTTCCCAGGTAACTTTCAAGGCACTAATTTCAATAGCTATGCTCACTTGCCTTTGAGAGAAGTGATCTCCAACCAAAATAAAATTGTGGAGACTTTATCTAGGAAAGTAGCATCCAATGATAAAATGCTAGAAAACATAAACACTAAAATGGATAGCTTTACTTCTGCTGTTAAGAACCAGCTTAATTTTAATAAAATGATAGAACAACAATTAGCTCAGCTGGCGGCCGCTATTCCACCGACCAACAAAGGTAAGATTCTAGGGCAACCTCTAGAGCCCGAGACCATGAATCTTGTTGATATATATGCAGGTTACTATATTGAAGCATCATCAGGAGGATGGAAGGATGAGCCATGCCACCCAAGAGAGGAGATCCAGGGAGACCTATGATCCCCATCTCTATTGGGCAGCATGACTTTCCTGAAGTTGTCTGCGATCTAGGTGCCAGTGTTGACATCATGCCAAAGGTAATCTTTGACCAAGTTTTTCCACGGGCATCTTTGTTGTACATGAATATGTGTTTGCAGCTTGCAGACCACATGGTTAAGCACCCTAAAGGAATCTTAGACGACGTATGCATACGAATCAAGAGATCATATGTCCCTGTAGACTTTGTAGTCCTGGATACCGGCAGAGATCCCAAGAGTCCAATCATTCTTGGCTGACCATTCCTGAGTACTGCAAAGGCTGTCATCTACACGGACAGTGCTAAGATTTGTTTCACCATCAAGGGCAATAAAGAGAAGTTTAGTTTCAAGAACAAGGCCCTTGAAGCTCCTGTAGATCCAGGAGGAGCTTACTTCCCAATCAAGCCAACAATTGAAGAAGCCAAGAAGAAGAACACAAATGGGAAGAGAAGGAACAAGAACAGGAGGCAAGTGAGAAAGCAAGTCCAAGTAGTCAAGGCTATTGAGTATGAGCATGACCACCTCTTAGCTTCACCATTCCTAATCAAGAGGGAGGATCCAGACATGCTAACCATCGATTGCACTATTGGACAGTGCTCCTTCTACAACGCTTTCTATGGCACCTGATCAGTTGTCAACATCATGTCTAAAAAGGTCTATGACTTATTATTCGATACACCTCTATACCCTACCTATATCCAGCTGCAGCTGGCGGACAACACGACGAGATTTCTAGAGGGAGTAGCGAGAGACATCATGGTTAAAATCCACACTCACTATGTCCCGACCAACTTCATGATATTGGACATGGGAGAAGAAGATGAGACACCCATCATCCTTGGGAGGCCATTCCTCAGCACCACCAATGCCATCATCTACAATGGATCGGGCCAAGTCCACTCCCAATTCCCAGAAGAAAAGGTACACTGTCATTTCAAAGATTTTAACTCTCCTGGACTAGCAGCTTTCACCATGTCCAAGAGGAGACGCCAACGCCAGAAGAATCGCTCTCAAAAGAGCAATGTCGAGGAGGAGGCAATCAAAGAAGAATCTACTACACCTAAGGAACATCCCCAACCTACAAAGGTATGGAGAGAAAAGGTAACCTGCTCAACTAAGTCATTATCACCAGGAGGTCCAGTGTCTGGGTCTCCATCCTCGGGATCCGATGAAGCACCCCAGGAGTGATGACGACGAGAAGTCTTGTCCGGAGGACTCTTAACTCTGAACCCTTACCATAAGGTAACAATGGTAGTTATCTATTTACTTTCTTGCGCTTTAAATTCATAGTTAGTTTTTATCATCCTTATATAGAAAACAACAAAAACATTGAAAAACCTAAAGCCCTATGTGACATCCTGCAAAGCAAGCTAAAGGAGTGTTCATCGTGGTGGCCTAAAAATAAAATAAAAATTAGCGTGCATATTTCCTTTCTGTTTAATAAAAAGAAAAATCTAAAAATAATTATTGAGCATCTTGTTGCACTGCATGCACTATAACAACCTTTGAAAACCTCTCACAACAACCAATTCATGAAAACGGCTAACCACTAACTGCTTATCCTAACCCGATCCACGAGTTTTGGTGTTTTGTGAGATGTTTGCTGCAGGATGACTCTAAGAGCTAGTCCACCTAGGAATCATCATCTACATCACTCGAAGTACACCTTCTCTACACATAGCTAATCACTGTGTGGAGGAAGTAACTTCTTGTTGGATGAGATTTAGGTTTCCGGCTACACCAGCTCTTACAAGCATGAGCTCCACCGAGAGAACTGCTTAGCTTCAATGCTCAACCACGACAACAACTAGTTTAGGGGAAGGCATCCCCTAGGTACCCAGGTAAGTGTACCTACGTGATTATTGAGTCAGTCATAAAAATGAAAAAATACCAAAAATGTGTGAGCACATGAAGGTTCACCATAGTATCATAAGAAAACTTAAAAATACCAAAAATATATGGGCACATAAAGGTCCATGCTTTTCAGAGTCTTTTGAGTCTTATATAGTATGAGTTTTGAAAAAACAAAAAAACCAAATAAAAATGTTTATCTAGATAGAGTCAATAAAGAGGAAGCTCTTGAGATGATCTGAAATGATGATAAGCTGCTCTGTTATAATACCTTTGAAGTGCCTAGTGTTTAGACAAAAGTTTTTCCAAGTTTTAGCTCCAACTATTTTGATATGAAGATTTGCTCTAAGCCTGAAACTTGTGGGTTGCATATGCTTAAACTAAGTCTAGGTACCTGATTGATAAGATTGAGAAAGTCCGAGCTGCTATCTATCTTGTTCTAAGTGACGCTAGAATTCTAGAGATTTATCTTCTGAAAAATACAAAAACATGATGAGTTCCTATATGACAAAGCTTACATTTTCACCAGAGCCAAACATGATGAGATAGGCTAGTTAAACTTCCATATACATGCTGCTTGTTATGCATTGAGTTTTGTCAACCTTTATGACCCTAGTGAGAAATTTGTCATGCTCTTGAATCAAGATTCACCTCCATATGCACTACTCTACACTGGAGTAGGCGCAACAACATGCCATTCCATCTATATCCATTCAAAAAATATTTTCTCCTACAATTGGAGAGAACACCAAAAATATTTCTGTTAGGATAGCCACCCAATAAATGCTCCAAGTTTCTGTTGCTATCTCTCCAATTCCATAAGTGCCAAAAGGAGTGCTATGAGCTATGCAAAAAGATATTTGAAAAAAAAGAGAAGAAAAGAGAAGGGAGAAGAAAAGAAAAATGGACAAGTGTCCAAGTGCTGAAAATAATGGATACTTTGATGCCCGACTCCCTGAGAAAAAGAAAAAGAAAAAGATAGCTCATAACCTCTGGCCAGTTTTCAAAGTCGAAAAGAGAGATAGGCATTCAAGGAGCTGAGTAGAATTAGGTTCCACCATATATCTACCATATCCATCCACCTATACATCTTGATTCGACTATATGACTTGTTTTTCCATGGATCCATTGTTTGACTCTACAACACATGCATTGCAAGTTTGCTCTTTCAAGTTTTTATCCTTACCTATAAGCTCCATATAAGCTTTAGTTATAGGATCAGAAGAAAGGCAACCATCATCACTGCTTTGGTGAGAGTCCACAAATACCACATATATTGAGAGACTTGAGAGTATCATATATAGAAAACTCTGAGTTTTATTTGAAAACCTTTAAAAACTCCAGAATGATAGTTGAGTGAAGAGCTTGAGACATAGTGCTTGGATAGGATCTTTCTGTCTGTCAAGTACTCAAGGCCCAAGGAAGAGCTGATAAGCCCCATAGTCAAAGGTAGCATGAGTAAGTTTGAAGGTCAGTTCAGTAATTGCATAACTTGGAGGAGAATTTTTGTCTAACTGCAGGTATACTTCTACAGAGTCGTTCCAAGATGGTTACAATGCTTAAACATATATATCTTACAATAACTTTTTTAAGTTTTCTTTGCTAAGAGACTAGCAAAGGTTAAGCTTGGGGGAGTTCTTGACGGTTGTTAATGTACGAATTCAACAATCAACTAGCCATGGAAAAGGATGCAATTGCGATCACCAAAGTAGATATAGGGTTTGCACTGACAGAATTCCACGAGTTTTGGTGTTTCACTATTTCTGCAGGTGTAAACTAGAAAAGATGCAATCCTAAGAGTTTATCGGAACATAGAACAGGAAATCGGGCGCCATGGCAACGCAGGAAGGATCTAGAAGAGACCAGAAGACACCACGCCGAAGCGAAGAGCCGGAGGCCACCAGGCCAGACCGACTGGTCTAGGCCTAGACCGGCCGGTCTGGGCCTGGCCCCGCTGGTGGCCCGCTTCGCCCAGGTTGCTCCAATGCCTTAGGGTTTCAATCTCAGCCGCATGTCAAAGTCGGTTTGATCCGATGGCTCACAATCATCGTCCAGGGCTATAAAAGAAGGGCAGGGCCCCCACGGGAGAGAGGCACATTCATTCATTCTCATTTGAAGTTCGATCATCAGCCAAAAACCCTAATCAGAGCTCCTTAGCTAGGGGCTAGATAGCTAGTTAGAACTAGAGGGAGGGAAGCGAAGGCTTGGATTCCAGAGCCATCAAGAGCTTGGATTTGGTATAGTTCTTACCTCCTCTCAACTTTGTTCTCTTTCATTGTATAGATTATATGATTGCAACAATTGAATTAATGAATACTTATCTACTTATATTCATAGTTATTATGTTCTTTGTCTATTGTGGTTATATGCTTAGTATAGTTAGATTGACATTATACTTATTCATAGGTTTATATAGCGCTCATCTAATTGATCGTTGGGTCAGTGGTCAATATTGTATAAGCTTGGTGCTTATACGTTGTTTACCTGCGAATGCATCCTATAGGCCGGGCTTGGTAGATCACGGGTGTGACAATCCTGTTGAGTCCTATGTAGTCCAAACCCCTTTTATAGGCACAGAAGGACTTGTATACGAAGGAAGGGCGTGCTATGTTCTCAAACTTCCCTAGTGTGTCCACTGTGAGTAGATATAATGCTAACCTTAGCGATGACTACTAGGTGTAATTGCACTAACCATGATATGCATTGACATGTAGCTAGGAATAACTTAGGAATATCTCTTGATGTTCTGCTAGTAACCCTAATGATATAGCTAGGAGTCTCTATCTGTTTATGCTGATGATTTATACTTATCTTTATCATTTATCTTGTGACTTACCCCTACATTGAATAGCGAGGACATGGTTATGTCTATCCATTACACTCTAGGTTATCCAGCTACCTTACATGTATACCCTGTAGACCTTCCCTTAGGAAAATATAAATGACAACTGGCAATACTCTGGGTAAAATGCTACAATGGTATTTGATCTGTGTGCTTACGGATACTATTTCTATATTCTAAATGGTGGCATGATTTAATACCACACTTCTGATGTCATAGCCAGGGATGACAACTTGGTACTTTAGTGGCGATGCTATGATATGCCCACAAGCATTTCTGGTACCGTTGCTGGAGAGTAGATTTTATATCTATTTTCGTAGTGACGTTAAGGAGTGTCAACACATACTCACATATATCTTTACTATTGACCTATTTTCACTTGTATTGGAGCATCACTATTTTATAGGAAACATACAAGAAAAGGATGAAAAGGTCACAAGAATATGCTTTTCGGCAGAGCGTAATTCACAAAATAAAGGCAAAGCCCAACCTAAAGATCATATCTGGGCCAACCACCCACGGGAGAGGAGCCCAGGAACACCAAGAGCAAGTGGGCTGAAGCTGGGCCCGAGGGGGGCCACCCCTAGTGTGGACGCACCAGGGTGTGGCTGCACCCCCAAGAGGCCCAACCCAGCCCATCTTTCTCTGGCGGTTTGCTGAGGCGGTTGTGGAGGCGGTTCAGCCAGGCATTCAATGCCCCTACCCCTGGAAACCGACCTCAAGCTAGTATATAAGAAGGGGGAGACCCCCTCACATAGAACACACCACACCTCTCACACTTGTACTCTCAAGTGTCCCTCTCCACTTTTACTTTATCCTTTGTAGTAGTAGTGGAGCAAGACTCATCTTATAAGAGGAGGAGAACATCTTGGCTAGTTCTTGGTATGAATATAATTCTTTCCATTATGTTCTTTCTCTCTTTTTATCAATATAGGAATGTTCTAGAATTAGAGTATAGTTCTTGTGATATGATCTTGTTATATGAACTAGATTATAGTTTGTGTGATTTGATCATAGAACATAGGGCTTCTAGTTCTTATGCCTTGTTCATGATATGCTTGCTAGTTCATAGTGTTCATATCATGTTCTTAGCTTATAGAACTCTGTTCTTAATTGCTCATACATTTAGATGATTAGGAATAGAGTTGTGTGGAAGATGGTGGTTCATCGCACAACATCCAAGTTCTTTACTCATTCATCCGTAGGGTGAGAGATCCGGGGGCTTGGTAGCTTCGCTATATGTGGGCATGGTGCCGGGTATAGGGGAGCCGATGAATGCATTTCATAGTCCACGGTTGAGGTGGTAGGCAGCAGGTGGTGACAGCCCTGTCCGTCTCTTGTAATCCCCCACATTCATCTATGGTGTAGGAGTTCATAAATTGCCACCCATGCATGCTGGCAGACTAGTGCCTAGTGTCTCCTAATCCATCTCGAGCATAACTTTATCTCTGACTCATATATTTGTATGACTAACTATATTCTAGACATTAGCTGTATTAGGATCATTGCTTCTATAGGATATTCTTTTATTCTTTATTCTTTTATTCTTTATGCTATCACCACCTTCCCTGCTTAAGAGTCATTTATCTGTGTGTGTCCACTATCATGAAAACCATTATTGTTTACCCATGTTATGTATATTAGTCTATCTTTCATACAAAGTATAGTATTCTATGTTTATGGTTTCATACTAAAGTCTTACACTAGCCTTCCTTTGGGAAAATATAAATACGACACCTAGGAATACTCCATGTTGAAATACTACAATGGTATTTTTGTGCTCTTGCAGATCCACTTCCATAACTGCAATGAATTATCATATCACCACTCTCTCTATTGTAGTCAGGAATATAGTTTAGCACTAGTATTAAGGAATGCTAAAAGTGCGCCGTGAAGCATCTCTAAGGCACTAGCCGCTAAGGCTATAATCCTAATGTTACTAGAGATATAACTCTCTTGATAGAGGCAAGATTAGTCTTGGTGTGCCATGGTGCCCATGCCAAGCCATTCTAAAACTATCACTAGAGATGCATCGCTAGTAGCAATAGAGGGAATAACCAGTGAGGCATTACTTGGTAACATAGCTAGGTCTCAAACCTAGTGATGATACTAAGGAACGCCAACAAGCATTTCTGGCACCATTGCCGGGGATAGATTCTATCTCTATTCTCAGTGATGACGTTAAGAAATACCAACAGTACGTGAAGTAAGCAAGCGAAAGTATAGGTTGTCTACCTTTAGACCGTGAAGTCATAGGAATCCATCCTATCTTCGTCACTCTACCCTTGTGTACACTAGGATGCCAACTCCAGTTTAGGTTTATTCTTTTTTTCTTTATTCTTTATTTTTTATTCCTGAGATTGGTTTCTGTGTGTGTCACACTATCCAAATATCTATCATGGTTTACCCCAACTATGAAGTTTGGTATACTATACAATATGTTATCTTGTTCATGTACCTGATAGAGTCTTTTATACCTATGCCTTCTCTTGGGATAATATGATACCCTAAATACTTCAAGGTGAAATGCTACAATGGTAATTCCTTGTGCTTGCGGACTTGTTCTGTAAATGTTCAGAACTACCATTAAGACATTTCTTGATATCATTGCTTGGGATGCAATCCCAGTGATAATGCTAAGAATGCTCACAATCATTTCTAGCACTGTTGCTGAGAATGTAAAACTAGCAGTGACATTAAGAAACGCCAATAGTGTCCATGATGACCCCTAGGGTCTCTGGTTGGCCTATTTAAGGGGGTAGAGACGCTCGACCTCTCCTTACCCTACCCTTGCCCTTAGCTTTCTTCACTTCTTTCTTTCTTCCTCTGCTTGCTTCTTCATCGCCAAAGCCATGGAGGGAGAGGGTTCTTCGAGGCGGCCAAGGTCGGAGGAGGAGGATGCATATAGCGTCCGCAATGTCCGCGGTCGTGGGGATGGCTAGGCGTCCACGGGACGAGGCCGCCAGCTCCGCACCTGCCACGCGTCATCGGCCGGTCTCGTCCCCGCCCCACCTCCGGAGGCGACTCCCGCGCTTACCCTCGAGAAGGCGCTCGAGCGCCTCTTCGTTCTCGACGCAGTAGTCGAGGAGCTAGAGTGCAAGGGTGCTGCTGCGCAGTAGTAGCGCGAGGCGGCGGATCAGCATTACGCTGGTGAGGCTTCCTGTTCCCCTTCCTTGGCCATCGTTGAGGTCCTTTCTTCTCCGTTCTTACCTTTATTTCTTCTGCTTTCAGAGGCGTTGGTGGAGATTCAGACCCTGGAGGGGGCTACCGCTGTCATCACTAACCTCGTCCATGCCCTGGCCAGCTGGGCCCATGAGCGCCTGGAGATGGTGCAGGTGGGCATCCGCGTCGCGGTGGAGCCTTGCGATCCGCCGCAGCGCGATCGTAGCCATGGCGATGGCCGAGCGCCACCGGCGTCGACCTCAGCGACATCGAGGGCTTCTCGACCGACGAGGTGCTGGGAGACCACGCCCACCTCCTCCCCGGTTATGAGGAGACGGTGGAGGCCGCGCTGGTGCTGTCGCCGATGGACCAGATCCTCGTCGGGGATCTATAGACTTCTAGGGTGCCGGTTCCCCTTCCTGCAGTAGTCCTAATGTAATGCAGGAAGTGAAATGAAGCTTTTGTCAGTTCAAACTTTCTTCCTTGCGCTCATTTTTGCACCTGCATATTTCGTATAACGTGGATCCAAAGAACTCGCAAGGAAAATGAATGTAAAAAAGTACGTAGGCGAAGTAGATCATTCGCGTGGACAATCCCTCGCATCTTGGGAGTCGTGCTACATTGGTTCACTGTGGGGTCATGATCGTTACGCAGCCCTCCGAGGGCACGGACGTAGACTTAGACTCTTTTGCCCTCGAGGGTTTTGGGGGTGTTTTGGTCAGACACTTCTGCCCTCGAGCCCCTGGGTGCACGCTCAAGTGAGCGGGCCCGGTCTGGGGGTCGAGCAATCCCCTCACGTGACCCTTTAGCAGGGCGGACGGGGTGGACAACGTCGTGCCATCCCTCGTTGGGCTGAAGCATGGTGTCCGGTTGAGTTGCTAACGAGTAGTTCGAGTGAGGCCTAGGTTCCCGGCCTTTGCGGGAAGCAGCGTGACCAGCCTTATAAATCTAGGTAGTTAATTCATACTTTTTTCTGGCCGTCCGTGGGCTCAAGGGCTCGATGCCTTTTTTGCAAAAATTTTTGAATCAAAAGATCAATCTTGGACTCAAACACGGTCCGAGAAAGCCCTAATCACTTCGCGTGCTCGGGATAAAGGCCGCTAGCGGGCTTCTTTCTCGGGTCACCCCTCATTCTGTTGGCCCGGAGCAGCTATGATCCTTTCGCAGGCAAGCCTACGAACCCCAGTCCGTTACGGACCTTGTTCTATTTTATGGCTAGTTCGCACGGTTTGGCATGCTTTTAAAGTAAAGTACAATCCAAGATTTGAGCGAAAAATAGGAATTAACTTTAAAAAAAGGCAAGTAAGGACGGCGTTAAGCTTTGAGAGATGAACTCGTCGTTCTATCAGACATGGCCTGAATCATGGCCAGGTGAGTTCGTAGCCGTCGAAGTCGCTGTCTCCGCCGTAGCTGTGATCACTGAGCAGGTAGTCGCAGGCACCAATGAAGTGATGTAGCACCTCTAGGTCTTTGAACTCGCCGTCGCTACCAAAGTCATCGTTGCCGTTGCCGCCGCTGTCGCTGCCTTTGTCGGGGTCGGTGGTCTTGACTCCTTCGGTGGTCACAAGCACGTCAAATATAGCCTGTGCGTGGTGGGCAGGGAGATCTGTGGTACCTTTCCCACCAGAGGGTGACGACGCAGGGTCCTCTTTGTCCTCCTGTGGTTCCTCTTGCATCTGGTGCCGGTGCGGGTGGTCCTTAGGTAACTGAGGGGACCAAGCCAGTCTGGCTTGCCGGCGCGAAGATGGTGGTTGGTGAGCGACGCAGAGATGGCATCGACATCGAGGTCTACCCCCATGCTGATGAAGTCTAGGCTCCCAAACCTGATGTGGGTACCTAGAGGGAGTTGTAGGTCGTTAGGAGTGGCCATCTGGGACCTTGATTGGGAGTGACGAAACGCGCAAGGCCCCTACCTGGCGCGCCAACTATCGGTGTTTCGAGTAAACACCTACTAGTAAATTGCTAAGATACGTATTTATGCCTGGATGATTCGCTAAGAGGACACAAAGACATATGCTAGTTCAGGCGTGGAGCCCTACGTCCAGTGAGAGCGAGCTGTGTTACTTAACGACAGTTTGTAGTAGGGGTTACAAATGGTTCAAGAGAGGGAGAGGGCTCCTAAGTCTATGATTGAGCATGGTGCCAATATTGATGGTGTGTGTGTTGTTTGTAGAGTGTGGATGAGTCTGTGTTTTGTTGGATGATGATGTCGATGTCTTCGAAGGATTGCTCACCCTCCCTTTTATAAATGAAGGGAGGGGGTCTCTTACATGGGTGTTTACAAAGGAGGTATGGGGTGCAACGTGCAAAGGAAAAGAAAAGAGGAAAAAGGATGTCTAATGGAGTGTCGAATCCTCCTTCTCTAGGGGTCAGGGTGTCCTTCCTTCTCCTGTGCGTTGCGTCATCGTGCGTCATCCCCGGTGTTGTCAGGTCGCCGGAGAGCCTGCCCATGCCTTTATAGTGGACGGAGAGGATGAGCAGTTGATTAGAACCGGTATCGTACCGGGTTAGGCGTAACAGTGCCACGCTGTGTAGGCATAGGCTATGGCAAACATGATGTCTAGTCTGTTACGTTTAACAGTGCGGTCAAAGGACATACCATGCCCTACCTAGCTTGACAATGTGGTCAAATGGCACACCATGCCCTGCATGGCTGGTCCATGCCCTGCGGGGTACGGATGGAGTGGGCTATGGCTGGCTTCTGCTCCGTGCAGGAATCTTGACCGCAGTGTCGTCTCTAGGGCTTGCGGTCCAAGCCTACGGTTCCTTCAGGGCGAAGGGGAGGCTAGGGTCGTGCGAGCCGCTCCCCCCCAGGTCGGAGGTCTTGGGGCCCACTCGTCCGGACGATGGGTCGTGCGAACCGTGCTCCCCTAGGGTCATAGCTCTAACCCCAGTATGGGTCATGCGGCGTATTCCCTCCGTGGGCCTCGTGGTGTGGGCAGCCGGCCCATCCTTGACTAGCGCAGGCTTAGGTGGTGGTGTGGCGTGGCCCTTTCATTGGCCATGATCTTGACTTAATCAGCGAGCCGTGCATTACTAACCTAAGGGCTTAGTAGGCTGGTATTTTCACCCCTGGCACCTCTTTGCAGTAGTTCATTGATTGAGTTCTTCATTTGCTCTTGAGGATGGGGACTGAGGTGGTGCCTCCACTAGTAGTGGCGCTTCCAATGGTGGCGCCACCTTCTTCCTTCCTTTTTAGCATCTTGAAGCTAATCTTATGCGCATCATTGTTACTAGTTGAGAACTTCCACTTGTAGAGTTTGGGGATTGTTTCTCCACACTTTGCTTGAAGTGTGTTCTACTCATAAAGAAAGGTAGAGATCAAGTGCATAGGCTCTATTGGTGGGAATACACCAGCAGGACCAGAATTTTATTCATTCTCTTTAACCTTGGACACAATAAGTTTGATGTTATTCACATTATTCATTTGTAACATGGGTGAGAAGATCAAAAGCATAAATATAACATTTAAGCTTATTAGATAAAGGAGTGGAGTTGCTTAACCGATGGAAGGATTGTTCATCTTTATAAGCTATAAATATTAACATGATGACTATCATCTTCTAAAAATAAGATATATAATATTTTAGCTCATTAGGTTAAAACTGAGATTTAGAGAATGGTGCTATGGTGTACACTCCAAGATCAAGAGGAAATGATGACCACTTACCTTTAAAATGTTTACCTTTATTACTGGAGCATGACGACACCATGTGGTAAAGGGTAGATGAATTTCAATGGTTGTTGACACAAAACGTGACGCACCGTGCCTCACACACAGCAAGCCGGAAAGCGTGGCTTCAATCGGGTGACCGGGCGGTTTAAAGATCTGGAAGCGTGCCAGTCAGTTTGACCTGAAAGCTGACAAGGGACAAAAGATTGTTAAATACAAAAATCGGAACATGCCGGATGAGACCAGACAGTTCCGTATATACGGCCCTAAAGACACTTACGACGACATACAGCTATAGAAGCTGTCTGCCAATCATGTTTATGATTCATTCGGCTAATATAAAGATGAAAGACACGTAAAGCATTGATTGCCGAACACGTTTGCATGAGAAGACATGTTTGAACAAGTGAAAGTCGATCATGAGTTGAAGCATAACCAAGCTCGGCAAGTCACCGACTCGGGGTCCATGAAGAAGGAACAAACAAGCTATCACGAGCAAATCCATCAAGAACTTGTATCTGCCACACGACACTCAATCCTATCAAGATTTAAACGCTTCTAACATGTAAGAACCCGCAACATATAACAATCTAGATTGATCTAACTCGGCTATGTAAGCATATGATCTATCTATCATGATAATATAAGAATAAAACGTTAGAGAACAAATAGATCTATAAAAGTAAGAAAGCCGAACCTAATCAATCTAGATTGGGCAAAAGAGTGTTACAAGTAATTAAAAACATGCAACACATGATAACTTAATGAATCTATCGAGACCTTGCCAAATCTAATAGAGCCGATAACTATCTTGCTTCGCTAAGCTATCAAGCAAAAAGCTTTGCCGCACGGCCATCCAGTCGAGATAAACAAAGCATGAGCAAAGACCTCTTGATTATCAAGCGGGCGCTTTGCCGCACGGCCATCCAGTCGAGACAAACAAGACTACTTGCATCAATGTCTAAATCCACCGCATGATACTAGACATGATAGCAAGGTTGTCGAACTTACGGAGGTCGACGGATTGATGGCTCCTCTCGAAGAACTCAACGACACGACAAAGCACTCGAAAAACTTGGCACGGGGCCGATTGTATTGATTTGGTTGTGAACATCTTTTACAATGGTTGAGGGCTTATATTTATACCCTGGACATAACATGATTCCTAGAAGATTACGATTACACAATACTAAGGAAGATATAACGGTTCTTGCTCTAATCCTTCTCGGAGTCTTTGATTATCACGATTCTTTCCTTCTAACCGGCTTTAACTTGCCACCTTCTGTTTCTCGATTGGAGCCACCGCCTTCAAAGATAGCCGACCGCACGATCACTTGCCGAATCGCCCAGAGTTAGCCGACCGCATGGACACTTGCCGAATTGCCAGGAATAGCCACCCGCATGGATGCTTGCCGAATGCTTCTGAATACTTGCCTTTCGCGAGCCTGTCATGTACTGGCCTACCTGTCATCCTCTTTACCAAAATCCAGTGTTAACACATGCCCCCTCAATTTCGGGATAAAAAGTGATTTTATTCGAAATTGACCATAAACTCTCTTTCTCGTTTAGGTCAACACTGTTCAAGCTCGCAGCCGCCACTCAAAATCCGAATCTTCTGATCTAGATTCAAACCCACCTCGAACCTTCAATGGCGACTCAGGATGGAGTTCCAGAGGTAATTCTCGTTTTTCTCATGCATTCGGCAATTCTTCATCGATCTTTTGCTTCCTTTTGACTCCTCTTCCTCCCTGTGTATCGCTCTTTGAAGGAATATAAGGATGAGATTTTGATCCCCTATGCGGTGAACCCCAATTCTTACTTCCTTGGTCCAATGGGAGATCCTGATCCGATTGAATTTGTTGAGAAGGAGACCTTGAGGATTCCTTTCAAATCCGAATCACTCCGCCGAACCAAAGGGCCGAGCACCTTCAAAACTTGGTCAAGCTTCCCCAATTGCCGGGATGGCGAGACCGGTACCGGAGGATTTTGAACAAGAGCAGCAGTCACTGGGAATCTCAAGATATTCAGCATTGCTTGGAGTTATCTCTGTCAGAGACACCTAGGAACGACTCCCTCTTGATAGCAGCCGCCCACTTCTGGTCTAATGCTGCTAATGCCTTCATCTTTGGCCATGGTCCAATGTCCTTTACTCTGGCAGACATTTTCATGATGACTGGCTTCAATGTGACAAAGACCCGGTGTACCCCTCCAAGTACAAGAGCAACAAAGAGCCAAAAAGGCGCTTAAGTCGAGGGTGGATGGACAAAATAC
The DNA here is from genome assembly GCA_015844335.1 of Chrysopogon serrulatus. Lineage (NCBI taxonomy): Eukaryota > Viridiplantae > Streptophyta > Magnoliopsida > Poales > Poaceae > Chrysopogon > Chrysopogon serrulatus. The sequence goes on along the minus strand of JADLZL010003294.1, from coordinate 524,058 downwards.
ATCCAAACTTATAAGTCAACTGGTGCTGTGTCTGACAAAGAGTACAAAGCTTTCATGAATATGTGGCTGAGCAGATTTATCTTCTGCGGCAAATCTAATGAGCCAACTCTGAATCACATGGTGATGGCTGAGGAGCTGGCTTCAGGCACTTTGATCCCCCTGGGCAAGTATCTCTTGGGGGCTGTTTATCACATGATGCATCAGATCACTGTCCAGATGCGCCATCATGGAGAAATTCACTGTGTAAATGGCCCCTGGTGGTTGGTTCAGATGTGGCTGCAGCTGTACATGCATCAAATAGTCTCTGTGGACCTTCATGATCTGGGCTTCCCTTCAGTCAATTATGCCGAAGATGGTACAATGAAGAAAAAAGCTTGTCAGACATATGGAGAGGCAGCATCCTCCATCACCATTGACATAGACATTGGCCATCTATTCAAGCTGTTTTTCAAAGACTTTGACAATGTGATCTGGCTCCCTTATAGGGAAAATGAAGATTTGACTTTCCCCTGCAAGTTTAGCTATGAAACTGGCTGCTCAGACCAAGTGTCTACAGAAATTTTCAACTCCTTTATCAAACCTTGCACCTTGCCAGCTGAATTTCATCATGGGAGAATGCTGCACCCCACTTATGAATCCTATAACCCAAACATGGTAGCCAGACAATTAGGATGTGGTCAGCTGCCCCCAAGACTGTTCTTCTCCAAAACTATAAGGCCTAGAGAGAAGATAGGAGATGACATAGAGGCCAAGAAGGTTTTTGAGCTTGGATGGGAACTACCAGCATATGAGCCCTCTCCTCTTGGACTAATAGATGTTGCCCATCCTCTGTTTGTTTCCTGGTGGCAAGAGTGGCGTGCCCACATTTTCAACATACCAGTGCACCCTCTATGCCAAGACCTGCAAGCTCAGTTTGCTTCTGATAGTGAGGTAATTTCCTTGTACCCATAATTCTCCTTGCTATTGGGTTTATTCCTGATTTTAATTCTTTGTCATTCACAGGATATTGAGCCTATTCCCCCTTCCCAAGTAGCCCAATATTACCAGGCTGGACCTAATCCTGCTTTGGGGTTTAATGCTCCAACTTTGGCAGCCTTCATGAAAATCCCTGCAGCCTTGGGTACAGCACCTTCAAGAGGAGAACACAAAAGGAAAGCTACTGCTGAATCAAGCAAGGATGTCACTGTGCCCAGGAAAACAAGATCTAAGAAAGCCAAACTGTCTCCTAAGGTATACCCTTGTCAGTCCTTATTTTTGGCAATAATTTTGTACTTATTTCCTCTACTTGCAGCCACAGGTTAAACTTTCAAGATCAGCCAATGCTCCAACAACCATTGAGATTTCTCCTCAGGCTTCTGCTGGAGATGCAGAAATCCAGGAAGCCACTAGCCACATTGGTACTATTCTCTCAGTTGATCACCTCTTTTTCTTGTACTAGATGCATTCAATAGTACTCACACCCTGCCGCTTTGTATTTTTAGAAACAGATCAACTCTTGGACAGGATGGCAGAAGAACCCTCCCCTCATCATGCTTCAAGTTCATCATCTTTGGGCATCCAGCTAAGCCCCCCAACAAGCCAGGGCAGAATTCAAACTGAGGAAGATTCTGTTCAAAAGGTAATGCTTTGCCCCACTGAATTCTTTTGTAAACTTGATCAATCGGCTAACAATTTTTCTTTTTCTTAAGGATGATATCAAGCCGACTGTCAGCTACTCCTTCACCGTTGAGGAGTATATCAATGAGAGGCGAAGAAGCTACATCTCAGCAGAGATTATCAACAGAAAATTAGGCTCGGCTAAAGGAAATAGCTCTCCTGCTGGCCAAGGACATAAATATCCTGGTCCAAGATGCAGATCAGATAAGGGACCTTGTTGAACTCATTGACCAAGAAATCCCCCCAACTCTCAGGGTTCCCCTAGAATCTGCAACTCATCTTGATGACCATCTTGGTAAGGTCAGGAGGGCAAACAAGAATATAGCCTCCAGAGCTGCTTTGCAGAATGACAATCTGATGAAGAAACAACAAGCCAAAGAACTGCATTCCCAGATTCAGGCTACTAAACAATCCTTGGCAACTTTGTAGCCTGAACTGGAAGCCATGGAGGAGGAAAAGGCCAAGCTGGAATCTCAATTGGCTCAACTAAGGCTTCGTTCGGTTCGGCTGGATAGGTTCCTGTCCTGGAAGATTTCCTGACCAGGATCAAGTGAATCCTCTCCTTCCACTCATTCCTGGTCTAGTTCAATACTGTCCCGATCCATTCCATTCCGTAAAAAAGAGTTCCGTTCGGGGGCGACAGAATACAAACGGGCTGGACAGAATAATACATAATTGAAAATAGTTTAGAACTACTACGTGCAAGCACTTCTTGCTTGCTTTGCTAGTGCACTTACTTGTTAGGACAAGTCTGCTACTTCACATGAAATAAATTGCAAACATTGCAGCAAAATAAAATAAATAAATCCATGTTTTGACGTTCTTGATCCGCAAGTCTCACGTCATGCTCATATATGTGCACTTACTGCAGCTAGTGCCAAAATTGACAAAAGGTGCACCAAAAGGCTCTCATGATCCACTCATGCAATTACAATCTTTTTTTCACACATACCATCACATAAATCCTATTTAAACCAGTAAATAACTCATCTAATCCTATTTAAGTTTATCCCGACACTTTCTCCAATCCAATGATCATTGCCTCCTACCTAAAAATCACAAAATCAACATATATCCCATGATCAACAATGCTTCTTTCACCAGTTCATCTAATTGTGTAACTGATCTCGATATTTGATACTCAAAACTCAAAAGGACAACATATATATATACACCTCAGATTACAAAGGACTCCTACTGTATATCTTGTACTAAGATGTATGTTGGAGTACATGAGTACATGACCATTGACCACAATATGCTTTGTTCAGATTCAGATAATGTCATTCTAGTAGCTACTATACTCCAGAAAAGGATAACAGACTATTTTATATGGCCCAAACATAGCTTGTGCATCATCATCCGACTAAAAATGAATCTCTAAAGTCTAAATCCTCTTACTAGCAACAGTTCTATTGGTGAGCTATCTGCTCTTTGCTACTAGTCAAGCTAGCATTTTGGAAAGGTCAGAAGCTAAGTATAACAACCATAGTTCTATTGTAAGGCTATAAGCTAAGTACAAGACAAGAAGAACTACAAAAGAATGGATTCAAGTATTTTACCTACTACACCATCTCATTTCGAGCGGATCAGTATTTGCTTCTTCATCTACTTCACGACCACAAAGGAAAGTCTCCCCATTTTTTCTTTGCTCTTGGTGAAGACCGCAAAATGCTTTTGCCTTTTCTTGCTTGGTCAATTGTAGTGTGTTCAGAACTGATATGCACCTTTTGATAGAGAAATCATTGACTTTAGCTGCCTCTTTTTCTTCAGCCAAATGTGCGAGAATCATCTTCCGATTCCTTGGTCCCGATTTCCGAAACCTCCCCATGTAGTGTTCAATCCTTTTCAGCCTTGCTAGGCCTCTTTTCTTCCTTTTTTTTTTTTTTGTTTCTTGATGAAGTAGTTCTTCGCGGTCCACTTCTTTCAATTGTTGCAACCTCACTTTCTTCATCTCATGACAGAGTATCTCATTTGTCCACTTCTTTCACTTGCTTGCCTCTCGGTGATTGCATCATCATCTTCATCCGGTATCTCATGAACCTCAATGTCATCCAAGTCTTGTGTCTCACCTCTACATCATGAATTTGGTGAAGAGGTTCTTCCTCTTGTACTTGAGTCAATAGAAGTGAGATTGTAATTCCCTTCACCAAATGACCTACATGATAACAAGGAAGTAATAGTTAAAATCTTTCTCAATTATTATATGCTTGAGTGGCTAAAATACTACATCAAAAGGTGAAAATCACAATCTAATTTGGCAATATAATGGTTTAGATAATGGCCCAAAGACACCAACAGAATCTACAAGAGAGCAGAACCTACCATCATAAAGCTCTCCCAAAGCATCAAAAAGTGGAAATCTTGCCTTACTATTGTGGAATTTCTTGATTTTGGGGTATGACTGCACATTCAAAGAGATTCATTGATCAAATATGCCATTATCACTATGAGGATATCCATATAATTACTTCAAGAAATCAACTTACCACTTCGAGGTTGTCCCACATATGAGCTGATCCTTCAACCATTTGTCTATCTTCATTCCAGCTTGCCCCACTCTGTTTCCTTGCCTCTTTAAGCATCTTATAGTCCTTCTTTAGCTGCCCTTCCTTATCTTGAATCTGACTCTTTGTGTAGTTCACATACTTGTTCCTTGCATGGAACTCCTTCACCATCAAATTCCACCCAATAGAGTTCCAACCGTTGTCACCTCTGTAGCCACTATCTTTGTATTCATGGAGGATCTCTACTAGGGACTTCTCAAGGGCTGGATTCCAGTCTGCTCTTTGCCTTGCTGCAAGTTAGAAATAGAAATAACAGCAGGTTAGAAATAGAAATAATAGCAGGTTAGCCTTGCTGCAGGTTAGAAATAGAAATAACAGCAGGTTAGAAATAGAAATAACAGCAGGTTACCTCTAAGAGAACCTCTATTCTTCTTTGCCTTGCTGCAGCTAGGAGAAGCCTTCTTTTTAATACCATTTGTTGTAGCTAGGAACCGATGTGACTTTGGTGATGCCCTTGCAATCATATTGACGTTTGGGGAGCCTTTTCCAACCATTGCTGTCAAATATGACACAAGCCTATTCATTTATTACAAACTTATTCATTTATTACAAACTTATTCATTTATTACAAGCCAAGCTTATTACAAGAAGTCCAGCTTAATTATAGTCCAAACTTATTACTACCTATTTAAAGACTAATTTAAATGTTCTTTGGTACTTGAACCCACATTTCTTGGGCGATGGAATCTCTTAAAGCGTTGCCTTGTCTTTGAGCCCATATTTTGGTCATTCATTTGATCACCACTTGGTACAGTAACAAAAGTACTTGGAGGGATATTATCCGGCTGATTATCCAACCATTCCTCATCTCCATCAAGTAATCGGATTAGATTATGGAAGATAGCAGCACTATAGGTATCTTTACTTGGTTTTCCAAAGTGTGGAATGTGGCAACTTTGAGAATGGGAAAGCGCTTCTTAAGAACCCCTAGAGCCCTTTCCACATGATTCCTCAATAGTGCATGGCGATGGTTAAAGAGCTCCTTTGGGTTACGTGGTCTTCGATGTCCACCCCCAAATTCTTTCAAATGGTATCGAACTCCACGATATGGAGCAAGAAAAGATGGGGTATTTGCATACCCTCCATCAACCAAATAGAATTTGCACTGGAGGTACTTGGAAACCTTTGCTCATAGCTGATCGTAGAACTCTAAAATCATAGTGACCCCTCCCATCCACTAGAAATGAAAGTGAAGTTGAGGTCAAAGTCGCATGCCACCATCACATTAATGCTTAGTGTACCCTTTACGTTTTACGAAAGGAGAAGCTTTCTCGAGCTTATAGAAATAGGAATGTGAGTACCATCAATGGCACCTAGACAATCCTTGAAAAATGGATAGAATCTAGGATTATCTTGGATTTTTTGATGCACTTGGTTAGGATTGGGAGCTCGAAGGAAACGGCGAGAGAGTCCAGGGAATGGCTACATTGAAAAAAGTGATTGATGTGATGATGAAAGGTGTCATTCTTTGTGCCCAAAGAACACTTGGAGGTCTTCATACGACGTTGTGACTTAACATATACAAGAAGAAACCTAATTTCTCCTCCACCGGTGATTCTAGTATCAACAACAAGTCATTTCCTTCTAAGATATGTTGCTAACTCTCTAAAGATATAAGATTCCATCCTAAATGCGACTTGACAATTCTTGACATGTCCCTCGAGGAGTCGACGGACCTTGATCTCCCCAGTTTCTTCCGATGTATGACGCTTCTTCTTCTCCCCCTCTCTACCGGAACTCATAAGATATAACGCGGGGAAAATAAACAAAGATCATGTCATCATCTTCTTTCTTCCTCCTCTTTCTAATACAATCTCGTAATGAGAGACTCATTGTAGAACTGAAAAAAATGAAAGGTTGGAGGGATCTACAACTAATAAATATCTAACCATAGTTATAGTAGAACTGAATCATCTTGAATTATATAAAATCATAGTCATACTTGAATAGAAAAAAAATGAAAGGCTGAGATCTGAACATATCTAACTATGCTTGTAATAAAGATTATTAACATAGACAGAAACATACTCATCTTATTTTAAAACCAAGTACTATAATAAGGATGCATCAATTCAAACATAGAAGCATATCATATATAGATAGATAGAATTTAGTACCTTTTGGAGTTGAAATCGGATCCCAAGAGGGTGGAGGTTCACCTTCCCCAACTCTAAGCGGCGGAGGAGAGATCTATAGGTAACAGGAGAACAATACTTATAAGGGAAAAAACACATGAAAAAACAAATAGTGATGTCATAAACTATACAATAAAATGCAGTGCAGCTTACAACTATATAATAAACTATGTGTACGTAAAAAATCTGCTATAGGTAAAATATAAGCCAACATTACTATTCTTTGGGTAAACCCATAAACCTACAAGAAACCTGAACATGATTGCTCCAATCAAATTGGATGAAACCTGAACCTGATTGCTCCAATCAAATTTGACTAAACCTGAACCTGATTTGTTGCAACTACAGTTGACTTAACCTAAAAAACAAAACTAGAAAATTACGATAGGAACTGAAATATCTCAGGCTGAAAATATAAAATGAATAGTACTAAAATAACCTGATTTCCCGCAACGACAAGAACTGAACCTAAAAAACCTATAGTAAAATGAACTAAAGCTGAACCAGATTGCTCAAAGAAAAAATTAGACTGAAACCGAACCTCAATGATAACGATCTTGAACCTCAATGCAAAAATTGACACTATAAAAATACGATAGCAACCGAATCATCTAGGCACTAGGCGTCACCATCCAACCGATGCACTTGTGCCGGTAGTGTACACGCATGATTACATGGTAGCACTAGGCGTCTAGGCGCTAGCATAAAGGATCGCGTAGGTATAGAATTGAGAGCTACGTAGGCATCGCGAGCAACGGATCAACGGCGGCGCGCCCTCGGCCTCCACCGCCGCGGAGCAACGGCACCCCCGCCCTCGCTCGGAGTAGTGGCGCCCCCAACCCTCGGTCGAACAAAGCGGCGCAGCAAAGAAGCCGCCCAACAAAGCAAGACCCCGGCGCCCGACGCCCTCTCGGCCCCATCCCCTTGGCGCTCTCCAACCTCAAGTCGTCCATCCCGCGGATCCAAGAACAAAGAACCCTAGGAGGGAGAGGAGGATGAGGACGAAGGGGAGAACAAAGGGAATCACCGGCGAGAAGGACGAGGAAGGGCGCGGACGTAGGGTCGCCGTCGGCCCCCCTCGTCTGCGGTCGCCGCCGCGGCCCCCGCCGTCCCCATGGGCGCCGTCGCCTCGCGTCGCCCGCCCGCTGCGCTCGTGTCGCCGGGAAATGCAAGTCCGGATCCGTTCACGAGGGTACGAGGTCCGTTCCGTTCGGTCGTGGAGAGACAGGAAATGCAAGGCCGTTTTCGTTCCGGGCCGCTTTTGTTTCGGGCCCGAATAAACAAACGCACAATCCGGTGCCCATCCGAATAAAAACGGGCCGCAAAGCATTCCACCCGAACGGGCCTCGAATGGGTCAATCCGCCCAAAACGAACGAGGCCTAAATGAAAAAATCCAGTCTCATAAGGATAAAATCGCCAACTTGCTTTGAACTCCATAGATGCGGCCAAAACAAAGATAACATCCGTCATCAAAGAGAACCAAACAGACGAACAAAGCTCACCAAGATTCAGGGTTCTGAAGATGATGACAAGAAGGCGCTAGATGAGGTTAGCCGAATCAGGACTGTTCCTGGGCGAGTAAAGCATCGCCTTGTAATACATCCAAATGTAGTATACTGTATTTCTGAGCAATTGCATTCCTTTTCATCCTTTGGCTTTTACATCTCTGTTTGACTGATAATATAGCTGATTGCCTTTATCTTCCCGATTAGGAGAATAGCCGATTCCCTTCGAAACGTCGATTTTTTGATTTAGCCGAACCTGGCCCAGTCCGATAACGGCCCAAAAGGGAGAAACCCCATCGCTTGGAATACTCCGAGATATACGCCACGATTCTCCACTTCGGCTTATAAATAAGACCCTCCTCTAGCCTTCATTGTCATCTCCAGTCAAACACTCTCATTGCCGTCTCTTCGTCTCTCTACCCAGATCAATCTAGAAAGAAATCTAGTTTCCAAAGCTCCAATGGCGAACAGTGACGACCGTGGTAAGCGCCCTACCGAGGGAGAGGCAGAAGGAAGCCGAGCACCGCGCCGTCAACGCCATGGGTGAGAATCAATCGGTTGCCCCCTTGCGGTTTATACTTCCTGTTCATCTTCCTCGATTTTGATTCCTTTCATCTACTTAGGGCGAGGGTCATCACCGGCCAGTATCATCTGCTCCCTCCAATGACGGTGACCCAACCGGCACTTCGACCACCACCCTGCATGTCTCGGTTCCTCCAGGTTCGTCGAGCTCCTCCGAGTCCAACAACTCATACAACCCCAATCCTTGGGGTCCGGGCGGAGTCGGAGGGAGAAGATCCTCTCAGACGTTCATGAGGAGGCGCCACCTTCCGCAAGGAGAGGGGATGATGCCCTAAGGAACTTGGCGACGTCTCCAAGCAACTTGGCATTGAACAAGCCGAGTGGGAGGACCCGGCGCAAGCGGATTACAAGGACGCCATCACCGGTTCGACATCTCTGCATAGATTTCTTGTTTTGATCTTTACGTGCAGACTCATTTTCTCCCTTGTTCAGCACTTTCTCATGGAGAATGAGCGATCAAGGCTGCAGCGAAACAGATCGGGCCGATAAGGTGAACGCCCGTGGGGGACCGCCGAGGCGCGCCTTGATGATGCGGACGGTCGCATTGATCGTAGCCACCCATGGTGTGCACTTTGGTGTCTCCATGGGACCGGGCGGCGATGTCTTTCCCGGACCGGTGAAGACTACTCCGTCCAGCCAGTCGGCTTCTCTAGCGGGCCTCCAGAAGATATCGAGAACATCAACGAGCAGTTAGAGCTCTACGAGGACCATGCCGCTGCTATCGCCCAGTCTACTAATGCTCAATCTGTCCTCAACAAACTGTTCCAGGGAGTAGTTTGTATTAGGATGGATTGATTGTAAATAAATTGTCTTCTCAAAATGTGCTTGTTTACGATTTACGTCCCGAATGTCGAATAGATATCTTCATTATTTCCTAAATCAAGCGCTACCCGAAGGATATTTCCCGACGCATGACGTCACCTTAGTCGATTAGATCTTAGTCTTGCGTCGCAAACGATTTGACATGTCGCCAAGATTTTCATTCAAGGCTTCACCTTTCTCTTCTCCCGATAAACCAACCGCATGGCAAATGCCGAAGTCACCTCTCCCAAGAGTCCATTCGGTTTTGCGTAGACATTTTTTGTACTAAAGGCGTCTACGAATCGGCTATTTTTTTCTAGTTTCATAATTTTTTTGAACTAAAGGCGATGTTCCTTCATCGGCTATCTTGTTTGATTTCTGATTCCTTTTCATGAACCAACCGACATTTGGGGTAATATTTCTTAAGAAATCTTCCATTGATAGCTCGGCAAATTCCTCTCCGAACGAGTCTTTAATATATATGCATTGCCGTGCACGCATCTCACTATTCGAAAAGGTCCTTCCCAATTCGGAGACCACTTGCCGAATGTTCTATCTTTCGTTCTAATCGGTAGTATAGTTTTCCAAACTAGATCACCTTCTGCGAATTGTTTCACTCTAACTTTCTTGTTATAATACTTGGCAACACGTATCTTGTTCTTCTCAATATTTTCCAAAGGCCTTGAGACAAATTAGATGCAAATCCTCCAACTCATCCATCATTAGACTTTTATAGTCTTCTTTCTCCAAATCCTTTTGCAACATAACTCGTCTTGAACATGATTGTAACTCCCATGATAAAACAGCATGATGCCCATAAACTAACTCATAGGGAGACGTTTGAATAGATCCATGGCAAGCCATTCGGTAAGCCCACAAAGCTTCATTGAGAACCAAATGCCATCTTCTCGGTTTCTCATCAATTTTCTTCTGGATGACCTTGATCATGATCTTATTTGATGCTTCTGCTTGGCCATTGGCTTGTGCATAATAAGGAGAAGAATTATACAACTTAATTCCCATGTCTTCGGCAAAATCATAAAACTCTGAGGAAGTAAACTGAGTCCCTTGATCAGTTGTTATAGTTTGAGGGATTCCAAACCTGTAAATTATATGTTCTTTAACAAAGCTGATCATGCTCTCTGATGTAACTTTCTTCAAAGGAATAGCTTCAACCCACTTGGTAAAATAATCTGTGGCCAAGAGCACAAACTTATGTCCTTTGCTCGAAGGAGGATTAATTTGGCCAATTAAGTCTATGCCCCATCCTCCGAATGGCCAAGGTTTGATTATTAGGTTCATAGCGGATGCTTTGGAGTCTTTTGAATATTGCTGAATTTTTGACAATCTTGACACCCCTTATAGTATTCGAAACAATCCTCTAACATAGTCGGCCAAAAATAACTAGTTCTTCTAATTATCCACTTCATTCAGTAAGCCGATTGATGTGCACCACACAATCCTTCATGCACTTCATACATTACCTTTCTGGCCTCTTCTTGATCCAAGCATTTAAGCAATACTCCATCTATAGATTTGTAATATAATTGATTATCAAGAAGCACGAACCTGAGGGCTTTGTACCGAGTTTTCGGAAACTTTTACGTGATGGATTTCTTAGATAATCGGCAATCTCGCACCTCCAATCACCAATCTCTTGATCAGCATCGAAACATTCTTATCTATAGCGAGAATTTTTGATTTTCATGATATCCTAAGCGGCTTGAGCTAACTTATTTGCTTCTTCATTGTGCCCCTAAGGATATGATGTAAGTTACCACTTTCGAAAACTTTTCAAAAGTTCCCGGCACTTTTCATAATATTCCTTTAACACGTCATTCTTGCACTCATACTGGCCACCAATTGGTTAACCACTAACTCGAGAATCCCCAAAGATTTCAACAAAGAATGACTTTTACCTCTATAAGAAGTCAAGCCCTCTAAGTAATGATTCATACTCCGCTTGATTATTAGTAACATAGAATTCAATGGGAATAGCATATTCAAAGGTTACTCCTTGTGGAGAGATCAAGAAAATACCAGCACCACCACCTTTGCTACAGGATGAACCATCGAAGAATAAAGCCCAAGGCACAATGCTTATCATTTCAACAGAAAAATCACGATGTTGGGTAATAAAATCAGCAATAATTTGACCTTTTACCGCTTTTGCCGATTCATATTTTAAATCAAACTCCGATAAAGCCAAAATCCACTTGCCAATCCTTTCATTCAAAATTGGCATTGATAACATATGCTTTATTACATCAAAACTAGAAACTACCACGCATTCGGCATTTAATAGGTAGTGCCGAAATTTGGTACATGAATAATACACACACAGGCAAAGTTTCTCTGTAGTCAATTACCTTGTCTCTGGATCCAACAGTTTTTGGCTAAGATAAGCTATTACTCTCTCTTTTCCTTCAAATTCTTGCATAAGGGCCGATCCTATTGTTAGGCTATCGGCCGTCACATACAACTTAAAAGGCTTGTCAAGTTGTGGAGGTACCAAAGACAGTGGTGCCTTCATGTACTCTTTGATTTCATCAAAGCCTTACATTGTATGTCACCCCATACAAATTCTTGATCTTTCTTGAGTTTCAATAGAGGAGAGAAAGGCAAAACTCTTTTTTTCGATAAATTGGATATAAATCTTCTTACAAAATTAATCTTGCTAAGCGGTGATTGTAACTCTGTGAGATTAGTTGGAGGGACAACTTTATCTATTGCTTCCATGCTCTTTTTCCCAACTTCAATCCCTCCTTTATGGACTAGAAACCCCAAAAATTCACCAAATGAGACTCCGAAAGCACATTTGTTTGGATTCATTTTCAAACCATGCCTTCTAGTGCATTCTAGAGTCTTCCTCAAATCGGCTAAATGCCCTTCATAATTTCTAGATTTGACTACCACGTCATCGATATAGATTTCTACAATCTTGCCGATCAACTCATGAAAGATATAATTCATAGCTCTTTGGTAAGTTGCACCGGCATTCTTTAACCCAAATGTCATGACAATCCATTCAAACAAACCAATATGACCGGGCATCTCAAGGCTATCTTTGAGATATCTTCTATTGCCATGAAAATTTGGTTATAACCAAAGATTTCCATCCATAAAGCTAATCACCTCATATCCAAATGCATCTACCAAAGAAATCGGCAAGCGGCATCGGGTATCCGTCCATAGGAGTAGCTCTATTGAGATCTCTGAAATCTATACTGACCCTCATCTTTCCATTCTTCTTGTATACCGGAACTATACTTGAAATCCACTCGCATACCTGTATGGCTGAATGAAGTTTGCTTCTAGTAATCTTTCAATCTCTTTTTTTTTACATCGGCCAATACCTCCTCTTTATAAATTTTTTTAATGGAGGTTGTTTGTAGGGGCGATATCCGGCTTAATAGGTAATCGATGTTCAACAATAGAGCGATCCAATCCGGGCATCTCTGTGTAATCCCAAGCAAAATAATCTTTAAACTCTTTTAGAAGATCTATCAATTGTAATCTATATTCTGGATCCAAGTTCACGCTAATGTACATCAGCCTTGACTTAGTATCATCACCAATGTTTATCTCTTCCAACTTGTCGGCCGACATAAAACCGTGCCCCAGCTTTCCTTTGTTGCCATCGATTGGATTACCCATTAAAAATTACTGTGAGAGCCGACTGCTTGGATCGGCTGTTGATCTCTGTTGAAGACATTCACAGGACCTTCTCCCCACATTTTACCGGAAAAACAATCAATGCCATCATATTCCCAGTAAGTGGGTTCCGTAGCAGCGACACTCACAAAATCATCAGCGTGAACAACTTCAATATCATCTCCAACCCACTGAATAAGAATCGGTGCATGGTTGAAGGAATGCAGCAATTAGCATGAATCCAATCTCTTCCTAGAAGCGGATCAGTATGCCCCTTGCCATCAATGACAAAGAATGTAGTAATCAAGGTCTTTGACCCAATCATCAACTCAACATGCACAGCTCCACGGGTATCAGAAGGATTGCCAGCAAAGTCTCTAAGAATCATGTCAGTTTTCAACAAGTCCTCACCGGTCATCCCAAGTTTTCTGAAGGTAGCATATGGCATGATATTGATAGCAGCTCCTCCATCAACAAACATTTTAGTCGAGGGCTTGCCATTGACGTATCCTTTCGAATAAAGTGGCTTCAAATGACGATATTTGGCTGGGTTTGTCGAAAACCGCCCGCTTTAACGTCAAGACAAGCCGGGCCATCAAATCTTGAAACTCACTTTCATCAAAATCGGAGTATACTTCTTCTTGGACATCCTGGTCTTCGTGGAGCTATGAACTCGATGGGAGGAAAAAGGCCATGCATGCATCACTTGAAGGACCATGCCCATCCTGGTTTCTTTTTTTTAGCGCCATGTCCGCTTCTCCTCAACAAATTTGCTTGTTTTAGCTCCTCATTCCTCAAACGTTGAACTCTTCTCTTTTTGGCTCTTCCTCGGTCTGGAGGGCACCACTGTCCTCTCTGCCATACGTATTCATGGGGACCTTCCTCTCCATTGTATCCTTTATAATGAGTCCAGCGTTGGTCTGCAAACCTCTTCCTTTGCTGATTCTCAAAACTGTCTATTTTTAAGCGCCGATCGTCCTCAGGAAACTGTGTTTCAAGTCTTTCATGGACCGGACGGCGGTTGACTCGAGATTGCCTGTACTCAAAATATTGATCACTGCATTCAGGGCAATTGTTTCTAGCAGGCAACTTCAAGCTTTCATTCCAACAATGTTTAAAGAATGAACACCCTCAATGAGAATGCTCCATCTCTCTTATGTGTTTGTCTTGCTCTCTATGATACACCTCTTCTTCATATCTCCGGCGTTCTTCTATAAACCTTTGCTCTTCGTAGTACTCTCTTTCTTGCTGCCTTTGCCATTTGTTCAATAGAATACGTGATGTAACCCTAGGCTTAGAAGTTTCACCTCTTTCGGTTCGGCTATTCTTGAACCGAACTTTTTCCTTCAGCTCCTCAGTTGTAATCTGCTGATCAAGGTCGACAGTACCATTTTTCTTTGCTCTGTCGGAGGTTAACACCTTCACCTTGCCTTTACCTTTAGAATCATCTACAGAAACCATATTCTGAGGAAAAGGCTGACCATCAACCTTCATTTTACCATCAAACTTCAGATGTCCCTCCTGGATAGCCTTCTGAATCCGCACTCTGAACACTCGGCAATCATTGATAGAATGAGAGTTGGTGTTGTGGTAGCCGCAGTACTTCATGTCTTTTACTCCTTCGGGGCGCGAAGAAAGGATGTCCCTCCGCGCGGTTTAATGCGTCCTTCCCTTACTAACAGATCAAAAAGCTTGTCTGATTTAGAGACATCAAAGTCATAAGTTCCCTTTTCTTGCCTCAACCAACGTTGACTAACTTGAGTAGGCTCTTTTGCCCAAGTCGGTTCAAATTGCGGCTATCTCGTCATCGTCATCATATTCAGCGCTTCTTCCGTAAAACTTTGATACATTTCACTAGCAACATTACCCTTTTTGGAAGCGGTTATCTCTCTTGAACCCTTGGGCTTGATTACTCATAGCTGCCAATCGCTGTGAAAGTTGACCAAGGTCATCAAACTCCATGCCGAATAGCTTCTCTCTGACGTTCGGCTGCTTGCCCGCAATCACCATCCCTGGCAACTGATCATCCGGTAAGTTCAGAGAATAGCAAAGGTTCTTAGTTTCTCTAAACATGCAAAGATACTCCTGTGGTGTTTTATTAGCTTTCTGTCTCAAACTCATGAGATCAACCAGCTTCTTCTCATTAGTACCCGTAAAGAAATATGCATGAAACTTCTACTCTAGCTCTGCCCATGTACCAATAGAATGGGCTGGCAAGGAGGTAAACCATGTGAAAGCTGGTCCTATGAGAGACAAAGGGAAATATCGAATTCTCCAAGCTTCGTCTGTGGAGGCCTCCCCAAGCTGCATCAAGTAACAACTGATATGCTCCAAAGTGCTAGTATCATCTTGACCAGAAAACTTAGTCAAATCCGTTGGAGGCTTGACCCTTGGTGGAAGTGTCACTCTATTGTACCATTCGGATAAGGAGACTTGTATGAATAGGATTGATTTTTTTTTAGGCTTTAGGCCGAACTTTCTGCATCATATCGGCCATCCTATGCATAATAAGATCAACGTCTGAATTCGAGTTCCACGTGTTTGCCTTCCGGAAGGTATACCCGACGCACTCTTGTATCCTGGATTCAAAGAAAGCATCCAAAGCGGTATAATCAATAAATTCCTGATATCCATCTCCATACATATTCCTCTGTAGCCTATTTGATGTTGGAGACACTTTGAAAGCGATGGGGGTACATCTCCCATTGTACCAAATGTCACCGCCATAGGTAGGAGGTCATTTTGTTTTTCATTGGGGGGCTGATTCACCCTTGTTTGAGCCGGATGCTCCACCATCTCCAGTGGGCTTTCCTTGATACTTTGGTACGTTGAAAAGTGTTGGTCCGCGGATTGGGCCAGCGTTCTCCTCGAAGTATTTATCGGCCATTGGGCCAAAAGTGCTAACCATGATTGTACGAAAAGTATTCAAAAAAGCTGTATGATGATTCGTCATAGTTTCTCCTAGAGCCTTGTGAACCAACTCTGACATCTTTTGAGCATCCTCTTCTTCAGTAAAATCAGATTGATGTGGAAGAAGAACCCTTGGCAACGATTGCTTCTGGAACACCTTGTTGCTCTTATTCTTGGAAAAGGACATCAAGCACTTCATTTGAAATTGCTCACATGCTTGCTGCACCAATTCCCTTGAATTCTCCCAAGAACTCATCCATGGTCACATCCGGCGTGGTCGTTGTTGATTTCGTGGCATCTTGAACGATGGGGTCCCACTGGGCATGCCAAAAAGTGTGTTGACACAAAACGTGACGCACCGTGCCTCACACACGCTAAGCCGGAAAGCGTAGCTTCAATCGGGTGACTGGGCGGTTTAAAGATCCGGAAGCGTGCCAGTCAGTTTGACCTGAAAGCTGACAAGGGACAAAAGATTGTTAAATACAAAAATCAGAAATGCTGAATGAGACTAGACAATTCCGTATATACGGCCCTGAAGCCACTTACAACGACATACAGCTATAGAAGCTGTCTGCCAATCATGTTTATGATTCATTCGGCTAATATAAAGATGAAAGACACGTAAAGCATTGATTGCCGAACACGCTTGCATGAGAAGACATGTTTGAACAAGTGAAAGTCGATCATGAGTTGAAGCATAACCAAGCTCGACAAGTCAGCCGACTCGGGGTCCATGAAGAAGGAACAAACAAGCTATCACGTGCAAACCCATCAAGAACTTGTATCTGCCGCACGACACTCAATCCTATCAAGATTTAAACGCTTGTAACATGTAAGAACCCGCAACATGTAACAATCTAGATTGATCTAACTCGGCTATGTAAGCATATGATCTATCTATCATGATAATATAAGAATAAAACGTTAGAGAACAAATAGATCTATAAAAGTAAGAAAGCCGAACCTAATCAATCTAGATTAGGCAAAAGAGTGTTACAAGTAATTAAAAACATGCAACACATGATAACTTAATGAATCTATCAGACCTTGCCAAATCTAATAGAGCCGATAACTATCTTGCTTTGCTAAGCTAGCAAGCAAACGCTTGCCGCACGGCCATCCAGTCGAGATAAACAAAGCATAAGCAAAGACCTCTTGATTATCAAGCAGACGCCTGCTGCACGGCCATCCAGTCGAGATAAACAAGACTACTTGCATCAACGTCTAAATCCACCGCATGATACTAGACATGATAGCAAGGTTGTCAAAACTTACGGAGGTCGATGGATCGATGGTTCCTCTCGAAGAACTCGACGACACGACAAAGGACTCAAAAAACTTGGCACGGGGCCAATTGTATTGATTTCGTTGTGAACATCTTTTACAATGGTTGAGGGCTTATATTTATACCCTGGACATAACATGATTCCTAGAAGATTACGATTACACAATACTAAGGAAGATATGACGGTTCTTGCTCTAATCCTTCTCGGAGTCTTTGATTATCACGATTCTTTCCTTCTAACCGGCTTTAACTTGCCACCTTTTGTTTCCCGATTGGAGCCACCGCCTTCAAAGATAGCCGACCGCACGATCACTTGCCGAATTGCCCAGAGTTAGCCGACCACATGGACACTTGCCGAATTGCCGGGAATAGCCACCCGCATGGATGCTTGCCGAATGCTTCTCGAATACTTGCCTTTCACGAGCCTTGTCATAATCGGGCCTACCTGTCATCCTCTTTACCAAAATCCGGTGTTAACAATGGTCTTCTCCTTCCTTGTAACTTGAGTTGTTCTTAAGAATCTTGTCTCATATATTGAACTCCTTTCTCACTCTTCTAGCCTTCTGCTTCTCTCATTATTTCTTCTCTGCAAGGATTAGTAGACAACACATACCCAAAGGAATATACCATTTATCCAAAGTATGGATAGTGTTTGCCAAGGAGTGAAAGATTAATTTATATTTTGCGTTTTAAATGATTCACCATTACTTTATTTTTTTAACAAGGTTAAGGTAAAGATATTATTTCAAAGAATACCTCTAACCTTGATTTTATTCTACAATAACCTCCTAATATGATTTAAACATTTTTATATAGGAGAGGTTAGTCTATATACAACCAAAATTTTTATACAAGTATGCTTTGATCTCATAATTATGTTTAAGTAATATTTTAAAGCATACTTGTAATAAAACAAGGAAGTTTAAAAGACTAAAAATATTTATTCAAATAGGATCAGGAATATGTATGGTGAACTAAAGGATCATTTTATTTGTTTTATATTTTAGCAGGTTGAGCATGGCATAAGGTAAAGATAAATTAGCAACATGGTATAAGATGTTGAATGTAGTTTAATGTTGCATGAGGCTTAGATAAACGTATCTTATGTCTTTATCCTTTCTTTTTTGGAAGTAAGTGGTGACAAACTTATCCAAAGAAGGAGGGTTGTCCAATTCATCTGTTGGTGATAGCTTGTGGTCCTTTGAGCAAGGCATTTCTTCTATTAGCTTAGCCTTTTCACCCTTTGATGGAAACACGAATAATTGCATGCTCTTCATCAATCTTTTCTTGATCTTGATTGATTCATGGTTGATGAGCTGGGGTCCATTGAACATGCAAACTCAAGTTTCTCCCTGGTTGTCTTTGTCTTCTAATGGCATGGCGACAAGTAGTTCTTCATTTGTGAGTGATACATCAGCCGTCTTGATGGTTAATGAGGTAGCTTCTTTGATGTTCACATGAAAGCTTCATCTCCAACAGTTTAGGGGTGTCTCTTTGGTGATCATGTTCATCCACGGCCTTACTAGACATCATTATTGCTGACATACAAAATGGTGTTTTGAAGGTGATGAGAAAAATAGGACACTGATTTGTTGATATGAAGTGAATTGATACTTGCTTCTCATTATCCACCTAGCTTGAGTCCTGAAAAGGCTCAATGCTAGGTTACCTTTGACATTACTCATGATTAGTTGATTTGTTTTTTTCTACAAAATGTTAATGGATGCATACCCGAGGGAATATAATAAATTTGGAATATGAGTTTTGTTGTCCATACTTTTTTTTTTGCAATCGTATGCTAACAAGATGATGTATGATTTTAAGATTGTTCAGCATAGATTATGTGTAGCATGTTTTATATTGTTGCTGCATTCTAGCATGGTTCAAGATAAAGATAACTCGCAATAAAAGATAAAAGAATAAGCTAGGTCTTCTTTATGTAGAGTCATTACCTGTGTTGATTCATCTCTGGTGTGAACTCATTTCTAGACTTCTCCAGATTGAATTTGAAAATTTTTCTATAGGGATTAGTCCAACAAAATATCTAGTATCTACTACAACAAGTTTTAGTTCAACAACCAAACTAGACTTGTGTCTAACTCAATTGAGGAAGGCATTTTAACCTAAACACCACGCTTAATTTAAAAGCCTTTAGAAGTAAACACCTTATGGTTCAAAAATCAAAGTAGACAAAGACGTCTAATCCAACTCAGAAAACAATTTAAACTAAGCACCATGCCTAATTTAAAAGGTGTATGAAGGCTAAGCACGCTGTAGCAAAAATACAGGTAGTATGAAAGCACAGTAGAGATTTATTCAGATAGAGATAAAAGAGCAAGATCATGGTGAGTTTTTTTGTATATATAATGCAGATGGAATGGAAATAGGGACAGAACAAAACATGCTATGGATGAGAAACTTTTTAAACTAAATATGGTGTATATACGGATTAAATTAAACATGCAATGGAATGCATAAGATAACAACTCATTAAATTTAAAGTCCATGAGTAAGACTTTCTCACCTTTATTTGATTATACTCACGGTATCTCACATAATGAAATTTGTGAGTGATGCAAAGATCTTTGTTCCCATCACTTGAAATATGAATTGAATTCTTATGAGGTCGATCTCTTTCTCCAATCTTGGATTTAATATGTTTCTTCTTTTCTTATGGGAGCTTGCCGAAAGGTCATAAACCGGTTATTTATTATCCTGCATAAGATATTAAAGCGCATAAAAACAAAGGTAATCATGCTTGAACAGGGGTTAATGGTTATCTCAATCACATTAATAAGTAAAAGTGAATCAATATTCCATTAATTTTCTAGCTACATTCCCCGGCAACGGCGCCAAAAATACTTGTTGGTATTAATTAACTTATCACTTATTTTAGTAGTCACCTATCTATTACCTACACTTCTAGCATTGTACTAGGTTGTCATCCCCAGCTATAGTGCCGGAAAATATTTATTGGTACTATCTAGCATTATTATAAGAAGAACACCAAACAGATCTATATCATTTTATGTGACTAGAAAGAATATAAAGATATATGCATGGAAAGAATCCGCAAGCACATAGATAATTATACCATTGTAGTATTTTACCTAGAGTGTTATCGGGTTGTTAATTTATATTTATACCACTAGGAAGGTCTGGTAGAATTTATTGATAACTTATATTATTAATGCAAAAGTAAACTATAACCTTAAATCTACTCACAACAGGGGATAAGTCATAAGATAAATATGTATATGATAAACATTGATCAAGCATCATAATAAGATAATAGATTCACTCAGAGCACTCTAACTATTACAATAACACAATCAGACCCAAATATTAGAGAAATAATTTCATTCTATAACTACACATCAATGAATACTTCAATTAGTGCAACTACACCTAGCAATCATTATTCGGCCACTACTACATCATTATATCAATACATAAGGTGCATCAACTAGGGAAGGATTTAAAGACGTAATCGTCACCTTAATAGCAACCACGCTCTACATAACCTATGTGCGAAGGGTGGACTATAGAGGACTCAATAGACCTATCGTGTCTGTGATCTACCACATGACACGGTGCATCGAGGGCACTCGCAGATAAACAGTATCTAGGCACCATGCCTACATAATGCCTACCACTTACCCATGGTTCTTTTGGATGAATGTTATACGAACATATGCATGAATTCAACAACAAAGGGACTAACTATACTAAATATATAATCAAAGTAGATGATGAACATTAAAATCAAGAACATAAATAGATAAAGATTAATATTGCCATGAATGCTGTAGTAAACATATAATAATGAATAATACAATGAGGAGAGCACAAGAATAGTATCGAACTCCATGCTCTTGACAACGTCAGGAATCTAAGCTAGATTAACTCAGCTTGGCTCCCTCTAGACCTAATCTAACTAGGCTACTGCTATAAAATAGAGGAACTCTGAGGAACTAAGGTTTCTAGGTCTGGATGACTTGATCTCAAATAACTTGATGCCTCCAAGGGGTCTACCCTTTTATTTATAGCCCGGTGGGATGCACGACGGCCGTTTGATCAAACCGATCTTATGTAGGGCTGAGATGGATCCACAAAGGTGGTGGAGGAAAGTTCCAGAAGAGCGTAAAAGATGGCAAGAGGGGAGTGCTGCCCGGCCCCACCCTTGATGCTGGCCGGCCCTACCTGGAAGAGGTGGGGCCCCTTCTTCACGCTGGTGTCTTCTGCATGCTTCTAGAGTTTGATGACGCGTGTTTCGTCATGGTTAAGTTTCGTTAATCCGCTCGATAATTAAGCCCATCTTCATGGTTTTCTGGAATAATCCCTAAAAAATAACAATTCACCAAAACTTATAGAATTTGTTAGATAAAACCCTAGACTTCTATGTTTTCATGTGTTTGGATCGTTTCTCATGTTTATTATGCTATTAAATGTTGACGCTATCCACCGTCAACACTCTCCCGAAGAACAAGTTTTAGTGGAGGGTGTTCTCGATGGAGATTCAAAAATGTCCCTCGTCTCTACAAACTTTCTTCTTCAGAGGAGTCTCTCTAGTTCTTCAACATAGTTATCCAGGAGATCAAAACCGTTCATTCATTACCCCGCATAAGATACACAAGTAGATATAAACAAGGGTAAGCCTGTTTGAGTTAGAGGTAAATTGGGTGATCGATCTTATTCATGGTGGATATGAATTATCAATACTTCCTAAGTTTTAAACCTTCCCCGGCAACGGCGCCAAAAATGCTTATTGACATTTCTTAGCATCATCATTATAACAACGCCAAAAGATGCATGTTATTGATTAACTTGTCTTTAGCATCTAGAGAATACTTTTTACCTATGCTCCTATGCATTGAACTAGGTTGTCACCCCCTAATTATATACCTAGGAATATTTACTGGTATTAATATTAATCTATCATTTTATGTGACTAGGTGGAAATAATAAAGATGAATGTATAATAAGAATGATTCTACAAGCGGACAGATAATTATACTATTATAGCATTTTACCTAGAGTATTATCAGGTTATCAATTTATATTTATATCAATGAAAGGTCTAGCTAAATAGATAATCTACAGTATTGATAACACTTACATGCAATGAATGAGAGATATAGCCAATGTCATAAGCTCTACTTATAATAGGGATGAGTCACATGATAAAAGATATATATAAATGATAAGCAATGATCAATCATAATAATAATGTTAATTCACTCAGAGCAGTCTAGTCATGATAATGTTTATCTAACCTAAACATAGAAAAATAACTCCTAAGTATTCTAGCCACAGTCAAAGCTACGTCATCTAGTGCAAGTACATCTAATAATCATCGCTAAGTAATACTACTATAATTTCCAAACACATCAGAGCCATAAACAGGAAAAACTGAGTATAGAAACCTCTAGCATATGAGTATACCCTTAACCTGACAATCCCACTCTACTAAACCACTGCACGAGGAAAGGCCTACAAAGGACTCAATGGATCTGTCACATCCACAATCTACCTCTCGACCCGGTGCAACTGAGGATATCCGCAGATAAGCAAAGAACCTAAGCACCACGACTACATGCTGCCTACCACTCACCATACAATTGAATAAATGAGCGCTATACGAACTAGTGCATGAATATAATAGCAAACTAACTATACTAGACATATTGAAGTAGACAATGAACAATGTAATCAAGAACATAATAATAAAAACAATATTACCAGTAATAATCGTACAAAGGCAGATATTACAATAAGAAAGAAGAGCTTAAGAACTATACCGAACTCCTCTCTTCTTGACAACTTTGGGAATCCAAGATCAATGAAGAACTTGACTTCTTCTAATCTAGATCTAACTAGGCTAAACTATGAACTAGAAAAGCTCTGGATGAACTAGGGCTTCTGGCTCTGGATGACTTGACCACCAAATGACTTGAATGAATGAGGCTCTCTCCAGGGGGTGTACAGGGCCATATTTATAGTCCAGTAGGAAGGACGATAGCCATTGCATGAAACCGACTTAACGTAGGGCTAAGATGCATCCTTAAGGTTGGTGGAGGAAGATTCTAAAAGGGCACAGCCAGGGCCCACAGGGGGTGCCGGGCGGCTTGAGCAATAGGGTCGGTCAGCCCCACATGTCAGCCTCCTCGCCTCTCGTTCGCTCTGGTGTGTTCTGGATGCTTCTAGAGTTATGTAGTGTATTTCCCGCAGTGAGATTAATTTGATAAATAATTTAATAATTAAGTCCTTCTCCACAATTTCCTAAAATAATCTCTAGAAAATAACAAATCACTAAAACTCATGAAAATTATCAGTTAAAACCCTAGACTTCTAGATATTCATGTGTTTCTTGTATTTATTGATCTATTAAATGTTGACTCTATCCACCATCAACACTAAGTGAACCTCAGTTTCATCTATCATGATTAGCATGGCCCTAACAATCCCACAACTCTCGAAGATGAGTCCAGATGGACTTTTAAAGAGTTTGTCAGTCGGGACTAGTGGTGTTTTGCCCACAAGGGTTTCTGCAAGGAATTGTGGCATGATATTAGCCCTGACCATGGGATTGTGCATGGCTTCTATTAAAAGAAATGATAGTTGAGCCAACAATTCAATCTATGTTGATCTCTGAGTATATGTACATGTTTACATGCATTACAGGCAGGAACTGCCGGCACGAGGCAGTAGCTGAGGCCATGCACTCCGCGACGTGGGCGATGTTGTGGGCACTGTCAGCGGGAGCGTGGGTGAGACAGCGCAGGAAAAATGCCTCTGCTACATAGAATCAAATACAAAGCTATACTCTATCACCCCCACAGTTTGTAGGGTCATGACACAAAGATTGTCACAAAAGGATTCCAACATTTTCATTGTGAGCCCCTTCGTCATGATGTCGGCATACCGCTCGTCAGTTGGCACATGTAGAACGTGGAGTTGGCCAGCTTGCACCTGTTCCCGAATGAAATGGATGTCGAGTTCAATGTGCTTTGTGCGTTTGTGATGCACCAGGTTCATGGACATGTAGACTACAGAGACATTGTTGCAGAACGCCACTGTGCCTTCAGGACGAGGAAGTGTAGCTCGCTGAGAAGTTGCCGCAACTAGATGCACTCAGCGGTGGCATTGGCCACGGCGCGGTACTCCGCTTCGGCGCTGGACTATGACACGGTGGGCTGCCGTTTGGATGACCACGACACCAAGGAGTCACCCAAGGAGACGCAAAAGCCAGACGTCGAGTGACGGGTGTCGGGGCAGCCAGCCCAGTTGGCATCGGAGTAGGTGTAACGTCAAGCCGTGGCGAGACGCGGAGCAGGAGGCCATGCGACATCGTCCCTCAAACGTAGCGCAGAATCCGCTTCAGCTGGGTGGAGTATTGTTGACGCGGATCGTGCATGTGGAGGCACGCCTGCTGGACAGTGAAGGTGAGGTCAGGACGAGTGATGGTGAGGTATTGGAGAGCTCCAGTGATGCTCCGGTATGTCTTCGCGTCGTCGACGGGGTCACCGTCTAAAGAAAGCTTCCTATTGCTGTCGACTGGTGTCGATGCGGGCTTGTAGTGCACAATGCGGCGTGTTCCAGGATCTCCTCAGCGTACCGGCTCTAGGAGAGGTAGAAGCTAGTGGCCGTCCACTGTATGTTGATGCCGAGGAAAAACCGGAGTGCACCCATGTCCTTGACGGTGAACTCGGACTGAAGATTGTTGACAATGCATTGAAGCAGTGCCGAGCTCGATGCAGTGAGGACAATGTCATCGACGTAGAGGCGGAGGCAGGCAACGTCTGTCCCTCGACGTAGCACAAAGAGGGAGGAGTCTGATCAGGTGGCCTGAAACCTGAGCTTGATGACGAACGTCACGAACCACATGAACCACGCGCGCGGTGCCTTCCGAAGTCCATGCAGCTACTTGTCAAGGTGGCAGACAGCCTGAGGGCGTGCTAGATCGGCGAACCTGATTGGCCGTTGGCACAGCACATACTCGTCAAGGTTGCCATGAAGAAATGCATTGGAGATGTCGAGTTGTCGTGTTGGCCACTGCTTGGAGGCAGCAATGGTGAGCACAGTCCTGATCGTCACTAGTTTGATCACAGGGGTGAACATCTCCTAGAAATCAATGCCAGCGCGCTGTGTGAAGCCGCGCATGACCCACCTGGCCTTGTAGCGCTCCAAGGTACCATCAGGATGAAGTTTATGCTTGAATACCCACTTGCTCGAGATGATGTGTGCACGAGGTAGCTTGTCGATGAGACGCCAGGTGCGGTTGGCCTGCAACGCATTGTATTCAACCTCCATGGCCTGCTTCCAGTTTGGATCGCATAATGCCTCCCTAGCAGATTTGGGAATAGGCGAGATTGCAGTGGATGTAGCCATGGCATAGCGCAGATTGGGCTTAAAGATGCCAGCACGCGCGGGTGACCATGCGATGACCATAGGGAGGCGACGCAGGAGCCGGTGGTGCAGCGGGGGGAGGCGACGCAAAAGCTGGTGGCGTAGCGGGCGTGACGGTGTCTGGAGGAGGCAAGGCTACGTAGTGGCAATGAGCTAGAGGCATGGTAGGGTCAAAGAAAATGACATCATCATCGACGCTGGATGGCGCTGCAAGCACAGAGGGCGCTGCCCTGGGTGGCGAGGAGTAGAACGGAAAGATAGCCTCATCAAACACGACATGGCGAGACGTGACCACACAGCGACTATCTAGATCGAAGCACTGGTAGCCACGGTGATCACTGGGATACCCCAGCAGAACGCAGGCGGTGAAACAGGCGGTGAGCTTGTGATCAGTGGTGGCTGTCTGATTTGGAAAGCATAGGCAGCCGAATACCCAAAGGTAGGAGAAATCTGGTGGTGCGCCGAGGATCCACTGAAAGGGAGTGACTGGCGCCGTGGTGTGACATGGGCGCCAGTTTAGGAGGTGAGTGGCGGTCGATAGTGCCAAGGCACAGAATGGGGGTGGCATGCTGGCATGAAGGAGGAGGCTATGCACACAGTCATTGAGAGTACGAATGGCACGCTCAGCTTTGCCGTTCTGAGCAGAGGTGTATGGAAAAGTGAGGCAAAAGGAGATGCCATGAACGGCAAAATGCTGATGAAGAACAGTGCTGTCGAACTCATGACCATTGTTGGTTTGAAAGGAAATAAGGGGCAATTGGAATTGCATCAGAATATAAGCGTGAAACGAGAGGATGCATTCAGCAGCTTCAGACTTGGATCGAAGAGGAAATGTCCAAATGTAATGAGTGCAAGCATCAATCAAGACAAAATAATATTTGAAACCAGAGTGGCTTGGCACAAGAGAGGTCCAAATATCACCATGAACTAACTAAAAAGTTACATAACGAACTGAAGAAGATGTAGAAAATGGAAGACGAACATGTTTGCCAAGCATACAAGCTTGACAGGTGTGATCTAAAGTTTTTGAACAAGTAAAGTCAAACTGATCTACTGTGCGCCGAAAGGAGTCACGGCCGGGGTGCCCAAGTCATTGGTGCCACAGATCAGCCGAGGTGGAGGAGGATGACAGCAACACCTTGGCGGTGGAGGCCGAAATGGATACGATTTGTTTGCTACTATTACATTGGAGGAGCTCCTTCCGAGTTGGTAGATCCTTGACGTAAAAAACCGAGAGGATCAAATTCGACAGACACATTGGTATCGTGAGTGAAATAGCGCACAGAGATCAAGTTCTTGACAAGGGATGGGGAAACAAGAATGTGTGGCAAACGAAAAGAAGTGCCTGGCAAGGAAGATGCAGTAGTATGTATAACCGACATGAATGGGCCATTGCCCACAGTGATCGGGAGAGACGAGGAGACGGGGCGAGCAGTGGGGAATGTACCGGAGTCTGAAGCCAGGTGCGATGTGGCACCGGTGTCGAAGAACCACTCAGAGGCCTGGGGTTTAGAGGGAGGAACATTGGTCATCGCCAGAGTGGCCAAGAGCACCTGCTGGTTCCAGACATCTCCAGTGGGGACAGGTGGCACCGAAGGTGTCAGGGATGCCGGAGGAGGAGCCGTCAGATATGCCTACTGAGGGACGCCAGGGCGGGCACTGAGGACACCGGCTCTAGGAACACGAAAAGGCATGGACCAGGCCTACACTATGCTGGTCCACGGGTTGCGCCGGGAGTCTAGCGAGAGGGAGGACGGGGTGCGCCGGTGTGCGTGGATGGCCCACCGCCGGAACCGCCGTTGCCGCGACTGCGACGCTTTTTAGAGCCACGTGCGTTGTTGCGGTGATCGGTGCGCACGGGGTATCCAACAAATTGGCTGGGCAAGCCGCGGGAGGAGGGAGTAGAGCCGCAGCGCCGGACAGAGCTGCGGGGCGAGGAGTGCCGACGGCGAGGAGCGCATGCTGGGTAGCAGATTTCGCGTGCTCCTTGTTGTACTGCTCCTCGAGCAAAAGATAGGAGCATGCAGACAAGAAGGTGTGTGGAGGATTCTTGGCGGTGATGACAGGAACGGTGTGGCAAAACTTGGGGGAGAGACGATGAAGCATGTTGAGCACCTGCGACGCCTCACGCAGCGGCTAGCCAACGCCACGCAGAGCATCGGCGAGGCACTTCAGCCGGCCAGTGTACGCCGTGATGTCCATGTCTCCTTGAACCAAGTTGCGGAACTCGGCTATGGAGCTCGTTGTCATGGAACTGGGCGTGGAGTGCTGTCTAGATCTTGTACGCCGTCGCCTTAGGAACATGGAGATGGTGTGGACGTCCTTGAACATGGTGTTGTACATCTAGGACAGGATGCGTTGGTCGATCCTCACCCACTTCGAATCGTGGTGGTCGTTGGACGTCGGCAACGAGGTGAGGTGGGAGCCTAGGCCAAACTTCCCGATGAAAGCATCAAAGAAGTAGCGCCACTCCATGTAGTTGGACTCCACGAGGTCGAGCTCGACGGGGACATGGTGCTTGATGTTAACCGTCTAGAGGACGTGGGCGGAGGGAGGCTAGATGGGATCGATGAAGTAGATGTCGGAGGAGGAAGAAGAAGACACGCCGTCAGACAGATCGGTGTCATGCAGTGGATTGATATCAATGGCGAGGTGGAGGGCGGTGGAGACAGAACGCCGGTGACGTAGAGGCGGCGGCGATTGCAGTGGGAAGAGGGGAACAGTAAGGGATTGATACCATGAAAGAGATGACAATTGAGCCAACAATTCAATCTATGTTGATCTCTGAGTATAAGTACATGTTTACAGGCATTACAGGCAATGGAACTATCGGCGCGAGGCAGCAGCTGAGGCCACATGCCCCGTGACATTGGTGACGTCATGGGCATGGTTGGTGGGAGCGCATGGGCGAGACAGCGCGGGAAAAATGCCTCTGCTACACAAAATCAAATACAAAGCTATACTCTATCATCTATGATAGTTCCCCTTAATGTACAAGGCATGGTCGTAGAAGGTGAAAGAATTCGAGTTGCTTCGAAAGAATGTTTCACTTCCATTAACCATTCCTTTGACAGTTCTACTTTGGGGGCAACTTTCGTAGAGGGAAGCATAAGTTACTCAAAATGCGTCAAGGTATTTCCATAATCCTCGAATTGGATAGGAAATTCCAAAGGATGAATTACTCCTTTCTTCGGTGCTCCCAGTTCGGGTGAGGGCCTTGTAGATGTAACAGGATTAGTTTTGGCTAAACAGGGCTCCTCAAAACTTGGCATGATTCTTTCCTAGAGGGATTTACTTTCTACGATAGACAAAGAATGTTGGTCAAGGATTTTCTTTTGTTTTACCATAGTTTTGTGTGTAAATGGCCCTCTAGTGGTCATGTCAAGGCATAGGGCAGCTTCTATGTTAAGACCCAAATAAAAGAGTTGTAACAACACAGCATCGGGTAAAGACAAGTCTAGGCTAGAGTGCATTAGCACTAAAAATCTAGCCTAGCCTGCACGTATAGACTCCTTGAATTGCTCAAAGTCGAGGATTGCCCTTGGTAGAGAGACGATATGAGACATAGGAAAGAATGCAAGATAAAATTTATCTTTAAGTTCTTCCCAATCCCCATACATCCATCGTATGGCATGAGTGTCCCATTGCTTTGCCTTTTCTATGAGAGAAAAGGGAAACGGTTTCCACTTTAAGGTTTCTTGTTTCATGCCTAAGATGCTCAGGCACAAATACATTTTCTCAAAATCTCACAGGTGATTGCAAGGGTCTTCATTACCATGCCCAGAGAAAGGTTGTGCCTGAACCATGGCTATCAAGCTAGATGGAGTTCACAGCCAAATGAACTGTTTGATTTTGAAGGTGGCAGTGGCTCAGAGAACTCCTTTTTTGAAATAGAAAGAATTTGGATTTGAATTCATGATAGAAGGAAAAGAGTGAAATATATATTTTTTTATAAAAGGAAAAATATAAAAAAGATATAGATATGAGGACGAACTAGGTTCAAAGATGATACAGTAACTGTTCCCCAGCAACGGCGCTAGAAATGCTTGTTGGAATTTCTTAACACAATACAAAAGAATCTGTAGGCGCACAAAATTACCATCATAGCACTTCACCCAGAGTATCATATTTCCACAGGGAACGGTGTGTAGTCTTCTATCCAATTCATCCAAGGACAACACAAGGATAGAGTTGGTAGCGGATGAGATGGATTCCTATGATACTAAGGCCTATGGAATGATAAACTCTACTTCTACTCACTTACTTTGGGCACCGGAGCACACATAGTCTATCAGGCAATACCGGCCTGTAGCTCTACACTGTACCCGAACATGGGGGAGTACAAGGGATGAACAGGGCTGTCACCACTTGCCGCCTATCCCTCAACCTTGGAGCACGAGGCAAACGAAGGTAACCTCTATTGACGCTGCTTAACCACTCATTTTATACCATCAACAATGCCTAATAAGGTCATATAAATGACACAAATCATAGTCATAGGGTTTATTTCTAACCATTTCCACAAGTTGTGATGATCATGTGAGTGTAGGAACAATGTGGCTGCATACATGGCAAAAACACTTTATTTTATGCTCATTTTTACTACACCAAGCCATAGAGCTCGTCGAGCTCCATGAAATCAAGTTTTGGTTCACTCAATCAATAATACCTAATAAACTAATGCCTTCTAGAAGTTTACAAGATGTGTGGGGCTAGAAATGGACTAGGGGGACATCGGGCGACCCCATGCCAGGTCGGCCGGCCTGGACATATGTCCAATGGCCCCCAAACTTGGTCCATAGCCCCCACACTTGATGGAGAACCTAAGGGGTGCCTTGTTCATGCCACTAGATCAGGTGGAGGTCTGGGTGATGCCATCCCAAGCCAAGGCGACCTGGATTGGCTTCGTCCACATCACCAATCCATGCCAGAAGCAAGATATACACTATAGAAGAATAGAAGCAAGCAAGTGGATGTGGTAGGGGGCAGTGGGGCCAAAGTGCCACATCGGCCGACCCTCCACCACATCGGTCGATGTGCCACTTCAC
This sequence comes from Chrysopogon serrulatus, assembly GCA_015844335.1. NCBI lineage: Eukaryota > Viridiplantae > Streptophyta > Magnoliopsida > Poales > Poaceae > Chrysopogon > Chrysopogon serrulatus. The sequence continues at coordinate 493,505 of JADLZL010003294.1, read as the reverse complement.
CCTTTCACATCACTAATCCGCTGGAGAGCCTCCACTACACTTCTCAACCACTGATTCAAGGTCGGTTACATCAACGGACCCACCTGTCATTGACTCTAGAGACCCAAACCACCATCCAACTACCTTTAGACCAGCAACCGCTAGTGGAACCAACTCAAAACTACCTCTAAGGGCCATCCATCACCATTGGATGGTGAGGCGGCAAGATGGATGGTCGGCCAAACCCCCTAGGTCGGCCAACAGCTAAGGTCGGCCAACCGACTCCCCTTGGGCTACAAGTACCCCCTATGCTCCTAGAGGCTATAAATAGAGGTGTTCGGTGCATTTTTAATCATTCACCACAAATTCACTACACATTCACTCATATCTTGTAGAATAGACACATGGCGAAGCTCTGTAGCTCTAGCGCTTAGAAGTAGAAGATGGGGAGAGGGTGTGGAGAAGCTGTGGGAGGAGCCAGGGCTGTTGGCATCTTCCCCACTTGTACCTAGGTGAATAGAGCTCTCCTCCGAGTGAAGTCTGCCTTGTTCTGCTGTAACTCTATTCTATTGCATTATTAAGTATTACTTTACATTGCTATTGTTTACTGGTACACCACTTGATTAGAGTGCTCTGATCTTGATCCATCATTCGAAGGATTAGAGTAGTAAGTTTATAGATTAAGCGTGGTGCTTAGGCTATATCTTAACTGTGTATGCGCCTAGGCCCCCGGATAGCTGTGGTAGGTGGCAGGTGGTGATAGCCCTATCCATCCTTTGTATTCTACCATGTTAGATCTAGTGTTTGTAGGGTCCCCATTTGTATTTTGAGTCTAAGTTGAATGTGGTCCGAATGTGCCCTGAAGTAAAGAATCATAGTAAAGTCTACCTTAGTCTTGGCTTAGTTCATAGAAGCCACGGATACCCTCTCTACCTATTTCTATCTTTAGATACACTTCTTACTCTAGTTCACTTCATGTTCCCCGTGAAAATATGATACCTTGGAATACTCCCGGGTGAAAGCTACATTGACATCTATGCGCTTGCGGATTTATCTGTACGCCATATCTGGTGTCAACAAGTTTTCTGGCACCATCGCTGGGGAATGGTAGCTGTTCTAGTTTAGAACTAAGTCATCCAAGTTTCTTTTATCTTTTATTTTTCATACCTTATCTTTTATCTTTCATACCATGGACCAACCCTCTATCCTTCATTCTGCTACTCCAAAGATTGGAGCCACCTCCATCATCAAAGCCTATCCTTGCCCATAGTTATGAAATCCACCCTTCATTCATGACTAAAATTCAGGAACTATCTTTTGTTGGGAAAAAAGATGAAAACCTGTATGTTCATCTGTGCGAGTTTGAGTTAGTGTGTTCATGCTGTCAACTTTTTGGCATGTCACATGAGACCCTTAAGTGGAATCTATTTCCGTTCTCTTTGATGGGATTAGCCAAACAACGGTGGTATGCTCGAACCATAGAGAGTGTAAAAGGAGAGTGGGAAGTTCTTCAAGCCAAATTTTGTTTAACCTTCTTTCCTATCCCCTGAGTTTGTCATCTTGATTAGAGGTCATATGTTTCAAACAAAAGGAGGAGGAATCCTTAGGTGCTGTTTGGGCGCGCTTGATTGATCTTACCTTATTTGGCCCTGATCTCACTATACCGGATCATATGCTTTTGCAGCACTTCTATATAGGTCTTAGTGAGAAATCTACAAAATACCTTGACATGGTTTCCAAAGGAGCTTTCTTACATCTATCTGTTAGTGAGGGGAGAGCCACCCTTGACAAAATCCTTGAAAATACACCGGTGACCATAATTACTCCTCTAAAGAAAAGGACCCTCCAAACCCCATGCAAGAAGTTTCGATAGCTAAATCATTGCTAATTCCATCTAAATCGTTGGCTATCGACCCAATTCCTGAACCATCTCTAGGTAGACCAAAGGAAGAAGAAAATCATCCTTTAGATTTTACTTTAGAATTTGAGGAGGATCTCTCTTCTGATGTTAAAAACACCTTCAAACATCCAATCCAACAGAGATCTTTATCATCCTTGACCCTAAATAATCATCTTCTTTATTAATATCAGATTTGGTTGTCCAAGAGCCCCTCAAATCAATATCATCTTCCACCTTAGATTTTGATCCCTATATGACCCTCTTTGTCCCTTCATTGACAATCCTACCCATGGAGGCATGCTAAACCTTTTGTTTGATGATGATTGGGAGCATGAATCATCTGAGGAAAATATCCCCATCCTAATGGAGGACGAGGATGAGAATCCGCATGTAGAATGTCATAGACAAGAGATAATAGATGAATATGTAGGGTCTATAGACATTTTTGAAGGATCAACTCTAGAGAAGGATCATGTGGATGGACATCAAAGCTACATTCTAGATGAGCCACAAGATCCACACTCCCATGAAAAATCTCTAGAGTCAATCTTTCCCTATGTCGCTAGCAATTATGAGTTGTGACCATCTTATATTTCTCCTTCGAGAAACCTTTAGAAGGATGGTTGTGGATGCTTTTGTCTACCATAAGTATAACAAAGCTTGTAGTTGCCTTCACACAAGTTCTTGCAGTTCAACTGCAAGGGTCGAGCTTATGACTTAAAACAAAGCACGGCTAGGAGATAACCCATTTGTTTGCTATTTTCAATTCAATAAAGTTTGTTTAGTTGCCTTCATCTCATTACAAGAATAAAATAGTAGTAGTAATAGTTTACCATTCAAATTTATGCTTTTCCTTTCAAATAAAATAGAGCAAACCCACATGAAGATTGAGCTTGATTGTTGCACCGGCCGATGTGCTCACACATCGGTCGGGTTTGTAGTATCACCTTGCACTAGTCTTTGTTGCGTATATCAAAATCAAAAATCAAAACTTTTGAGCAAACATCTAGAGTGACATCAAGAGGAAGGAATTCAAGTCAATGACAAGAAAATGGAGAAAGATAGCGGGGAGAAGGGATAAGAAGACAAGTGGACGTGGCAGGAGGACGTGGGGCTACCTTGCCACGTCGGCTGACCTCACCACCAGGTCGACCAACACCCACTGGCCCCTACAACGCCACTTATCCATTGGAGAGCGTCATCCATGCCTCTCCACCCATGATCCAAGGTTGTTTGCACCTGTGGACAAGATGCAAATGTGCAACTCAAGAGAGAGGCTAATTGGGCGTGAAAAGCTTGGAAGCAATTGTGATGGTCCATTCAAAGTCATCATCAAGAGCCATCACGCTTCATGGCAACAAAGGTAACATTGCTAAGGTATGTGGTTAATGCTTAATTTATTACCTTTTACTCGATAAGCATGAATGATGAAGTTGATATGATTCACTTGTTTAGTTTTGCTAACACAATGGTCAAACTTAGCTTTTGAATCTTGTCTTCTTTCTATTCATAACCATATCCAACTCTTGTGAATTCATGTTAATCTGAGCAACAGAGGCTGAAACAAAAAGTTTTCCCCATGCTTTACCACCTGTGGGGGTCAGCCGACTTGGCCCTTGGTCGCCCAACCTTACACAAGCATGTTTTAGCTCCAATTCTTGTGCACATGTTCTTCTACCTTATCTTGTCTTGATCCAATATCGAAAGAGTGTAGATTGAGATGTTAAAATTGAATGATCATATTTGTCTTTACATTCTCATATCTAAAACTATTTAAAACATGAACCTCTTCCTATGCAACCTCTTGTGGGGGTCTATCATTCAATCATATATCTTTTCTTGCAATGATTTGCTTGATACATGTCACAAGCCTTCACTCGTTGTTTAGCTTAGAATTATACATGATATGCTTCTCCTTCATCTTGATCACCCCTATGGGCATGATAAATGTTTTGTTGCATTTCCAATCATGCTACGTGCCCTTGTTTATTTCCAATAAGAGGAATAAAGTTTTGGTTCACTAGTACATTTGTACTAGTAGGGCCCTATTGCTTTTACTCTTTGTGTCTTTAAATAAGCACATATGTCAAAGGAACTGGTGTGGGGGTTGGATAAACCAACCCCAACTTAAGCAACTTCTCCTCTCATGAACAACACCGAGGCTACACATGGAAGCGCTCTACAAAGCAACATCAACTTCCTGGACTTCATCTCAATATGAGATGCTGGTTTGCATCTCACTACCCCTCTTCTACATTTACCACCTTGATATTGAATCTATAAAAAGCCAAATCCTCCATGTTATTAAAACATGATGAAATATGACCCTAATGCTTGATCATGACTTTTCTTGTGAGATTGGCTTGCATAATCGTTATTCTTTGGCTTTCACGTTATGCTTGTGGGAACCTTATTCAACTAGGACAACATTAGCTAAGTTGTTGTGAAGTGTGATATAGTGATGACAAGACTAGTCCTTCTTTCTAATCAAGTATTTTGGAGACTTGTTTTGAACAAAATCTAAAACCATAGCTTAAGAACTCCTCTATGATATAAATATCCTACTAGAGCCATACGCAATATCTCGACAAACCCACACTTCTTGCTGCTTAGCTTTTGTTTTGAGTTTTGTCAAATCGTGTGACTCTAGTGAGTGATGCACCATGCTTATATGATCAAGATCACATACACTACACCATATATGCTCTACTCTTTCACTAAGAGTAAGCAAAAACATGCCTTCCACATTTATGCTATGTTCTTAAACTGAGAGCTAGCACACACGTTCCTTTCCACCTCTCCACACATATGCCTTCTCATTTTTCGACAAAATAAAGATTCCATGTATTCAAGATCTCTCTCCATTTTGCAAACAAGTTTGAAAAAGAGACATGGGCTATATGTTCTTAAAAAAAGAGAGTCAAAAAATGCTGAAAAAAGAGAGAATGATGTAAAAAAAGAAAAAAAAGTGTCGAACAAAAAAAGAGGATGAGCATCAAAGATTGCCCATGATCTCAAACATCCAGATTTGGAGAGTCTTTGAGGAGTCATCCTTCCACTCATATCCACACACTTGCACTCTTGATCATGTTTGTATGTTATTTTACTATATGGATCCATGCTTTGGCTTTACACACTTGCACATAAGCTATAGTTGTAGGGCCTTGAGGCAAGTAAGATCTTGGTGAGGACTTATACACAAATACCACTAAGTGATTTTAGAGAACCATATGAGGAGTAACATGAGCTATGTTTTGTTTTCAAAAATATTATCAAAAACTCCACTCTTACTTGGGAAGGAGAAGTGATCTATGTTTTCAAGTCAGAGTTGTTCTATTTCTCAATCACCCATGGTAATGTTCTAGCCACTACAAAAACCCACAGGTATGAGTATATGACTTGGAATATCTTTTATGCTTGCATCATATCCTAAGAAAGTTGTGCATTATTTCCACCAGAATCTTTCACTATGCCAGAAAAAGCTATCAGTGACGCGTCTAGATCGACATTAGTGACGCCGTAAAAAGCCGCGTCCACCGTTCTTACGTCTACGATAAGGGTACATCGGTGACGCGTAAACACGCCAGCGTCACTAATAATAAGGTATCGCTGACGATATTTACAACACGCGTCACTAACAACCGAACACGCGTCACCGATAAGAATATACGAGTGACACGTATTTAGAACACGCGTCATCGATAAGAATATACGAGTGACGCGTATTTTTATGACACACGCGTCACTGATAATAATATACGAGTGACGCGTATTTAGGACACACGTCACTAATATGGGGTACCAAAGGTGACATGTGATGTTAACACGCGTCACTAATATAGGAATATGAGCGACACACATTGAGAACACGCGTCACCGATATTTAAAAAAATACTTGACAAGTGTCAAGAAGACGTGTCACCGATAGCGTATAAACAAGTGACGTGTTCTAATAATACATGTCTCGAGATAGGATCGAACTGTGATACATATACGGTCACTCATATTTTCCACCTAAGCCACATACCACAATGTCTGTTCACAACACACACATATATATAAACCATTAATATATTACAACATGTTCACATCCGAGCCTCTCAAAATAGATATCAAGTTTAACAAATTCACATTTATATCAAATTCATGTTCACAACTTGTTCGAATCCATCACAACATTGGACTTAACTATTGGACCCCTATTGATAATAGCAAACACACATCACTAGTGCTTAACTTGCAGGGATGATGGAACTCTCCTTTCTTGTTGATGACATGTTCCACTAAGAACTTGGCCAGCTTCTCTCTAATCGTGCGCATATCGATGGGCGTTGTCAACACTTCAAATTCCTGTGTCAAAGATAGAGCTTTGGTCAAAAATAAACATAGTACAATACAATATAGAACATGGCTGGATGTTGGTGCTTGGTTTCAGATTTTATTAATTGCATTTTTACTAGCATAAAAATTGGTAAAACAGCAACATATTTTTCTTAGCTTTTCTCCACTTAGCTGAACCTAAATACATTTAGATCCACACACACAGACAGGTTCTTTCCTTGCCAATGCTTTTACTGCTGCAATGCTTGCCTGACTGCCATTGCTTGCACCGCTTGCTGGGTCCAACACCCTACCTCTCTATGGTCTGCTGCTGGTGCGCTGCAGCTACCCTTGGTGAATTGCAAGCAAACAAGCAAGGCAATACACTACTGCTGCCCCATCTTGCTCCATCTCATGCATGTGCAGTACATGCATGCTCATGCATGTGCATGTTCTCTTCTAAATTTCTTTGCCATCTTGCTCCATCTCGGCTCTTGGACTTCTAATTAAATATTCTACCATCTCCATGTAATACTAGCCACAGGTAGGTAGCACACACACATATCCTAGCTGGCTAGTCTTGCCTACTGTTGTTGTCTTGCTCACTCAATAATTGTATCGGCAACTATAACCTACAGTGTAGGTAGCACAAAGCTAAATAATTGTACTTCAAAAAAATCATAACTCCCAAATTTGATGGGCTAAAATCATGAAATTTTAGGACATAATAGATATATGCTGCAACAAAGTTTCATTTATGTTTTTTTATCACGTGAACTGATACAAAGTTAGAGGCGACAAGCAACACATGTACCTCGGGGCATTCCAAGTGTGTCTTTTTCATAGCTAACATCAAGTTATGTGCAGCATAGAAGCCGGAAATCTTGCCGGTCGAGTGTTTGTTGACACTGTACATAATACACTATTAATTAGATCTGAATACACACGATTATTTGAAAATGGAAGTTGAACACAATACTGAATACACTAGATGCACAAGATCTGAATTTTATTTTCGGAAGCACTTACCGCATATTTAGCGGCGTGTGTCAATGGCGTGGTCTGTCTTTCATCTTGCTTGTGTGTGTTGTAAAAGCCCTACATGGAAGAGTGCAGCACACAAATATGCCTCAATATATTCATTCAATGACATTGGCATTTACAAAATAAGTCAATAGTAGGTAAGTATAGAACTCACTCGTCAATCAACATTTTTAACATGTTGAAATCATGGTTTCAAATTTGTTGGAATCAAGGTATATGACCTTATTCCACTTTTGAATTACAATCACAACGATCCAATGACTACCAGCTAAGCCACCAGTGTTGTAGGCAAAAATTATGTAGTCTTTCCCAAGATTTTGGCAAAGGCCTTTTGCACATACTGTAGAATAGCCTTTCTATCAAACATTATGCTGTCCAAAGGACATTAGTTGTGGATCAAGAAAGCCCACAGAATATCCTTAGCCTTAGCTTCTACAATCAGTGACCTAAAAAATAAGAATGAACATGTTGAGAAAATGATTACGTAAAACAAAAAAAATAACGAGAGGTTTCAGCCTAATTCATGAACAAGCTAAGTATATGTCGTTTGTTTCATGTTGTCGATTGTCACTTGTTGCAAATGGAATTATCGGACAAGACTGCAGAAAAAGCTAACAAGACATGGTGGTTTTACAAAGTGTGAAGGTTGTAACCATATGATCCGCATCGGATCCAAAAGATTCCTTAAATATCACATCCGATGTGTTTCAAACTATCATGCATTAGATGCACCGAGAGTAAAACCGGCAGTCGACAGCAGTATTGTTCACACAAGCACGTTCCTATTCCCCGTCCCCGGTTTCCAAAAAGATTGCTACGTTAACCATACCAGGTTTACTAACATCACGCTGAGGTTACGGTTTTCATATCCATTAAGGTGTTCCCCATCCTACTACTAGAGGAATGTTTGCGGTATAGTCAACACAAGCCCAATGAGCAACAGATGAATGCAGGACCACCAGAAGCAGGCCTAGCCCCCTAGGCTAATAATTTTTTGTTGCTTAAATAGGAACAATGGATGCGGTATACAGTGGCAGACCTAGGATTTGAACACAGGGAATGCCTAGCAAAAATATCTCATTTATATATTATGGTGCATATAATTTGAACCCAGCAGGTAAGCCGAGTGCAAGCAAGCATCAGTGAGCAGAGGGATGGTCTGGAGAAGATGTTGCACCTTTTTAGTTTGGACTTTCGACATCTATCTAGTACTAATAATTTGGTCGAAATTTTAGGATAGGCCTAAGTCTACGTGGCTTAAGCCCGGATCTACCCATGGGGGTATATTGTATACAAGGATCGCTTTGGTATTGCATTTTCCTGCTATAAAATGAACTCACAAGAACCGGACTAACTGAAATAACAGGGGTTTGTCACGGATTTTTAAGATCAAGTGCTATAAAGTACAGCAGCATGTTGAGCTCAACTCAAAAGGGCTAGAAAGTGTCGAACAATGAAGCTAAAAGGAGTGCATTTGTTTCTTCACATGGCACCCCCCGAACTTAACATTCGGAAAGTAAGAAGAAACATTTGTAACTTACAATTGTCCAAAGATCGAAGAAGCGAGGAATCCAATGCGCCAAAGTTGAAGAGGTCATATAGATAATTGTATCTCACAAGCCCAACCTCAAAATCTGATGAATTCAACATATAAATACCCTTGAACCTAATCAAGTATCCCATTCTTCTCATTCTCAACACAATCTTTCATGTAATGAGCATGAAGAGCAAGTACATCCAGGTCCTACCGCCTTGAGGTCCATTCTTTGGGAGAAATGGATGACCACATTTGTACTTAGAAGACCATTGTTTCTGGCTGTCGTGGGCCATGTTTCCACTCACTCCAACAGGCTTACTAGTCAGATTTTGATGTGAGGTTGTTTTTCCACTCTCTTCAGCACCCTTAGTAGGCACTATTTGCTGCATGGGTGCCTTTCCAATCTCTCCAAGTAGCCTTACTAGCCCCTTTGTGTTGCTTGGGCGGCCTTGCACTCTTTCCAACAGCCGGATGCTTGCCGGGCAGCTTAGTGTCCTCTAAGCTCTTTGGATTTTTTGAAGGATTGGCTGCATTATGCTCCATTGACACACTCTTTGTTGCATCAGATGTGGCAGGAGTTTCATGATTTGAAGAAGTTGAATTGGCCCTACAAATTAGCTTTGTAGAAATAATAGCATTAGTGCCCTTCAAGCGCTTTTGGCACTCTTTGAGATCTCATTTGGTTGAGATAGGGTTGGCCGGGTCCCAAATGTATGGTTCACTAGAATGTGAAGCCTCTTCCACTGTATTCTCTGTAGTAGAGCTTCTCTAAGTGTTTTGGTATCATCATTAGGGGCAGCTGCAAAGACAAAATCCTCATAACCTGGATGTACACATTCCACTTGGACTACTTGCATGATCATAGTCTCTTTGCTGCGACCGATTGTAGTTCGAGGCGCTTTGGGAACACCCGACCCTCTGCAACAATAGCTTGATAGCCATTAAAGTTTGCTATAAGGGAACATTGGGTTGGCTCTGTAAGAAGATCAATAGTATCCGGATCACATGAAATGGGCCCCAAGTCCGATTCGTTTGTAACAGCGTTGGAGGCCGAGGCACAAATGCTCCTTCGTCCATGGGGCGGGACTAGGGGTCCTAGAAGGTGGTGGTCTTACCAACAATCCTTGGCCAGCGAGATAGGACATTACATCCTGTGTGACCTTGTTGGTAACCTTAGCCGTCACTTCTTCTCGTGACTTGAGCTGTAATTTCTTCTCTAACCTCGAGCCGTTATTGCTGCCACATCTACCACAGCAGACCTCTTCCTCTTCTCAGTACATGGTAGAACATCCGGGCCAAGCATGCTTCCAGTTGGTGTAACTTGACACAAAGACGCACGCGACCTGGCTGTTCAGGGCCCAGACATGCAGTTAGCGCATCATTCTCCCTTTCCCAAGTGATGCCTGAAGCTTCTGCGACTGATTGCATCTCTTTAATGTCTTCGGAGATTTTTTGTGTTGAATCTTGTTTCCAGATAATCTCAGCTTTATCTTCTGATATAGCAAGCTTACTCCTTCCTCGCAGAAACCTCACAGGGCGGCCTTCAGGGAAGTCATCCCATGGGTTAGAGATGCCTTTACTAGCTAAATCTGCATCCTCCGCCTCCCACTGTTTCATTTTCCCCTCATACCCTGCTGTGCCCAGACAATGGTTGTGCACATTCTTTTGCCGAAGAAGTTTGTATTTCTTCCTTGTTGCTACTGCATCTGCAGAATTCATCAAGGTCACAAATTCTTCCCAATCTTCAGGTACAATGTACGGGTGCTTCGTAAAGGGACTGAGCTCTTTGTCGATAAAATTGGTTACTAGCCTATGTTTATGAGTTCTCCAACTCTTAGATATCACCTTCATTATATACTTAAACCCTGCAGGCTTCATTTCAATTGGGAACTCCAAGTAGGGCGTGACATATTTATCAAACAATTCCCATTTCTTCTCATTAGTAAGGTATGTGAATGATGGCATAACTAAGGATAGTTGTTCCCTAGCAATCAAACGGGCAAGCAACCTCAATCTACGTTGTTCTTTCAGCTCATTTGGCATCCCATCTAGACGAAGCTCTGTGACAACAATCTTGTCAGTCGGCCACTTAGTGTCTTTGCTTTTCGAGGTCGATGCACAGGCCTAGGCACAGACTGCTGCTGCTCGTCATCAATGGGTGATTCTACTTCCTCGAAATAGTATGTCCTCCCGCCGGTCATCACCACTTGATGAAGATTCCGTTGAAGACACCTATCAATCAAATTCGAGAAACATGTGGTTCAACAAATTGCACAAGACTAAATTTAGACACTAGAAATATGCTAAACACTTGAAATGATTGTGGGCGGTGATTGCTTACCATTTTTTGATGTGGAACTGGACGCAACAGTACCCACAACACTAGCGATCCAGTAATCTTGCCTGCAAGTGTACACTGATGATTTGGGTAATTTTTGCAGTATTCAGCAAGTACTCATAGTTATTCAGTAACTGCACTATCTTGTTGAAGTTTTCTGAACTACAGTTAGAATAGTAAAGGGCATACTATTATGCATACAGGAAACAGGGCCAATCATACCATACAGGAAACAGCATGTTTGTTATTCTGAAAAGGATCATATCAATTAGTGTTTTAGATTGCCCAAACAATTATTGCAAATGTTTCTTTCTTGGCTTTGATTATCTATGATACACATGAACACTGGGCTAGGGAACAAGTCTTTTTAGAAGTAGTAAACAGGGACCAAGATCTTACTGTGGTCTTCTAAGTTAATAATATATGTGTTGTATACAGCATATAGAAACTTAGATTGTTCCAAGTCAAAGTTCTCGCCACTGATCCTAAAACACAACTAGGCCAAGCTGTAACTGCTATGAGGTAATGATATTGATCCATGGCAGAGAATTCTACAGCACTTGAGCTGAACGAAATGCAAAATAGCAGAAACCTTTGCACAAGCAATTTGATATACCAATTGTAAAGAACATATTAAACCCCAACATGAACACATTCAGACATAAGAAATCAATGGTGCAGGTCTAGAAGATTTTGGCACACCTTTCCTGGATTGAAGCTTGTGATTGCAATTTGGCAGTGAAATTCACCAGACACAGGTTGCCGAACCGGATGAAGAAGGAACCTGGGGTGTTTGCTCGAAGGGGACTTGTGTGCACCCGTGATCTCAGCCTTGTGACCTCCAAGAATAGAATTCAGACTATAATATAGTCACAAGAAACTACAAGATAGAATGGGTCCAAAGAAAATACCACAGCTAAACATAACAAAACTAAATTTTACATTTTAGGTATGCATTAGAAGGACCTTTCATGAAACAATAAGCATGTCCATAGTTGGAATATTCAATATAGATACTTCAGATAGAAACTAATAGTTTTAACAGTATGTGTCAAAAACCTATATGCCTAAATTGCCTTTCTGTTTTGACAACAGTAATGAACATGCATGAAGCACTCATAGTCAGAGCTAGTAGTCTCCTAAGCATGGATACCCATAAACAATAATTCCGCTATCCTGTGGGAGCAGCACGTACCGCACCACCGAGCCCCTAATGAAGCAGCTCCGCACTGACAGCTGCAAAAGGAAAATGATTTGACTGTTAACAGCATGTTCAGCTGCAAAAGGAAAATAATTCACTATCACTTCATACAGCTTGGTTAGTGCGCCTATTTTTTCCTCTGTATCCCACAAACTAGGATTACAAAATATACTGCATAGCATGTATTTATGACAAAACTGTGTTGTTCCCAACACCAACCGACATGCAGAAAGATATAATCCAATCAACTACAATAGCCCAAAACAAAAGGCTAGCCAAAATAAATACCAGCTAAATATCAGCACCCTACCTGCCAACAACACTAATTAATAATAAAGTCTCAAAAAACACACCCATAAGTAGAGCGGCAATGGGAGAATCTAGCACATATATCAACTTCATTCACAGTGTTTGTTTAGAAAGTAGCAACCCCAAGCCGATTGAACAGTAATCTACATTGGCCTTGTTCTCAGAATATTTGAGATGCAAATTTGATTAATGCTACCATGTAAAAATCTGCTCCATATCTTCCAGCACAAAATCTAATACTACCTTGGAAAATATTTTACCCATTAACTAATACCAGTTACAAATTATAGATTGCTATGTATGAATGGGAAATTTCCAAAGCTAGAAAGACTATATACTGCTATCCATTGCAAACATACACACCATTGGTACTCTGATAGATCCAAACAGATGGAAGGGACTGCTATCCATTGATTTCTCCCCCATGTACCCATAGATTCACAGTACAAAACGGATCACACGGCAAACAAACAAAGAACGCGGTCAGATGGGAAGGCTGTACCGCACCTCCGTTGAGCAGGTGTTGAAAGTCCTGCGCCTGCTCCTCCCGCCACTTAACAGCCCCCCCCCGGCGGAGGTCGCGACGACAACCAGTACGAGGACGAGGAAGAGTGGCCCGCCCCCGACGAAGCCTCCTATTTCGCCTGCTGGAGAGTCGAGGGCGGGGGAGACGGCGGCGCACGCGATGGCTGCAGGAACTTTCGAGGGAGTGGGCGAGGACTCTGCTGGGCCGAGGAAGACAAGGTCGGAGCCCCCCCGCCGCTGGACCGAGGAGGAGGCCAGGGCGACGGAGGAGGAGGCCGGGGCGAGAGGTGGCGGCGCACGAGAGAGAGAGAGGGGGAAGGGAAGACTTGGGGAGCTGGGGTTGTTCGCACGAGGGAAGGGATACGCGTATTTGGGCCTGCAGGTTTCCGGCCCAAGTTTCTATCTCTGAAGCTGTTGGAAGTGCTCTGAACGTTTGGAAGCTGCAAACATTCTATCTCTGAAGAAGCTGCAAGCTGCTCCAAGCCAAACACAACAATGATGAGGGACTTATTATCAGCATAATGATCTAGTTGCCAAAAGCACAATAACAGAGAACAAGAACTATGCAGATGCTAGAGTTAACTCAATATGTTTGAGGCATTGCGACTTAAAGAAAGGGAAGCTAAAATCAAAGAAGCTAAACCACAGATTAAAGCATCTTCCTTGCAAGGACTAAGGAGAACAGATTGAGTTGTTTTACCGAACTACAAAAAAGGGCAGGTCCTCTGTCTAAACTTCCCTGAGACAACTGAATCGCTATAGCTAGACAAGCACTGAACCTCTGAACCTATAATCAAGAAGTCACCACAGCTCATTCAGATGTGCACAGAAACACAGACTACACACAAAAAAGAAAAAAAGCTGCATTTACCTTTGAACAAAATAAAGAGAGCTACCTTTCCAGTCTACTCTTCCAGTAAGTAGTAGAGCTCAGATCTAAGAACCAATAAATGGTATATACGAACCTCTGAACCTGCCAGCAGTAGTTCAGACATTAAGTTTGATGTCACAGTTCATCCAATTTTAATAAAGTTGAAATCACTGAACAACAGTACAATTTTCTTGGTGGGCTTCTTTTTTTAATTCATTTCAGAAAAAAGAAGCACACTGTATACAGCATATCACTAGCACTGTAGCAGTCTGTTGAAGTGGGAAAAACACTTGCACTGCATATCAACCAGCCATCATGTTAATTGTAGATGATAAAGAAAAGACAAAAAAGCAACACTAATGAAGGGCTGAAGGCAACAGCAAGCAATTTCATCTGAGAAATGACAGAAAGTAAAAAGTAATTTGTAAGTGTACCTTCAATAGATAAGCATTACTTTCTCTTGCGTGCTTGCTGTTTTCGGGCGGCCTTTTGCCACGGTGGCTTCTTCTACATGACCTTGTCTTAAGTATGGAGTTTTCTCAGTCTCTCGGATCATAGGGAGGATCCAATCACCAAAAGGAGGTACTTCATCAAATTGACTGTACTCTTCCTCGTCCACAGCATTTTCAACTCCGACAACCCGCTTTTTACCGGGAGAACTACAAGGCGTTTCTTGTTTCTCGTGTCGAGCACATAAAAGACTTGGGAAACCTGAGCTGCAAGTACGAATGGTTCATCCTTGTACCCAACCTGTTCAAAATCAACGGTGGTGAATCCATATTTGTCCTTCACGATGCCCTTTGTGCCCTTAACCCAACGGCACCGAAAAATGGGCACCTTGAAGGGCACCTTGACACCAGGATAAGTGAGCTCCCAAATTTCCTCTATCTCGACCATAGTATGCATCCTTCCGTACATCGTTGTTGTCAAAAGCATCTACACGAACACCACTATTTTGGTACACGCTTTTCTGGTCTTGAGCCAAGGTGTAAAATGTGTATCCATTTATGTCATATCCCCTGATAACTTGTGACTGTGAACAAAGGGCCTCCCCGCTAGGTTCCGAAGCCCTTCATCCGTGCATGAGCTCAAATTGCGGATCCGATTTCTGAACCAAATATTGAATCCCTTCATATGTGCCCTCGCTAACCAAGCTTCGCTCCGACCTGGATTCTCTTGATGCAGCTGCTCCTTATGCTCATCGATATAAGGAGACACTTCTGTTGTGTGTTCCAACACAAGAAAGTGAGCTCGTCGGAAATCATCCGGATCTGAATAAATGTCTTCTCCCCAAGAGTCCCTATCCCCGCTAGCCTTCCCTCATGGCGAGACTTATATATGCCGATTGGATTTCTAGGGTCAATGTAACCAAGGCACCAATCAATCACCTCCTCGGCAGAGTAACCCCGACCATGCTTCCCTCGGGATGAACCCGACTCTTTGTATACCTATTCAAAGTGCTCATGAATCTCTCGTACGGATACATATGATGGAGGAACACGGGACCAAGGTACCTTATTTCCTTAACCGGATGAGCAATGAGATGAATGGATACATCAAAGAATGTCGGTGGGGAAATATGCCTCCGAAGACACATTGTCTCAAAAATGTTCTTCTCAAGATTGTCCAATGACCTCTCATCAAGAACTTTTTGAGATATTGCATTGAAGAAGAAGCATAGGCTCATGATTGTCATTCGGACCTTTTCTCGCAAAATGTTCCTAATCCCAACCGCAAGCATTGTTGTGAGCATGATATCGCAATCGTGAGCCTTCATGGGGAGCATTTTGTTCTCTTTTCTGCCACAAGTTTCCCGATGTTTGCGGAGTATCCGGAGGGAACTTTCACGCTACGGAAGAAGTCACATAGCTCCTCAAGTTTCTCTTCCCTAGTTAGATTTATAGCGAGATAATGGTAGTTGGGCACTAGGGCCCTCGTGATGCAACTTCGGGCCTTATATCCAAATGTCCCATATCTTCTCGTGCATTTCTATGGTCCTTGGTCTTTCCTTTACAATTCAAGAGTGTTCCAAGTAAACTTTCACAGACATTCTTTTTCACATGCATGACATCGATGCTGTGGCGAACTGCTAAGTCTTTCCAATATGGTAGTTCCCATAGAATTGACTTCTTCTTCCATCTCATCTCATTAGAAACTTCTTTCTTGCGCTTTCTCTTTCCAAGGGCACTCTTTTTGTTCTTCCCCAATGTAACATTGAGATCCTTTACCTTCATAAACATCACGCCCAAAGGAAATGCCTCGGAGCGCATCCTCTCCTCAATAGTGCCATCAAACTGGCATGTCATGTGCCGGTAAGGATGGGATCTAGGAAGCAAACGGCGATGTCTTATGTACACCCTCTTCTTTGAATTGCTAAGCCAAAGAGTTTCTGTGTCATCTAAGCATTGAAAGCAATCTTTCTCTCCTTTAGATTGCCCCGATAAGCAACGGTGTCCAGGAACATCGGTGATGGTGCTTAACACCATGGCACGTAGCTGGAATGACTCTCGCTTGAAGCCATCATATACCTTAACACCGCCCCGACCGGGCGTCTTGAGCTCATCAACAACCGGCCTCGATACACATCAATGTCATTCCCCGGCTGATGCGGACCTGAGATCAAAAGCGGCATCATCATGAATTTTAAGCTTGTTACACAACCATGGTGGGATGTTATAGATAGACAACAACACCGCCACACGCTGTGGCGAGCTGCTCATATGACCGAACGGGTTCATGCCATCCGTGCTCATTGCGAAGCAAATGTTCCTTGGCTCATCTTTAAAGAATTTGTACTTTGAATCTATGATGCGCCACTGAATAGCATCTGCCGGATGCCGTAGGTAATCATCAATCTTGCGTCCCTCCTTGTGCCAACTCAACAAATTGTGCATCCTTGGCGATTACAAATAAACGCTTCAAGCGAGGAATTATAGGAAAGTACCACACCACCTTCCGAGGAGCTCCATGTCTCTTGCCATCATCACCCCCATCATTTCTTCGTTTGTATCGAGAGATTCCACACTCGGGGCATTCAGTTAGATCAGCGTTATCACCATGGTACAGGATGCAGTCATTCTTACAAGCGTGAATTTTCTCTACCTCCAATCCCATAGGGCACACAATCTGCTTGGCCTCATATGTGGTCTTGGGTAACTCATTCCTCTCAGGAAGCATGTCCTCCAATAGATGTAGCAATTCATCAAAGCTCCGATCACTCCAGTGATGTGTCGCCTTCAACTGGAGAAGCTTGAGAGTAGCAAACAACTTTGTATAGTTCTCTTTGCAACTCTGGTAGAGTGGCATCCTCATATCCGCAACTAGCCTCTTCAACTTCTTCAACTCCGCCTCAGTATACTCATCAAATGCCATGGCATCACGCACCATCTCCTCGAGAACCTCTACCTTTTGGACATAATTGGCACTGATATCTGCTAGCTTCTCATCACTGAGATCTGGGCTGCAAAAGGGTCCGTCCTCACTACACAAGGGTGCTTCCTCATTGTTCTGACCAACAGCATGAGTTCCATCATCCTGATGTTGGTTACCAGAGAATCCTTGGTCCATACAACCATCTTGCAAGTCTCGATCATTAACTCCTCCTTCTCCGTGCTTGTTCCAATATCGGTAGTCACCCATGAATCCTCGGATGATCAAATGAGCATGGACTGATAATGAACTTGAGTACTGCTTTTCATTCTTACAATCAATGCATGGACACCACATAGCTGTCTTGTGCTGATTCGACATATCCTCCTCTGCAGTGCTTATGAATGACTTTAGACCATCTAAGTACTCAAAGACATGTACGATTGCGAAGGGACATCCAGCTCCGATCCTCCATAGTCTACAAAAATATGAAAACAAAGGAAATCAACTAATCCTTCCATGAAAAGCTTATAAATTAGGTGAATAGTAAATTTACTATTACATCAGCAGAAACTAGTCTAAAATGCTAACCTGGAAATTCTGCCACACAGTTGCTACTATTGATAGATGTTAAATAGTTGTTGTTGTCATGTCCTAAAACTTGCAGCCTAAAAAATAAACAAAACTGCATTAGTGATCAGAAATCAAAACTCCTAAAGTAGAGAAACAAAATCAAATAGAACTACTACTATTCTAAGATAATAAGAGGAAGACTTCAAAAGATGCTTCAATTAAGCATTTCTAGACAAACTGCTTGATATTACTAGCCTGAGAAGCATGATCACATATCAGATGTGGAAAAAATGAACAGAAAGCACACCTGCTCTCTATTTTTGTAGGGAAATTTTGAAAACCAAAATTGTTGAAATTTAACCAGCGCCTCACGGCACCATGTCCAATCCATCCCAGCTGAAGGTTAGAAATTTTACAGTCGTGCTACAGTAGATATAAGAGATCATTTTTAAAAAAAAGAAAATTATAAGTTGCTTCGCAAGCTCAGCTAAGCTGCTGAAGTTCAAAGCTCATAAAAGGTCCCAGTCATGTCATCAGAAAATTTCTCCTAAATTCACTTATACAAAAGGCCTACCGATCATGTCTGAAGATATGATCAAAATATACACAGATTAGAAGTTATTGCAAGGACTGTAATTCGACTAATAACACATTAATTTTGGTACCAATTGAGGACTCGAAGAACTGAGCTGCGAATCTTACACGGCTGACTCAAAAACTACTTACCAAACAAAAAGATCGACCCAGTGCCCCTCTGCTCTGCGTACTCCATCAGTTTGAATCTCTAAGAGAGCAAGTAACCTGACAGTTAAACTGTACTCCATTAGTTTTGTTCAGCTTAGCTTTGCTACTTGTTTCTCCATCCTCCAAGTTCACTGTTGAGGCTCGATGTATTGAAATTAAGAAGTGTGCCACTGATTTATACCTAAGTCCAACAACCTGCATGATGGAAGATACAGAATTGTCTGAATTATTGGATCATTGACAAATTAGTATATGCATACTACCAACACTGGATCCAGTCTATCTTTTTCCTAATACAAATTAACTATAATAATAAGAGATGGACCATCCAAAAACAAAGGAGATATTATTTTAATTTATTTTGGCTTCAGTTAGCAGTTTGTGGCTTTGAAAGGCAATAGGGAATATTATGCTATTAAATTTACCTTCCTATACACAGAACCTGTAGGGAACCATCCTTTCTTAGTTCTGAATATACTACAATTATAGGTGCCATTATACCTGCATCAGCAACAAAGTGTTAATCGAGAAACAAAGTAACTGTCAAATGTAACTAACAGTGAAGTACAGCCTTGCATGGAGAAAATAAACAAATCTCAATTCACATTCAAAGCAGGTCAACATTTAACCAAAATAATGATAAATTACTACTGCTGTAAGGAAATGCTCACCTCATGTACAAATAATCTCCATAAAACTGCCCTTGGACAATCTGGCATTTACAGCAGCTTGTATGATGACCAAGAGTTTTTTGTCTGTAACATGGAAACCATTATGCCATTATACCAAAGGTGAAGAAAATTAATATGGTAAATATGCTACAAGATTATACAAATCAGGCATCTTGAGATAAAACATCCAAACAAGTCTGAACAAGGAATTTAACTAGCCATTTATACAATGTAGAAAAACACGAATGAGAACTCACAAGCTACAGCACGGTGGTGCTTTGGGCTGGGTGTACAGAGGGAGTGCTGGGGTTGGTGCGACCAAATCCCCTTCGCTGGGCGCAGCCGTGGTCCGGGCCGACGACGCTACTCGATGGAGGCCGCAACACGCTATCGTCGGGGTCAAGTTTGGGGGCGTGATGGGCCGAGGTGGGCGGCGGCAGGTGCCAAGTTGTGGAGCGATGGTGGTGGCTGTACCCCTAAACGGAGCTGCAGGTGCCAAGATGCGGCGGCGGCCGGGGAAAGAACGACGACCTAGATGAAGGAATAAACAAATATGATTCCGGCCAGGTAATCGCGACGCGGTTCAGCAAGGAGAGTCACCGGCATGTCAACATATTAGTGACGCGTCTAACAAAAACGCGTCACTTTTTCTTATCGCGATGGCGCGTGTTCTTTAGCGAGTCACCGATATGACTCTTTATCGCTGACGCGTCGTATGAGAACACGCGTCACTTTCCTTATTAGTGACGCATATTATTGAGAAGAGTCACCGATACGACCATATATCGTGACGTGCCTTGACAACACGCGTCACTTTTTTTTATCGCTGACGCGTTTTCTTACAAAGAGTCACCGATATCTTGTATTAGTGACGCGTCTTGTTCCCCCGGCATGGGTAGCAACTGGGTAACAGATAATCTGTGACACGTCTTGTTAACCCGCGTCACTAATACTCTATTAGTGACACGGTTTGTTTCTAAGTCACTAATCGAGGTGTCACCGATAAGCTTTTTCGGCATAGTGTTTGCTTACTATTCTTTCTTGTTTGAATCTTTTACTCACGATGAGCAAAGGTTCAGTGTGGGGGAGCTTGTTGATGCTACTTAACCGCTCATTTTATACCATCAACATTACCTAATAAGGTCATATAAATGACACAAATCATAGTCATAGGGTTTATTTCTAACCATTTCCACAAGTTGTGATGACTATGTGAGTGTAGGAACAAGGTGGCTGCATACATGGTAAAAACACTTCATTCTATGCTCATTTTGACTACACCAAGTCATAGAGCTTGTCGAGCTACATGAAATCAAGTTTTGGTTCACTCAATTCGGAGTCCGGATGACAAAGTTATGCCTTCTGGAAGTTTACAAGACATATCAGGCTAGAAATGGACCAGGAGGACATTGAGCGACCCCATGCCAGGTTGGCCGACCTGGACATGTGTCAACGGCCCCCAAACTTGGTCCATAGCCCCTACATTTGATGGAGAACCCAAGGGATGCCTTGTTCATGCCACTAGATCAAGTGGAGGTCTGGGTGATGCCATCCCAAGCAAAGGCGACCTGAACCGGCTTTGTCCACATCACCAATCCTTGCCACAAGCAAGATATAAACTATAGAAGCATAGAAGCAAGCAAGTGGATGTGGTAGGGGGCAGTGGGGCCAAAGTACCACATCGGCCAACCCCCCACCACATCGGCCGATGTTTTCAAGTCAGAGCTGTTCCATTTCTCAACCACCCATGGTAATGTTCTAGCCACCACAAAAACCCATTGGTATGAGTATGTGACTTAGAATATCTTTTATGCTTGCATCATATCCTAAGAAAGTTGTGCACCATTTCCACCAGAATCTTTGCTTAGTATTCTTTCTTGTTCGAATCCTTTACTCATGACTAGCAAAGGTTCAGTGTGGGGAGCTTGTTGATGCTACTTAACCACTCATTTTATACCATCAACAATACCTAATAAGGTCATATAAATGACACAAATTATAGTCATAGGGTTTATTTCTAACCATTTCCACAAGTTATGATGACTATATGAGTGTAGGAACAAGGTGGCTGCATACATGGTAAAAACACTTCATTCTATGCTCATTTTGACTACACCAAGTCGTAGAGCTGGGCGAGCTACATGAAATCAAGTTTTGGTTCACTCAATTCGGAGTCCGGATGATAAAGTTATGCCTTCTAGAAGTTTACTAGACGTGTCGAGCTGGAAATGGACCAGGGGGACATCGGGCGACCCCATGCTAGGTTGGCCGACCTGGACATGTGTCCAATGGCCCCCAAACTTGGTCCATAGCCCCTACACTTGATGGAGAACCCAAGGGATTCCTGTTCATGCCACTAGATCAAGTGGACGTCCGGGTGATGCCATCCCAAGCCAAGGCGACTTGAACCGGCTTCGTCCACATCACCAATCCATGCCACAAGCAAGATATACACTATAGAAGCATAGAAGCAAGCAAGTGGATGTGGTAGGGGGCAGTGGGGCCAAAGTGCCACATCGGCCGACCCCCCACCACATCGGCCGATGTGCCACTTCACCCTTCCACGTCACTGATCCGCTAGAGAACCTCCACTACACTTCTCCACCACTGATTCAAGGTTGGTTGCATCAATAGACCCACCTGTCATAGACTCTAGAGATCCAAACCGCCATCCAACTGCCTTTGGACCAGCAACTGCAAGTGGAACCGACTCACAACCGCCTCCAAGGGCCATCCATCGCTGAACCCCCCTAGGTCGGCCAATGGCTAAGGTCAGCCAAACTGACTCCCCTTTGGCTACAAGTACCCCCTATGCTCCTAGAGGCTATAAATAGAGGTGTTCGGTGCATTTGCAATCATTCACTATAGATTCACTACACATTCACTCATATCTAGTAGAATAGTGTCAGGGGCAAAATAACCGGCCCATTAAGCCCCTGGCTAAATAACTCTGCAGCCCATTATTGGGACCTCACTTCGGCCCACCAAAAGGCTGATATAGCGATCCACCATCTTGCCTACAGCGAAAGGGCTGGTGGGCTAAAGCGGGAAGCCCATGAGGCAAATGCGCTAGGGAACCTCACGCGAGGGGTCAGAACCATGACCACAGAGGCGTGCATGGCTCGCACGACCCCTCCCCCAGACGGAGGGGTCCTAGGGTTTCTGACCCTGGGGAGAGCGACTCGCACGACCCCAGCGCTTGCCTTCAACCCGAAGCGACTGAATGCTTGCACCACAAGCCTGAGGAGCAGCGCTGTATCCAGGATTCTAGCATGACACCTTAGTCAACTGATATTCACTCCATTCGTACTTCGTGCAGGGTATGGATGGATATTTGACGACCCTGTTTACCCACGCAGGACATGGAGCGTCATTTGACTGCACCGTTTACCCGCGCAGGGCATGGAGCGTCATTTGACCGCACTGTTAACGTGATGGATTGGACAGCCAGTCTGCCATGACCCATGCCCACACAGCACGTCACTATTGTACCTAACCCCACATAGCACGGGTCTTAATCAACTGCTCACCCTCTCCGTTCACTGTGAGGGCATGGGCAAGCAATGACCCCAGCAGCGGCGGTGAGTTCAAGGACCCAGAAGTGCTGCGCCACTTCCTCAACACTTGCGACCATCTCCTCGGCGACCACAGCTACAATAGCAACAGAAACGACGACAGCTATGAGCTCACTTGGCTGGGACTCGGGCCACGTTTGGTAGAATGACAAGCTCACCTCCCTAACTAAATCTTATTATTATGCCATCGTCTCTATCTAGCTACGTTATGTAAAGTTATTTCCTGTTTTTTGCTTGCATTATGAGACTACACTTTACTTTAATATAAAAATATATCAAACTGTGTGAGCTAGCCATAATAACAAGGTCCGAAATGGCCTAGGGTTCATAGGCTTGCCTGCGAAAGGATCATAGCTGCCCTGGGCCAACAGGGTAAGCGGTGCCCGGAGAAAGAAGCCCGCTGGCTGCCTTTTATCCTAAGCACGTGAAGTAATTAGGGCTTTCTCAGGCCGTGTTCGAGTCCAAGGTTGATCTTTTGGTTCAGAAATTTTTGCGAAAAAGGCATTGAGCCCTCAAGCCTGCGAAAGGCTAGGAAAAATATGAACCAACTACCTAGATTTATGAGGCTGGTCACGCCGCACGCCGCAAAGGCCGGGAACCTGGGCCTCACTTGAACTACCCGTTAGCAACTCAACCGGACACCGCGCTTTAGCCCAACGAGGGATGGCGCAGCGTTGTCCACCCCCTGCGCCCCGCAAAGGGGTCATGTGAGGGGATTACTCGACCCCCAGACCAGGCCCGCTCATTCGTGCAGGCACCCGGGGTCTCGAGGGCAGAAATGTCCGACCCAACACCCCCAAAGCCCCCGAGGGCAAAAAAGTCCAACCCGTGCCCACGCCCTTGGGGGCTGTGTAATTATTACAACCTCCAAACAAACAAAGTAGCGTGACCCCCGAGGTGGAGGGTCTCTCTTATGAATGACTTATTTCTCCTATGCATTTTTTACGTCTGGTTTTCTCTACAAATTTCATGATTTATCAAAAGGGCCATAAATGAACAGGGAATGCAAACGAAAATATGAACAAAAACATTCGGACTAACAAAAGCTTCTTTTTTCTCTATTACACTTAGGGTTTTTTACACAAGAAGGAGGGTCCTCGCCCCTCAAACCTACAAGTCACTGGCGAGGATGTGGTCCACCGGCGATAGGACTAGGGCGGCTTCTGCCGTCTCCTCATACCCTGGGAACAGGGGGAGGTAGTCTTCCACGTCCTCACCGTCCAGGAAGCCCTTGATGCCACTGGGTCCACGTGGGTGTGCGCTTTGGCCATCGCCATAGCCAACACCGTGCCACGGTGGACACCGCGACACGGATGCCGCCTGTGCCATCTCTAGGCGCTCATGGGCACGGCCGGCGGGGGCACGAACGAGGTTAGTGACGGCAATGGTGGCCACCTCTAGGGCCTCGATCTCTTACAGCGTCTCCGAATGAGCCAAGAACAAGGTCAGAACGGTGATGAAAAAACCCAAAACAACGGAACAAGAGGAAGGAGAAAGAGGACTAGGAACCTCACCAGCACAGCGTAGGTCCGCCGCCTCGTGCTGCTAGCATGCAACCGCGCTCTCGCGCTCCAGTCCCTCCACCACCGCGCCGATGATTGAGAGGTGCTCTTTCGCCTCCTCCAGGGTGGCCGGAGGGGCTGGAACCAGTGCGGGGGTTGCGACACGCATCGGCGCCGGAGGAGGGGCCGGGACACGGACGGCCATCGAAATGCCATTGGCACGGAGCTAACGGCCCGGCCCCATGAAGGCCCGGCCATACTTGCAGTGGTGGACGACCCAGGGACTGGTCACCTCCTCCTCTGACCTCAGCCTCCTCAAAGAACCAACACCCTCCATGGCTTCGGCGTGGAAAAAGTAGGAGGAAGACGCAGGAAGATGAAGCGAGGAGCAGAGGGTGAGGGCAGGTTGAAAGGGGTCAAGCACTTTAACCCCTTATATAGGTTGATCTGTGACCCCAAGAGTCACCTTGACTGCCCTACGCGAAAAGCCCTCTCGCCTTTCCGCCCGATGCCCGATGCCCCGCTATCCTCACCTACCACATTAATGCCGGTGCAGGAATCGAGGCCACAGTGCCACGCTTCCACCTCCCCCAGATAACTCCGCGCACGGGCACTGAGACCCGCCACGCCATCCGGTCCTATCGACAGTCCCACTCCACCATCAATACAATGGGCGAACCGTCCCATGCCGCGACATGGCAAAACTGACGCACGACACCGCTACCCCAAAAAATGCACGCTTCAGTCTCTGAAGATGTGTCCCATGTCTCTAGAGACTTGGGGGCTACACTTGGTGGGTGCGCTCACGTGCACCCATCGAAAGAATCTGAATTGACCCCCTCGATGCAAGTCCCTGTAGGCATGGACCCACGCCTACACGGACTCGGGGGCAATTATCAGGGGCAAAATAACTGGCCTATTAAGCCCCTAGCTAAATAACACAATGGCCCATTATTGGGACCTCACTTCGGCCTACCAAAAGGCTGATACAGCGATCCGCCATCTCGCCCACAGCAAAAGGGCTGGTGGGCCGAAGCGGGAAGCCCACGAGGCAAATACGCTACGGAACTTCACGCGGGGGGTCAGAATCATGACCCCAGAGGCGCGCGTGGCTCGCACGACCCCTCCCCGGACGGAGGGGTCCCAGGGTTTCTAACCCTGAGGAGAGCGACTCGCATGACCCCTGCTCTTGCCTTCATCCCGAAGTAACTAAAGGCTTGCACCGCAAGCCTAAGGAGCAGCGCTGTAGCCGCGATTCTTGCATGACGTCGGAGTCAACCGATGTCCACTCTATCCGTAATTTGCACAGGGCATGGCTGGACGTTTGACGATGCTGTTTACCCACACAGGGCACGGAGCATCATTTGACCATACTATTTACCTGTGCAGGGCATGGAGAGTCATTTGACCGCACAGTTAACATGACAGATCAGACAGCCCGTCTGGCACGACCCATGCCAGCACAGCACGTCAGTACTGTGCCTAACCCTGCACAACGCGGGTCTTAATCAACTGCTCACCCTCTCCGTTCACTGTGACGGCATGAGCAAGCGCTCCGATGACACGACAGCACCGGCGACGACTCACGATGACGCAATGCACAGGAGGAAGAAGGACGCCCCGACCCCCGAGAAGGCAGATGTACCACTCCACCACTCATCCTTTTTTTCCTTCCCTTTTTCCTTTGCACATTGCCGCCCATCACCCTTCTATAAAGCCCGTGTATGCGACCCCTCCCTTCACCTACAAAAGGGAGGGCAAGCCCCCACAACAAGAACAGTGACCAAGCTCGAACACACAACTGAACACACCATGCCAATGATATTGGCACCACGCTTAATCACCAGAGACTTGGGAGCCAACACAGCTCACTTCCACTGGACGTAGGGCCTCTTGTCTGAACCAGTATACGTCTTTGTGTCCTCTTAGCGAACCATCCAGGCATAAACGCGCATCTTAGAAATTTACTAGTTGGTGTTTACTCGAGACACCAACAAATAGACACATGGTGAAGCTCTGTAGCTCTAGTTCTTAGAAGTAGAAGATGGGGAGAGGGTGGGGAGAAGCTGGGGGAGGAGCCGGGGCTATCGGCATCTTCCCCACTTGTACCTAGGTGGATGGAGCTCTCCTCCGAGTGAAGTCTGTCTTCTTCTGTGGTAACGCTGTTCTATTGCATTATTAAGTATTACCTTACATTGCTATTATTTATTGGTACACCACTTGATTAGAGTGCTCTGATCTTGATCCATCGTTCGAAGGATTAGAGTAGTAAGTTTATAGATTAAGCATGGTGCTTAGGCTATATCTTACCTATGTATGCGCCTAGGCCCTCGGATAGCTGTGGTAG
This sequence comes from Chrysopogon serrulatus, assembly GCA_015844335.1. Lineage (NCBI taxonomy): Eukaryota > Viridiplantae > Streptophyta > Magnoliopsida > Poales > Poaceae > Chrysopogon > Chrysopogon serrulatus. Next base: position 466,700 of record JADLZL010003294.1, on the reverse strand, counting down.
GTGGCAGGTGGTGATAGCCCTATCCATTCTTTGTATTCCACCATGTTAGATCTAGTGTTTGTAGGGTCCCCTTTTGTATTCTGAGTCTAGGTTGAATCCAGCCCGGATATGCCCCGAAGTAAACAACCGTAGTAAAGTCTACCTTAGTCTTGCCTTAGTTCATAGAAGCCATAGATATCCTCTCTACCTATTCTCACCTAGCTATGTTCTATCTTTGGATACACTTAGTTCTTACTCTAGTTCACTTCACATTCCCCGTGAAAATATGATACCTTGGAATACTCCCGAGTGAAAGCTACATTGACATCTGTGCGCTTGTGGATTTATCTGTATGCCATATCTGGTGTCAACAACCTCTAGCCTTGATACCACCTCTATGCTATCGTTTACTACTCTAGCGTGATGTCAAAGTTATTCTGTCTTTATCAGGGGCCCTCTACTAGAGTATCCGCTACAAGAGAAGATGACGAACCTACAAGCTAGTAAGAGTAAAACTTAACTATTTAAAAGACAAACTATCATAAGAAACACGAATACTCACTTAGCAGATATCCGTCGAGGTACAAGTGCTCGTCAAGGTACATGCCCTGCGAGACTACTGATAGGTCTGGCGCTTCCCCGATCTCTCCCTCACATCTCTCCCTTACTACTCTAGCTAGCTATGGGGCCTAAGCCCTTGGAATGATGCTCAAGTAGTGGTGCTCTTGCTCCTTTGTGTGTTGGTGTGAAATGAGGAGGGGGAGGCCTCCTTTCATAAGTGGAGAGGCAGGGGCTTTATGCAAGATTCCACCATGCCGACCTCTCCCGATACATTGAACTTGGATGGCTGTCCGAACCAACGTTGGGAAGGTAGTAAGAGGTCACCGACCAAAATTCAGGCCGAACGGGGCCAGCGGAGGTGCGGTAGCACTAGGGTGTGGCTACACCACTGCTGAGGCCAAACGGGCCTAATTTTGGCTGGACCTGGCCCATGGTGGTTATCCACGAAGTTGTGATGTTTTGGATTGGTATTGGGTTTATTTACCTTGTGTTCTAGGCTCAGATTTACTTGGTAACTGGGCTTTCTCCACTTGGGCTCATCTTGGGTAATATTTGATGTGTCTGTTGCATGTTTTTGAGTCCATTTGTGATGGTTTTCATAATTGTCCTCCTATAAAAGATGAATCACCAAAACTTTTGGAAAGTCCTGTTTCCACGTTTGGTGTTCATATGCTTTGATTTTATGCGAGTGTTGGCGGTTATGTTAATGAGTTAAGGACCACCAATAGTGATGCAAGTGACTTAGTGCAAGCCTAACACCTAGAGTGTTACAAGGGTTGTGGTAGATGTGTTTTTGATGATTGGATAGATAGAAACTTAATCGGCCATGATCCTCGCACTACTACAATAATTTTTTCTGAGGCGGCTAGATTTCATTATGCAAGGCGGGCAAACCCAAACGCCTGCGACCTAGGGTCACGGTTAATGCAAGATTTACCGAGGCGGTTTATTGCCCGCCTCGGTTATTCGATTAAAAAACAAAAAAACAGAGCCCGCTGATGAGCCCATTGCTGAGCCCACCGATGGCCCGTCCCCTCCCCCACACCGTGGAACCACCGGGAGGAGCCACCGCCGCCAGATCTGTGCCGCCGTGGAGGAGGGAGTGGAGGAGGCCGGGGCGCAGCCGGATCCGTCGCCAGAGGGCCGGATCCGCTGCCAGAGCCGTCCTCCAAGCCAGATCTGCGCCGCCATGGAGGACAGAGGGGAGGAGGCCAGGGCGCAGCTGGATCCAGCTCCGGAAGGCCGGATCCACCGCCAGAGCCGTCCTCCCTGCCCGATCTACACCGGCCGTGGAGGAGGGGAGGGAGGAGGCTAGGGGCGGAGCCGGTTCCACCGGCTGGAGGCGTCCTCCCTGCCGGATCTCTGCGCCACCATGGAGGTGGGAGGGGGAGAGGCCGGGTCGGAGCCGGATCGGCTGCTGGAGGCGTCCTTCCCGCTTGGATCTCTGCGCCGCCATGGAGGAGGGAGGGGAGAGGCCGAGGCGCACTGATCCGCCGGAGGGGAGGATCTGCCGCCGGAGGGCCGGATCCGCCGCCGGAGCTGTCCTCCCCGCTTGATCCAGCGTCGCCGTGGAGGAAGGAGGTAGGGGAGGAGGCTCTCTTGCGCGCTGGAGAGGAGGAAGCTCCGCCCGCCGGCCAAAGATCCGACCGTGCCGCCACCACTCCCGCCATGCGCGCCGGCGACCGCCATCGCCCCAGTGCGAGACAGAGAGAGGGAATAGGAGGGAGGGAGGGGTGACGATGTAGGAGAGGGAGTGCGAGTGACTGAGGGAGGTGCACTGGAAATGGGAGTGGCCTAGGGTTTCTTCTTAATATATATTGTGACTACTTATCGGGCCGAGTGGGCTTTTTGCTGGGCTCGGCCTATATTAACCGAGGTGGGCCTTATAAGTGGCCCCCCTCTGAAAATGATGGTATTTTTAGAGGCGGACTGCTTATAATGCCGCCTCTGTTAATATATTTTAGAAGGCGGTTATTTTTTAATCGCCTCTGTAAATATATTTTGCGAGGCGGTTGTTTGTAACCACCTCGGTTAATGAAAAGTGACCGCCTCAGTTAATCCCAGTCATTTACCGAGGCGGTTTTAATTTGTGCCCGCCTCCGAGGTCTATTTTAAAGCGCCTCCTAAAAGATTTTTTGGAGTAGTGTCGGGTGGTCTTATTCCAATAGAAAATAAGTCCAAAACACGTTCTCCAAGTTTCCCCATCAAAAACATGGCAAAAACCGATTTGAAACTGAAACCTGTTCGAAATACAGGAGGAGTCGACTTAGCCGATAGGGGGAGTCGGCTAGGTCGACTTTTACGGGCCTGGGCAAGTGCCTCACCTGGCTAGTGGGGGGAGTCAGCTTAGTGTCGACATCTCTTAACGTTGCTACTAAGAATAGAGTTTTACATCAACTCTCAGCAACTTCACCAGAGATGTCTTGTTGGTTTATTAACATGACACTTGTACTTAGAAATTTTAAATAAGAAATACAAGAGCACAGATAATATACCATTGTAGCATTTTACCTACTGAGTATACCTGGTATTGTTATTTATATTTTACCTCAGGGAAGGAAGGTCATAGGAAATATGATATTGATTACTTTTACTATATTGATGGAGAATTATAACCATAACCATCTCTACTCATAACTGGGAAGTCACGAGATAAAGATACATATGATAAGCATTGATCATTGGCATTAAATAATGAACCTCTTAGAGCACTCTTTTCTATGACATTAGCATGACTAGGTAGCACTTAAAGAGATATTTCTAAGTTATTCTTAATTACAAGTTATGGAATACACTGATTAGTGCAATTGTACTTAGTAGTATTAGCTAAGATCCTATTTCATGTCTACTCATGAGGGATATTACTAAGAAAGATCAAGAACAGAAGCATGTCTTCCTTCGCAACCAGATCCTACTTGTCCTATATTCGAGAAGTGGACTACAAAGGACTCAATAGGAGTGTCACACCCACGATCTACCATATGACCTAGAATATAGGGTGCATCCGCAGGTAAACAATGTATAAGCACCACACTTACACAATGTCGACCACTCACCCAATGTACACCAGGGCGAGCGCTATACGATCTCATGCATAAACATAATGATAATCTAACTAAGCACGTAACCAAAGTAGACTATGAACATAATAACTATGAATGAAAACATAATAACTATGAATGAAAACATGAAGAACAATGTCATATCAATTGCGCAAAAAACATATGAAATATGAAAGATACAAGAGAGGTTACAGAAGGCTTTACCAAGCCGCGCTCTTGACACGATCCGGAATCCAAGCGAAGCTTGCCTCCCTCTACTTCTAGCCTAGTTAGCTATGCCCTAGAATATGGAGCTCCGGGCGATGATTAGGGTTTACGCCTTCTCAAATGACTTGATGCTCGGGAAGGGGGTCTGGGCTGCTTATATACGCTTGGAGCATCAATATTGGGCCCATGGGAAGATCATCATCTTCATCTGCGCCATCTTGTGGTGGTGGTGATGGGGGCGGCTGTGGGTTGCCCCCAAAGACCATCTTCCTCTTGAGCTCCTCCATGGCTTCTTCTTCATCGTCGGAGATGGGGATAACCTCCACCTCGGGCTCCACAGTGCTTTGGCGCTTCCACTTCGGGCTCCACTTCAGGCTCCACAGTGCGGGCACTTCCTCTTGAGCTCTTCCATCACAAAGCTCCAAAGGTGCAAGCACAACTCGGGGTGGTTGGTAGCCGCCAACGCTTGCTTGGGGGGGTGGTACAGTGCGTGCCATTCTACGAGTTAGACAAAGATTAAGTTAGAGATAGAAACAATAACTTTTGCAAATGTAATATGAGGAGATATAGCATAAAATTTTAGCAAATAACAAGATAATGTTGTAAGCATGAAATAAGTGAGACAAGAAGCTATAAACGACCATTACTAACTAGGCTTATGCGTTCTACAATCGACACGGCTCGATACCAATTTGTCATACCCAGTTTTAAGGATAAAACTGAATACCAAACCATATGTGTGCCCAGAGATCAATCACACACATATAGTCACAAATCACTGGAGTATCATGCTCAGTGCCTTTATTATATCACAAATAGTACTTTATTACATAAATGTCCTCAAAGACTCAGCGGAAATAAAAGTAGATAGCTAGCACTCCGAATAGACTCCATAACCACAGGGACGTCAACTGGTGGAGCACAAGACTAGTAGTCCTCATCAGAGTCGTCATGATAACTATTACCTGTTACCCATCCGGGATTTTCCAAATAATGAAATAAAGCAAGTGTAAGTACAATCGTACTTAGCAAATACAACATGGGGTTAATGAGGCTCGAAAGGTTAACATGGTTGCATTGCGGTAAGCATTTTCATCATATCTTAAGTTTAGCAAAAGCATGTAGCATCAAGTAGCAATAGCTCCCAATTAAACCAGATAACCATATGATCATGTAAACAATGATTAAAGTATAGCAAAAACAATAACAACAATTTTCATCACGAAACTCCTTCGCACAAAACACTATTCAATAAGAAGTCCAGGCCGCTCATGACCGCGAGCACGGCTGTTATAACAGTTTAACACTCTGCAGAGGTTGTACACTTTCACCGCGAGTCGTGATTCCCATATGCTTGGGTTAATTACTCCCAAACTACACTGCCGAGGTGCATAGCAGGGTTTCACTATGAAGTCTTTCAAAGGGTCGTCTAACAAGTTAGGGCCGCGAGGTTTCCACGGCAAGCAGATATAGAGCCCCCCTTCCAAATGGTTCACACCCGCAGCAGACACACATAAGGACAGAGGCCGCACTATAACCATCATGGCATGCCCCTCTTGCGCCATAAAGGTAACCTCTAACAAGCTAGAAAATTAACCTCATACTTGACTAAAGCCAGAGCCATGTAGCCCTCACGGTTGTATGCTTTGTAAGTCCCGGGTGCTCACTTACGATAAGTCCTTAGGGAGGACAAGAGCAAACAGGTACTCTTCCCCTTTAATTTTCCGTTGCTAAAAAGCGAGTTTTAAACCTTTGTTGCGTATAGCATTAATCAAGTTACAGATCATCATGGTTATTCTTTAAGCACTAGCATAAGTTACCACATGCATTATCCCAGGGTAAACAAGGTATAAGATCAAATCACTAGGATAACCTTAATGGCAAACAAGGATAGCACATGCAGTATGAATTTAGCAAAACATGTTGAATAGGTAACAAGGATGATCCCATGCTATACTTGCCTTGCTCAACAAAGCCTTGGTGATACGGTTCGTCAGAGAATTCCTGATCACCAACGTATTGCTCACCGTCTATACTCCACAATAGATCAACACACAATCATCCAGATCCAAACATGCATAGCAAACAAGAGTATAGATTAGAACAGTACACCAATCATAAAATAAAGATAAAGAGTTTAGAAAACGAATCTACGCAAATCTAGGATCACACAGACGCTTGAATCACAAAAATTGGAATTAAAACGGTGATTATATGGGCTAAACAAAATTAAACTATAGATCTGATTAAAAAGCTAGAAAAAATGTTCAACAGAGGCATAAATAGATAGATTATGAAATTATGAATCTAACGCAACTTGAACGGATCAAATCGGAGTTAATTTGCAAAAGTTATAAGCAATTGAAACCAGTGGCAAACTTGTAATTAGACTGAAATTCGAAATTCAAATTTTAAATCTGAATTTAATTCAAACCGAGGACTGCGGGTTCAATAATCCGAAAAGCCAGGGTCTCTTTACAAAAAGGCAGGGGTGTCCTTATAAAACCTCACCCCGAAGGGGTATCGCCACCGAGGGCCGTTGGATCTAAGATGGATGGCCCGTTAAAACAGAGGGGGAGAGAGGGCACCGACCGGGAATAGTACTCCGGCGGGCGGAGCTCCATGGCCGGGCGGTGTGAAGCTCGTCGGCGAGCTCGGCCTAAGGCCTAGAGTGCTCGGTTTTGGCACGGGATAGCACGGGGAGAAAGAGGGAGGCGAGGCGAGGCGAGGCGAGCTCACCGAGGTGCTCGGCGGGGGCTCGGGGGCGGCTCGGAGACGGCGACGCCGACGACCGGCGGCCCTACAAGTCCGGCGACGGTGAGAAATTGACAACCGAGCGAAAAAGAAGAAAGGGAGAGTTCGGGAGTTCGTGGGAACACGGGGAAGCTTGCTCGCGGTCTTACGGCGGCGGAGGAGCAAATGACGGCGAGGGAGAATCGACGGCGGGCGGCGGGACGGGTGTGCTCGGCGGCGGCGGCCGCTGCCGTTCTAGGGCTCGGCGGCTGCGCCGTGGAGGTGGCAAGGTGGAGGCGGAACAAATAGCCTGAGCCTCGGCTTTTATAGCCCGGGGCCGCCGGCGTGGATGGAAGGGAAGGAATCGAGCTCGGATTCGAGCTCTTCCCCAATGGAAAGCCTCGGCTTCCATTTTAGGAAGGCGCCAGGAGGAAGAAGGAAGGGGAAGGTGAGGGGCTGGCCGACAGTGGGGCCGAGCCGTCGGCGCGGGGAGGAAAAAGGAAGAAGGGCCGGTGCGGGGCTGACGAGCGGGCCCGCCTTGTCGGGCGCCGCCCGAGAAGGGAAAGGGCCGAGGCCGGGCCGGGCAATTTGGGCTGAAGGTGAGTTTCTTTCTCCTTTCTCTTTTTTTTCTTTTATTTCAAAGCCAAACTGATTTCAAATTTCAAATTCAAAGTCCAAATTTGAAAACTCAAGCAACACAAAAATATAATGCCCCAAAGATGAATGCACCAAACAGGTTGCCACCTTATATTTGATTTTAATTTAATAAAATTTGCTTATTAACTATATTCAATGCACACACAATTGCATAATTAACTCCAAATTCAATTTGATTTCAAAATTCAAAATTTGGGTGTTACAAATTCTACCCCCTTATCTAATTCTCGTCCTCGAGAATTGCGCATGCTTACTCAAACAAATTTGTGGATATGACTTTCTCGATCATCTTCTCTTTCCCAAGTTGCCTCATCCTCGAATACCGATTCCACTGTACTTTGCACATCTTGATGACTCTCAAGCTCCTAGTGACTCGCTCTGCTGGGTCTCCAAAATTCTCACTTTGGATACTCCTCATAAGTCGTCATCACTAACAGCAATCTCTTCCAGAGGTATCTGTTCCTCGGTACTCGCAAAACACTTCTTCACCGTGACACATGGAACACATCATGCACACCGACAATGCAATGCGGCAACTCTAGTTGATAAGCCACTTCTCCACGTCTCTCGAGAACTTTGAAAGGTCCAATATACCTTGGGGCTAGCTTCCCTTTCATGTTAAACCTCTTCACATTTCTCATAGGTGACACCTTTAAATAGACATAGTCACCTACTTGAAATACCAATTCCCGTCTTCTAGTATCAGCATAACTCTTCTGACGAGACTGTGCCACTCTCAAGTTGTCTCTGATCATTCTCACTTGCTTTTCAGCATCTTTCAGAACATCTGGTCCAAACACTTGGCTCTCTCCTGTTTGATTCCAAAACAGCGGTGTCCTGCATTTGCGACCATACAAAGCTTCAAATGGTGCCATCTTGAGACTCTTCTGATAACTGTTGTTGTATGAGAACTCTGCATAAGGCAAGCTGCTATCCCAGCTAGTACCGTGCTGCAATGCACAAGCTCTCAACATATCCTCCAATATCTGATTTGTTCTTTCAGTCTGGCCATCAGTCTGAGGATGATACGCGGAACTGAAATTCAGCTTTGTCCCAAGTGACTCATGCACACTCCTCCAGAATTGTGATGTGAACTGAGAACCTCTGTCTGACACGATCTTCTTCGGAACACCATGCAGACTCACAATCCTTTCCATATACAACTCTGCTAACTTATGTCCATTGTAAGTAGTTTTGACCGGTATAAAGTGAGCAACTTTAGTCAACCGATCCACTATTACCCATATCGAGTCATACCCTCTCTGAGTCCGTGGCAGTCCAACTATGAAATCCATGCCAACTTCTTCCCACTTCCACTCGGGTATCTTCATAGGTCTGTAGTAACCCCGCAGTCGTTGATGTTCGGCTTTGACCCTCTGACAAGTGTCACACAAGGCTACATACTCTGCCACATCTCTTTTCAGTCCATACCACCAGTACTTCTCTTTCAAATCCAAGTACATCTTGGTACTTCCCGGGTGTATAGAATAAGCGGACTCATGGGCTTCTCGCAGAATTGCATCACGGATAGCTTTCACAGCAGGTACACATATCCTCTTCCCGAACCAAAGGGTCCCATTGTCATCCAATCGGAATCCAGGTGCTTTGCCAATCACTATATTTTCAGCAATCTCCTTTAGTTTCACATCTTCCAGCTGACCCTTGCGGATTTCTTGCTCTAGAGTCGGCTCAACTACCAACTCCACTGTACTATTAACCAAACCCAGATTGAGATGTTCCATCTCAGCACACAACTCCTTAGGCACGGGCGTGGTCCGAATCCCATTGGCGTAGCTCTTCCTGCTAAGAGCATCAGCTACAACATTGGCCTTTCCAGGTGATAGTGCACTTCCGCATCATAGTCCTTGATCAATTCCAACCATCGGCGTTGCCTCAAGTTCAAATCGACCGAGTGAAAATGTACTTCAAACTCTTGTGATCGGTGTATATGTCACTCTTATGCCCAATAAGATAGTGCCTCCATATCTTCAAAGCATGAACCACTCAAGCAGCTAACTCCAAATCATGAGTAGGATAATTCAACTCATGCTTCCTTAGCTGCCTCGATGCATAATCCACTACTCTTCCTTCTTGCATGAGAACACATCCCAAACCAAGACGAGACGCATCACAATAGATCGAGAAATTTTTGCTCAAGTCTGGTAGTATCAATACCGGTGCTGTAGTCAACCTCTTCTTCAACTCCTCAAAGCTAGTCTGACACGCAGAAGACCATACAAACTTAGCATTCTTCTCCAGTAGTGCGGTCATAGGCTTGGCAAGCTTGGAGAAACCTTCAATGAACCTCCGGTAATATCCGGCCAATCCAAGAAAACTCCGGATCTCAAAGGACAGTAGTAGGTGGTGTCCAATCCAAAACATCCTTCACCTTGCTAGGATCCACCGCAATACCACCATTGGAGACAACATGACCAAGGAAAGAAACCTCCTTCAGCCCGAACTCACACTTGCTTAAGCCGCGCACAACCGGTGTTCTCTCGAGCTTCAGAAGACCAACCTCAAATGTTCAGCATGTTCTTCCTCATTCTTGGAGAATACCAAAGATATCATCAATGAATACCACAACAAACTTATCCAAGTATTCCATAAACACCTTGTTCATCAAGTACATAAAGTATGCAGGGAGCATTGGTAAGCCCAAAAGACATCACTGTACTCATATAACCCATACCGGTAGTGAATGCAGTCTTAGGTATGTCACTAGCTCGAATCTTCGCTTGATGGTATCCGGATCGCAGATCAATCTTAGAGAAAACACAAGCACCTCTCAACCGATCAAATAAGTCATCAATTCTAGGCAAGGGATACTTGTTCTTGATAGTAACCTCATTAAGTGATCTATAGTCAACACACATCCTCCTCGAGTACCATCCTTCTTATCAACAAATATAACCGGTGCTCCCCTGGGTGAAGAACTAGGGCGAATAAAACCTTTTTCCAACAACTCTTTTAATTGTTTCTTTAACTCTTCTAATTCAGGTACCCCCATTCTATATGGACGCTTAGCAATAGGTGGAGTACCGGGCAAAAGCTCAATAATAAATTCAATGTCTCGGTCGGGTGGCATACCCGGCAAATCCTCGAAACACATCCGAAAACTCTTCCACTACGCGTTCTGCTGGTGATCACCTCCATTCAACTGGTTCATGATGGCGGTAGGTTGAGGCTGCACCGCCACATCAACAACACGATTCTGTCTCCACTTGGCGTTGTCGAACAACCACTTTCTCTTGACACCGAATTACCACCTTGTGCTTTTTCATCCAGTCCATACCCGAGAATCAAGTCAATCCCAAATTGTTCTCAACACTATCGGGCAAACCTTGAAGTCTACCCCCTTATAGACAGACTAGCTGCCGGACATTTATACTTTGTCTTGACATACTTCCACCCGGTGAATTTACTATGAAGTTATTTTTCAGAGCACATACTTGGAATGCCATGCTTTTGGATAAAAATATGCGAGATAAAAGAATGCGAAGCTCGAGTCAAAAAAGAACAAGAGCGGAGATGGAATTGACACTGAACGTACCGAGCATGACTTACGGTGCTTCTGGACGATATCGATCGCCACATGATTCACCTTCCCAACAATGGTCATCCGGTTGTTCACCTTACCGTTGTTGCTGCAGTTGCAGGGTGTCTCTGCGGGTTACGCTTCTTGGGGCAATTGTAAGACAAGTGACCAGCCTCACCCCAGATATAGCACCTATTGGGGGTATTAGGTGCACTTGTTCTTCATGGGGGTGTTGTTGGGATTTCCGGGACGAGGTGCCCGATTGCCATACTCTGTGGTGGGCCAGCGACCACCACTCGCTGCCAAGGTACCGAGAATGCTTCTTTGGTTCTCGATTGCGGCTCCACCGAGGGGGAGGGCCATGGTACTTGGACGGTTGCACCTGAGTATTGCGGGTGCGGTTTGTTGTTCCCGAGAGGGTGCTCCCCGCCATTTCCTCTTCCTCTGCTCCTTCTCATTGAACTCTGCGCGCAGGTTGCCCACCACAATGGCACGATCTACCAATGCATGGAAGTTGGGGTAGATGTTGGAAGAGAGCTGCAACCTGAGATCATTGTAGAGTCCCTTCAAGAAGCGTGCCTGCTTCTTGGCATCATTGTCAACATCTTCTGGAGCATAGCGGGACAGCTGCGAGAACCGATCACGGTACTCACTCACCGTCATGGAACCTTGCCTCAGTCGGCGGAACTCCTCCTTCTTGATCTCCATCTCACCATCTGGGATGTGGTGAGTCCTGAATGCCTCACGGAATTCCTGCCAAGTGATCTGATTGGGGTGGGGATGGCTATACTGGTAGGACTCCCACCAGGTCTGAGCTGATCCTTGCAGTTGGCCGGAACCATAGAGCACCTTCTCCTGGTCATTGCACTGCGCTAGGTTCAGTTGCTTCTCCACTGCACGAAGCCAGTCATCAGCCTCTAGTGGGTCAGCAGTGTGAGAGAACACAGGCGGACGACCCTTCATGAAGTCACCACGCTTGTCCCTAGGTGGTGGTGGTGGAGGAGGTGGCGGTGGTGCAACTGGTTGATTCTGGATGTGTTGCACCAAGGTCTGCAGCAACTGAGTTTGTGTTGCAAACATCTGTTCCATGGTCGGCGGTGGCGGTGGTGGAGGTGGAGGTGGTGGAGGTGGAGGATAGTTGCCAGCACCCCTACCACCCCTACGCCCTCTAGCTCCTCTGCCCCTGGCTGCCATCTGGTTTCCAAAAGCAAATGCTCAAGTTTAGCATATACCCAACCAAACGAATCACTAATGCAAGTAAACACTGAATCTGAAAGTTTCTGGGCGTCTCCATGCAACAGCAGCACAGTAATTCAGTCATAACTCAAGCTACAGATAATCAAATGTGTCGTGGCATATATGGATGGAAAGCTTAAGAAATTATCTACAACTTTCGTTCAGGTGAGATTTCCAGATTCTGACGTTAACTAGGAGTAAAACAACAAAACTTTAATTCTGTCCAGAGAGGCTGTCAGCGCAGAAACCTTCAACTCCAACAATTATATCTCTCAAACTATAACTGATAAAAGGTGATTCCAGCGGCATTTGAAAGATATTGAAGTCTAATTACTCTCATAAAAATTTCATAAATTTTGCACGAACAGATTGGCGGGTATCAACTAAAGAGCACAGACTGCTCCAGAGACAGATTTCAGCAAAACGATATAACCGACCCAAACTTAAACATATATTAAACTAACTTAGAAATTCTTAAACATTGGGACTTGTGGACATGCCCACAATCTCCCAGCACTCATTACAAAGACCCAAATCAAACATAGCCATAATGATAATCATCCAAACATTAAAAGTTCACAAGCACACACTTGACTCGACTAGACTCAACCATGACACTAACGTGATAAGATAATGGTGGTTCCAACTCCTAAGCTAGTAAAGCTTCTTGTAACGCCTTGGACGATGGAGTTCCTCCCTAAGATTGTCACCATCCCTTTGGCTCCTCTTGCGGGCCTTTTGTTGAGCATGCAACTCATACTTGAGACGCGTGTTCTCCCTCATCACCTCATGAGTAAAGTGGACAAGTGATTGAGTGGTTGGATCAGCACCAACCGGCCCAAGCATTGCCCATCCATACTCTATATCGGCACGGGGGAGATACCGGTTCTCATCTTCTTCCATGTCATGAAAGCGCCTCGCACGAAGATCAAAATAAGCTTCCTGCGCTGCGGCTTCAAGACTGGCAATAAGAGTAGCACGCCCTGCTAGATGCTTGTAGGAGCCAACCACCTTGAATCCTCTCACCCTGTTGCTCCAAGTAGAGAGAACAGCGGTTGTCTTCCAGTAAGCATCCTCAAGAGGGTGGACATACTCATAGCAGTGATACTCAACGGTGTACTGATCATGGTAGTAATCATGAATCAGATCAACCAGGTGAGTATGGTAGTAGTGATCATCATGCCCATGTCTGAAGTAGAGGCTCTTGGTCCATGCCATGGGAAGATCATCATCTTCATCTGCGCCATCTTGTGGTGGTGGTGATGGGGGCGGCGTGGGTTGCCCCCAAAGACCATCTTCCTCTTGGAGCTCCTCCATGGCTTCTTCTTCATCGTCGGAGATGGGGATAACCTCCACCTCGGGCTCCACAGTCTTTGGCGCTTCCACTTCGGCTCCACTTCGGGCTCCACAGTGCGGGCACTTCCTCTTCGTGGCTCTTCCATCACAGGCTCCAAAGGTGCAAGCACAACTCGGGGTGGTTGGTAGCCTCCAACGCGCTTGCGGGGGGTGGTACGGGTGCGTGCCATTCTACAGAGTTAGACAAAGATTAAGTTAGAGATAGAAACAATAACTTTTGCAACAGAATATGAGGAGATATAGCATAAAATTTTAGCAAATAACAAGATAATGTTGTAAGCATGAAATAAGTGAGACAAAGAAGCTATAAACGACCATTACTAACTAGGCTTGCGTTCTACAGTCGACACGGCTCTGATACCAATTTGTCATACCCAGTTTTAAGGATAAAACTGAATACCAAACCATATGTGTGCCCAGAGATCAATCACACACATATAGTCACAAATCACTGGAGTATCATGCTCAGTGCCTTTATTATATCACAAATAGTACTTTATTACATAAATGTCCTCAAAGACTCAGCGGAAATAAAAGTAGATAGCTAGCACTCCGAATAGACTCCATAACCACGGGGGACGTCAACCGGTGGAGCACAAGACTAGTAGTCCTCATCGTAGTCGTCATGATAACTATTACCTGTTACCCATCCGGGATTTTCCAAATAATGAAATAAAGCAAGTGTAAGTACAATCGTACTTAGCAAATACAACATGGGGTTAATGAGGCTCAAAAGGTTAACATGGTTGCATTGCGGTAAGCATTTTCATCATATCTTAAGTTTAGCAAAAACATGTAGCATCAAGTAGCAATAGCTCCCAATTAAACCCAGATAACCATATGATCATGTAAACAATGATTAAAGTATAGCAAAAACAATAACAACAATTTTCATCACGAAACTCCTTCGCACAAAACACTATTCAATAAGAAGTCCAGGCCGCTCATGACCGCGAGCACGGCTGTTATAACAGTTTAACACTCTGCAGAGGGTTGTACACTTTCACCGCGAGTCGTGATTCCCATATGCTTGGGTTAATTACTCCCAAACTACACTGCCGAGGTGCATAGCAGGGGTTTCACTATGAAGTCTTTCAAAGGGTCGTCTAACAAGTTAGGGGCCGCGAGGTTTCCACGGCAAGCGAGATATAGAGCCCCCTTCCAAATGGTTCACACCCGCAGCGGACACACATATAGGACAGAGGCCGCACTATAACCATCATGGCATGCCCCTTTGCGCCATAAAGGTAACCTCTAACAAGCTAGAAAATTAACCTCATACTTGACTAAAGCCAGAGCCATGTAGCCCTCACGGTTGTACTTGTAAGTCCCGGTGCTCACTTACGTATAAGTCCTTAGGGAGGACAAGAGCAAACAGTACTCTTCCCCTTTAATTTTCCGTTGCTAAAAAAAGCGAGTTTTAAACCTTTGTTGCGTATAGCATTAATCAAGTTACAGATCATCATGGTTATTCTTTAAGCACTAGCATAAGTTACCACATGCATTATCCCGGGGTAAACAAGGTATAAGATCAAATCACTAGGATAACCTTAATGGCAAACAAGGATAGCACATGCAGTATGAATTTAGCAAAACATGTTGAATAGGTAACAAGGATGATCCCATGCTATACTTGCCTTGCTCAACAAAGCCTTGGTGATACGGTTCGTCGGAGAATTCCCCGATCACCAACGTATTGCTCACCGTCTATACTCCACAATAGATCAACACACAATCATCCAGATCCAAACATGCATAGCAAACAAGAGTATAGATTAGAACAGTACACCAATCATAAAATAAAGATAAAGAGTTTAGAAAACGAATCTACGCAAATCTAGGATCACACGCACGCTTGAATCACAAAAAATTGGAATTAAAACGGTGATTATATGGGCTAAACAAAATTAAACTATAGATCTGATTAAAAAGCTAAAAAAATGTTCAACAGAGGCATAAATAGATAGATTATGAAATTATGAATCTAACGCAACTTGAACGGATCAAATCGGAGTTAATTTGCAAAAGTTATAAGCAATTGAAACCAGTGGCAAACTTGTAATTAGACTGAAATTCGAAATTCAAATTTTAAATCTGAATTTAATTCAAACCGAGGACTGCGGGTTCAATAATCCGAAAAGCCAGGGTCTCTTTACAAAAAGGCAGGGGTGTCCTTATAAAACCTCACCCCGAAGGGGTATCGGCCACCGAGGGCCGTTGGATCTAAGATGGATGGCCCAGATTAAAACAGAGGGGGAGAGAGAGAGGGCACCGACCGGGAATAGTACTCCGGCGGCGGAGCTCCATGGCCGGCGGCGTGAAGCTCGTCGGGCGAGCTCGGCCTAAGGCCTAGAGTGCTCGGTTTTGGCACGGGATAGCACGGGGAAAAGAGGGAGGCGAGGCGGGCGAGGCGAGCTCACCGAGGTGCTCTACCGGGGCTCGGACGGCTCGAGACGGCGGACGCCGACGACCGGCGGCCCTACAAGTCCGGCGACGGTGAGAAATTGACAACCGAGCGCGAAAAAGAAGAAAGGGAGAGTTCGGGAGTTCGTGGGAACACGGCGAAGCTTGCTCGCGGTCTTACGGGCGCGGAGCAAATGACGGGCGAGGGAGAATCGACGGCGGCGGCGGGAGGGGTGCTCCGGCGACGGCGGCCGCCGGGCTGTTCTAGGGCTCGGCGGCTCTTTGGGAGTCGCAAGGTGGAGGCGGAACAGCGGGGCCTCGGCTTTTATAGCCCGGGGCCGCCGGCGTGGATGGAAGGGAAGGAATCGAGCTCGGATTCGAGCTCTTCCCCAATGGAAAGCCTCGGCTTCCATTTTAGGAAGGCGCCAGGAGGAAGAAGGAAGGGGAAGGTGAGGGGCTGACCAGTGGGGCCGAGCTGTCGGCGCGCGCGGAGAAAAGGAAGGGGCGCGGTGCGGCCGACGAGCGGGCCCCGCCTGTCGGCGCCGGCCCGAGAAGGGAAAGGGCCGAGGGCGGGCCGCTTTGGGCTGGGCTGAAGGCGGGTGAGTTTCTCCTTTCTCTTTTTTTTTTTTTCTTTTATTTCAAAGCCAAACTGATTTCAAATTTCAAATTCAAAGTCCAAATTTGAAAACTCAAGCAACACAAAAATATAATGCCCCAAAGATGAATGCACCAAACAGGTTGCCACCTTATATTTGATTTTAATTTAATAAAATTTGCTTATTAACTATATTCAATGCACACACAATTGCATAATTAACTCCAAATTCAATTTGATTTCAAAATTCAAAATTTGGGTGTTACAATCCGCAGGTAAACAATGTATAAGCACCACACTTACACAATGTCGACCACTCACCCAATGTACACCAGGGCGAGCGCTATACGATCTCATGCATAAACATAATGATAATCTAACTAAGCACGTAACCAAAGTAGACTATGAACATAATAACTATGAATGAAAACATAATAACTATGAATGAAAACATGAAGAACAATGTCATATCAATTGCAGTAAACATATGAAATATGAAAGATACAAGAGAGGATATAGAAGGCTTTACCAAGCCACGCTCTTGACAAGATCAGAAATCCAAGTGAAGCTTGCCTCTCTCTATTTCTAACCTAGCTAGCTATGCCCTAGAATATGGAGCTCTGGACGATGATTAGGGTTTCTGCCTTCTCAAATGACTTGATGCTCTGGGAAGGGGGTCTGGGGCTGCTTATATACGCTGGAGCATCAATATTGGGCCCTCGGATCAAACTGACCTTGAGCAACGATGTATATGCAAACCCTAAGATAGTGGAGTACAAACATTGGAAGACGGAGGCGGACGGTGGCCCTAAGGCTAGCCTGCACACCTGGTGGCCTCTCGCCTCCCACCACGGTGTGGTGTCTTCTCGTATTCTCTAGAACCTTCTGGTGGCCGTTTTGCTGTGCATAGTCGCAATTAAGCCTGACATGTAGGTCCACCTTGTGTCTTTTCTGATTAAACCCTGCTCAAACACAGATTCACCAAAACTTGTGAAATTTGTCAACGTAAACCCCTAAGTCTATGTTGGTGGCTGCTTTTATGCCCTTATTTGAAGGTTTATATTGGTCATTAACTACTGTCGACAATTAGCCGACTGGCCTGGCTCGTCGTCTTGTGCGTGCATTTTGCTTGCTGTTTCTTGCGCCATTTAATCACCAATATGTATATAACATATATAACTTGTTGGAGATGTCTATAATCCACCTTAGGACACTTTTGAGTGTCAACATGGTCCCTCTTTCCCCTAGAATTAGCCTATTGAATGCTTGAAATAAGTAGTCACAACAAACATGGCCATGTGACCAAGAATTCTGTTGTAACACTCTACGACATAAAAACTTTTGCGAGGCATTTGGAAAAGGGCCTCTGAGTCAGTTGGGTTTATTGCCCGTCTCAGTTAATGCCTGCGATTAACCGAGGCGGTCACAATTAAACACCTCGTAAAATTGATTTACGGAGATGGTAAAAAAAATAGCCATCTCCTAAAATCTATTAACAGAGACAGACCTTATAAGTGGCCCGCCTCCAAAAATGCCACCATTTTCGGAGGTGACCTCATAAAAGGCCCACCTGTGTTAATATGGCCGAGGCCCAGCCAAAGCCCATATGCAACATTCTATCAGGCTTATATAAATATCAACACATAGGGTTTCCCCAGTGTCCCCCTGTCATTTCTCACCCAACCGCACAACTCTTCACCCCGCGCCGTCCCTCCGTCTTCCCTCTGCACCGCCCATCCCTCTCCTCCAGCTCGGCATCCTCCCTCTCCTCCGAGCCCGTACCTTTCACCCGTGCCGCCCCTCTTCCCCATGCGGCGGCGCATGATGGAACTACCTCCAGCGGCGGTGCACGATGGTGCGCCCTCCAGCGGCGGCATCGGCCTGCAGCGGCAACGCGCCCTCCAACAACGATAAGGGCCTGCTGTAGCGGCGTGCCCTCCAGTTGGATCCGGTGGCGAGGCAAGCAAAGGAGTCGGATCCGATGGTAGAAGGAGCACAGGGCGAGGGGCCTCCAGCAGATCCGGCAAGAAGGAGCCCGGATTCGGCGAGGAGTGACCCGAATCTGGCGGGCTCGCGTGGCGGTGGGGCTCGATGGTGGCACAGATCCAGCCAGCAGAGCGACGGCGCTTGGATGGGCTCGGCAGGCCTGTGGATGGGCTCGCTTGGTCTATCCATGGGTTTTTCTTTTTTTTGTTTTTTATTTCATTAACCAAGGCAGGCATTTGACCACCTCGGTTAATCAACGATTTATTGTGACCTTTGGTCCGAGGCGGATGGGTTGCCCGCCTCATAAAATCCTTTTTGCCTGCCTCGGTTAAATTTTTTTGTACTAGTGCAACCAATTAGAAATTATATTTGTATTCCCAATTGTAGGGTTTGTAGATTGCACATTTGTGACATTTTTTACATCGCTGCTGTCCAAACCCCGTTAACGAACATGGTCACCCCTAGGATCAAAATCTTTTGACGACAACTTTGAAAAAGTTCATTTTTCTAGGTTGGTCGCCTATCATCTCAGAAATCGCTGTTGACAACCAAAATTAACCATTCTTGTGAAGTTGTCAAAAGTGAAAACGGGCTTCACTATTGCATTCCTCTCACCGAGATAGTCAAAAACATATATGGAACGTTCAATTTGGGGTCCGGATACAAGAGTTATGCTCTCAGAAAGATTGCACAAAGTACTGCCGGTCCTACCGGTCCGTAAAGATCGGTACTACCGGGTGGGTGACGGAGTTTAGCGTAGTTTGGCGCAAAATGAACTACGGTACTACCGGTCTTCCACCAGTACTACCGGTAGAGACCAGTACTACCAAAGTGGAGCCTGACCGGGTTTGGCGAAAAAATGAACTACCGGTACTACCGGTCTTACACCGGTACTACCGGTGGATACCGGTACTACCGGTGGAGCCTGGCCGGTACTACCGGTAGTGCCTGTTCCAAATATAACTTTTAGATCCCGAACCGACTTGTTTCTAAATCGGTTTTGGGTAATCTTTGGACGTGGGAAACTTGGAGATTGAGCCTTGAAGATGTTTTCTACTGGGATAAGACCACCCCCTCCTATATAAACAAGGAGATCATGACCGATTGAGATCCCATCTATCCAATCGTCAAAAACACCTACACAACTAGGGTTTCGGCGGTTTCACCTCTACCTTGTTGTTCGTTGCGACTCTCGACGAGGTTCAGTGGCATCCTAGTTGTCCTAGGAGAACCTTCGCGTGCATCCCTCTGACGGGTCTTCCTGAGGGGTGTTCCGAAGCCTCACCGGCGAAGAACGTGCCCTAAATCGGTCCTACCGATCTCTAGATCGGTTTGATCGATTTCGCTGAGTTCTTGCTGCGTTCTAGGTTGGTTTGCATCCTCTTGGGCGTGCTAGCCCTTTGCTATTGTGTTGCCTAGATCAATTCTAGTGTCAACACACTTTTTGGCGACTCCGCTGGGGAAGGATTGGTTCGGTTGTTTGCTAATAACCGATATTTTTTTCTTCAATTTTAGCACACATTATGCCTAAAATCAGAGATGTGGGAGACAATGGAGGGATGGTGATCTATCAAAGGTTGATGTAAGCAACATACGACATCCCGCCACCATTGATGATCTTCCCGAAGAGCTAAAGAAGCAAGTTGAGGCCAAGTTTGACGCCATTCTCAAAGCTTTCTTAGAAAGTTGTACTGTAGATCGGCGTGATAAGGTTACTCAATACAAAGAACCCAACTATGCTGGATTGGTACCTTCTACATCGACGGCTACACCAAACGCTTCTGCTGCACCCGCTACAACGGTTGCTCCGGCAACCGAGGTAACTACTAGTCCTCCTATCTATGATGATCCATATCCTACTCATGCTAATTTTGCTTAGATGCTAGTAGATGAAAGAAAAGTGTATAACAATAGTATTCAACATCTTGCTAGCATACTTAGTGATCGTATGGATAAGTTAGAGGGATGGACAATCGATTATGATCAATCGGGTGTTCCGCAGCCCCAATTTGGTATGCCATTGAATTATTATTCCAATCAAAGCAATCATGCAGCAGCTAGTAGATTGTCATCGGGCCCTTTGTTGGTTGGAAACAATAGGACCGATGTTCCTCTAACTAATGCTATGGTTCAAGGGGCTGTCAATGTTGAAAATTCAGCTTGTTTTACACAAACCGATAGTAGAACAGCAGCAAATAGAGCATCGGCAGGGGCAAATACGGTCCTTCCGAACCCACCGGTGTCACCTAGTGCTATTTCTATTCTTAATGCAGGTCCTACTCTTCCTTCTACCGATTTTAATGCTACTTTGAATCGGTTTAAAGAAGATTTGACTAGATCTCTTGAGAGTAGCTTAGGTGTGCAAATCAAACCCGCTAGGCATGCGTATCACAAACCATACCCTTCCACTTTTGATTTCTTGAGAGCACCTGTTGGTTGGAAGGTACCGGATTTTGTTAAGTTTAGTGGGGATGATAACAAAACTACGATGGAGCATGTTGGTATGTTTTTGGCTCAAATGGGTGAAGCTAGTAGCATGGATCATATAAATGTTCGTTATTTTCCTTTATCACTTACTGGTATAGCTTTTGCTTGGTTTACTTCTTTGCCATCATGTTCTATTAGTTCTTGGGCTGAGTTAGAAGAAAAATTTCATAATCACTTTTATAATGGAGTCCAAGAAACTAGATTGTCTCATCTTGCATCGGTTCGTCAAGGACGTAGTGAGCCCGTTCTTGATTTCTTTAAGCGTTTCAAAGACATTAAGAACCGTTGTTTCCATTTAATGCTTTCTGATAGAGATTTAGTTGATTTGTGTTTTGCTGGCTTGCTTCCTAGTATTAGAGAGAAACTTGAGCATCATGAGTTTTTGAATGTTAATCAATTACTAGAGAGGGCCGTTTCCGTTAAATCGCGCCTCAAAGAACCTCGTGATGGTCATAAGTCTTACCGACCGAAAACTCATGTCTTGGAGGAGTTTTTGGACGGTGAGAACAATGAAAATAGTGAGTTTTGTGCTGCTGAAATTGTTTGGCCAGCACCTAATAAACTATTCACTTGCCCATCTCTCAAACCGATTCAAAAGAATTGGGGTGAGGAGATGAAGTTTACTTTTGATTTTTCTAAGTGTGATCGAATTTTTGATGAATTGCTTAAATTCGGCTATCTTAGGATTAACTATACATTGCCATCACCGATGAGATGAAGAGAAGGGCATATTGCAAGTTTCATAATTCTTTTTCTCATGCCACTAATGATTGCAATGTTTTTAAAATCGACACAGTCCAATCGGCCCTAAATGAGGGACGATTGAGTCTTACTGAGATGCAGGTCAACAAGACTCTTTTTCCCGCCTATGTGGTTGAGAAAGGAGATCCTACTGTTTTGATTCGTCCAAAGCAAGCCGATAAAGCTCAAGGTAAGAAAGTGATTATCGGTGACCCATGTGTAGCACCGAATGCTAATGTGTATTCGGGGCGTAAAGTGGTGTTTGAGGAAGACGAAGAAGGCAGGAACAAGCTCAAGATCACTGCTGGATCAAATAAATACTTGAGCAAGCAAAGATTGTACGAAATGGCAGCGGCACAGCACAGGCCGGCTAGGCCGACTCAGGGAGTCGGCCAAGCCGGCTCGACCTCTCCTGCAGCTGGCCAACCGGCTAAGCCGAGTCAGGCAGCCGGCCAGGTCGGCTCTACCACCCCTGAGCCAGCCAAACCGGCTGAGCCGACTGCCCCAGTCGGCCAGGCCGGTTCTCAGGGTTCCAGCAGCGACGTCCCCAGCCGAGGCCAAGGTTTTGCGCATGTTTGTTCCGCATAGGCTAGAGATAGGTACTTGGAAGACCAATGAGAAGAAGAACAAAGGCGTCTTTGTCAAAAGGCAATGCACCTTCAACAGGCTTATGGCCAAGTACAAGGGGGAAAAGGCCGATTCCAAGAATCGGCCGTTAAAAAAAAGAGAATCTATACTCCGCCTAAGCGAGAGGATGAGAAAGCAAAACAACTTGTGGTTGCATCTGCATCTATACCACAACAAAGAACCACTCCTCGTGTGTCTCGCTGGGGTCCCCCGATTCCACCGCCTGTCACGCCGCAATGGGGACCTTATGGAGTTTGGGTGCCGTATCCTCTGTCGGTACCCATGGTGCAGCAACAAGGGTGGGGAGTGCCTGCCGCTCCTTATGCCAAACCATCCGTGTTTAGCCGATTGAACTTCGATCAATCGAGCTCTACCGTTGGTGATCAGTGTCGTCTAATTACTTCAAGGACCATAATTAAATCCACAGGAAACGGGAAAGGCACCTATGATTGAGCAAGATGTTCACATTGCTCCTGCGCCAAAACCTTCTCAACCAATCATCACAATCGGCTCCATGGAGGCTCCCATCATTGATCGTGTTGGGCCAATTGTGATTGGGGGGTTCAGTTTCAGCGATGGATCAAGATGAACTTCCAGAGGATGTCGTTAAGGTGGAGAAGAAGAAAAGGGCCTAAGTTGATCCTAAGTACAACTAACCCAAATGGTGCCCATCCGGCTTGGACAAGACTCAACGGCGCAAACTGCAGCGGGCAAGACACAAGCAACAAAAGAGGGAAAGGCTGGAGAAGATGAAGGAGGAAATCTTCAGGCCTAAGCAATCAACGAGCCAGAGCGAGCCGGCCAACAGGCTCCCCAAAGGCCAAGTCGGTTCCCAAGACAGCTAAGCCAGTTCCTGGCCATGAACCAGCTAAGCTGGCTGCCCTTCTCCTCGCTGACAAGGCGGCCACCGAATCGGCTAAGCCGGCTACCAAGCCGGCTGAGCCGGTTGCCACCACTACTGCGCCTAGGGATGGCGCAGAGCCGGCTGAGCCAACTCCTGAGTCGGCTAGGCCGGCTCCCTCTGTTCCTGCTGCCCTGGAGAACCCAGGGTCGGCCAGGCCGACTCCTGAGTCGGCTGAGCCAACTCCCGCTGCTCCGGAGGCCTCCGACGCACCTTCGGGTGATTTCGCTGCTACCGTCGCTGCATTAGTAGGTATTGATGTTTCGGAGGTTCCTGAGGAAGAGATGGTGGACTATGAACCTTCGCCGGAAAGGGGAGAAGTCAATGTTATTTATTTATCTTCAGATTATTACATCGTTGGGGATGATTCAACGGCGACGGAGTTCAATTTTGCCATGCAAAGTGCTGTGTTTCGGAAACCTGAGGATTCCGTCAACCATCTCAAGCCACTGCATGTGAAGGGCCATATCAATGGCACACCGGTACACAGCATGTTGGTGGATAGTGGGGCGATCGTGAACTTGATGCCATACACGCTTTACAAGAAGCTTGGTGGCACCGATGAGGAGTTGATCAAGACCAATATGACCATCACTGGTGTTGGAGGTGGAGCTCCTATTCCGGCTAGAGCGTTGCTTCCATGGAGCTCACCGTTGGAAGCAAGACTCTAGCTACAGCTTTCTTCATCGTCGACGTCCAAGGTAGCTATAACTTGATACTTGGGCATGATTGGATTCATGCCAATCGATGTGTTCCTTCTAGCCTGCACCAATGTCTCATTCAGTGGATCGGCGATGAGATTGAGGTGGTGCATGCGGATTCATCGGCTTACGTAGCTACAGCCGATGCTCCTTCGCTCGGGGGGCATGATGGTATTGCTTCTCTTTCTGGTAGAGATATTTCTGATTTTTAGTTTATTAGTGTTACTAAAGAAGGATTTGTGCCTGTGTCATTGAAGCCGATTGATAATCGGCTCAATATCATCATGTAATTTATCAATGGATGCTAATCTAGGATGGTTAAAACATCGTGTTGAACAGTATCGGGCTTCTCAGACCGATGCATGTAAAGCTATTGATGATTTTGATGAGCTCAATAAGTTGGGCCAAGACTTTACGTCGGTCGACCCTTTGGAACAAGTTGACATTGGGGATGGTTCTGTGCCTCGACCGACGTTTGTTAATAAGAACTTAGAAGCTGATTATAAATCTGAATTAATCATGCTTCTCAAGGAATATGCTGATTGCTTTGCATGGAATTACAAAGAGATGCCTGGATTGAGCTGCGAGCTAGTTGAGCATCGGCTCCCCATCAAGGATGGATTCAGGCCTCACAAACAACATCCCCGATGCTTCAATTCTGCTATATACGACCGGATTAAAGAAGAGATTAATCGGTTGTTAGAAGCGGGGTTTATACGTCCATGCAGGTATGCAAATTGGGTCTCTAACATTGTGCCTGTTGAAAAGAAGGATTCAGGCAAGATTCGAGTATGCATTGATTTTAGAGATCTCAATAGAGCAACTTTGAAAGATGAATATCCTATGCCTATAGCTGATATGCTTGTTAATGATGCTTCGGGACATAATGTGCTTAGTTTCCTTGATGGTAATGCTGGTTACAATCAAATATTTATGGCCAAAGATGATATTTCTAAGACAGCCTTCATATGTCCTAGATTCGTTGGGTTGTTTGAGTGGGTTGTGATGACATTTGGATTGAAGAATGCTGGTGCTACCTATCAACGTGCTATGAATTTGATCTTCCATGACTTGCTTGGTGTGATTGTGGAAGTCTATATTGATGATATTGTTATTAAATCGGCTTCTCGAGTTTCTCATTTAGCCGATTTACGACTTGCTTTTGAAAGGATGCGTTGCTATGGGTTTAAGATGAATCCACTCAAATGTGCTTTTGGTGTATCGGCTGGGAAGTTTCTAGGCTTTATTATCCATGATAAAGGCATAGAGATTGATCCAAAGCGAATAGAGAAGATCAAGAAAGTTCAGCCTCCAACATGCAAGAAGGACTTGCAGAAGTTTTTAGGAAAAGTGAACTACTTGAGAGGGTTTATCGCCAACTTGTCTGGGAAGATTATTCCTTTTACCCCATATTGAGAATGAAAGATGAATCTGAATTTACTTGGGGCAAAGCAGAAAGAAGCTTTTGAAAAGATAAAGGAATATCTGTCTACACCACCGATTCTTCGTGCACCAAGAAGAGGAGTTCCATTCAAATTATATATTGCTGCCGAAGAGAGAGTAATCAGGGCTGTTTTGACTCAAGAAGATGAAGGTAAAGAATATGTGATTGCTTACATTGGTCGTCGTCTTCTTGATCCCGAGACAAGGTATGCCCATATTGAAAAGTTGTGTTTATCATTATACTATGCTTGTGCTAAGATGAGACATTATTTATTATCTAGTACATGTGTAGTTGCTTGCCAGGCCGATGTAATCAAACATATGTTATATCGGCCGATCCTTAGTGGAAGGATAGGCAAATGGGCATACGTATTAATCGAATATGACTTGACATTTGAGCCATTAAGAGCCATGAAAGGTCAAGTCCTTGCTGATTTTATTGTTAAGCATGCTATATGTAACACCCTAGGTGTTAGTCACTAGTTAGCAGCAAGATTGGACTTAAACTATATATGTGAGTAGTGATAATGAACTTTCTTTCATATGTCTCACATCACTATCCATCTATAGGGATCACTGGAAAAGTTTCGTGAAGTTTGGAATCAAAGAGCCACATGAAATGATAAACTTTATCTTTGCTTGAAAGGCCCTATCAAGTGTATGAGTATATGGAGATTCAACCAAGTCATACTACCTTGATCAAATAACTCTACATTAACTCTACAACAAAAGTTATGAAGGGTTCATGTTGATCAAATGCCCAGAAAATGCTTCTATATGATGGTTAACTCATTTTGACCTCTAGCGCACTTTTGCTTGACCGTTTAAAAAGTGCAACTTAGAGAGTTTGCATGGCTGTGAACCCTTAATCAAAGTTGTAGAGGATTTTATAAGGAATAAACTTTATTTAAGGGCCAAGTCAAGAAAATGTGTGCAACATGCTCAAAAAGGGTCCGGAAATCAGATTCCAGTGCTGTTTTCAGGGTTCCAAATAATTCGAGTCTGAAATCATGATCACCGAGCTCGACATCTCGCGTTCTCCGAATTTTACTATACAACTTAAGTTTCTCCAAAAATAAAAGTTGGAGATAACTCAGTGGAGAAGAGCATACCAAAAGATGGCATCCATCCGTCTACGTTTGACATGGTTTGACATCCGTTAACGATCGGTATTTAGCTCGCTGACAGCAGCAAGTTCAAGGTTGTTTATCTCCTAAACCATGGCACTTATGACTGGGCGGCCTTAACCAATATTGTAGAGCATCAACAGATCAACAAATTTGCTTCTTGGCCCATTGTCCAGTTCGGCTTGGAGACAGCCCAAAAACGGCCCAAACCGAGCCAACTTTGACGCGCGCCAGGTGTCCGACGGCCGGCTTCACTGGGACGCGCGGCATCCATGCGCGCGCAGCGCGCCCCACTCCCTTGCCACGCGCCCCTGCCGCCTGCTGCAAGATGTGGAGGCCGAGGACGAGCCCTCCATTCAATCCCACACTCCTCTGCCGCTTCCTCGCCTTCCCCTTGCTCTCCCTCGCCGCTGCCCTGTGCGCAGAGAGCGTCGCCGCCATTGACGGCCGGCCAAAGCTCGCTGCCACCATGATACTGCCCCCTTCGAGCCTCCTTCGCCCTAGCTGCTAGCAGCACTACCTTCTCCGTCATCCCGCGAGCTCGGAGCCCTCCTTGCTCGGTCGATTTGTGCACCGGAGAGCGCCGTAGCCATGGACGCCGCCGCCGCAAGCTCCATGGCAGCGCCGTTCCTCCTCCTGCCCTCCTGCGCACTGTCCTGGCCTTGACGTGAACGCCACCAGCTCCGCCGTGCGCCGCTCCTCCGGTCGTCGCGGCACCGCCGGCGAGCCCCAGCCACGAGTAGCCAGCCCCAAGCCATCGCCAGGAGCCGTCCTCAGTCGATCCCTGCCCGTATCCCTCTCTGTTCTACGTACAGAGGAAGAAGAAGGAGTAAGGAAAGGAATAGAAGCTCTTTTGTGGATTTTTATGCAAAGTTCATGACTCACCGCTACAGTGTCAAACAGTACCAGCAGAGCTCGGGTTGAATCTTCTAAAGTCCAGGGGTCCTGATGCAAGTTGTTTGTCTCATATGGTTTTCGTTTTTCTTTTTTTTTCTAGTAACTGGCTGAAAGTTCTATAATTCGTAGTAAATCACAGAAAAATCGTAAAATGGCAAATAAGGACTTTTTAGAATCCCTGTGAGTAGATCTATGCAGTGGAGTAATAATATTGCATGTTTTAGTAGAAAGTTTTTACAGTAAAAAATAGATCTTTAGTATCTAGGGTTTGCTATTGCTAAATTCATATCTCAAGTTTTAGTGCTCCTTTTGGTGTGAAATTTGAATTGTAGTCTACTGATTCTATGTGCGTGCTGTGATAAAAATTTGAGGTTCATTGGATGCAGTTTGATTGAGTTATTGATTTATCTTGCTTGATGCCTAGGAATCGGATTTAATTGAGTAATAATTGAAATAAAAATGTATAAATGGAAAATATGGTTCCACTGCCTTTCTATTATGTTGTTGTGACTTGTGGATACTTATCATGACCATGTATTTACTGAAAGAATTGAGTTTTTGAATTAAGTTGCTCTCACATGTTTAATAGCAATTAAGATTTGTCTTTTTTCATAGAGGTTGTTATACTTATTCAAATGCTATGAAATTTGGATAGTAGACTTTTGGTAATAGATGTAAGCTACTGTAATTTTATTAGAATTTACTGTGTACTTTTAATATGTGTTCCATATATGCTCCTTATTCCACCTAGTTATCTAAATAAATGGAAAAGGGTATGAAAATAATTTATTTAGGAGTGGTCATCATGCTTTTTGGTGTTTATTAAATATATGTTAACTGTTGGTAACATTGGTTATGCTCAGTTTGCAAGTCTCAACATGAGTAATATAATTATTGCTTAGAATCAGCCTTTCTGGACAGTTTGTGAAGCTTTAAGTTTTGCATGATCAAAATGATGTTTTATGAAAAACTTGTGAATATAAAAGTTGTAGATAATTCATGTATCTAGTTGCTGTTAAAATTTAGTGGCATTTGGCTATGTGGTTTGGAAACTACAGCTATGAATGTTTGGGTAACAGTTTTAGTTGCTCTCTGTCTTGTCAGGACCTGATCCTGTACTTGTATCATTTTGACCTGCTAAACTTGTGAATCATGTTTGGATGATTAAAAATGAATTATAGGTAATTTCATAAACTTTCCAGATTATCTTGTTGCAAGTCATTTAGAGTTTCATAACTCTAGATATGATTTAATTACTCAGCTGCTACTCGTATGTCTAGAAATTGATAATTCTAGTTCTAGTTATTTATTTTGTATGTTGATTAGTGTGGCTCATGTCTTCGATGTTGGTTAACTTAATACACCTGAGATCTTGTATATTGGTATTATATTTGATATGTTAGCTATACCAATGTTTGACTTGATTGGGATTAGTTTGCCCTCTAAATGCTCATATCATCGATGTGAATTTGCTTGTCTTGTTTTGTGTATGTGATGCATCATCTATTGCATTTTCATGTATTCATGTACTTGCATCTTGCATCTCATCTAGGTACGCTAGATGAACTACGTGAAGGACGAGATGTGGATGCCAAACCCGAAGACGATGTTTGATGGACTTATCCCGATGATGGACGGAGGTGCTCGCCAAGTGATTACCATCTAACAACACCGACTTGTGTCATATTCCGTGCAAGCACCGAGCATCTACTTACCTATGCTTTCTAACAGTCTAATTATGCTTTCTGATTGTTGCATTAAGTATAGGAGTTGTATGAAACCGTTGATGCATTATATCCTTGCTTTACCATTGAATTACCCACCTTGATATACCCTGCTAGTCTAGGGCGAGTATTATGCTTAGCTTGCTTAGACGGTAGAAGTCGGGTGATTTCCTGTCATCCGCGAGTATAGGTGGTTACTTATGATTGATGGAAGGCTTATGTTGATATCATCTGGTTGATGGTTATGGTTGTGATAAATGGAGACCGGACGGAGTCTTGTGGGGTTGTTAGACCATAGTGATTCCGTCTGTGTCGATTAAGGACCGTACCGTTGTTGTACCGCAAGTCATATTGAATGCATGCCTCACATTTAGCTGGCCGGATAAGCACTTCCAACCGCGAAGCCTAACACTATCCAGGCCGGTTCTCGATCCGTTCGCACCGTATTGGAGATGGATGGGGGACCACAGGGGCGCGAAGAGTAAGTCCGAGGTCCAGCATGGCTGGCTAAGGCAGTCGGGCGGTGGTTCTATGCGAGTCCGCGTACTTGTTTTTCCCGGATACGTGCCACGGTGATCTGTAGCTCACCGACGGGTGAGTGTGGTTTGTGTGAGGAATACCCCCTGAGCTCAGTAGTAATCGATTCGAATCGCCATCGTTCCTGGACAGTGAACACTTTGACTTGAGCTGCAGCATCGTAGTAATGATTATGAAATGTGGTTAATGATGATGATGGGTTAAGCTAGTGTTTATAATTATGGTTACTACTTGCTTGCTTAATCATGACTAATATATTATAATGATGCATAGTATAGGTGCTCACCTAGCATAAATAGGAATGGTTAAGCTGAGCTACCACTTTAAATGTTATTACCGCTTTTATGCAAAAGAGTCAAGCTATCCCCAGATAAAGCCTGTCATACTCCTTGGAGTCTTTATTTTGAGTCAGTCGGGTAAGTCTAGCTGAGTACCTTCTCGTACTCAGGGTTTTTCCCGCTTGTTGTTTGTGCAGACGGACATACCTTCCACGGGTACTGTGCTACCTGTCTTTTCCCAGTGGACTAGAAGACCTTGGGCAAGGTTAATCTTAATATTCTCCCCAACTGCTTTTGATGGATAGACTCTGGACTGGCACTGTATTAATCTTTAAAAATGCGTGAGTTGGGTTGAGCTTTCAAAACTACTTTGCTTTCGCTACTCGGATTTTAAGAACTTGGTTTGTAATAACTTTATTTCCACACTCTGATGTTGTCGAACTATTTGTGAAACGTTGTAACGTGTGAACGGTGACGCTAAACTTGTACGATCTTGGTTGATGATGTTTGGTTTGAAATCCTTCGAGATTTCCGGACTACCGGGTTTATAATGGCTTAAGTGTGACGATTACTTGCTTAGCGAGTGATTTTTCACTTATGCTTTTATAAATTGGTCGGTTCTGTTACACTATAGATCTAGGAAATGAGATTGATTACCTTACTGTTACTCCATGAAAGCTTTATTTTGATGGATCGGTTTATAAGGATGGCCAAGGTGTTGGCATTGTTCTTGTTTCCCCTAACAATGCTGAAATTAAATTATCAAGCCGATTAGATTTTCATTGTACTAACAATCAAGCCGAATATGAAGCTCTCTTGTTTGGCTTGATAATGTTATCTTCTATGGATGTGAAATATGTTGTGGCCTATGGTGATTCCTTGCTAGTGGTACAGCAAGTTGCTGGTGAATTTCAATGTTTAGATGGATCACTAAATGAGCGTCGTGATAAGTGCCTGGATCTTATTGCTACATTTGCCGAATTTCAGATTTGGCATATTCCAAGGCATGCAAATTTTTTAGCCAATCTGCTAGCTCAACAAGCATCGGGTCTTGCTATCAAGGAGTATTATTTTCATATTCAAGAAGGACCGATGTATCAAGATTCAAACTTTTTCTGTGCAGGTGCTCTGGAACCGGCCGAGCCGACTGGGAGTCGGTAGGGCCGGCCAGTCGGCCAAGCCGGCTACTCCAGCCGGCTTAGCTGGTTCCTCGCTTGGGGCAGCCCGACTCACCCAGTCGGCCTAGCCGACTTCCCTGAGGTTGGCTCGGCAATGTCGCTTGATCAAACTCCAAATCGGTCCATTCCACATCACGGTGATGATGTGACCGATTTAGGAGATTGGAGAATTTCTTTGTTGAGATATTTGCAGGATCCCAACTCGAAGGTTGACAAAAGTGTTCGGCGGAGTGCATTCAAATACACTTTGCATAATGGCGAGCTTTACCGGTGAACCGCCGAAGATTTGTTGCTTAAGTGTTTGGGAACTGATCAAGTAAGAGTGGCTATGGGAGAGGTCCATGAAGGCATTTGTGGTACGCATCAATCGGCTCTAAAGATGAAGTGGCTATTACGTCGGGCCGGTTTCTATTGGCCTACTATGATGGCCGATTGTTTTCGATACTACAAGGGATGCGAAGAGTGCCAGAAGTTTGGTAATATTCAGCTTGTGCCGGCTGCAATGCTTCATCCCATCATCAATCCATGGTCTTTTCATGGTTGGGGGCTAGATTTTATTGGCCAGATTCATCCCCCATCTTCAAAGGGACATCACATTGTCTTGGTTGTTACAGATTACTTTACTAAGTGGACTGAGGCAGTCCCATTGAAGAACATGACACATAAAGAGGTGATTGAGTTTATTACTGAGCATATTATTCATAGATTCGGCATTCCTCAAACATTGACAATGGATCAAGGAACATCCTTTATATCCAAGGAAGTAAGAGAGTTTGCCGAATTATTTAAGATAAAGCTTCTCAATTCATCTCCCTACTATGCTCAAGCTAATGGCCAAGCTGAATCTAGCAACAAGACTTTGATCAAGCTCATTAAGAAGAAGATTGAGGATAATCCAAGAAGGTGGCATGAGGTTTTGTCTGAAGCTCTATGGGCACATCGCATATCAAGGCATGGTGCTACAAAGGTTATCCCTTTTGAGTTAGTATATGGTCAAGAGGCCGTGTTACCCGTTGAAGTGAATTTGGATGCATATAGGCTTGCTAAACAAAATGATCTATCTACTGTTATATATCATGATTTGATGATGGACAACATCGATGAGGTGACGGATAAAAGATTAAAGGCTCTTAAGGAGATTGAGAAAGACAAAGCTCGGGTTACCAAAGCTTACAATAAGAAGGTGAAAAGTAAATCTTTCTAAGTTGGAGAGTTGGTTTGGAAGACTATTGCCAATTGGATCGAAAAGCAACAAGTTTGGCAAATGGTCACCTAGTTGGGAGGGTCCTTATAGAGTGATCAAAGTGATATTCGGAAATTCATATCTGCTGGAGACATTGCAAGGTGAAAGTCTCCCAAGAGCAATAAATGGAAGATACTTGAAAAAGCATTTTCCAAGTGTTTGGCAAGAAGCCTAAGTGCTTTCCAAACAATGGCCGATACATGTATCGCCCTTAGAACAAAAATGGCCGATGTATACATCGCCCTTAGTCGCTGGATAGCCGATGAGATGGGTATCGTCGCTATTTGGTTTTAAATTGTGTTTTCAGGTTCATGAATCCTTCACCTGAAAACAGGGGGGCATGTGTTGACAACCAAAATTGACCATTCTTATGAAGTTGTCAAAATGAAAACGGGCTTCACCATTGTGTTCCTCTCGCCGAGAAGGTTGAAAAATATATATGGAACGTTCAATTTGGGGTCCAGATACAAGAGTTATGCTCTCAGAAAGATTGCACGAAGTACTACTGGTACTACCGGTCCGTAAAGATCGGTACTACCGGTGGGTGACGGAGTTTAGCGCAGTTTGGCGCAAAAATGAACTACCGGTACTACCGGTCTTCCACCGGTACTACCGGTAGAGACCAGTACTACCGGTGAAGCCTGACCGGGTTTGGCGAAAAAATGAACTACCGGTACTACCGGTGGGTACCGGTACTACCGGTGGAGCCTGGCCGGTACTACCGGTAGTGCCTGTTCCGAATATAACTTTCAGATCCCGAACTGACTTGTTTCTAAATCGGTTTTGGGTAATCTTTGGACGTGGGAAACTTGGAGATTGAGCCTTGAAGATGTTCAGCGGCATCCTAGTTGTCCTAGGAGAACCTTCGCGTGCATCCCTCCGACGGGTCTTCCCGAGGGGTGTTCCGAAGCCTCGCCGGCGAAGAACGTGCCCTAAATCGGTCCTACCGGTCTCTAGATCGGTTTGATCGATTCCGCTGAGTTCTTGCTGCGTTCTAGGTTGGTTTGCAACCTCTTGGGCGTGCTAGCCCTTTGCTAGTGTGTTGCCTAGATCAATTCTAGTGTCAACAATCGCCATGTATGATTTTAGGTGGTACGAAGGAGAGGGAGGGAACGTGATTAGTGAACGAGGACATTGGCTCGTGAAACTACTACCTCACTGCATCAGCCAGGATTCAATCCCTGGCCTTGCACCTTATTCAGGTGGGAGTCCCTCTTCGGTGACGTTCAAAAAAAGAAACTACTACCTCACGCTAAAACATAGTTCGGACAATACCTGGATTATCATACTTTGTGTTTTAGATATTTATTTGGTGTCTTCCATCCTCCCAAGGTTAGCACCTACTCCCACCATCCTGAAAATAATACATTATGGCTTCTAAGTTTTGTACTAAAGTCTAATGCATTATATGTAGTGTCCATACCCAGATCTAGCAAAACTTGATAAAAACAAACCAAAATTTGAGGCTCCTTAATTGGGTTTAACATAATTATGTATCATTTAATTTCTTTATAGGCTGTCCTAAAATTTTTAAAGTGCATTGTACTACAAGACGAAGGGAGTATGAGGCAATAAAAAGATTAGAACCGCCAGTTACTTGGATTGTATGTCACGTTCCCGTGTACATCACATATTTAGATAGAGTAGGATGACTTTGATAGTAGGAACAAAGAAAATAAAAGTAAAGGGGTATCCAACTACAGACACAAAAATGCTCCCAGCAGTATGCATATATATGTATATGTAGCCAAAAGTTGATGTCGATGCTGATGCTTGATGCAGTAGACTGCCTTACAGCTGACAAAAGTTGCATCTTATCATCCCATGCAAACTGTCAGCATTGTAGCTAAAGCATAGGTATCATGGAAATTATGAGAGTCGTGGTGGGATCTTGTAAACAAGTACTGTCCTATGATTCATGGAAATGAGATTCCTGGTCCAGCACATGAAGTTTAACATTTTGAAATTAAATTTTTTCAGATGACCCAGATGGAAGATCGACCAAAAGCAAAGTTGTAGACCTCGGTGATAGCAATAATTTTGTAGTTGATGACTTTTTCCTTTGAAATCATTTGAGGTCCTAAAAGTATAGCTCAAGTTCTCACAATTTAAAATTCAAATATGTAAAGTGACCTCGGATGATGAAACAACCAAAACCAAGATACCGATTTCAATTTGATCTACAACTTTGTAGTTACTGACTTTTTCATATGAAGTCGTTTAGAGTCCTAAATATTTATTTTAAAATCCTAAAAAGTGAATATTTGGAGGAATGAATTCATTTTAGGAAAAAAGTCTACTTAACCTCCCAAACTATCAAGCGTGGTCTACTTCACCTCCCGAACTATGAAACGGTCTATTTTACCCCCCTCAACTTTCCAAAACCGTCTATTTTACCCTCTAGGAGGGTTTTAACGTGGTTTTGCTACAGTAAAACCAGTTTTCTCTTTTTTTATTTATTTTTTGCTGAATCTTTGAAAAATTATAGTAAATCACATAAAAATTATAAAATAGAAAAACTAATTTTGTTGGACTCCACATTAGTATATCTATACAATGAATATATAATATGATATGCTTTAGTACAAAGTTTTTGCTATAAAAATTTGGATTTGTTCACTGTAAACCTACAATAAAAACTTTGTACTAAAGCATATCATATTATATATTCACTGTGTAGATATACTCATGTAGAGTCCAATAAAATTGGATTTTCCATTTTATGATTTTTCTATGATTTACTATGATTTTTCAAAGATTCAGCAAAAATAAATAAAAAAGAGAAAACCGGTTTTACTATAGCAAAACCATGTTAAAAACCTCCTGGGGGGTAAAATAGACGGTTTTGAAAAGTTGAGGAGGTAAAAGACTGTTTCATAGTTCGGGGGGTAAAGTAAACCACGTAGTTCGGGGGGGTTAAGTAGACTTTTTCCTTTTAAAATCCTAAAGAGTGAATTAGGGGAATGAATATGTCATATAGATATAGGTGACTTAACTAGGGGTGGAATGGTTAGAGCAGCTACGTGCACGAACATAGGTCTAAGGTTTGAATCCAACCGCCATGCAGCGCATGAATTTTGGCATGTAAAATTGCATGACTTGTGACTTGTTACTGTGAACCAATTTTAGGATTTCTGGAAATTCTAATAACCGCCGGTGGTGATGACCATTCTTATCACAAACGACTTTCACCGTCGAGTTGCTAAAACCGGTGGCGATAAGTGGTTTGGATGAACATTCTATTGTAGTATATTGGCAGTGGTCCATAAGTTCTTTGATAGTAGGAACAAAGAAAACAAAAGTAAAGGGGTATCCAACTACAGACACAAAAAATGCTCCCAGCAGTATGCATATATATGTATATGTAACATAAAGCTGATGTTGATGCTGATGCCTGATGCCGTAGACTGCCTTACAGCTGACAAAAAAGTTTCATTGATATGATCTCGTGCAAGCTATCAGTATTGTTGCTAAAGCATAGGTACTATGGAAATTATGAGAGTCGTGGTCCTGTGCTGGTGTCCTTCCTTTGGCGAAGAGAAGAGAAGAAAAATGGATCAAATACCATAGAGAGAGAGACGGAGAAAGGGATCTTGTAAACAAAGACTGTCCTATGATTCATGGAAATGAGATTCCTGGTCCAGCACATGAAGTTTAACATTTTGAAATTAAAATTTTCCAGATGACTCAGATAGAAGATCGACCAAAAGCAAAGTTGTAGAACTCGTGATAGCAATAACTTTGTACCTGATGACTTTGTCATTTGAAATCGTTTGAGGTCCCAAAAGTATAGCTCAAGTTCTCACAATTTAAAATTCAAATATGTAAAGTGACCTAGGATGATGAAACAACCAAAAAACCAAGACACCGATTTCAATTTGATCTACAATTTTGTAGTTAATGACTTTTTCATATGAAGTCGTTTAGAGTCCTAAATATTCATTTTAAAATCCTAAAAAGTGAATATTAGGAGGAATGAATTCATTTTAGAAAAAAAAGTCTACTTAACCTCCCGAACTATCAAGCGTGGTCTACTTCACCTCCCGAACTATGAAACGGTCTATTTTACCCCCCCTTCAACTTTCTAAAACCGTCTATTTTACCCCCTAGGAGGGTTTTAACGTGGTTTTGCTACAGTAACACCAGTTTTCTCTTTTTTATTTATTTTTGCTGAATCTTTGAAAAATTATAGTAAATCACATAAAAATTATAAAATAGAAAAACTAATTTTGTTGGACTCCACATAAGTATATCTATACAATGAACATATAATATGATATGCTTTAG
The DNA here is from genome assembly GCA_015844335.1 of Chrysopogon serrulatus. Lineage (NCBI taxonomy): Eukaryota > Viridiplantae > Streptophyta > Magnoliopsida > Poales > Poaceae > Chrysopogon > Chrysopogon serrulatus. Next base: position 430,216 of record JADLZL010003294.1, on the reverse strand, counting down.
TACAAAGTTTTTGCTATAAAAAATTTGGATTTGTTCACTGTAAACCTACAATAAAAACTTCGTACTAAAGCATATCATATTATATATTCACTGTGTAGATATACTCATGTAGAGTCCAATAAAATTGGATTTTCCATTTTATGATTTTTCTATGATTTACTATGATTTTTTGAAGATTCAGCAAAAATAAATAAAAAAGAGAAAACCGGTTTTACTATAGCAAAACCACGTTAAAAACCTCCTGGGGGGTAAAATAGACGGTTTTAAAAAGTTGAGGGGGTAAAATAGACCGTTTCATAGTTCGGGGGTGAAGTAGACCACGTAGTTCGGGGGTTAAGTAGACTTTTTCCTTTTAAAATCTAAAGAGTGAATTAGGGGAATGAATATGCCATATAGATACTGGTGACTTAACTAGGGGTGGAATGGTTAGAGCAGCTACGTGCACGGACATAGGTCTAAGGTTTGAATCCAACCGCCATGCAGCGCATGAATTTTGGCATGTAAAATTGCATGACTTGTGACTTGTTACTGTGAACCAATTTTAGGATTTCTGGAAATTCTAATAACCGCCGGTGGTGATGACCATTCTTATCACAAACGACTTTCACCGTCGAGTTGCTAAAACCGGTGGCGATAAGTGGTTTGGACGAACATTCTATTGTAGTATATTGGCAGTGGTCCATAAGTTCTTTGATAGTAGGAACAAAGAAAACAAAAGTAAAGGGGTATCCAACTACAGACACAAAAAATGCTCCCAGCAGTATGCATATATATGTATATGTAACATAAAGCTGATGTTGATGCTGATGCCTGATGCCGTAGACTGCCTTACAGCTGACAAAAGTTTCATTGATATGATCTCGTGCAAGCTATCAGTATTGTTGCTAAAGCATAGGTACTATGGAAATTATGAGAGTCGTGGTCCTGTGCTGGTGTCCTTCCTTTGGCGAAGAGAAGAGAAGAAAATGGATCAAATACCATAGAGAGAGAGACGGAGAAAGGGATCTTGTAAACAAAGACTGTCCTATGATTCATGGAAATGAGATTCCTGGTCCAGCACATGAAGTTTAACATTTTGAAATTAAAATTTTCCAGATGACTCAGATAGAAGATCGACCAAAAGCAAAGTTGTAGAACTCGTGATAGCAATAACTTTGTACCTGATGACTTTGTCATTTGAAATCGTTTGAGGTCCCAAAAGTATAGCTCAAGTTCTCACAATTTAAAATTCAAATATGTAAAGTGACCTAGGATGATGAAACAACCAAAACCAAGACACCGATTTCAATTTGATCTACAATTTTGTAGTTAATGACTTTTTCATATGAAGTCGTTTAGAGTCCTAAATATTCATTTTAAAATCCTAAAAAGTGAATATTAGGAGGAATGAATTCATTTTAGAAAAAAAGTCTACTTAACCTCCCGAACTATCAAGCGTGGTCTACTTCACCTCCCGAACTATGAAACGGTCTATTTTACCCCCCTTCAACTTTCTAAAACCGTCTATTTTACCCCCTAGGAGGGTTTTTAACGTGGTTTTTGCTACAGTAAAACCAGTTTTCTCTTTTTATTTATTTTTGCTGAATCTTTGAAAAATTATAGTAAATCACATAAAAATTATAAAATAGAAAAACTAATTTTGTTGGACTCCACATAAGTATATCTATACAATGAACATATAATATGATATGCTTTAGTACAAAGTTTTTGCTATAAAAAATTTGGATTTGTTCACTTGTAAACCTACAATAAAAAAACTTCGTACTAAAGCATATCATATTATATATTCACTGTGTAGATATACTCATGTAGAGTCCAATAAAATTGGATTTTCCATTTTATGATTTTTCTATGATTTACTATGATTTTTTTGAAGATTCAGCAAAAAAATAAATAAAAAGAGAAAACCGGTTTTACTATAGCAAAACCACGTTAAAAACCTCCTGGGGGGTAAAATAGACGGTTTTAAAAAGTTGAGGGGGTAAAATAGACCGTTTCATAGTTCGGGGGGGTGAAGTAGACCACGTAGTTCGGGGGGGTTAAGTAGACTTTTTCCTTTTAAAATCCTAAAGAGTGAATTAGGGGAATGAATATGCCATATAGATACAGGTGACTTAACTAGGGGTGGAATGGTTAGAGCAGCTACGTGCACGGACATAGGTCTAAGGTTTGAATCCAACCGCCATGCAGCGCATGAATTTTGGCATGTAAAATTGCATGACTTGTGACTTGTTACTGTGAACCAATTTTAGGATTTCTGGAAATTCTAATAACCGCCGGTGGTGATGACCATTCTTATCACAAACGACTTTCACCGTCGAGTTGCTAAAACCGGTGGCGATAAGTGGTTTGGACGAACATTCTATTGTAGTATATTGGCAGTGGTCCATAAGTTCTTTGATAGTAGGAACAAAGAAAACAAAAGTAAAGGGGTATCCAACTACAGACACAAAAAATGCTCCCAGCAGTATGCATATATATGTATATGTAACATAAAGCTGATGTTGATGCTGATGCCTGATGCCGTAGACTGCCTTACAGCTGACAAAAGTTTCATTGATATGATCTCGTGCAAGCTATCAGTATTGTTGCTAAAGCATAGGTACTATGGAAATTATGAGAGTCGTGGTCCTGTGCTGGTGTCCTTCCTTTGGCGAAGAGAAGAGAAGAAAATGGATCAAATACCATAGAGAGAGAGACGGAGAAAGGGATCTTGTAAACAAAGACTGTCCTATGATTCATGGAAATGAGATTCCTGGTCCAGCACATGAAGTTTAACATTTTGAAATTAAAATTTTCCAGATGACTCAGATAGAAGATCGACCAAAAGCAAAGTTGTAGAACTCGTGATAGCAATAACTTTGTACCTGATGACTTTTTCATTTGAAATCGTTTGAGGTCCTAAAAGTATAGCTCAAGTTCTCACAATTTAAAATTCAAATATGTAAAGTGACCTCGGATGATGAAACAACCAAAACCAAGATACCGATCTCAATTTGATCTACAACTTTGTAGTTAATGACTTTTTCATTTGAAGTCGTTTAGAGTCCTAAATATTCATTTTAAAATCCTAAAATGTGAATATTAGGAGGAATGAATTCATTTTAAAATCCTAAAAAGTGAATTAGGGGAATGAATATGCCATATAGATACAGGTGACTTAACTAGGGGTGGAGTGGTTAGAGCAGCTACATGCGCGGACATAGGTCTAAGGTTTGAATCCAACCGCCATGCAACGCATAAATTTTCGCATGTAAAATTGCATGACTTGTGACTTGTTACTGTGAACCAATTTTAGGATTTCTGGAAATTCTAATAACCGCCGGTGGTGATGACCATTCTTATCACAAACGAATTTCACCGTCGAGTTGCTAAAACCGGTGGTGATGAGGGGTTTGGATGAACATTCTATAGTAGTATATTGGTAGTGGTCCATAAGTTCTTTGATAGTAGGAACAAAGAAAATAAAAAAAGTAAAGGGGTATCCAATTACAGACACAAAAATGCTCCCAGCAGTATGCATATATATGTATATGTAACCTAAAGCTGATGTCGATTCTGATGCCTGATGCCGTAGACTGCCTTACAGCTGACAAAAGTTTCATCGATATGATCTCGTGCAAGCTGTCAGCATTGTTACTAAAGCATAGATACTATGGAAATTATGAGAGTCGTGGTCCTGTACTGGTGTCCTTCCTTTGGCGAAGAGAAGAGAAGAAAATGGATCAGATACCATAGAGAGAGACGGAGAAAGGGATCTTGTAAACAAAGACTGTCCTATGATTCATGGAAATGAGATTCCTGGTCCAGCACATGAAGTTTAACATTTTGAAATTAAAATTTTTCAGATGACTCAGATAGAAGATCGACCAAAAGCAAAGTTGTAGACCTCGGTGATAGCAATAATTTTGTGGTTAATGACTTTTTCATTTAAAATCGTTTGAGGTCCTAAAAGTATAGCTCAAATTCTCACAATTTAAAATTCAAATATGTAAAGTGACCTCAGATGATGAAACAACCAAAACCAAGATACCGATCTCAATTCGATCTACAACTTTGTAGTTAATGACTTTTTCATTTGAAGTCGTTTGGAGTCCCAAATGTTCATTTTAAAATCCTAAAATGTGAATATTAGGAGGAATGAATTCATTTTAAAATCCTAAAAAGTGAATTAGGGGAATGAATATGCCATATAGATACAGGTGACTTAACAAGGGGTGGAGTGGTTAGAGCAGTTACGTGCACGGACATAGGTCTAAGGTTTGAATCCAACCGCCATGCAGCGCTTGAATTTTCACATGTAAAATTGCATGACTTGTGACTTGTTACTGTGAACCAATTTTAGGATTTCTGGAAATTCTAAAAACCGCCGGTGGTGATGACCATTCTTATCACAAACAACTTTCACTTTTGAGTTGCTAAAACCGGCGGTGATAAGGGGTTTGGATGAACATTCTATAGTAGTATATTGGTAGTGGTCCATAAATTCTCCCTGGAATTAGCCTATCATACAGTAAGTTTCTTATACCTAGATTCTTATTGACGCCAACAGTGGGTGGAAGCCAACTTTGATGCAAAATGGTTGAAATAATTTGTCACAACAAACATGGCCTTTATTCCATGTGACCAGGGATTGTGTTGTACCGAACTACTCCCTCTGTCCCAGGATATAAGGCACGCACGTATTTCAAAAGTATATATGTATTCCCAAAATTATATGTACTGCCTCCATCCTGAAATATAGTGCATTGTATGGCTTCTAAATTTTATACGGAAATATGGTGTATTCTCCATAATACTATACCAAGATTTAGCAAAACTTGTTAAAAATGAAACCATAATTTGAGGAGAAACTCTTTATTTGTGTTTAATCCATGGATAAAATGTGCCATTTGAGTGTTCATGGTCCCATGTACATCCACATATTTAGATAGAGTAGGATGACTTTGATAGTAGGGACAAGAAAATAAAAGTAAAGGGGTATATATGTATATATCCAACTACAAACACAAAAATGATCCCAGCAGTATGCATGTAACCTACTAAAGCTGATGTATGCATGTAACCTACTAAAGTTGATGTCGATGCTGATGCCGCAAACTGCCTTACAGCTGTCAAAAGTTGCATCGATATTATCTTTAGTGCAGATTGTGAGCAGGTTGGTGTTAAAGCATACTCTTCCTTTGGCAAAGAGGAGAGAAGAAAATGGATCAGATACCAAAGAGAGAGACAGAGAAAAGGATCTTGTAAACAAAGACTGTCCTATGACTCATGAAAATGAGACTCCTGGTCCATCACAGCACGTTCTTCCTTTGTCAAATTAAAGAGAGAACAAAAGAAAATGGAATAAGTACCAAAGAGAAAGACAGAGAAAAAGGAATACAGTATGTATAAATAAAGACTGTTGATGATCCAGAAGAGCACATGGCTAATATATTCTCCAAAGGAAACTTTTTTTTAGCAGAACCAAAGGAAAAAGGAGGCCAATGCCACAAACGAAATTACATTTTCCATTTGCCTCTCTATCCTCTCTTGTCCCTTGTGAGATCTGCTCTAGTAGCATGGAGCCATAGACCTCCTGAAATCTTGTTGTAAACTTGGGCTGCCTGGGCGGCCCAAGTTGGAGTTCACCTGGACCGCTGGAGGGCTGGTCCAATTTGGCCACGACGGATGAAGGAGTAAGCCTCAACAAGCCTTTGGAGATCAGTGTGGTCGGATCTTCCCAAAACCCTCACGGCCCGCAGGCTGCATTTTGTGTTGGCCCATGGTACAATACGCTAATAAATAGATTGAGGATATCTTCCTTTGGATACACATTATGCTCTCTCAGGGCTAATTACTAAAGTTTGAGCACATGAAAAATTTATTTTTAGTTGAGCTCATTTCTAAATATTTTCTTTGTCATTATGATAATAGATTGCTATCTAATTTTACAATTCTTAGAAATTACGTATAGGTAAAGTACTTAGAGAGAGGCACGGAGGTGGAGAAGACTAGCATGGGCATTCAAGCTAAGAAAGCTAAGGAGATAAGCTTTTCAATTACACCGGCCTCATGTCAAAATTTCTTACAAGTCAACATTAATCGTCAAAATAAGTGGACATATAGAATTTGTCAAGGTGCCGCATTACCGTCGTTTAGGCGTTGAGCTATGTATCGTATCTATCCAAGTCCATCAGGGACATGTCCAAGGGTTCTTGGTTGCCCCTAATACTATATATTCACTAGTCACGCCCAAGCCAGGGATTGAGATTTCTTAGATTATAGGGTTTATAGATCGCTCGTTTGTGATATTTTTTAGATCACTGCTGTCCAAACCCCATTACCCAACTTGGTCGCCCCTGGGATCAAAGTCTGTTGACAACAACATTGAGAAAAGTTTGTTTTCTAGGTTAGCACCTCTCGTCTCAAAAATCGGCATATATGATTTTAATTGGTACAAGGGGAGAGAGACCGAAATTGATTAGTGGGCGTTGCTAGGGTACATCTTTTATCTACAAAGGAGATAAGATCTCAAATAAATCTGAGCCGTTGATTTTTTTTAGATTTTATAAATTACTTGATAAATTAGAAAATCCAGGAAAATCTCCCTACTCCTCTAATGACGGGAGAAAAAATCTCCGTGAAAAACACCCGCTAACATCCCGACTCCTCTAATCACAGGTGCGGGATTCCTTAATTTCTAACAAATTATTCATTAATCTAACACATGTTTATTTCCCGCTCATCTGACACGTTCAGGCTAATCACGACACAAGCTAACGTACACTAACCACGTACACACATGTATGCACTCTAACCACGTACAGACACCTACATACTCTAACCACATACACACACGTACGTACACTCTAATAACGTACGCACGTGCAAACTATAACCATGCATGTTATTCGCGTATACACGTGACCATGCTCACGCACACATACACATTGTTTACGTACACGTACACACATGGGCTATTCATATGTACATGCTAATCACACACATGTCTAAAAGGATTTCGGTGCATGCTGTCAATCACACACGGTAATCACACACGCATAAAAATGTATCGAAGTCAAAAGATACAAAATCAAAAAAAGATTTACCATGCATATCAATCAAATCTAGTAAAAAGATTTTTTATCTCCAAACTATCCTTATTTATCCTATTTTATAAATAAAAATAAATAAATATATATTTCATTTATTACCTCTTAGGAGGTAAAAGGTAATCGTGACCGTCGGATCAAAACAAATGAACAGCTCACAGTCATTTGGATGTACCGCAGCAAAGCCCTTGATTAGTGAGCAAGATCAGCTCGTGAACTACTACCTCACGCGAAAACGTGGGACAATTCTTACACTGTTGTACTATGTCTTTTGGACATTTATTTGGTAGCTTCCATGGATTCAAGGTTAGTAGGTACTCTGTCCATTCTAAAGTGTAATACATTTTAGCTTTTCTAGATACATAATTACGAGTTGAGAGAGGCGACTCGAGGGCAACTCTGCCTCAGCTCCGGCGTGATCTCCAACGAGCCTGGGCATCATCGGCACCAGAAAAGTAGGAGAAAGTCTTCGCCTACCTCCGCTCCATCGTTCTATCCGTAAGTTCCCTCCCGCTGGGGTCTCTCGGAGTAGGAGTGAGCCTTTTTTGTGCAATTGCATTCTGCTGTGGTATTCCTCGTTGGGGTCCCCCGCAGGGGCCCTTTTTGGGGCTCTGTTCCTAGACGTTTGCTCCTACGTACGTGGCCATGGGGTGCCTATGGAGGGGATGGAGTCGTGTTGTGCCCTGTGCGCGAGGGTCGCAACAGTTTTCTGCACTACTGACGACGCCTTCCTTTGTGATGTCTGCGATGAGCGTGTTCACTGTGTGAATGTGTTGGCCCAGCAACATCAGAGGACTCGCTGTCAGAATGCGATTCCGTCTAACCTGGCGAGAGTGTACTCTGCTAGGGGAGGATTCGATTGAGGTGATTGATGTTGGTTGGGGAACCCTTGCAATCAGAGATGATGTTGTTCATCCGCAATGTAGTTGTGAGAAGAAAGCTCTATTGGAAGAGTCTGATGCAAATGGGTGTCTGCATGACGATGATTGGCCTATTCTGTCTCATGAGAACAGAATTCGACATCCTCTGTCCATGGGTGGGAATTCCAGAGGAAAGAATCTGAATAAGCCTGTTTCATCGTGGGAAATCAAGTAGATTAATAGACAGCGTGAACAAGCTGCTGAGCTGGACAGCGTGAACAAGCTGCAGCTGAAATAAAACATCTGTTCAACACACATGAGCAAGAATTCAGTAATGATCGACTTGAGGGGTTTGGAAGAGTTTTGCAGGAAATTGGATGATGCTTTGGCTAAAATGGATCACATTCCACAGAAGGGATTAGCCAAACAAAGGAGTGACAGTGAACACAAGTTTGAAGAGGAAGCTGGTGATAAAGGATTTGGATTTGGATCGGGTCAGGGGCTGATCCATGCTAGCCTATATGACCATTCCTGGAAACTCACTAGGCCCAGATGGGTTTGGATATCCAAAGCTAGCAACCTACAGGTGTTGACATTTTTTAGCATCACTACTAAAGATGTGACCCTTAGCAACAATATTAGAAATATTTATTGGTATTTTAGTGTGTTTTAAAAATAAGAAAATCTGTAAGTGTATAGAAATGCCATTGTAGCACTTCACCGGGAATATTTCAGGTATCATTATTTATATTTTTACCACTAGAAGGTGCATTGGCAAAGAAAGGATTGATAAATAATTACTTATGATACAATCATTACAATACACTTACATCTAAACAGGGGTAAGTCAGAGATAAAAATGCATATGATAAGCGTATGACAATTCAGAGAGAGAAATAAATAAATGTAGCATAGTCAAGTTTGATAAAGATTGATTAGAGAAAGATTCTTAAGTTATTTCTATTCATCAAGTCAAAGAATACATTATAAACACATATATTCTGCAGCCATAGTTAACTCTCTGTCAATGCATATGGGACATCTTTCAAAAGCAACATAGTAAAATATACTATCTCCTTCGGGACTGCGTCCTACTAGTACTATAGACGGGAGGTGGACTACAGAAGATCAACAAGACCGTCACCCAACATAGACATTACTATGTCTAAGCACCACGCTTACACAAAGTCTGCTACCTAGCCTCATCGATTTAAAGCCAAGTGCTCTGTGGTCCATATGCATATACTTAAAGAAAACTATAACCATATCATCATACATATAGTAAACTAAGATTATTGAACATAGAAACATAATATAGATAAAAATCAAAGCCATAACAAGATAAAAAGTGAGGGATACAATGGATATACCAAGTCTTCTAGAGACAAATCTAGAATCCTGAAAGGTAGCCAACTCTCACTCAAATCTTTATGTAGTTAAGCTATACAAATAACCTAATGAGAGCCTCTCTCTTCTCCTCTGAATTGAACCTCTGAATGAATCAGCAATGACTCCCTGGAGGGGTTTGGGGCTCCTTATATAGGGGGATGGAGTTGCGGTCAAGTAATCGCCATGTCATCGATGTGTGGCAACATCAATTCGCGTCCCTTCGATCAAACCGACCTAAACAAATGGTGGAGATTGCTCATCAATAACGGTGGAAGGAATCAGGCGCCAACAAGTGGCCCTAGGGTTCGGCCGACTGACAGGTGGGGTCGGCTGACCCTACACTGGCCCCCTTTCGACGTGGAAGTCGTCCCCTTGTTAGATATGACTGTTTGGTGGACCTGGGTGTCAGTCCCATTGCGAATAAATGTGATTTGTGAAAGTGTGGCCTGCTTGGTCTATTTTCTGATTAAATTCTCCTGCATTTATGAAATCACTAAAACTTATAGAAATAATCAATTTAAACCCCTACTTCTATGTTGGTGATTCATTTCAAGGATGTTTGCATATTAAATTGATGGTTTATAATTAACAGTAGTGACCGTCAATAAGCTCCCCCAAGCTTAACCTTTACTAGTCCCTAAGTAAAGTTAAGTGTAAAAACATTGAATCAGGAGTTGCTACTATGCTTCATATTTCAAGAGTACCGAATGTTCAACAAAATATTTGTGCCTTGAAAGGAAAAAATTGGCAATATTGAAAATTCACCCATATTACCTTAGTCCTTCATGGGGCATATGGCTTTTTCCTTTGTCTTGAGCGGTTGAAAGACACAACAGATATTGACTTTTACACTACTTTTCTTATTCCGCACAAGTTTCATATAGGAGGTTTTTGCACATTTTCAAGAAAAAAACTTAATGTTCCTCGAATGGTACTCTCAATCGCTCAATAGTCTATGATTTCTTTTGCAAGGAATAACTTGTTGTGCCTTTCTCTCATATCTCTCTTTTATATGGTATTTTTGGATTTTCACCAAGGCATATTTGGAGTTGCTTTCTTTTTCATCCTACTTCTATATGGCTTATGTAGAGCTTTAGGTAGGGTATAAAAGATGTAGCATATTTTTTATATATATTTTGTAAAGTTAAATCCTAGATCTAAGGAGAGAAATATTATACTTTTAGATCTAAATGTGCATATGTGTGGATAATTGGTGGATATATATATATATATAGTAGCTGGCGTAGCTCAATGGTAGAGCCTCCGGTTTGGGATGGTTCTGGGCACACATTCGATCCCCTTGTGAAGCAAATGTTTTGCTTTTTTTATATTGCACAGAGTATGTGACGTGGGTTCTGTCTTCCCCCCGACCGCGGACCCCATGGAGCCACCTGTCGCGCGCCCGTTGGGCAGCTAGCACCAGCGCTGTCCGGGCCAGGTACCCCCTCGCGCACGTGACCAGAGACACGGAGCGCTGAGCGATACACCTTGGTTTGTGAACGATACTGCGACAATTAGGCCCTGTTTGGTTCACGGGAGGTTCACGGGAAGATCGTAGGAAGACTAAAGGAATCGAATTTCTATAGAATTCTATACCGTAGCAGCGTTTGGAATAAAGGAAGAGACCCAAACCGTTCCAGAGGAAGGGCAATAAAACCTGCAGTTTTAGAGGAATGAAAAAATGAGCTCTGAGCTCATGAGAAGATTTCCTATGGCTCATGCGCACTCACACACTAATCTACGGACTTGCATGCACAGCCATGTGCTACTCCTTTTGTCCCTGCTTGCATGCACAGCCATGTTCAAGACACAATCATTTTCTTTAATAACTGATATATGTCGAGTATTTAGCTCCTATTTGATACAGACAACTGTGTTTAGCATAAACCAATAGATTTTGATGCTATTAATATTCCTGTGTTCCAAACACTCATTTATATCGAATTTCTGTATTTTTCAATCCTCTGTTTTGCACCTCTATTCCTTTCCTATTCCTTGGTTTCCTTTTATTCCTGTATTTTATGTCCCTGCATTCCAAACAGAGCCTTAGCATGCAAGATTGCATTAGAGATAAGAAACTGATATTATTCTACTGGCCGGCCCTGGAGACGGCCAAGCGGGGCGGCCGCCCCGGGCCCCCAACTCCAGCCACCCTAGGTATGTACACAACACAGGCACCAATCATGGCTTATCAGCCTACCCTAAGGCTGGACAAAAAACTCCAAGCTCGTTAGCTCGTTCGGCTCGTGGCTGACTCGGCTCGGCTCGGACCAAGATTTTAGCTCGTTAGCTATAACGAGCCAACTCAAGCTAGCTTGGAAGCCGCTCACGAGCCAAACGAGCTAGGCTTTAAGGAATAAAGTGACATTAGTTTTGTATTATTTCATGTCTTCCACTTTGCTATTGATTAATGACTGGTTTGTTCCTTATAAACTTGGGATTATTATGACTTTATTATTTTATTTTTAATCGATGTGTGGATACTCATAGACCGCATTATGTATGCTATAGAGTATAGATCATAGATGTATAGTGTAATACTATAGAATGTTATTATACTTGATATATGTTAGCTAATTTTTTATTCAATTTAAGGCTGTTTGATGTATTACTTTTATGTTATTACTATTCTCAAACTTTTGATAAATGCAAATATTATATTTTGTATATTTTTTATACCTGGCTTATAAGCTTAACGAGCCAACTTGAGCTTTTAAACGAGCTGAACCAAGCTAGCTTGTTATTTTACTGAGCCAGAACAAGCCGAGGTAAGCTAAGCCAGCTCGTTATCCAGCTCTAGGCTGCCTAAGGGCGCAGTTGGCATCTGCGGCCGCAAGAAGCTATCCCCACCCGGCGAGCAGACGGTCAACAAAGCCCGATGCCAGTGCCAGCATGCTCTGGAATTGAACGTGATTACATATTTGTATTGGATGAGTTTGACTGATTGCAGGAGTGCCCTCACCGCTATAGCATTGAAGCATAATGCGTAATCGCTGATTCTTTGCTTGTGCTCCATTAAAATTAGGGTGCAACTATACAGAAAATTATTAATTTTAGATCTAAGTGAATGTAAATTATTGGATTGGTGTTAATTTTTTGAGCTAATTCGTTCTCTAGATTTTAACAAGTATCATGTCATCAAGAAAGTAGGCTTCCGGCAACGAGAAAAGAAAAAAAAGAAAACACGGGTAGATGAGTTGATACAATCACAAAGAGCATTTATCCATAAGTTTTTAAGCTAATTTATATGTAACATTGCATATGTCTTCTTACAAATGTACGTGAAGGGCCTCAGAGTTTGGTTTCGCCCCGGATCCCAAAAAACTCAGGACCGGTCCATGTTAGGTAATTTTTAAAATGTGCATACTCTCTCTGTTTAGATGTTTGTCCTCCACATGAATGATTATTCTCCATTTAGATATTATATCCGCATGAGCGATACATCTAAAGTACAGACTCATATAGCTTATAATTATCTATTGAATTGCCAATGGTTCCACGGACCAGATGTTCGGGAGATCTGGATGGCACCCTTTCGTGCAGGGTTCGAGCCCTCACGGGTGCGCTCGTTCGCCAGCCAGAGGTAAAAAGATTCTCTCGTCTGTCCCGTGTTTTCCAAAGCACGGGTAAATAGACCGGCCTACTCACAAGGTAACGGGCCTTTATGTGAGAACGGGACATAGGGTTCGGGGGTTTTCTCGGCCTGCGTAAGAAGTCTTCTATCCTAAGCACAAAATTGCAAAGGCTGTCCGAGTTTTTTTTAATTATCCATTGAATTGAATTGAGTTCCAAATTCGATTGAGCCACGTATATAATTTAAAAAAGCCAAGCGCACTCCAAATCGCTCGTGCCTCTAGTAGTATACGATATGCACCAATTTAAATAAAACATCATCTCAGAAGGGTATGGAGAAGTTTATACGTGCTTGACTAATTTATTTAGAAATATTGAAAATCAATTAATTTTAGGAAATCCTTTGTAGGCAAATGACCAAGTGATATTATGAAGACTTATGATGCATTGGCATTCTTATGATGCATTGGAATTCGTCCCAGTTCGAAAACCGTTCATCACAAATGAATATTTTTGGGCCCACATAAACACGTCGAATAGACAAAAGGACCGTGCTCTATTTGTGATGAATTTACTTTTGTCATAGTTCGTAAATCGTTCGTCATAGATATGTAATTACTTCAATGATGAAGTTCTGATCATCACCAGTTCTAACCCATTTTGTCATAAGCGAGGACGATCGCTGCGGGGTGATCTCGTGACGAAACACTATATTGTCCAATGATGATTTTTTGTGACGATATCTGATTTTGTCACAAATAGGCATCGCCAGAGGATCGTCCCTAATGATCTATGACGTAAAAAAAACCAAATTGTCATAGAAAAACGATCTTCTATGATAGTTTAAAAATTCGTCATTAAAATTTTCATCATAGATGTCTAGATTTTTACCAAAGGATCACCCATGTACTCTTGCTCTTCTATGTGCCCAATGCAAGCCGCCCATAGTCCGTTCTCGGTCTTGATTCTTCAATTCAAGTCTTCTCATCCATTTTTCATTGATTTTAGTCCCTTCCGCACGGACTCATCGTGTTGACATATCGCATGTTGACCACCTCACCACACTCAACACATGCGCATTCACAAGCTAAGAGACACATATACTAGCAAACGTGCTCGTGCATTGCAACAGAATGTACACTTTTTTACACAATTACCTAAATGTCGTGGTGCTTCAATAGAACATACACCTTGTTATGTGATTACTTGAATGGCTTGTGGCTTAGAGATATATGTAACATCAGAGATATATGTAACATTCACGTCACTGTTTTACTATGCATTAGAATTAGATTATATACCATCGTTAGATGTACAACAAGACATAATTCTAACTCGTATGAACATGAGTCATGAGTCCGAGTCAAATACGAATTATGAGAACCGAAACGATACTTTCCAAAGTAAAAAACAATGGCCGTAAAATCACTTTGTTATTTAAAATTAGATATAGGTATATAGATTCGATAACAAATTGATCACGGTTCATGTTTTGGTTTATTAGATCTTTGGCTAATCCAAGTTTCAACAAGAGTTTTATTCCTAATTTGAACCACCAAATTTAGTGGTGAAAATATTTATTTCTTATGATTAGGACAGCATCAACGAGGCGCCTGTTGACTTCATCAATCTCGTCTTGATAATTTGCTGGCACAGTCTTCGAAGGTGCTCATATAGGTGAGTTTGTTTGCGTGTATTCATAGGTGTGAGTGTACGCATGTTGCAAGCTGTACTGTGTAATCTAAAAAAGAGTTTAAAGACCCATAATATTGTATTTATCATTTGCTTTTATCTTCATATAGCAAATAATGAATTACTAGTAAATATGCCGTGTGTTGCTACGAGTAAATATTTTTTTCTCCCTACGTCATTATTTGTAACTTGTTTTTATTTTATATGACTTAGTTTCGGCATGTTTTTTGAAGTTATGCAACAGTAAACATGTACTCCTTCCATACCTGATAAAAGTGATTCCTGGAAATTGTGTCAGTCAAACTTTTTTAACTTTGACCAACTTTATAGAAAAGAGCAATAACATTTATGATATAAAATAAATATATTATAAAAATATATTCTATGATAAATCTAATGATATTAATTTGATAACATAAATATTAATGTTTTTTTTCTAGAAATTCAATTAAAATTTAAAAATTTTGACTTATAACAACTCTAGAAATCACTTCTTTTAGAGATAGAGGGAGTATTACAATTAATTTTTTTAATTTTTTCAGTGCTCACTTTCCACTTTTTTTTTGCCATTGGTTTTTGAAGTTGAACTCAGCGCACAGCCATTTTCCATGGCCTTTTTTTTTGCCTCCGTCCTTGTTTGTATTTTTATATAGGTTTACTCATATGTATAATATCTGTTCTTATAATAATAAAAAGGTAAAAAAATTTTCCATCTATTTTTTGATCCATGTCCTCCCTAACTACTCGGGCAAAGGAGAGTTTTTTTTCCATCTGGACTCATATAACCTATGAACATATGAATTGGAACAATTCACGTCTAGCATGATACACGGTTCGAATTCAAGACATACTGGGTTCTTCTAAATAGAAAAGTAGTTATTAAAACAAAAAAAGATATAGTAACTTCTTAATCCTTGGTCCTGCATTTGTTTTTTGTCCGTTTCTGATTCTATTTCAGCCCTGTCTATTCATGTCCCATTTTTTTGCCCTTCCGTTTGATTCTTTTTTTTTTTTTTGGTTTTGCCTTTTGTCGTTTTTCCGTTTTCGTTCAGGGGACTTTTAATCACGTCGCCATAATAAATAAGAAATACAGAAAGCCAAAAATGAACCATCCAGATCATAATGCTCTCCTGCTCCGGCCACCGTAACAACTACCGAATCGATCATCCTCATATCTTGCGAATCACCTCTCGTAGTCGTTGCATCTGCTATGCATCCTCACAGTCGAGAGCACCCTGTATCCGCGCACATCCTTGACACACAACCATGTTGGTGAGCTGTTCGCTTTATCGTTGTGTATGTATGCAACGTCTACTCATCATCCAAGATTGTCGTGTGTAACCTCCAGCAGACCAGCTAGCACAACTTGAAGCTGATCTCGGGTCGGGTCTTAGAGGCTTCTTAAAGATATGTATGTACTGCAATCGCCGTGCATGCTGGGACAAGCAGCCGTTCATCAGGTCAGGGCTGCCGCGTGTGGTGATGCGGCCCAGGTGCACGACCAACGATGACATGCACGGTACACGGCCGTCCCTCCAGGCCTTCATACCGAAACTGAAAATAAACAGCGCTTGCCCTGCCGCGCGCCTCGCCTCGAAATAGTTCTTCCAGCAGCAGGCTCATGCACCCCACGCCGCCGTTATTGCTCGCAGGCTCACTCAACACTCAATCGCTAGAGAGACTGGAATGAGATAGAGAAAGACGAGTCACCATAATTAATTAATAATGAGACAGTGGGTTTATTTATGACATGACAGCTATGAAAAACTACTTACAATTTAAGAGTCGGAATTGTCCTTAGAACAACTCACATCTAAATATTTTCGTGCTTTGCAACACACCGGAAAAAAATATATCAATATTATATTTTATTTCAGATAGATTTAGTAGGATATTGTCATATTATTGCCAATACTGATTTATATTATGCATGTCATGTCATCATAAAATAATTTATTAAATTTACTCAAAAAATAATTTATTAAATTTTATAGAAAGATCGAAACAAAAATAAATATGTACTATTCATGTCTTTGTTCCTATAAATATTTATCAGTTTTTTCTCTTGTTGCAACGCACGGGTATTTTTGCTAGTGTGTATATATATATATATATATTTTTTTGCGGAAGAATATATGTTGCTGTTAATTTTGGAGCATCGACTCAGCCCAGAACCGATTCTCGCGGCCTCCTCTCGTTTCGCATGAAGGCCGGCCCGCAAGGGGCAAGGGCGCAAGGCTCAGTGGCCCAGCAATCCTATGTTCACCTCTGCATGGGGCAGAGCCCTGTGTCGTCGTGTCCGTGAGACTGATTCCCGTTTCTCCGATCCCTAATCTCGCTCGCGTGCGCCTCTTCTCCGACTGGATCCGGGCAACGGCGAGCGGGTGACCGCCGGGCGGCGGCGCTCCACCTCCACTCGGTCACTCCCTGCTAGCGCGGTACCAGGTAGAGTCAGGGAAGGCCTGCAGACCACTGTGGTGGCCTTGCGGCTGCTGCTGCAGGCTGATAGGCCGGTCGTGGGCAGCTGGAGTTTTTGGAGGCTAGGAAGGGCTGACGAGCAGATCCAGGGGACTAAGCCAAGCAGCATTGGCTAGTGCAAGTGCAGAGCCAGCAGCATTTTGAATGTGAGGTATTTTCCCGATTAATGATTTGGTGATTTGGTTTTAGGACTGTCCGAATATGACTATGTGCTAGAGATCTTTGCTTGCTTTTGTGTCTTTTTTCTTCTTGTAGATTACTTCCTGTTTGCATTTTGCGAAATGTCAAAAATACTACTATGAATGCTGCTATGCATTTTGCTGCAGATTTTCAGGTCAGCTGAATGCGTGTTGTGTGAGGATACGTTGGATAGCCTGTGTTCAGTGTTTTCAGCATCACTCGGAATTCAGTTATGTTCCGTTGTTAATTTAGTGATCTTCTTCATTTGCTGAATGTAGCTCCGTTGCACTCGTTTTTTTACTGTTGAGATTAGTTTTACATTTATAGTTATCAATTAATGCAATTGTTATTGTGCTGTTAATTTCTCTTGAACCCACTGAAACCTCAATAGATATGCTTCCTGGTCATCGTTTTTGCAGATTTTTTTTTTTTTTTTTTTTAAACCTGGGGGATTGTAACAAAAGAAGATAATCCTGGAGGTATTTGATATCCTTTTTCTGCAGTTAGTATTTGTTTTGCCTGCAGTGGTTGTTTGTCGGTCGTCTGCTCGTTTGCTCCTTTTGCTGTTATTTTTATTTGTAGGCTTATTTTTTTCTTTTCACTGTTTACAATATTAAGAATTTTAAACAGCAAATAGAATTTTCATTATCGAACAATATTTTCCTTTCTTTAACGCCACTGGCATAGAATAATATAGCTGTCAAACATTATTCGTGTACACGGGATGTTGACATTCTATTTTTCCCAAATAATGCATCAATTATTTGGTTAGGACCTCTGAGTAGACAATATTCTTAGTGTATTTATGGCTTGTAATGATGTTCTTTTTTTCTCCTCCTCCTCCTCCTCCTCCTCTTCATCCTCTTTATCATGTCCGCCTGTTAGTACCTTTATGTTCTTTGTCGATGTCGCTCTGGAGAGCGCCACGTACAGCTGTCCGTGAGAGAAAACCGAATCTGGTAGGTAGAAGCCCACATTTGGAATGGTCTGGCCTTGCGACTTGTTTATTGTCATTGCGAAGCTTAGCCTGACAGGAAATTGTTTCCTCTTAAAACGGAACAGGTACATCTCGTCGTCCGAGGGACATAATGGTATTCTAGGCAAGAAATCTCTGCATCAATTGCATCAATTGCATTCTTCTGAAACCCACGTATGACCAACCTTGTGCCGTTGCAAAGCCCGTCAGCTGGGTCGATATTCCATAGTAGTATGATTGGACAGCTTATTTTGAGCTTGAGCGTATGCAGAGGCAGTCCATTTGGTGTTAGGCTATTCAGGAATTCTGATGGATAGTAGTTGTGTGGGTCGTCTTCTACCGAATCGAAGCTGTGGTACACCATCTCCTTCCCCTCAAAGCGATCAATCATTTTTAGGTTGATGTTGTCTACGCAGTCATTCCTTGTGGATAGAATCGCTCTGGAGGTGATGTATGTTGGATCCTTCAATGAAGCACTGTCCTTTTGGTAGATATGGTCGATCAGCCTATCAATCCTATTGTCGTCTGCCTTTTGTTCCACGCATATGCTTTGAGATAGAAGGATTTTGCCGTTTCCATTTGTCTGTTCTGTGCCATTTTCGACACGCAGTAGGTATTCTGCGAACCAGGGTCATTTTGGGCCCTCATGTTTTGCAAGAGCTTCAAATGTTGCATGCAGTTCCATAGCTCGGATCTACGTAGCGACGCATCGACTATCTGGGCTCTTGATCCCTTTCGGACAACAGGGAGGACTTGCCTAAAATCTCCTCCGAACACAACTGTTTTTCTGCCGAATGGCAGATCTGGTCTGTCCATTATGTCCCGCATGCTTCTATCTAGCGCTTCGACAGCCTGCCTCTTAGTCATAGATGCTTCATCGTAGATTATTAGTGATGATGCCTGTAGCAGCTTGGCTGTCTCACTCTGTTTTGTGAATCCACATATCGATGCATTGTCTATTCATAGCGGTATCTTGAACCTCGAGTGCACAGTTCGTCCTCTGGGCATTATTGAAGCCACAACACCGGAACTGGCTGTAGCTAGAGCAATCTTACCTTGGCCTCGCACTGTGGCTAGGAGCGCCCTGTAAAGGAATGTTTTACCCATGCCTCCTAGACCGTCGACGAAGAAGAGGCATCCACTGTTGCTGTTTGTCACTGACAAGATCTTCTCGTATGCTATCTTTTGCTCATTGGTTAAGCGCTCATGCAAAGACGCGTCCTCTGGATCCACCTCGATCGAGGATTCCTCTATAATCTCTCTAGGAATGTTATCTGCCGTGTCATGATGTCTGTCAATCTCTGGAAGGGGAAACGATTTTATGTCTTTTCCCATCGACCGTAGCATGTCCCTGATATTCTTTAGCACCATCTGTTGGACCGTGTGTTTGCATTTGTAGTGTCTGCTATAGTCTTCTGACATTGCCTCAAGGTGATTGTTCCAAAGAGTACGGATGTCGCTTGGTTCACAGAACACCAGTATTGTCGCGAATAGTCTTCTTAGCGATGACGGCATCCTAAACAGCTCTGCTTCTATCATGCACTCATCCATCATGCTGTTTGCCTCAATGAGGCCGTTTTTCTACGGCATCTTGAAAGGTTGGCAAAATTTAACCATCAACCGTTCTAAGGTCCTTGTAGCTCGTTGCACCCGTCACATGGTTTCGGAGTACCTGAAGGTAGTATCGTTTTCCTTCAACCAGATGTGCCGAGACAATCCTGCCTATCTGGTATTTATTTTTTGTTTCCTCTGTTGCCATAGCTTGCCCTGTGTGTTCCATGTATAATATTTAGGAAAGTCTCTATATAGTATGCCTCTTGCTTTTTCATCATCATTGTTCCTTTCAAAGTACACTGTTAGCATTGACCTTTCTGTGCCTCCATGGATGACGACATCCTTGATCTTATCTTTGCTGTTGTATGCGACCATGTGCATGTTTGGGAGGTGCAACTACAGTTGCATGACTGGTGGGCTTATTTTGCTTAGTTTGAAGCCATATATTCTCACGGTGTTTCTGGAGGCGTCACCCACCGTGCATATCAAATCTCATTGATTTCTACTTCCTTTTCCACCCTAGCAACAGATATAGATGCCTTGTCATACCCCTTGTATAGGTATTTATATAGGTACTTAACTGCTTTAATGCTCGAACATATCTCAATATTTATGTGGCAGTTGAACATCATCAGTGGGTAAGGGTTGTAAGGAACAACCCAACTGTTATCCAGTATGCATTTTCTAACTTTTGTAGTTCTTCCGTCATTGCATCTCCTATATAATGGGTAGGAGTCCTTTTCTGTTATCGTAGTTTCATTAAATGGCCTCGGGTAGTTGTTCTTGCATGACGTATGATTCTTTGTGCACGGACCGTATCTGTTCAGTGCTCCGCAGGGACCGTGCATCATATGTTTCACTACTAGTTTGTATAGCTTTGGGTATTTATGCTTGTTAGGAAGCTCGACGGAGATGAATCGGTCGTACTGCTCTGGGCATATGTACTTGTATTTTCCTATCATGATCAGCAAGAAGTGTGCATATGGTAGTCCCCTCTTCTGGAATTCTACCAAATAGGTATACACCTTAACCTTTTCAAGAATGTCCTTCTTGAAGAGCTGCTTCTTCAGTTCTTCCAGCTTTGCTCTGAAAACATAAACAACCAGGTATGGGAAATGTTGTGGTGTCTGTCTAAACTTTAGCTCATTTTTTATCTCTTCCCAGTTGGGGGTGCATTTCATCGTAAGGAATATGTCTGGTTTTCCATATTTCCTAACCAGAGCCATAGCATCTAGATACCATTGATGTTTGTCTCTTGGCCCTCCAATAAATGATGAGGGAAGTATTCTTTTCCCAATTTCATTTCCCTGCTGCTCGTCGTCCTTAATGCTATCAAGAAGCCCTGGGTACAAGTCTGCTCTTATTTCTATCTGATGATGATACATATAGTCTAGTCTAGATTTTTCAATCTTGATGTATGTATGTACAACAAACTGTTGGAATAGTCGTCCGCCATATAACACAGGATCAAAAATATTTGGTCGTACATGGAATTTGTAGCAGTAGTATTCTCTTATTGTTACACATAGTCTACTGTTTGAATCTGTTTTAAAATTGTATGATCAAGAGTTAGTTTCATATGGATATATATTGGGATTTAATTTTAGATAAAACAGAAATATATGGTATACTAACCTGGGTCGTCGCCGTTCCCTTTTTTGTTTGCACGAGCCTTTAGCACAACTGCATGTCTACACCGACTTTTGGGATATCTAGATGCTAACCTAGTTCAGCTCTTAGAAAGAATATAGGATA
This sequence comes from Chrysopogon serrulatus, assembly GCA_015844335.1. Lineage (NCBI taxonomy): Eukaryota > Viridiplantae > Streptophyta > Magnoliopsida > Poales > Poaceae > Chrysopogon > Chrysopogon serrulatus. The sequence goes on along the minus strand of JADLZL010003294.1, from coordinate 408,665 downwards.
TGATAGCGGATCATAGCATCCATGGTATGATCATATGCACTGTATGTCATTGTTAATGCCATGTAGTATTACGTTCCTTTCTGAATTACTTCTCCTCTCATTTCCTTCTACCATACTGCTGCTACCTCTGAAGTGATTGGTTCATTGTATAGTCTCTAATCCAATCTCAGGTCAAGGTTCAATATAATTATGTAGTCCTCAAGGTTTTGGGCCTGTCCCAAGCTCCTAAACTGTTTTGAGTATGGGTTATCACGTAGAACATTGGTGATTATGCCGATTATGTGCTTGTTTTGCTCATATATTTTCTTGCGGCAACGACGGTAATGATGCTCTAGGCTTGGATCATCATCATAGAAGTACAGCTCCAGATGCTTGGCATTTTCTCGGCTGTTACCAAATGAGAGTATGTTGTGGTACATCTGACCATGTGCTTGAAAGGTGTAAGTGCCGGTATTTCAGATGTCGATCGTGTCACTATCTAGTTGGCAATATAGAGTAGTAAATGAGAAGTCTCTGTTGAAAAATCTTATATTGTTCCAAAAATGCACCGCATCAGAGTCATTGCTCGTCCATAGCCTCATAAGGTGTGGTGTATTTGGATCTTTCAACTTGATCTTTCCCTTTCGCAACATAATCCTTCGGACTCATACTCAAACATTTTTGCATCGCAAAATTTGCAATTTTTTGCAGTTTTGAGCATGTGAGTCTTTTTCTCGGTATGTTGGTGTAACGATGTCATACGGGTCAGCGATGTTTGAATCCTCCGCAGTTGTTTCCTCATCGTCTATGATTTCAATTTCCTCATCTATGTCCCATTCTGTTTTGAGTTATAGAATAAAAAATTAGCAAAGTATACTAACTAATATAATGATGTGAATATTTTAGTTCTATTTAGCATACCTTGAGCAGAGCATATATTCATCCTCGTTGGAGTCTTGTTCAAACATCACTCCTTCATTGTCTGCACAGTAATATTTGGTATATATATTTTATTTTTTGCATTTCATAAGAGCTTAAAGAATAACTTGATAAACGACTTACTGTTGACACCTCTTAACGTCACCATGTAAAACACTGGGTTGTCACCCCCAGCAGTCACATCGAGACATGTGGTATTAAATCATGCAACTATCCTTTAATATAAATATAAATTAGTATCCGCAAGCGCACAGATGAAATACCATTGTAGCATTTTATTGGGAGTCAACCCAATTGTCATATTTATTTAATCCCATGGGAAAGGACAGCTAGAGAATATTGATGTGTATACGTACTTAGATAGAACCAACATGATAAGGACATACTTATGCAGGGGTAAGCCAAATAGATATATATGATAAGTGTAGGGCAATGATAAATCACTCAGAGATAGAAATAGAGACTCTAATGTAGCAAGGCGAAACAGGAGATTAGTTAAGAGGTTGAATTCCTATGTAGTGTCAGATTTACTAAGTCTTTGCATCTACTCTAGTACATTACTTTCATCTATAGCATTGATGACTCTAAATTGCCTATAAGGAACATCACTAGGGAGGTTTGTGAATATAGCACGCTCCTCCTTCACAACCACGTTCTGCTAGTCTTATAAACGGGGGGCGAAATACATAGGACTCAACAGAATTGTCACACCCACGATCTACCACCAAACCCGGCCTACAAGGTGCATTCGTAGGTAGAGAATATCTAAGCACCATGCTTACATAATATCTACCACTTAACCCACTCGAGTAATGAGCTAAGCGCTTTACGATCATATGAGATAGTTCATTATCAATCAATACTATATCAACTAAAACACTAGAACAAATTAGAAACTTAATAAACTGAAATATTATAATTAAGAATAAAGTCATAATAAAAAGAGGGATACAAAGCCATACCAGCCTCCAGATGACAACTCCAGAATCCTGAGCGTAGCTCAACTCTACTTAAACCTTGCTAGCTAATTCCTAACTAGAACTTAAAATATTAGAGTTCTAATCTAATTCTCTGAGGATGGAACCCTTCGCTCTCTCTGAGAGAGGAAATAATGAATTAGGGTTTCTTGGGCTCTCCTCCCAGGGGGCTCCTGCCATTCTTTTATAGCCCGGTGGGGTGAACATGAGCCATCGGATCAAACTGACTTTGGCGGACAGCTGAGATCTCTCCTCAAAGGGTGAAGTGGGCCACGAGGGGCCCCTGGGCCAGACCAGCCGGTCCAGGGCCAGACCGGTCGGTCTGGCCTGGTGGCCTCTAGCCCTCAGCTTCGGTGCTTGCCTTCTGGTTTCTTCTAAAATGTTCCTGCATTGCCGTGCCATCCATTTGTGCATTCCACGCTCAGATATGCTTCTAGGATTACGTCTTTTCTGATAGTCTCCTACAGAAACAGTGAAACACCAAAACTTGTGGAATTCGGTTAGTGTGACCCCTATTCCTACGTTGGTGATCTCAAATGTACCCTCTTTGGTGTTTGGTTGACCTATAGATTTGGTAATTAACAGCCGTCAACAACTCCCCAAGCTTAACCTTTGCTAGTCCCTTAGCAAACTGCACTCTAAAAAGAGGATCAGGAGTTGCTGCAATATCAAACTTCTCAAGAGCACACATGCATCCAGATAGAAGTTCTCCTATAGGTTTAGAGTGAACCGTTCTGACTTTCACACTTACCCATATTATCTTTAACTATGGAGCTTAACATCCTTCACTTTGGATCATGAGCAGTTGAAAGACAGAAAGATCAAGTCAAGCATTATGTCTCAAGTTCTTTTGTTCAACCAACTTTCTAGAGTTTTTAGGGATTTTCAGAATAAAGCTCAAAGTTTCAATGTTTGACACTCTCAAGTCTCTTAAGTATATGATATTTTTGGATTCCTCACCAAAGCAATGAAGCTTGTGCCTTTATCTCAACCTACCTCTAAGGCTTATGTGGAGCTCATAGGTGTGGAGATAGCATAAATAAGCATATTTGTAAAGCATGTATTACGAAGTCAAACAAGGGATCCAAAGAGAAACGAGTCATACAATCAAATCAAGATGTGCATGTGTGTGGAATATGATGGATATGTGGTGGAAAGGTGATGGACAGAATTCTACCATACTTAAATGGATCTCTCTTTTGAAACATTGAAACTTTTCCAGGGATGTGAGCTCTCTTTTCTCTCCTTCTTTTTCTTTAGGAAGATAGGTATTGATTTTTATTTTTCTCCCATGGACACTTGTCCATTTTTCTCAACTCCCTTTTCTTTTCTCACATTTCTCCTCTGGCAACAAAATATTTTGAGAGATGGCAAGAAACTCTGGAGCATGTCTTTTGGTGGATGGATATTTTTGGTGTCTACTCCCAGTGTAGGAGCAGAGCATTTTTGGGTGGATGGAATGGCTTGTTTTTGCGCCTACCCGGGGGTAGAGTAGTGCATATGAGGTGGAGTGTGTGGATCTTGATTTTAAAAAGTATGACAAGTCTCTCATAAGGGTCACAAAGGTTGACAACACTCAATGCAATGACAAGCAGCAATTGTGTGAAAGCTTCCTAGCCTAGATATGCAATATGGCTCTGGTGGGAATTTAAGCTTGTCATACAAGAAACTCATCATGTGTCTTTTCAGATTTTCAGAATCAAATCTCCAGAATTTCAGCATCACATTGGAATAAGATAAATAGCAGCTCTAACCATCTCAAATCATGTCCGTCAACTACCTAGACTTAAGATCAGGAATATGCTACCCACAGGTTTCAGATTCAGAGCAAATGTTCATGTCAAATCAGCTATGTCTAAAACCTTGCGAGAACTCTTGACTGTAAGCTAGGTATTCGAGAGTAATTCAATAGAGCAACTATTCATCATTTCCATGGCATAAGATTTTTCTCCAAATTCTTTTTATTCAAACTAAAATTAAGCAAGCCTATAGACACTCTTTTTATTTGGTTTTCATGGTTTTTATAATCTTTATTTAAGCAAACTAACGAGCAAACTAACTAACACGTTGAGCAAAATAAAAACAAAGGCAAAGACAACTTACCTTGAGATAACGGGGGTGCTCTCCCCCAAGATGGATGTTGCAGTAGTCGGTCAATGTGGTGGCGGCGGCCTCATGCCTGCATGTTGGAAGAACTAGTCTCAGTTCTGCAGCTACTGCTGATGGTACTGGTCGTGCAGGTGTAGCTGCTCCAGGATGAAGGTGTTCTATGAGAGCAGAGTGGCTCCTTGCTCCTCAAGGGTGCGAAGCCTGCGGTCAGTCCTCTGCTGCTGCATTTGTCGCTCGTGGTAGCCCGTACCGACATCCGCCGCACTGGTGTCCTCCATATGATACTTCCTGCGAATCAACAGACATTCTTCCTTGATAATCACTGAAATTACCTGATGGCCATTCCGCCGTATCTTCCCAGAGGACTTTGGCTGCCTGCGGCGATGGTTGGGCGTACTATCCCCAACTGTCTTATGACGGTTGTCCTCTATGAGAAGATTCTGCTTCTCCAAAGTTGATGTAGCTGGTGTAGGCTGGTCCTTGTGGCGTCGGGTCAGCACCATAGTAGTGTGTGGGCTGCACGTTGGAGAAACGTGCCGACGCGCTCCTCAGTGGTGCTGCTGCTGTACCTACACATTGACAAGCAGAGAACGGGTGGTGTACAAGTTGAGCTCTGGGTTAGGTAACCGGACCTCTCTGCCATTAATCTTCATTATCACCATGTTTCCTCTCTTCACCAAAGTTTGACCTTGGCGAAAATAGTCGTAGGATATACGATCACGTCCTCCTCCAATGTATGGAACCAATGAATTTTGCCACAAATCAAGATAGCTGGCAATTCGAGTCACCAAAGAGGTGCACTCGATATCGCCCCTATACCTAAAAACTTCTAGCCATTGCCTCATCATCATGGTGACTGGGGAAACCTTTCTACTCTTCACTATGGTGTAAAGTAGCTTAAGCTCATCTATCCTTATTGTGCTAGTGTTGCCTCGTGGGAAAAGAGTAAATGCCAACCATCTATGCATGAACCTTAATGTGGGCAATTGAATGCTACTAGTCTTAACATGTGTGGGTGTATTTTGGTTGGTTATATCTCTCCAAAACTGCTCCCTCATGAAGTCAGGAATGGCACCATCAACATCTACCGTGCACTCAGCGTGGAATCCTAGAGCTAAGCTTAGCTCCTTCCAAGTTAAGGTTTGCTCTTTCCCAAAGAGTCAGAAATTTACCCCATTTTCAATAAAATTCAAGGTGCATAAAAATTCAGCAGTAAGTAGTTTGCACCCCGGCTCAGAAATATCTGCAAATCCCGTCCAACCCATGACTGAAAAGATGGTTTGAAACTCAGTGTCCATACCTGTGTCTCGTAGGAGCTCAGGGTCATACACTGTGGTCAGGACGAATTTGCGGTCTTTGATGAGCTCGTACTTTTCCTTCTCCTCCTCATTCTTCCACTTGAGGTCATGTTCCTCCATCAGACGATGGATGACCGTCGACGAAGATGATGGCCTGTTGCTGGCGGGTGGCGTCTCGTCGACCTGCATATCAGAGCTTGCTCGAGAGGCAGAGATCCGAGTTGAGCGAGTGGACTAGGACCGAAGTCCGCTCTTGATCCCTCTCCAAAGGCCACTCATCCTGCAAGCAAGTGAAAACACAAAAGAGACTCCAGGAGCGGGGTTAGAAAATATGACAATGACAATAACCGCTCCAAGAGTAGGTTACTCCTGTGGGAATGAACTCCTCCACAAGAGGGTTAGTACACAAGAACAAAATAGAAAATGTGGGATATTGCTACCTCCATAAAAACAAGAAAACACTAGGAAGTAAATACGAAAAATAAATACACGCGGGAATAAGTAAATCGAGTTAGTAACACAAAGAAAGGTTAGAGGAAGTTAGCAGTCCTTGCGGGGAAGGTTTCCACCACAAAAATTAGAGAGTCAGTCGTCCAGGGGTTAGCGGTCCTTGTGGGGTGATTACCACCACAACCAAATTTTAGCAGAGTTTCTCCTAGACAAAATGATTATCTTCTCTAGGTTTGGGCATCACCTCCTCTACTTTTGCTTAATTCCCCCTCTAAGTTCCAGCAGCATTTCCCCTCATTAGTCACTAAGCAACTTCCTAGCACTTCTACTCTCCTTCTTCTTCACTTTTACCTTCTCTCTTTCTCTCTTTCTCTTCTCTAGAACTTGGCAAGCAAGCGATTTCAGAAAACAGAGGTGCAAGGAGTGAAATTGGGTTCTGGAGTGCGAGTAGAGCAGCAAGGAAGCTTGCCCTTTTATAGGCGAGGAGGGGGGAGACCGGCCGGTCTGGTGTGGGACCGGCCGGTCCCACACTAGGCCCTACTTGCCTCATCTTTGCTCTGGTGCTCCACCGTTCCCTATGCTGCACCTAGGTCACTCTTTCGGTAGAAAAGAAGAAGGGTGACAGCAGGTGGGTAGATATTTGCTTGGAATCCAATATATACATGGTGGGATGTGAAATGGCAAGTGGGTCCTAGTGTTTGTGGGTCCCGCTGGTTAATTATTTTTGTGTTTTTAGATATATAAGAAAAAGAAATACTAAATGATAAAGAAAAATATTTTTGGTATTTTAGATATGATGTAAAATGTTCATGGATAACTACCGATTACCTTTCAGTGAGGGTCCGATGTTTATAGTCCTCAAGGCTGGACTCCTCCTGATGATTATATCTTTATAGCGTCTGTCGGTCCCGAAGTTGGAGACCTTAAATCTTCTTACTCTTCACGCCACTCTAGTTGAGAGCATTGTTCCGATCGTGGCTTGAATACGAACCTCTCTTCCTTACCATTGATATGAAACCGGATTTCTCCAGCCCCAACATCAATGTGAGCATTTGCAGTGCTCAGGAATGGTCTTCCCAATATAAGTGGTGTCTTCAATGCTTTCTGCATGTCAAGCACAACAAAATCCACTGGAATAAAGAAATCTCTTATTTTTTACCAGAATATTCTCGGTGATTCCCTTAGGATGGCGGAGTGACTGGTCCGCTAATTGAAGGCACATCGTCGTGGGTGTGAGTTTGGAGTAGCTGAGCTTGTCGAAGACCGTCTTTGGCATGACACTTACGCTGGTGCCAAGATCGTATAGTGCATGTTCAAACACTTGATCTCCAATTGAGCACTCAATAGTGGGGCGTCCTGGACCTTCTTTCTTGATCGGTGATGTATTCAGGATGGCCACACTACACTCCTCTGTGAGCTTGATAACTTCGGTGGTTGACAGTGGCCTTTGTCTCTAAGATATCTTGCATAGGTAGGCACTTGTAGAGCATCTAGTAGAGGCACATTGATATATAAGTGACGAATTACCTTCACGAATTTACCAAACTGCTTATATATCCTTTCTTTTCTTAGCCGACAAAATAGCAAGAAGTTGGCATCGTTATAATTACGCTGAGTCTCTTGCTCTGGTGGTGGCACAACTTCCTCTACTTCATCGTTATTCTTCTCCTCAGGTGCTGCTGGCGGTGCCTGTACTCTCACTGCCCCTCTAGGATGTGTATCTTCTGGATATGGGGGATCACGAGTACTCTTGCCACCTCTTGTAGTAATTGAATTGATTTGCTCAAGGTTAGTGTCAAGGGGCATAGCAGCGGCCAACTTTGCTACTTGTGATTCAATCTTCTTATTATGGCTCAGTTGATCCCTGATGGCAGAAGAAAAGCTTTCCATCTTAAGATTCATACTTTCTATGATCTTCTCATTAGAAGCAAGCCTCTGCGAAAATCCTTCATTGATCTTAGATTGCTGTTTAATCAAATCCCTCAAGGATGGTTGTCCGTCTTGATCCAATCCTTGGGTGTTGCCATTGATGCTCAGATCTTTCGGCTGGTCAAGAGAATATGTGATTCCTAGATATCTTCCAGTTCTTGCTTGCGAATCCATAGCATCCTGAATAGCCTGATGATCTTTCTTATAGTTGTCTCACTGTTTGAGCCAGTCTAATAACACATTTATCGTTGTTGAAACTGCACTGAACTCTTCATGCCAGCTTCTTCACTCATCTTCTAATGTTGAGCATCGTCTAACGACCAGCCTTGATTAGAGGCTATCGTCTCCATGAGCAATTTTGCTTTCTTGATAGTGAGTGATAAAAATGTTCCTCCAGCAGTAGCATCTAGTTCTTCTTGTGCTCCTTTAGATAATCCATGATAAAATCCTTGCATGAGCAACCAGTCCACTATTCCATGATGGGGACAATCTGAGATGTAATCTTGAAAACATTCCCATGCTTTTGAAATAGGTTCATCTCTCTATTGTTGAAAACTAGTAATCTTCTCTCTTAAGGCACTGGTCTTGCCTATAGGGAAGAATCTTTCTAGAAAGACCTTTGAACAATCTGCCCATGTCTTGATGTTTTCTTGATTTGCATAGAACCACTGCTTCACTTTTCCAGTTAACAAGAACAGGAACAGACGAAGAAGTATGATGTCTTGAGCAATGTTCTTGATGATGAGTGTGCTACCAATCTCTAGAAAATTCTGAAGATGAGCACTAGCATCTTCACTTTTCTTTCCACTGAATGGAATAGCTTGCACCATGTTGATGAGACTTGGCTTGAGCTCAAACTCAAGATTGTGAGTTGGAAGTATTGGTCCAGTGCGAATGTCCTTTATGCTTAGAGCAGAGAACTCTCGCAGCGTTTTGTCAGCCATGGCTCAGAAACTGGTGTGAAGCTATCTCTTGATTGGTTTAATTGTAATTGATGAAAGATGATGATGAATCAAGACCAATCCTGCAATATCCTGTATATGATATAGACAAAGACAAACAAGGGTAAGCCTGCTTAAGCAGAGGTACCTAGTCATGATTCCATCTATAAGTATGCATTTGATCAATATCACTTTATAGCTTAGCCTTTCCCCGGCAATCGCGCCAAAAATGCTTGTTGACACCTCTTAACTTCACCATATAAAACACCGTGTTGTCATCCCCAGCAGTGACATCGAGAGGTGTGGTATTAAATCATGCAACTATCCTTGAATATAAATATAAATGACTATCCGCAAGTGCACAGATGAAATACCATTGTAGCATTTTATTGGGAGTCAACCCAATTGTCGTATTTATTTAATCCCATGGGAAAGGACAGCTAGAGAATATTGATATGTATACATACTTAGATAGAACCAACATGACAAGGACATACTTATGCAGGGGTAAGCCAAATAGATATATATGATAAGTGTAGGGCAATGATAAATCACTCAGAGATAGAAATAGAGACTCTCTAATGTAGCAAGGCAGAAACAGAAGATTACTTAAGAGGTTGAATTCCTATGTAGTGTCAGATTTACTAAGTGTTTACATCTACTCTAGTACATTACTTTCATCTATAGCATTGATGACTCTAAAGTACCCACAAGGAACATCACTAGGGAGGTTTGTGAACATAGCACGCTCCTTCTTTGCAACCATGTTCTGCTAGTCTTATAATCAGGGGGCGGAATACATAGGACTCAACAGGATTGTCACACCCGCGATCTACCACCAAACCTGGCCCACAAGGTGCATTCGTAAGTAGAGAATATCTAAGCACCATGCTTACATAATATCTATCACTTAACCCACTCGAGTAATGAGCTAAGCGCTTTACGATCATATGAGATAGTTCATCATCAATCAATTCTATATCAAGTAAAACACTAGAACAAATTAGGAACTTAATAAACTAAAACATTATAATTAAGAACAAAGTCATAGTAAAAAGAGGGATACAAAGCTATACAAGCCTCCTGATGACGACTCTAGAATTCTGAGCATAGCTCAACTCTACTTAAACCTTGCTAGCTAATGCCTAACTAGAACTTAAAGTATTGGAGTTCTAATCTAATTCTCTGAGGATGGAACCCTTCGCTCTCTCTGAGAGAGGAAATAATGAATTAGGGTTTCTTGGGCTCTCCTCCCGGGGGTTCTGCCATTCTTTTATAGCCCGGTGGGGTGAACGGGCTCTCCTCCCGGGGGGTTCTGCCGTTCTTTTATAGCCCGGTGGGGTGAACGTGAGCCATCGGATCAAACCGACTTTGGCAGACGGCTGAGATCTCTCCTCAAAGGCGGTGGAGCATCCTAGGCAAAGTGGGCCACGAGGGGCCCCCGACTGCATCACCGCCAATCCAGGGCCGGGACAGGGACGGTCTGGCCTGGTGGCCTCTGGCCCTCCGCTTCGGTGCATTGCCTTCTGGTTTCTTCTAGAATGTTCCTGCATTGCCGTGCTGTCCATTTGTGCATTCCACGCTCAGATATTCTTCTGGGATTGCGTCTTTTCCGATAGTCTCCTGCAGAAACAGTGAAACACCAAAACTCGTGGAATTCGGTTAGTGTGACCCCTATTCCTATGTTGGTGATCTCAAATGTACCCTCTTAGATGTTTGGTTGACCTATAGATTTGGTAATTAACAGCCGTCAATACTTACCCTGATCTTCGTTGTAGGCTAGTCCTAGTGCTTCTTTTTCTTTAGTGGCTGGACACATTGAAGAGGGGTTGCCTCTCCAAGAAACATGGTTAGCTTGACATAAAGTTTTATATTGCTTTGTAATGTGATAGTATTATGTTAAATTTTAGTATTACCATTACTCATGGCATGTGATAGTATTTCGTAATGTGATAGTATTTCACAAGAGCATAAATAATAACCGATAAACTTACAATGATCTTCGCTGTAGGCTGATCCTAGTGCATCTTTTTCTTTGGTTGCTGGACACATTGAAGAGGGACTGTTTGTCCAAGAAACATGGTTAGCTTCACATAAAGTTTTATTTTGCTTTGTAATGTGACAGTATTATGTAAAATTTTAGTATTACCATTACTCATGGCCTGTTGGTGCTGTAGATGTTTTCTCGTCATTGTCTCCATCTTTCATTTTGGTTGTCTCCTCATCCGATGATCTTTAAAATCTGTCATATGTCTCATTTGTGAATTCTTCATTTCGATTGTCCAATGATGATTGTCTTTCTTGTGGTGTCTCTTTTACATTAGAGGTAGATGTTATGATCTCTACTTCTTTCGACATATGCTGGGTTCTCCATAGCGATTGAATCCTTGTTCTTTGTGATGCGCTTTAGTTCTTGGTTCAGTTCTTAGTTAGATATAATTTATCGTATACTTGATTTCTATTTTTCTGGCTGCATCTGTGCATAGTATTGCCTATCTTTTGCATTTTTTTTTGATCTTCTGTTCTTGTTGTTTTTCTGCATATTCCCTGTTTCCTTCAACACTTTCTTGGTTCTATGTCGAATCCTTTCTTTTCTTTTGGTGACAGGCTTCACGGCGTCTTTTTAATTTGTGCTGCTTTTCTTCATCATCGTCATCCGTACATAACGGTAGCTCTCTGTTTTTCTTTTTTTCTTCCTTGGCAGGCAGCACCAGACTTTCTTTGCAAAATGATTTATCTGCATGAAAGTTATGTGTAATTTGTGAATCTATTCTTGATTTAAAATAATGGTTGGTAAAATATGAATAGATTTTTTAAATTAATTTATAGACTTTGTTTTTTATAGAGTTTAAGATTTGTGCTAGAAGTATGAGTATTGAACTAACTTGGATTCATTTCTTCTTGTTCTTGTTCATCTGCAGCAACACTTCTTTGGGTCTGTGTCGAATCCTTTGTTTTCTTTTGGTGATAGGCTTCACGACGTCTTTTTAATTTATCTTGCTTTTCTTCATTGGCCATTCATGCATAACGGTCTCTCTCTGTTTTCTTTTTTTGCTCCTTGGCAGGCAGCACTGTACTTTCTTTGCACAATGAACTATCTGTATGAGAGTTATGTGTAATTTTGGAATATATTGTTGATTTTAAATAATTGTTGATAAAATGCGAATAGATTCTTTATTAATTTATAAGCTTTTTTTGATAGAGTTAAAGATTTGTGCTAGAATTATGAGTAATGTACTAACCTAGATTCATATCTTCCTGTTCTCGTTCATCTGCAGCAACACTTTTTTGGGTCTTTGTTGAGTCCTTTCTTTTCTTTTGGTGATAGGCTTCACGACGTCTTTTTAATTTTTCTTGCTTTTCTTCTTCGGTCATCCGTGCATAAGGGTCTCTTTCTGTTTTCCTTTTTTGCTCCTTGGCAGACAGCATTAGGCTCTCTTTGCAAAATGAATTATCTGCAAGAAAGGTATGTGTAATGTGTGAATCTATTGTTTATTAAAGATAATGTTTGATAAAAAAAATTATTCATTCATAATTTTCTTTTGCTACAGTTAAGATTTGTGATAAAATTAGGAGTACTGTACTAACCTGGATTCATATTTTCTTGTTCTTGTTCATCCGCAGCATCAGGACATATCGGATTTTGGCCATCTTTCTTCGTGACATCTTCTACATGTACATCTTGATAGACGTCAAGCTTTACATTTACTTGGTCTGGAACCACGTGTTCAACATTTGGATCAACTATTATGGGATCTCTAGTTTCTCGTACCTGATATTTATGTCCATGACGTTATATCTTGGTGTGAGGATTGGAGCTGTAAGAGTGGCATGGCTGTTGTCTAAATGATTACTTTTGTAGTCGACGGTTTTATTGTCCGTAGCTAGCGAGATCTGGAGCGCCTTGTGACAATGTGTTGTTTTGTATGTTAAATCCTATATTGCTGCTCATATATGTACTCAGTTTGATCCGTGGCCATGAATATTCAAACAGAAATCGGTGTCCTATTAGGACTTAGGTTCCTAGTATGATCCAATTGTGTTATTAGAATAGCCTTTGTGTATTAGAAACCGTATCCTAGTTGTACTTATGGTTGTTGCCATATTATATTATTAAAATAGGTTTTGTTTAATAGAAACCGTGTTCTAGTTGTATTCATGCTGGTGGTCTCCGGATGTGTGCACCGTGACGTCGTGCTGATCTCTGTGGCCGCCCGCAGGGAGGTGACGTCGCCCATGAGGGTGTGCTTCAGGTTGGTGGCATCTCGTTGCCTCTCCGTGGTGGGCGTGAGCGGGAATCTGCCGTCGTCTAGGTACAAGGGCGATGGGCAGGAAGCTGCCGCGGCCTAACAGGCAACGAGGCCGACACCGTGCGCACCTACAACAACGCGGCGCGGTGGTTCCGCACGACGCTTTTACCAACTTCTGCCCACTGGGGGACGCCGATCTGGACGCCGCCGCGGGCTCTGGTTCCTGGCGTCCGGCTCCAAGGCCGAGGCTGTTGACATGCTCCACAACCTGGAGGATGCCGAGAAGCACTTCCCGCTAGCTGGAGCTCCCGTCCGCCGGCGGCGAGACCAAGGGCGTGCTCCTCAAACTCGAGGATGCTGCGGGCAAGGTGTGGCAGTTCCGGTACCCGTACTGGAACAGCAGTGAGAGCTATGTGCTCACCAAGGGCTGGAGCGGGTTCGTGTAGGAAAAGGGCCGGCTTCTACCGCTCCGCGGCTGGCGCCGGCGCCGACAGAAAGCTCTTCATCGACTGCAAGTTGCGGGCCCAATAGCGTCACTATTCGCCTCGACAAGCCCCGTGGCGTTGGCTCTGGCGCCGGTGGCGAAGGCCGTGCGTGTCTTCCGTTCAGCGTCAACCTGCTGAAGGCTCCGCCCACCGCCGCGTCACCAGCGGAGGTCATGGCCGGGTGCAAGAGAGCAGAGTGTCCATCGGGCGGAGCAGGGACGGCGGGACCTGCTGGCCGAGATGGAGAAGAATATATACCATGCTGCTGGCCTACGATGATTCGACGACCTCTCCAAGCTCATCGGCGGCCTCCACCTGCCGGCTGCTGGCCTGCCACGCGGCCTGTCGATGTGGATCCCCGTGCTTGCCATCCACCGTGGCGTCCATCTGGGGCCCCATGCGCACGAGTTCAAGCCGGCCGGAGCGGTTCGCGGCGGGTCGGCGCAAGGCGTAGTTCCTGCCGCCGTTCGCGTCGGGCAGGCGTACGCTCTGTCTATGTTAAAGAGTTTAGTCCTGTCGTTAGTTCATGGGAATATAGTCAAGAATATGTATTAGCACAGGAAAATACATTAGAGTGCATTCATGTACTTAATGGAAAAGGACGAGTCCTGTTTGCGTGGCAGCGTCAACAATGCTTGTTAGCTTGTACTGTTTCTATATGTATCATGTATATGTGCAAGCTTCTGTGTATGTGTGTGTGCGTATGTCCACTGTAGAGAACGCTCGTCGAGGCCAAGCTCGTGTGTACGCCATGCTGTATGTCGGCGTGGCGCAGAAGAGGCACGCAATCGAGGTTGACTGTACCACGTCGAGCTGCACGATGACGAAACCTGAGCTACATGGCCAACACAGCGTCCTGTCACGCGGCGGTGGACATGCGCCGGTGCAGTCGCGCGCAGAGAGCGCGCCACCCCAAGGCAGCGCCTCTCGTCGGCGTCCAAGACCGTGCTGGTGGTTGCGGCCCTCGCCGTCCACATCGTGCTGCGAGTGTGGATCGGCGTCCCCGAGCGAGCGGAAGTTGGTGACAGCGTCGTGCGGAAATACTGCGCCGCGACGTCGTCCTCACTGCTTGTTTGGCTGCGGCGGAGGCAGAGTCCGCCTCGACGCTCGGCTCGCCAGCACCCGTGCGGCTCAGATTATGAAGAGGGGTAACCATGTCAAAGAAAAAGAAATAGAGGTGGGTTTTTATATAAAATATAAATGTAAACGAAGAGGTATGGACCTGCGGTGAACCACTGAAAAAGTTTAGGGACTCAAAAATGTATTTTGAAAGTTGATGGACCTAGATGATACCTCGTCAAAAGTTAATGGTTTACTCTTCCTTTCTCTACCGTACTCCGCACTTGGTCTCAGCTTCTCCTTTGATTAGGCGTTCAGGGAATGTAGGACAATGTTTTGTTCATTCTAGCAATTCAGCGAGGTGTTTGGGACATATGATGCTCTTTCTAAGTGAGTGTGTGATGCAACAAAAAACCCACGACAATTCTTTGATTACAAGATTGCGACTGTAGGCATTGTTAGTTTCTATGTTGATGTACTGCTTGCTAGCTTTAGGAGACTCCAGTGCTGGCCTCAGTTTGTGTGGGCGCAAGTGCCGAAATGACCAAGTACGTGCTCCATGACAGACACAAAGTGGAGGTACGGATGGTGGGATGAAAAGCAGGTCAGCGGGTTGCGCGTGCGCTCACGAACCTTTGAGCGTAGTAGAGAGATGCGAGACGACGAGGTTGGGAGTTAGGGCGTAATCGGATACCGCTCCAAGGTGAGCGGCATTGGCGTTGTACAGGCCTATCGGATCCCTCGGTTGTCGATTGCATCCCACCTCAACCAAAACATCAAGTAACTTGAAATGGTCGCACTGGAAACCATTACGGGGTAGAAAACGCTGAACCAAACAGCACCACAACAAGCATGCAAGTACTTCTATTTTCTTGCATTGCGTACACCAAGTCAAAAACACTTCTATGTGGGGGAAGACATAATCTGATGAATATATCTCTATTAAACAATTTATTGTATATTTTATTTTCTTTGGGCACCAACCATTTCGTAGTTTACAATCTTGGATGGAGACAAAAGAAAGCATTTTTTTTGTTTTTTGCAATGAGGATATGAAATCTGAGACGGCACTGGCTAGGTTGGTTTGCGATCCCAGAGATGATTGGCATGCAGTGGAAAAATGGATGTCCATGTCTTATCAATTCAAAACCTGTTCTGATGAGAAGGAAAAAGTAGTAATCTTTGCATGCAATTTGTTATGCAGTACACTGCTACATCTGACAGGTGACAGCATGCATGAGCATGGCTTGAAAAGGCAGAGTAAATTAATGATCAAAAGAGTGGAACATCACATAGTGAAGTGCGCACAGAATTTATATTAATTAACTATATAAACATAGAATTACAAGTACCAGATAGTCACTGTATTTATATAAAAAAAACCCAAGGACTATTATTACAACTATAAGGAATATATCTATATAAATATTTCTAACTTTTTTCTTTATTAAACTAAGTAATTCTAGGACTCCAGTGGGCATGTTGGCTTCAGATTCATTCTCCTTGTATGTTAGTAGATGTCCCAAAAATTGCTTTCTGAGTTCATATCCATCCTCCTGTGTGTTCATTATACAAGTAAACGAATAATTATTAGTATCAAATCAAATGTGTTAATAAATGCATAATTGATTAATTAAATGTTTTTGATATTGACCTTTAATAATGGCAAATGCAGTTTTTTGCCTTTCCACGAGGTCATGAAGAGAGAAACAAGATAGCCAGATAACTCCCTAATAATAAAGGCAAAAATAAAATATCCTGTTAATTAAATAATTATTATATACAGTATTGAGCTAGAAAGGATGGTTACCTGTTGTAAACTAGAATATCATGTGGTATTATTTGATGCCATAGGAAAATATTCTCATTCCATCTAGTCCCAGGACAAGCTTTTGACATGGCTTTTGGTAGGTATTCAGCAATACATAAAAGTTTCTGCACATATCTTGCATTTGGGTTGTACTGGTATATGGGATCAAGAGGGGTAGGGTCTAAAATGTAGACAATTTTGGTGTCTTTGACCAGTATGAATAGAAGCACCATGGCATTGTGTTGGAATAAGAATCTGATGCAGGATAGAGATCAGAAAAAAGATAAAAAAGAATATTGATAGGTTTATGTTATGACAGATAGAGTAAAAGTGTTATTACCGATTTGCATGCTGAAACACTGTAGTTAATACCAGGCCAACTATGACCAGAAGCTACGAGTCTTTCAACATCAAGTTTTTTCCGGAAGTTTGGGTGACGTCCAAAATCAGTAATCATCTAGATACAATATAAACTATTTAGACAGTTGATAGAAAATAATAAGTGCATATATAGAGATATTGAATATTGAATATACAAACATACCCAAAATTGTATGTCTAGACAATGTTTTAATATCGTTCCTCTCTTTTTCTTCACCATTTGGATATCATCAAACATAACTTTTGCGGATGAATAGATTGAAACAATCTATGTCCATGGGCATATCATCATTTAAAATATTTTGCGGCTGCTTGAGAGTTAATCTAATGGGATGTGGTTTGGAGTTTTGCAACCAAACTGTCCTGTCAATCATAATGAAAATAAGATACTCTCAGAACAATTTAATTACAAAAATGAAAGTAATAATGTGAAATGGCTTACTCCAAGGTCCGTGGACAATTAATTGATTTGATGTATAACTCAGGTATACCATCTTGGATAAAATGGACATTAGTGAGTTGTATTTATTTTCAATAGATAATGGGCACAATGCTTTTAATTTCTTTTTCGCCATCTGGACTTTCCAATATTATAAAAATCTTCAGGATTTGCCTCGTTGTCATGATTTTTTGGAAGTTTGAAATCATTGCCACTGTGTTTGTTTTCCAAAGACAGTAATATTCTGGCTAATTTGTACCTAAAAAGAGTAATATTTTCCTAAAAGCACAAATATACATATTAGTGCATATATATAGAGAGAAAAATTAAATATGACTTCGGTTATATATCTGCCAAACAAACATAAGAGATATATACCTATGTAATTGGATGAGATAGTGTATCTCCAGTCCAGTATTCCATGAATTTCAGCACAAAGAGGCCGCAGGACTGAATAATTAAAATAACATTAAGTAGTGAATATAAATAAACAATATGACTTGGAAATATGTGTTTTTTATAGATACCTGTCTTTCTTAATTGGTTCTTTTAGTTGTTCTCTGACATACCATTTAGTAACCTAAAGATCTTCCCAATTATGGTTAATTAAGTTTTGCTGACTTTGAAGAATGTCCAAATGATTTTGTAGTCCTTGTAGCTGTAAAATTGTTAGATGATCAGAAATCCTAAATATAATGAATGGATCAATTTAATACAAATTTTATAAAGAGGTCTTGAAGCTATAGGAACAAACCATAATAGTAAGGTCAGCACGGTTGAATTCCCAACACAATGAATCAAGTACTTGTATCTCAGAAAAACAGCTAAATACCAATGTGTGTTAGTTGTTGGTATTTATTGGCAGAAAAATCTAAAATTAAAAAATAATAGAATAGTTGCAGACATGTAAAAGTAGTAACTAAGGATCTATTAATCCTAGTAATTGACAATGGATATAGCTGTTACCATTTCATGCTCAAGATAGTTTCTGACAATCTCAGTCATAAAGTTGCCATCTTCATGTATTCCAAATTTGGCATCTCTTTTTAATAGTCCAGTAATAAAGGGGTTCTCAAAATATATTTTGTCATCCATATTTTGCAGATGTACTTGATCCCTTATACAAGATATATACGCACTGATCACCTACAAAAATTGAAAAATACATTAAAATAAATTTTAATAATGACTAAAATAGCCTAATCATTAGGTGTACTTACGTCACCATCTAACCATTTGCTTTCATCTAGGAGGCATAATAATTGATATTGTTTCACAGATATTTTATCCATCTTCACCAGTAAATCATCTTTTAGAGATGTTTCTATTATTATTTGAGCACATAAGTCCATACTGGTCAATGTGTAATCTGCATATAATTCAATATGGATTAGCTCGGGCATATTTGCTAGTTATAATGAAAGAAGACATACAAATACAAAAGTACACATAAATGAAAATAATACCTTGTGGGAGATAGTCATACATATCACCAACATTGGCTTGTTCATGTTCTTTTTTGGTTGTTGTTCAATATCTGACGGAAGTTTTTCTTCTCTCATCTCCTTATCTATCAATTCAGAAACCGAAGAGAATGTATCTATGGTTGGAGATGCAGCTAAAGGCAATGGATCAACATTAATCATTTCATCTGAAAGTTTTTCTTCAGTAAATTCAGAAACTAAAGAGGATGTCTCCATTGTTGGCGATGCCGCTGAAGGCATTGAATCAACATTTTTCACTTTATCTGATCCCAACAAATCATTACTTCTTGCTTTCTTTAAGGGTTGAACATCAAAATTCTCAACATTGTTTGATCCAATGTAATGATCCATTTTCTATAAAAGATAGCAAGAAAAAAAGACAATCAACCAACATATCTAATCTTAAAAGTGTCAGGACAAGCATCAGCTACTGAAGATATTTCAGCTACAGAGGATATTTCTAGGTGCATAATAAAGATGGCTATTATTTTGTGATTCTGAAACCACTTAAAACAGTGCCACTCAAAGTGGTAGACAAGCATCAGTTACTGAGGATATTTCAGCTACAGAGAAAATTTCTAGGTGCATAACAAAGATGGCTATTATGTGCATTCTGAAACCACAGAAACATAGATGCCCTGAATTTTTGCATCATTTTTTTGTACAATGCTAAACCAAGATATAATGCAATAACAGCTCTAATCTGAAATACAACTCAAATCTGAATAGAACGAACGAACAACAATTAGCCTGCAACATCTCAGAATACAACAGTACTTGTAATAAAAACAGACATTAAGGATCTACACATAAACTGATATGATTATATTCTGAAACCAGAACTCTATGCCCTAGCGTACCAATCACAGATTATCTGGCAAGCGAAATCAGCCTGTCATGGTATGTTCAAAAATATACAGAGCAACGCATAGTACCTGTTGTCGCGTCTGGCCGTCGGCATCGGCGTCCTGGAGCAGCGACGGTACCTGCTGTGGCGTCTGGACGTCGGCAGCGGCGTCCTAGAGCAGCGACGGCGTGGCAATCAGCGGCCTTGTTCAGCTCAGCGAGATCAAGAATGTGTGTACGGCGAGAGTTCAGCTTGGCAAGATCTAGAATTTCATTCATCTCGAGATCCCAATGATCCAACCAAAACCAAATTCAGTAATATATAATAAGCAAAAATCGGAAGAAAATCAAGTCAAACTCTGTTAAAAATCAGAAGAAAATCGAGTCAAACTCTGAGGTACAACATACCCAGATAGGAGCATACGAGCTGGAGTCTTGATCTTGATCCAACCCAGCTCTAATTCGAATCTCGACACCTCATCGCCGCAGCCACAGGTCGTGAACTCGGTCGCGAACATGCGAAGCGCCTCAGACTCCGACGCCGTGCCGGAGAGACGGAGGTCACGGAGCGGGAGCGAGAGACGGCGCGGGAGGAGGCGGGCGCGCGCCGCTGCGCCGCGGGGGAGGGAGAGCGTTGTTGCTGAGGAGCAGAGGCAGCCTGGGCGCCGCCGTCCCATCTCCCGCAGGGCGACGCGCTGACCGTCGGGGGAAGTGAGTAACCGGCGCGAGGAAGGAGCGACGGTACGGGAGAGGAAGGAAGGACGGGTCACGGGATGCTAGCAGAATAGGAGGAATGGGCCGGTCGTTGCGCGAGATGAATGGGCCGGACGCCGGTCGTTATGCGAGATCAATGGGCCGGACGAAAACGAGTGCTGGACGAAAAATAGGCCCGACAAAAAAAAAAATAGCTGAAAGTTTTGCTTTTTTTATTATTAGATTAGATAGATAGAGATACATGGAAAAAGGGAAAAATGAGAAAAAAAAGGTCACTAGAACATGTAGAAGTAGAAAAAACGAACGTTCTGGAAACCACGGAGGACGCAAACAGGAAGCCACGGATAAAAAAAGAACGTCTACCTAAAACCACTTCAAAAGAAACGTATCTGAACAAAAACACGGAAAATGACACTAGCTACATGAAAATAAATTATGGTAGAAATTTAACCTATTTAATATTACTAGGAAATATGCCCATGCGTTGCCACGGGTCGTAATACGTGTGGAATTTACGGAATTTAGACTTCGTATCAACTTTGGACGTATATGCATGCCATGTAGAATGGAGCTTAATATGCGTTTGAACCAGACATTGTATTCACAAGTAATTCTAACTTGTATAACACAAACACGGGTCATGAGTCCGAATCAGATACATGATACAAAGAAAAAATTAGAAAGTAGAAAGACAGGAAGAAAGAAGTATACTAAAAGGAAAAATAGTTGCAAGAAATTATTCACTCTTTAATATTAGGCTAACGAAAGTTCCCATGCATTGCCACGGGTCCTAATACATGTGGAATTTAGGGAATTTAAACTTTGTATCAACTTTGGACGTACATGTATACCCGTGTAGTATGGAACTTAATATGCGTTTGAACCAGATTTTGTATTATTATTGGACACAAGTTATTCTAACTTGTATAACACAAATACAGGTTATAAGTCGGAATCAGAGACAGGATGCAAAGAAAAATTAGAAAGTAGAAGGATGGGAAGAAAGAAGTGTAGTTGGGAAAGTAAAAAGAACAGTTGCAAGAAATCCTTCACTCTTTAATATTAGGATACCAAAAGTTCATATATGTTGTAACCGGAAGAAAACTATAGTCCTAGACAAAATCTTAACAAACATATATTATTTTCTCTTGAAGCTATTTTTATATATCATTATGTTTCCATTGCACTCTTACTTGCACTGATATGTACTTAATGAAATTGATAAAGTTGTAAAGATGGACATTAGTAACTATTAAAGAAAAGTAAAATATATTATGCCAAAAAATAGCATACATACATACATCGAATAAAATATGAAAGACCAACCTGGTTGATTAAAGGAACTATTGAAGTGCTGATTAGAGTGGAGCACGTGGTCTGTTGGGTGAGTCATGACCTAGCAGCACCCAGTAGATCCAATACACAACAGTCCAGATCCTACGTAGTTATAGGAAGCCGAAAAAAATAAAAAGAACTCGTCTTCAACCTACGTACGTCTTGCGGCTCGGGTGCTCGGCACTTCTTCAGGTTGTAGCAAGCGACAAGCGGCCATGCCTGCAACCTGAGCGTGATTCAGGTAGGGGTTGTTCACGCCGGCGACTACATGGGGCGGCTGCCCCCACCTTGCTGTTAAGGTAGGTCGATCTAGTTCTTGAGCACGATGGACAGGACGATGAGTAAAGAGGATGGATGAGGATGAGGATGCAGGTCCATTATATTTGTGGTTGTTGTTCTGGTGCTTCCTGGCCACCTGCAGTTGCTAGCGCCTGCTGTCCACGAAGGACCTGGTGGGCGACGTTGCATCCATATTGTCCAGCCGCTCCCTGTGCGTAGCCACCAGCACGACCATGTTGTTCAGTCGTTGAACACCTGCAACTCCAGCTCGGCCATGGTGCCGCTCTTGGATCTCCGCCACCTCACCTAGCACCTCCCCTCATCTCTAGCGCTGCTCCGCGATGGCGCGGTGCAGGCCGCTTCCCCTTCCTCGGACTCCACCAGCGCGTGCAGTATCGCCTCGTCAGGCTGCGCCCCCAGTAACCATGAACTCCCGCTGCACCACCATGTCCTGACTGCAATGAAGAGGACTCCGATCCAAGAGCCCCCGAGCTTTTTGTGGAGCCCAGCCAGGACGGACGTCCGGGTGAGTTCCGTCAACGATCCTAGCGAGAAAACATCCAATTGGATTTTCTAATTCGCTAAGGATTAGAGTCCACATATTTCCTATTCCGATGCTCTGCAGCAACTCGTTGCGAATTCGGCTCTCTCGCCAGAAAAAATTAAACGGAACCGAATCGATCTCTTAATTGAACGAAAAAAGAGGTGGACGAAAAAAAGAGGCGGACCAAAAAAATTGATGGAAAGTTTTGCCTCTTTATTATTATATATAGATATAAGCAAACATGCTCGTGCGTTGTAATGAGATTCAATACGTATTGAAATTAGACATTGCATCGTTGTTAAACGTGAGTGAGTTGTTCACTTATATTAGCACGGGTCATGAGTCTGAGTTACATATGGAACATGTAATCAAATTAACTTAGCGATAAAAAACTTTTTTTCGGAGTCAAAGATTAAAACGGCTATGGCCTCCTATTTAGTAGAACCTAAAAAATAGGTGGAGAAAACCATAAAACACATCAGTCACGAGAAAAAAAAAAAAAAAATCTAAACGTACTCGAAGGTGAGTAGAAAACGGTCACAACAAAAATTGGAACGTACTCCAGAAAAATAGCAACGAAAAAAATATATATTCGGGGCTGAGTGAAAAATGTCCCAATCAGCAATCATAAATAAGTAAACCAAAACGTACTCGGAGCCAAGTTAAAAATGGCCAAACAAGAGCCCAATAGAGATGTCGTCGTGACGTCGTCGGTAAGTTTTTTTTTCGCGACCGGGAGTAATCCCGTATTTCATTAAGAGAAGCAAGTTTTACAACCCAGGATTGAGGCGAGGAGCCTCAAAACGACAACCAAGAATCCTATACTACTGGATACACGGTAATCCATTACATCAAGCAGAATTGAGCGACCAGTGAGGCACGATGGCAGCAAGCGGAGCGTAGCCAGCCACTGCCCAATCAGCACCCTCCTTCCTGATGGTGGCGGCGATCATAGGAGGTGTTGACGCCAGCCTGTTGAAGGTTCTTGCATTTCTCTCCTTCCAGAGTCCCCATGCAACAAGCAGCAGCAAGGAGTCGAACAATGGTCGAGAGTCCGAGTGTAACCGGCGGCGCGTGTCGAGCCACCAAGTGGCAATGTCGAGGTGCTGCAGAGGGGAGGGGGTGAGTTCGATGAGATCAAGGGACTGCAGAATGATCGCCCACACTTGTCTGGCCAAGACACATCCCAGGAACAAGTGAGGCTCTGTCTCTGCCGCCTGATCGCAGAAGACACAGGCGTCGTCGTTCTGTAGATTGTGCCGTTTGCGCTGCGCAGCCGTCCAGAGGCGCTGATGAAGCGCCAGCCAGAAGAACACCTTGACTTTGGGGGGGGCCTTTGACACGCCACAGCTCCTTTGCGCCGAGCAATAAGCTTGAACCAGCATGGAAGGCGCGGTATGTAGATGCCACCGAGTAGGAGCCGGCTGATGTCCACTTCCAAATGAAGCGGTCGCTCTGGTCGGGGTTCAGGGTGACGCCGCGAAGGAGTTCCCAGACCTGCAAATACTCACAAATGACCTGAGTCGTTAGAGCACCAGTGATATCGAGTGCCCAGCGGTTGGCCTGCAAAACTGCGTAGATCGTTCTTTTCTTTCCAGCGCATGAGGTCGTCGCAAACAAGGCCGGCGCGAAGCGATGTAGTGGACCAACCGCCGCCCAACTGTCCGCCTAGAGTTTAGTCGAAGTCCCGTCGCCCACGTGAACTGTTAAACTTGACGCTAGCATCGCCGCAACGCATTTTTCAGTGGACGATGGAAGGGATGCCCAGCACCGGTTGAGGTCAGTGCGGGCAAACCACTCCCAGCGCAGACGAAGAGCAAATCCGAAGAAGCGCAGGTCAATCACCCCCAAGCCGCCAAGCTCAGTCGGGCGGCAAACCACATGCCACGCCACCCAGTACTTCCCTCCGCCGCAGTTGTCAGTGCCTGTCCAGATGAATGCCCGGCGACGTTTGTCGATCTGTTTGATCGCCCATGGCGACAGGCAACAGGCGATGCTCATGTGCACCGGTATGGCTGAAAGTGTTGATTTTGTGAGCGCAACCCGGCCGGCAGTGGTCAGAAGTCTGGCTTTCCAAGTCGGTATACGCTGAGCCACCTGGTCGACCAGCGGCTGCTCATCAGCGCGACGCAGCCGCTTGAGGGACAGAGGTATCCCCAAGTATCGCGACGGGAACGAGGAGATGATGAACGGGAAGCTTTGCTGGGCAAGAAGCACCGCATCATTGTCACAGCTAATCGGCGACGCCGTGCATTTCTCCATGTTTGTAACGAGGCCCGATGCACCGGCAAAGAGCTGCAGGATTTGGGAGATACACACCATGTCCTCAGTCCTCGGCGTTGTTAGGATGACGAGATCATCGGCGTAAAGGGATGCACGGAGGGGGGACAGCGCGCCCGGAAGTGGGTGCAGGGCTACTTGGCGGTCAGCTTCCCTGATCAATGAGTTCAGCACTTCCATTACGAGAACGAAGAGCATTGGCGAGATTGGGTCGCCTTGGCGCAGACCCCTGGCGTGAATGATACGACGACCAGCCCTACCATTGATGAAGGTTCTGGTGATTGCAGTGGATAGGAGGATGGATATCCATTCACGCCAATGACTGGGGAAGCCGATGTGTTGAAGCACCTCAAGCAAGAATGGCCAAGCCACAGAGTCGAAGGCTTTAGCTATATCAATCTTGAGCAACAGAGAGGGGAACTTCAAAGAATGCAGCCGTCTACAGACCAGTTGAATGGTTCTGAAGTTGTCATGAATCGACCTCCCTTTGATGAAGGCGCTCTGGTTCACCGCTACCATATCATTGAGTCTGGGAGCTAGGCGTCTTGCCAGGCATTTGGTAAGTAACTTGCCAAAGCTGTGCACAAGGGCAATGGGCCGGTAATCCTTCATTAGCTGGGGGTCACTCTTTTTCCTCAGTAGCACAAGCAGGGCATCATTTAGAAGGTTGAAACTTCTGGCGTCCAGTGCCCAGATGGCGTTGATGGCGTTCATAACGTCTTGCTTAATCGTGTGCCAGGACATCTTGTAGAAAAGAGTGGTGAAGCCATCAGGCCCTGGTGCACGATCATTCGGCATGTCTTTGATGGCCGCCCAGACCTCCTCCTCTAAGAAGCAAACGTCAAGACCAGAGAGGTCAAGCTGTGGCAGGAGCCCATCAAGAGCTATAGTGTTGTCGCGCCTGAACGGCTTGCCCAGGATGTCGTTGTAGTAATTGAAGAAGGAGTTGGCTTTGCCTGGTTCGTCGGACACCCAGACACCGTCACAGAGGATGGAGGGGATGACATTCTTGCGGTTCCTATGGCAAGCTTGAAGATGGAAAAATTTGGTGTTTGCATCACCCTCATCGAGCCATCTAATTCTGGAACGCTGGCGAGCGATAGTTCGCGACAATGATGCCAGACTGAGACACATCTGCTTGAGATTCATGTGCAGCGTCCGCTCGCCGTCCGTTAGGAGACGTGACTCCTGGGCTTTATCGAACTGGGCAACAAGTTCTCTCGCCATGAAAAGTTGGCTGCGGACGCTCCCAATACTTCTCATGCTCCAGCTTTTCAGTGCTCTGGCCGTTGCGCGCAACTTGTGATCAAGGAGTCTACAAGCATCAGCACCCGGCAGGGACGTGTTCCAGGCGTCCTGCACGGTGTCCTCGTAGCCATCCAGTTTTACCCAGAATGCCTCAAAGCGGAATCGCAGCCTAGCCCATGGCTCTGTGCATAGCTGAAGCAGCAGCGGTGAATGGTCCGAGCAGTCGGACGATAGGTAACGTAAATGGGACGGGTACATCTCCAGCCATTCTAGAGACGCGAACGCACGGTCAATGCGCTCCAGCGTGGGGCGACGACGATGGCTGGACCAGGTGTAGAGACGACCATGCAGGTAAAGTTCCTGCAGCTGCATGCCATCGATAGTCCGTCGGAAGCGACGCATGGCCGAGAGGTTGAGGCGGTCATTGTTTTTTCTTCGGCGCAGTATATTTGGTTGAAGTCACCACATAGCAGCAGCAGACCCAGAGCCTGCCCCCACAGGAGGCGGAGCTCATCTAGGAACGCCGGCTTCTGGTCTTGCAGCACCGGTCCATAGACGGCGGCGAGCAACCACGGCGTGTCCGGGCACGCGACGGAACCAAAGTAATCGTGACCGACCAGGAACGAGAGAGACTTGCGGGGGCGGACCACACATCACGGCGCCAAGCGACCAGGATGCCACCGGACTGGCCAAGCGACGGCAAGCACACATAATCAAATCCTGATCCCATTATATCCAGGGCCATGGAGGCAGACATTACATCGACTTTAGTCTCCAAGAGACACAGCACGGAGGCGCGTTCCTGTGCCAGGAACTCGCGGACGACTGCTCGACGTGCTGTAGAATTTAGGCCCCTAACGTTCCAGATGAAAATATTTACGCTAAACATTGTGACAGGTAATGCGACGAGGAGGCCCGCACCTAGGCTACAGTTGCCAGGCGGGCAAGCTGCTTGCGACCCTGGAAGAGGACTTGCATGGCTTCCTACCTGGACGGGGACAGAGGGAGCTTCAACGCCATCTGAAACTCGTCGAAGGAGGCGGCGTCCGGCATGGCGGTCTCCACTTCAAAGCCAAGTTTTTTCATCATGACGAACCTGGCCTGCGCCTCGGGCTTGGCTGCCTGGAACCTGCTCTTGGCTGCAAGGTGAGCGCTGCGCTTGGGCACGGTGACGACACTGTCACATTGTGGCGGCTGGCTGCTCCGGAGGCGCGGTGTAGAGAGCAGCGGCTGCGGCACCGGCCGTTGAAAGGCCGCGGCGAAGGTCTGGTGGGTTGTTGCCTCATCAGTCGCTTCCTGGGTCCGTTCGTCATCGTCCGAGGCGGCATGCGCTAGGGAAGAAGGCGAGGAGGACACGGGCTCATCCGGCCCAGAAAGGTAGAGGTCCGTTGCGTCAAGAGTTAGGCGGCTCGGGCTGTCATGCGCCATGCTAGGCATAAAGAGGAAACCAGGCCCATCGCAACCAAGAAACTTGAACTGAGGACGGCCCACTGAGTTGGCGATGAGGACATCCGGAGTCCAGGTCGACAAGTCACGGAACGCTACGGCAGGCGAGCGACGTGCGCCCGGGTCACGGTCGATGGACAGCAGCAGCCCCGTGATGGCCACAGCAGCAACTTTCTGCGGTGTGCGCAGGCCCGCCTCGGCGCACATCGGGTCGACCGCCATGTACATGACAGGAGAGAGCGAGCGGTACGCCAGGCCAGGGTCAACTTCGCCCACGACAGGCGCCGGGGCACGTGATGCGCCCTGCCCGGGAAGCATGCCGCCACAGTGAGGGGCAGGTAAAGCAAGATCTCCTGAATCCCGCGACTTGACAGGGCACTCAAAGTGGCCCACACGGATAGTGCGGGCCCGCTGCTGACCTGGCGAGGAAGTTACCGCCAGCGCCCGGGCGTGGTCGCCGCGCCCGCCCGAAGCGCGTCGTCAGCGGCCCTGAACCGCCACCGCCACCGGAGTCCGCAAAGCCCGGCCAGTAGCTGTTGTAGTTGCTGTCCCCCGCTGCGGAATCATCGTCACGCCGGCTTGGGAAGTCGTCTTCGTCGTCATCGGACGGAGGGGGGTGTGCCAACTCGACGATCCGCAGATGCACGAGGTAGCGGATTGCGGGAACTTCGGTATGGATGATCTCCCACGGACGCAGGAACAATGGTGGCCCGCTGTCGTGCTTTTCCTCCGGGTCCGGGATGACGAGGATCTTCTGGTCAGGTATCAGGTCAGGGTGGGCGCACCACACAGCAACGAACAGCTCGCGCTCATCATCCGGATCGACGAACACGACCTTGCCCCCAGATGAGCCGAGGAGACCTTGCTCCACCTCCACAGAGCGCGCGTGCGAGGGGATACCCCGCATGGCCACGAGAGCGCGGTATCTGAGCGCGCCTGTCGACCCTGTGACCAAGCGGTGCCATCGGCGCCAGCAAAGGACGAACGGTGCATCCGGCGGCGCGGGAGTGCGGAGAACGCGGTCCAGGTCCGGCTGCCTGGAGAAACGGACGAGGAAGTCATCCGGATGCGTCCGTCGCACAATTACGTCCTCCTCCCGCACGCCGTAGTGCGAGTGAAGGTGCTCCAGCAGCATGGCGGTAGAGACCGGCGGCCGGTCCCAAGTACCAAAGCCAACAGCGCGGAGGAGGTTAGCTCATCCTCGGCCTCCTGGATAGCCGCAGAACGGGGCACGACGACGAGTTCGAGGAGGGGGTCCCTGGCCCTGACCTCCGGTGACGCGGGGAGGCTGCAAGGCACGACGGAGGAGTGCCCTCGGGAGGCCCGGCTGCGAGTGCCCCGGGCGGGGCGCGGAGGGTCCCGCCTGGCAATCCGCCTGTGAGGCAGACCCAGCTCCGCCCGCAGTGGCCAAGGCGACGGTGGTGTTTCCTCCGACAGAGCGCGTGGCCTCAACCGGTAGGATGGCACCAGGAGGAGCAGGCACCGGCGACGCGTGGCCCCGGCGACGGCGGCATGCAGACGCGAGGGACAGAAGGCTCGCGACCGGTGGGCGCAGATGCCGCCCGAAACGGTGTCGGGCAGGGAGGCCGAGCAGGCGGGACGGCGCCTCCTGCGTGGTCGGCCCTGGTGACGATGGCGGTTGCCCGGCGAGCGTGCCAGCTTGGCCGAAGCCACAGGCAGTCTAGGCGGCAGGGGCAGGCGCAAGCTTGGTGTCCGGCGTCGAGGCAGTTGAAGCACCGCGCGGCATTGGTGCAGTCCGCCTTGACATGATTCTCCGAAAGGCAGTTGAAGCATTTTCCGACCAGGTGGGCCGGAACGGGCGCTTTGGGCTCCGGCGACCGCCGCCAGCGCCGACGACTCTCAACCGCCTGGAAGCCCTCCGCGTCCGGCGCGACCGACATGCGAGGCGGGTGGACCACAACCGACGCAAGCCGAGGACCCATCGGTGGCACCGCCCGCGGCCCGCGAGGGCGACGGCAAATGGCGTGGCCGCTGACGACGATAAGCGCCGGGCGGCGCGTCCGACGCGGCTGAGCGGCCGGCATGGGGAGGCCTCATGGTCAGAGAGGGAGGCCTCGGAGTCGGAAAAACGCAGCATCTCGGCGTAGCCCGCAGGAGAGCCGACGAAGGGCTCGGCGTAGGGGTTGAGCTTGCTTGCCTGCAACACCCGGGCAGCGTGCACCAGGGAGGCGAAGGGCGGCGACTGGAGCGACGACGGGCTTAGTTGAATACCCGTGGCGCTTGCATGTCTTCGGCGAAGCCGTGGCCGCGCTAGCTGCCCAGCGCGATGGTGCTCCCGCCTTACCCGCTACTGCTATTCCTCGTCATCCTGGCCGCGTTCATCAGGTACATGTGGATCACGCTTATCATGCATTGCGCGCTCCTGTTTGGGTTCTCGTTCTCTCTTCGTTTGGCCTGCCACAGCTATCACCGTGGTCATGTTGGCGTCCCCCGCCTCAGCGGCCCATCTCTATATACAATCCTGCAACAAAAGCAGGCAACCCAGCGTGCCACGTTGCCGGCGATTCTCGGCCATCCGATGATCTAGCCAATTTCGGTCGTTTTGCAAAAAAGCCCTAGAGCTTTTCATAATAGAACTCGCCGTCTAGGCTCGTCTCATAAAAAATTTTGCAAAAAAGCCCTCGAGCTTTGCACAAATCAAGCCGCCGTCCACGCCGGCCTGGCTCCAGCTCGTGGGCCTTAGTGGGCCGAATACAGCCAGGCGCTATTTTCTCTTTTTCTATTAATTTTTTCCTTATATAAACTTCAAAGCTATGTATAAAATCACAGAAAAATCGAAAAATAGAAAATCAAGTTGTTTAACAATTCAAATAAATAGATCTATTCAGTGGATCCATAATACAACATGTTTTAGTAGAAAGCTTAGACCGTACATTTTTGCCCATGTTTTTAATGGGCTAATATGAAAATCAAATTGAATTCTTTCAATTCCACAGTTACATTAACCTTCAAACTTCTTATACTCCTCCCTCTTTAATAAATATTTTTATCCCTTCTTTCTACAACCATGCGTAGATAATAATTTCAATTAACATAAAAAAAAGAATATGGCCACACAATGGCCATAAGCGGCAACGCCGCGACCATTTCTAGTGTCATGCTGAGGCGTGCTCTCGGCACGGCCATCGTTGCGGCTGCACCGGTGTTCCCCTACAACGCAGTCGTGTCCGCGCTCGGCGAGGCCACACAGTGCGATGCGTGCCTTGAGGGGATGAAACATGAAAAGATGGGGAGGCGGGTCGAGGCGGTCAGCGGCTCCTAGCATGTTCACACAGGTTCCAATTCGGCTGCTTTGAGTCATCGACATGTGGCTCGAGTCGCACGCGACGTGCATGGTGTTTAAATTACCGGCGGCCAAAATTGCTTGCAAACGGACTCTCGTCCAATAGCTTCTTTTCCGTGTTCGTCCAAAATTCCTATTTGATCACGTCATGGCTCATGAGGATCATATACTCGGCTTCTATTTATTTATTTATTAGGAAAAATACCCGTGCGTTGCTACGGGTTAATTTATAATAATATTTAAAACATGCTAATTTATAATAATATATTTTAAAAGATATTTTTTTTGAAGTTGAATCTGATTCTTAAATCATGAGCAACCCAGGTAGAAAAAAATACAATGACCTGTAATAAAATAAATATGGATATATGTGCTGCTTTAATAAGTTTGGACTTACGCTGAAGCCAGAAGTTCTTCATTATCTAAAAAAATAAATACATAAGGGTCCATGAAATTGTTAGATTCAGTATACCACGACATCAACATAGAATAGAAAATCATTCAACCATAAATACACCATACAATATGTTAGTGTTATAAAGGGCTAAGGGATAAGACTCGAACCTTTCTCCAACTGCTATGCGATTAAATTCTCTATTGTTGTGTTACAACATGTCAATGTATAGTAGAGTCATCTAATTAGGCTGTGGCAGAACCATTAAATTTAATCCACTATCGTGGATATTTATCTTCTATTAGGCACTAAGTACCCACGGGAGCATACTAAATTAAACCATTCTGTTGAGCATACGGCATGGGAGAACTCAAACCATCCACATTTGCAACCAAGAACCCACAATAACTAAAGAGAACTTACAACATCTTAGTCTATTTCATAGGCATAGAGCACTGCCACTAATGTATTTCTAATTACACAACTATGAGTGTGTGTGTGTGTGTGTATATATATATATATATATATATCATATAATTAGCAAATTTTATGATCTAAACTCAATATATATATATATATATATATATATATATATATATATATATATATATATATATATATATATATATATATATATATATATATATATATCATATAATTAGCAAATTTTATGATCTAAACTCAATTACACAGTAAAATTACATTAGGCACAATAGCAGATCAAGCAATGGCAGTTAAATAACTGAGCGTATGGCAAATTGCGAGCGACTCCCGTGGTTCGGCGTCCTCGGTATCTACTCGCTCTAGTAGCTCCTCACGCACACCCCGACTTCCCCCCGCTCTGGTAGCTTTGTGCGGCCGCGCCACGACGTCCTCGGCTTCTACCTGCTCCAGTAGCTCTTGGCCTTAGCATCCCCAACGTCGCGCGGCTCATGGCCTCGACATGCTCTGGTCTGCACCTACCTTAACGACTCCTGTCTCCCGGTGCTATGCAATTATCTAATTGTATTTGATTTCCAAGCAATTGTATTCGACTTGGATTGAATGTGTGCTTTGAATCGGAAACAAATTAAAACCATGCATGAGGGCCAGACCAAAATAACTGTGGAAAAGGTATAGATAACGCAAGGGCACATTTGTTGGTAACGTATAAAAATAAAAAATAGAAAAAAGATTAAAAAAAAAAACAGCCACAGCTTGACAAGCCACTGAAAAAAATGCTTGCCGAAGGAAAGATTAATGCTTGTCGAACAACTTTGTTGAAAGAAATAAAAGTAGGGACTTAAGGTCAAATTAATAAGTACTACGATAAAAGGAAATAAATTCTCTTGATTTGTTTAATTTATCTGGACGCGCATGCATGTGAGGGCGTAAGGTCAGATTATATAAGTAAAAAAGAACGAAAGAAATTCTCTTGACTTGCTTCACCGGACGTGCCACGGAAAAAAAACAAGACCGAGAGAAAAGAAAAAGGAGAAGACACTGGGAAAAAATACGGAAAAAATGAAAAGAAAAAGGAAAAAGAAATGAACACGTCAAAGAACTGTAATATAAAAGCTGGAGCAAAACAGGATGAATCCTGACCATAAAAAGCTGAACAACCATACTGTATAGGTGGGAAAAAACTGAATGGTACTAAAAAAAGGAAAATCACAGAAAAAATAAAGACCGACTCAAACAAATCAAAGAGAAAAAAATCACATAAGCCTATTGTGGTTTAAAATTAGGATATTTTTTATTTGAATTATTCATACTCACGATTGAAGAGATATTTATCTGGAGTAGAATTAGAATTCTTTTCTATCTAGGTTACCTTATTAAGAAACCATGCCTGCATATGCCATATACATGACGATCCATTTTAGAATCAAACATAAAAATAGAAACCGAGTCGATCTCTTAGTTGGATGAAAAATTTTGTGGCAGAAATGAGATAATAGAAGATTATATTTGGACTTTGAAGTCCATTTTAAGAATTGACGTGAACAACACAAACTTAGGACATGTACCGTTTCTTGACTTGGAAAAAAAAAAGTCCAAGGAATATCGGATGAGGATAGATAGAAAAAAAAACATAATCGAAATACATACATCATAATTAATCCTTTATACGGACTCTATCCGGTCATGGACTCTATCTAGGACTCTAATCTAAAGATTGACGTGGCTTCTCATATATCTCTATATACTCCAGGCTTGTGTCTATCTATTGCATATATATTAGAAGAGTTGCTGCACGACAAGTTAGTTATAGAGAGGTGGACTAAAAAAATGGATGGACGAAAAGAAAATGGGCTGAAATTTTGGCTTTTTTATTATTAGGTGGTAGAGATTTACATGCTCCATCTCTGAGAGTCCTAGATAATTTTTACGGGTTATTATTTCCCAGAATCTCCAACACCTCACGCGCTCCCTTTGCTTGCCAAAAGTCCAAATTTAGATGTCGAATATGTAGATTTGTCTATTTTCTATATTTATTTATCTCTCTCTATTTAGATTAGGATTTCTATTCAACTTACTCAAGATTTGAGCGATCTATTTGGATTAGAACTCCAGTTATCTATATCATCTTAGGAATCTGTATCTAAGCCACAAGTTGTATATATATAAGTTCGGATGGAAGAAACTCTCAATTATCCGGTAATTAGAAGACGATAGACAAAAAAAAATGAGACAAAAAAAACGAACTGAAAACTCTTTACTATTAGATACAGATATAGATATATATTAGGTATAGAGACAGGAACCAAGAAGGGCAGGTCCACTAGTACACAGAATATTTGTACAGATGGTTTTGAACCCATTTCCACTGGCGTTTTTTCAAACCGCCAGTGGGAGAGACCAAATGAAAATGGTTCATTTCCGCTAGCGGTTGTTTGAGAACCGCCTGTAGAAATTGACTTTTATAGGCGGTTTTCTTAAGGAACCGCCTATAGAAATCGCTACCCAAAAACGTAAAAAAAAATAGCTAAAAAATATTTTTAAAACAGCAAAAAATATTTTTTAAATCGGAGGAAGCGCCCGCCTCCGTCGAAGTCGCAAGTCACGCTTTTTTCGTGTAAAATCGCATGCTACTGCAGCGGCCGTGGGGGTTCGAACCCGCGACCTCCCCCTCAGCGTAGCCCCCTCTACCACTCCACCCACTAGTCACTTGTGTCTATATTTCATTTCAGTTCCTCACATATTATCCAAAACTGATGGTAAATTTAATATTTTATGGTCTAAATGAATTCAAATGAAAAAAGTATTCAACTATAAAGTTTCATAAATTTTTAAGATCTATAACTTTTATTTTGAGTGTTTCTCCATCCGAGGTCATTTGCAAAATTTGAATTTCAAATTTCAAAATTTCGGACGTAGTTTTCCATAAAAAGATGATTTCAAATGAAAAAGTTGTCAATTACAAAGTTTCATAACTTTTCGAGATCTACAACTTTTATTTTAGAAGTTTTTCCATCCGAGGAAGTTTTAAAAACTCAAAAAAATTAATTTCAAACTATTTCTACCGGGCGGATTTCTTAAGAAACCGTCGGTAGAAATACGATTTCTTGGCGGTTCCTTAAGAAATCCGCCCGATAGCGGTTCCTAAGAAAACCGCCAATAGAAATCGTATTTTTAGGGCCGATTTCTACTTTGCTGTTCTCAAGAGAAACCGCCCGGTAGAAATAAAACGTTAAAGTGTCAAAAGAAATGATTTGTGTACTAGTGGTCCCTGCTGCATTTTTTGGATTAATTAATAGAAAAAAGTGTACAAATTTACAAAGCAATCAAAAACTTATCGCGGTATGTATACCGATCAATGGGGAGCTGTCTTACAGCTGACAAAAGTTGCGTCGATCGATAGGTTTTCAGTGCAAACATTCAGCACATGGAACAAAAAAAGCAAGGAAAGCACAAATGGAACCAAATACCAAAGATAAAAGTCAAGTCGTGATTAACAAGAGGAGCTCATCAGGTGTTTGGATCATGCAGCTAGAGTTAGTCCGGATCAAATCGGATGTTTTGGTGTCAATCAGGGAGACTAAATATAAGCTAATTATAAAACTAATTGCATAAGCCGTGACTAATCCGTGAGATAAATCTATTAAGCCTAATTAGCATATGTTTGCACAAATCATGGTCTAATTAGACTTAATAGATTCGTCTTGCAAATTAGTATTTATTTATTTATGTGTCTATATTTAATACTCCTAATTTTTATTCAAATATTCAATGTGACAGGGACTAAATTTTAGTAACAGGGATCACATTCTGTCACATCGATTAATCACCCGGACTGATCAGATCATGTCTCATTCCCAGCAATCAGCATGCACTTGATACCCAAGCAGGACTGCAGGAGTGTATGCATGTTATCCCAACATGGCATGCACGCCATGCCATTTATTTCACCGACAATGGTGGCCTCGCACTGGGCTACACTAGGGATGTTTGGATCCAGAGACTAAAGTTTAGAAGGTGTCATATCAGATGTTCTAGTACTAACTAGAAGGGCTAAATATGAGCTAATCATAAAACGAATTACAGAAGCCGTGACTAATTCACGAGACCAATCTATTAAGCCTAATTAATTACTATTTGTATATATTTACAGACTAATTAGACTTAATAGATTCATTTCATAAATTAATCTCAATATATATAATTAGTTTTATTATTCGTCTATGTTTCATACTCCAAATTAGTGCCCAAACATCCATGGGCCGCAGCGTCCGGCCCTGTACCACATGCCGTGCTCTGTTGTCAGGCAATCTCTGTGCCTCCACTGCCGTTTGTCCCTCCCTAGCCCAACCATCGTCCACCTCACCACTGAAAAAAACTCTGCTACTACCAGTGGCGGTCGTGTGGCCCCACGCTCATCTCCTCCGTCTAGCCGGTCTGGCTCTCCGCCAAGCCGTTTTCTAATACCGCAGGGCTCATTTCCCCCTAACGAAAACCACCTCCCTCCCCCCACATCCCCCACACCCATGACGACAAAAGCTTCCAGCACAGTATACGTACCGATCAGCGGGGGGGAGTTTTTCTATTTTTTAATCTTTTTATAAAATATCTATATCTCTTATAAAAATAACCCCTACTATCTATTCTATGTAAGCCCACAACAATCCACGTCATCAGTAAAGATGGACATGCAGTTTCGAGGCCACTTCATGCCCGTTCCTCCCACACCAATCAGCCCAACGCATTGCCTCGGCACTATAAAGGCGAACAAACAGCATGTCCTTGCCACCCACCAGGAAGACGGCTGGGTAGGGCCTAGGAACGGATCCCACTACCATTAAGGCTAGGCACTAATAACCATGTATTGCTTTGTCATCTCCATTAATGTAACAATTGATATATATACCGGCATACAACGATCACATCACAGATGCACTGCCCGGCGTATCTATGCGCATGGTCTCTTTTTTCTCTGTGCTATTTGCCTCCAATACAAAAATACCAGCATCAATTCATTTTTTATGCAGGTAACATCTGATGGCCATAGGCTATTCCCTAATTGTGGTTTCTTACGCCCAAACATGTTTAGTAATACTTTATTATTATTCATGTTAGAGTTCAAGATTAGTTTTTTTAGAAATATGAACCCTATGGACTACATTTGGTTGATATCTACAGGATGCATGCTGCAGTGATACTAGGAGAGTGCAAGCTTCTCTGAGTTGGTGTGAATTATGTTGTTGCCACATAATTTGCATCAAGCAAGATTTCCACTTCACAGACTAAAATACCGAGTACGTAAAATTAGAAATATTATTCGTTATTACAAGAAGAAGTCTCATTATTACTTCTATAATGTTAATCCAACGATGTATAACTTAGCCTTTTGGATGGACCCTCTCTCTATTTCTATACCCTACAAAAGAATTATTGTATCTTTTAATAATTAGAAATATTATTGGTTACTCGAAGGAATACGATTAGGACTCATGATGATCAATGTATCTTCATGAATATAACTTATCCCGTTTTGGATGGATCCTATCTATTTCTATACCCTACAAAAGCTTATTATATTTTAATATATATAACAACTTTGGATTTAGTTGCACTAACTGTTGACATTTACACTCTGAACCCAAGAGTTATCCAAGAATCCTCCTTCAAAATACCCGTAGCAACGCACGGGGCATCATCTAGTTTTAATAATAATCGCTCCCCAAATAAAATGTGCAGATTTGATCTTTTGGTCGTGCCAACTGCATTGGTGTGACCAAATAATGCCGCCACGCCATATGCATTGGCGCCGGCAAGATCATGGAAAACCTGTCATGCCAACCCACCGGGAGTGGCGTGACAAGACTTAACCTTTGAAAAATCATAAATTTTCGATACGATATAAGATGAAGATGATTTTTATATGAAAATTGTAGCTCTCGATGAGAGGATATACAACTTTCTAGTTTTGAGTTTTTCATTTGAGGACTTAGATTCTTAAAAATTTTATACTATTTTAGCACAATAATAATCGCGTAAAAAAAATCTTGTCACATTAGAAATTTAATATCTTTTTTCATGGTGTCAAATAAAGATACTTTTTATACCAAAGTTGTAGCTCACAATTGGATTTATAACTTTGTAGTATTGAATTTTTTTCATTTGAGAATGTTAAGATGCTCAAGAAAATAATATATTATTTCAACACCATAATAATCACGTACAAGAGCTTGTCGCTTTAGAA
Source organism: Chrysopogon serrulatus (assembly GCA_015844335.1). Classification (NCBI taxonomy): domain Eukaryota; kingdom Viridiplantae; phylum Streptophyta; class Magnoliopsida; order Poales; family Poaceae; genus Chrysopogon; species Chrysopogon serrulatus. Next base: position 371,063 of record JADLZL010003294.1, on the reverse strand, counting down.
AATTAATATCTTCTTCGTATAGTGTCAAATAAAGATACCTTTTGTATCAAAATTTTATCTCACAATGAGAATTTTATAGTTTTGAGTTTTTACATTTGAAGTTGTTAAGATCCTCAAAAAATAATATATTATTTTAGCACCATAATAATCGAGCACAAGAGCTTGTTGCATTAGAAAATTATTACCTTCTTTGTACGGTGTTAATAAAGATATATTTTATATGAAAGTTATAGCTCATAATAAGATCTACAACTTTATAGTTCTAAGTTTTTTACATTTGAGGTCACTCAAAAGAATAATATAAAATTTAAACATCATATTGATCATGTACCAAGAGAAAAATTATATATTTCTTATTTGATGTCTCATGAAAATACTTTTTAAATGCAAAATGTAATTATTATCGAGACCTACACCTTCCATATAAAAATTATATGGATTGATATCTTTTTAAAAAAAAATATTGATAAGCTCGGTACATGATTAATATGGCTTAAATTTTGTATTCTTTTTTTTTGAGCATCTTAATGATCTCAAATTAAATGCATCAAAACTATTCCTAAAAAAAATGTATCAAAACTAAAATCTTGTTGATCTCATAGATAGATACAATTTTAATATAAAACGTATCTTAATTTGAAGCCATACCCAAAAAATATGATTTTTGTGAGACGATAAGCCCGGAGACATGATTAATTTGTCTGCTTAAACTTTCTATTTTTTCTTGAGCATCTTAACGACCTTAAATATAAAAACTCAAAACTATAAAATTATAGATCTCGTTATGAGCTACAACTTTGATATAAAAACTATTTTTATTTGACACTATACAAAGAAGATATTAATTTTCTAAGATGATAAGCTCTTGTACGTGATTATTATGGTGCTAAAATATTATTTTATTTTTTAAGCATCTTAACATGCTCAAAATGAAAAAAAAAAAAAATCTAAACTAAAAACTTATAGATCTCATTGTGAGCTACAACTTTAATATAAAAAATATCTTTATTTGGCACCATGCAAAGAAGACATTAATTTTCTAATGCAAAGAAGCTCTTATACACGATTATTATGATGCTAAAATAGTATATAATTTTTTTTAAGCATCCTAAAGTCCTCAAATAAAAAAAGTCAAAACTAGAAAGTTGTAGATCTCATCGAAAGCTACAATTTTTATATAAAAACCATCTTCTTCCGATATCATATCAAAGAGTTATGATTTTTTCAATGTTGAGTCTTGTCATGCCTCTCCCAGTGGTGCGACACGACCATATTGTCATGCCAACAGGAGTGGAGTGACATGTTTTTTCACGTCGGAAACGCTATCCAACGTGGAAGATCTTGCCGCGTCAATGCATGTGGCGTGACAGCGTTATTTAGTCGCGCCAGCCCCACTAGCACGACCAAAAGATTCAGATTTGTAAATTTTATTAGGAAGGGTTGTTTTGAAGGGGAGCTGCCTTACACAGGTGACCAAAAATTGCGTCGATGGATCCTTAGTGCACGCTTTCAGCAGATGCAGAAAAGAAAGAAATTAAAGGCACAAATGGAACAAATACCAAAGATAAAAGGCAGGGAGAAGAATAAAACAAAGACTTGCTCGTCAGATCATGTGATGAATAACAAGAGGAGCCAACCATGCGACTGAAAATCCAAAGAGCCATCTGCACCTATCTCATGCATCTCGTTCTCAGCCCCTTGATACTGAAACAAAGACTGCAGAGGAGTATGTATATGCATGTTTTAACTTACTTGGCATGCACGCGATGCCATCTTGGCCGACAACGCCGGTGACCTCGCATTGGACTATATATATGAATGCAAAGATTGGAGCGATGTATTTGGATTAATACTCTAGCTATTTATGTCACCTTAGGGATATGTGTCCAAGCCATGGGTTGTATATATATAAGTCCGGATAGAAAAAACTCTCTATTATCTGGTAGTTAGAGGGCGACAGATAAAAAAATGGCTGCAATAAAAAAAAGGACTAAAATTTTACCTCTGTATTATTAGATATAGAGATATAGATCATGTATAGAGACAGGAACCAAGAGGGCGCCGTCGCTGCTGGAACTTTTTTTCTATTAATTACGGAAAGAAGAGTGCAAATTTTACAATATGTATATCGATTAATGGGGAGCTGCCTTACACCTGACAAAAGTCGCGTCGATTGATAGATCTTCAGTGCAAGCTTTCAGCACATGGGAAAAAAAAAAGCAAGGAAAGCACAAATGGAACTAAATACCAAAGATAAAAGTCACGAGAAAGAATAGAACAAAGACTAGCTCATCAAGTCGTGATTAACAAGAGGAGTTTTCACGTGTTTGCATCCTTCAGCCAAAATTTAGTCCGGATCAAATTAGATGTTTTGATGTCAATAATTAAGGAGACTATAAACATGAGCAAATTATAAGCTGTGACTAATCCACCTCTGCCTCTCCACGAAGCCCATTTCTAATACCGCCGCCCAACACACACACACCCACATCTCCTGAATGTGAACCCATTTTTCTGAGAGGAACTCAATTTTCATGCACCTGTAGTATAGGAAATGTGAGGGGAAAAAGCAGGAAGCAACAAAATTAGATACGACGACAAAAACTTCCAGCATATATAGTAAACGTACCGATCAGCAGGAGCTGCCTTACACAGGTGACCAAAAATTGCGTCGATGGATCTTTAGTGCATGCAGCAGATGCAGAAAAGAAACAAAGGAACAAATGGGACAAATACCAAAGATAAAAGGCAGGGGGAAGAATAAAACAAAGACTGCTAGCTCGTCAGACCATGTGATGAATGACAGGCAAGACTGCAGGAGTATATATATGTATATGTATATGTATATGTATGCATGTTAAACTAGCTAACTTGGCATGCACGCGATGCCATCTTCGCCGATCGACAACGCGGCGATCTCGCACTGGACTATATATATATATATGAATGCAAAGGCCGCTCCAGCTTCCAAGCATGCAAATTAAACCAGCTAGCTAGCTAGAGCAGCAAGTTAGGGTTACGTACGATCCCTGAATGAAGCACTCAAGCTGCTTGTAGAACTGGTACGTACTACGCTTCCTGCATGCAACAATGATCCACATCATCAGCAACCGGATGTGCCCAGAAATCGACGCCTACGTCGGTAACCTCACAGCATCCTACACCGACAGGAGCAATGAGCCGAACATGGTGGCAGCCTCCGTCATGATGTTCGCGCTCGCCGGGCTCTTCTTCATCCTCAACCTCTTCAGCGGCGTATCCGACGTGAGCGCCATCCTGGACCCCAAGGTCCGGCTCTTCCTCACCTCGGCGCTCTCCCTCTTCCTCCCCGTCATGTCCTACCTCTTCTCGGAAGCCAAGAACAACCACGCCGGGTACACGGCGAGCTCCTTCACCACCGCCACCGTGGGCAGTGGCCACGTCGCTGACCTCTCCCTGAGGGCCGGCCTCATCCTGGCGTGGATGCTCCTGGTGGAGCTCCTCCGCAAGAAGGTAGACGAGATCCGCATGCACGGCTACTCCGGCACCATCCAGCGCGCCGGCCGCGTCGCCTGGCTGGGAAGCCTCGTCTTCTTCAACATCAAGGACACCGGCCGGAAGGCGGTGTTCGCCATCCTCTGGATCCTCTGCGCCACACGGGTGCTGCAGAGGATCGCCTTCACCGAGGTTGGGAAGCGGTCCTACGCCCATGGCAAGAACGCCCGCCTCATCAGCTCATACATGGCCCAGATCCTGGAGCAGGAGGACCCTCAAGCTTCTTCTGTCCATATCCATGGCGATGCTGCTGCTGGGGACGACGTGCTCAAGAGCTGCAACTACATTGTGATGGGAGAAGAGAACCTGGTGGGCATTAAGCCCACTGCAGATGGCTACAAGCTGGACAAGCAGGCCAGCTCCTCAGGCGGCTACGACGGCGGCGTCGTCGATTGGATCAGAAAAAATGATAGCGTCGTCACCGTCGGCAAAGTCTGGGAGCTCGCTGACGAGGACAAGTTCTTCATCGCCTCCCAAGAGCAGATCCAACGCCTGAAGAGGACCTGCCTCTCGTTCGCTCTCTTCAAGCTGCTGCGCCGAAGGTTTGAGCACCTGCCGGTGGTGAGCAAACAAGAAGAGGAAAACTCCCGGGACCTCATCTTGAAAGGCCTGTGCAACAATGGTGAAGGTGAAACCGCCACCTCATCATCAGCTGAAGCACTGTTCCAGGTCATGAACTACGAGATCAACTTCCTTAGTGAGTACTACCACTCTGTCGTCCCGGTCGTCCTTGCGAGCCCCTTCTTCCTCTTCCTCAACTACTTCCTCCTTAACATAGTCGTCGCCATCCTGTGCGTCATGACCGTCATTCTCTGCGCCAACGGTGACGTCAGCTACGCGTTCCACAGCATACTCACAGATAACTACACCTTAAAATCTGGGGTTTTCAAGATAGCCATCTGCCTTCTGCAGAAAGTCACCACACCTCCAGGCTTCTTTTCCATCGTAGACCTCTCCATCACCATCCTTCTCTTCATCATCTACTTCTACGAGGAGATATGGGAGTTCTTCGTCTTCCTCCTATCAAACTGGTTCATGGTGTCCCTGCTTTACAACTGCACCTCCAAACCACGCTGGCTAAGGAAGACCACCTTCCGGGGAACCATGTTCTGGGTGGGCTTCAGCATCATCATGTGGCTGCGGAGCAAGATGAGCCACCCAAGACTAACCCTCAAGCAGTTCTCCGTCCTGAATGTCCGTTGGCCGCTCAAGCTGCCACTGTTCGCCTCGTTCACCCGCTTGGCGGTGCAGAAACAGCTAGTGCCCAACAGTGTGAAGAAATCCATCATGGACTACCTGGTGGAATATGGACATGGTAAACCATACTATGATCTTGACCGTGGCAGGTCTGCGCTGCAGAGGAACGGCCTCTTGGAGAAGCTGTCGTGGGCATGCCGGAGCGACAGCATCGCCGAGGTCATCCTCACATGGCACATCACCACCAGCATCTTGGAGGTGAAGCGCCACCCGCAGACGACGGAAGAAACAACCTTCAGCAGGGTGGCCACTACGCTGTCCAAGTACTGTGCCTACTTGGTGGCGTTCCACCCGGAGCTACTGCCAGAGAATCCGGAGAAAGTGGAGCTCGTCTTCGAGGAGATGAAGGAGGAGCTCAAGGGCATGATCGGCTGTCGGCAGTACTACTTCTCACTGCAACACACACGGGTCCAGAACATCATCGACAACAAGCTGGCAGCGATGACTGCAAGCCCGACGAACCCCAGTGGTGAAAGCAAAGTTGTGTGCGAAGGAGTAGAGCTAGCAGGGAAGATACTACAGATGCGAGATCTAGAAGCTAATAGGTACTGGAAGGTGTTGGCAGATGTGTGGACGGAGCTCATCATCTACCTGGCGCCGTCGAGCGAGGAGGAGCGTGTGATTGGGCATGAGGAAGCCCTCGTGCAAGGAAGCGAGTTCATCACCGTGCTCTGGGCGCTCACCACCCACATCGGCATGTCCAGGCCGCCGTCCAACAAATCGCCTGCAACGGCAACGGCGTGAAGAAAGTATGCTTTGATCCCGAAGGAGGAGCTAGGAAGAAAGCAGGCCTTTGTGTTTGCCCATGCCATTTCCATATGTGCTTTCCATGCTTTCTATTTCCGGCTTGCTTGATATTCTTGTTCTGCTTGCATGCGTGTTGTGGTGTGTTTTGTTTCGGCGTGATTTAAAGAAAGTATGGTTTTTGATTGATTTGATTTATTCATCACCTCCTTTCAGTTTCAGGGATGAAAATTTGTATCAGCAGTGTATATATATTATGAGTATCCCACTCTACATACTATCAGAATGTGATTGCTTATAATTAACAACTAATTCTCAATATGCCTTTTGTGTTATTATTATTATTTTGGTGGAGCAATGTTTGGCGGAGCTTGAACTAAAATTGAGAGGGATGCAATCAAACTTGAGGCAGAGTGGGCTAGAATAGATGTAGTCGTATTCAAGTCAATCCACATGTGTTAGGGTGGATATAAATGAAACTTGAACTATTTTCTACCCCAATCCACTTCAACGCACATAGATTGAGGTGAATAAAAGTGCATCTAAACAAGACCTTAAGTGGTAGGTCAAGTTATCCCCGGTCCATTTTTGTCTACACAATGCAATGCAAAAGCTCTGCCTTTGCTTGTGTGTCCCCCTCCGTGTTCTTCACGTAAACCACAACAAAACAAAGTATAAGGACCACAAGTGTATACCTTCCATGTACTATATATGGAACTGGGTTGTGCATGCGTTGTTAACAGATGCGCGCATGTCGGGTTGGTTCCTATAAACCCTCCAAACCATTGCTATCATCTTCGTCTAAATTTAACTAGCCTACACATCCTCTTATAAATATGGAGCCTCTCCCCCATTGCCAAGCCACCTCCACACATTCAAGAACCTCCTATTCTCGCCTCCTCCATCGGCCAACAACTCAGTCACCGCAACCGCCACACATCAACTAGGGGGGAACCATGGGTGCCTGTGCAACCAAGCCTAAGACGCTTGAGGGCCAGGCCCCAGCTGAGGCCACCATCTCCACACCCAAGGTTGCTCCCGAGAACACTACCACTCCTATTGAGGTAATAATGTGATGACAACACACAAATTTGATTAAGACATTTGTCTATTTTAGATTCATAGCTTTTGCTATACACCTAGATAGATATATGATATGTCTAAATACATAGTAAAAGCTATGAATCTAGAAATGTCAAAACATCTTATAATTAGGGATAGAGTATAATACATTATAGCTTTCCCTTGATGCATACTAAATATGAATAATGTATCATGCATGCACAGGTTGCGGCTGAACAGGTAGTTGAGAAGGTGGTGGAGGAGGACAAGGAGGAGGAGCCGGCTGTGGCGGCGGAACAAAATTCGCCAGTCACCGCTGATCCCGAGCAGAAGGCAGATGAGGTGACCATTCCGGAGGCGGCAATCATCATCGAGCTTGAGCACAAGGAGGAGGAAGAGGCTGTGGAGAAGACCGTCGTCGAGGAGGAGAAACCATCAGCAGCCCATGCGGAGGAAAAGATCGCCACCGGTGAGGTGACGGCCGAGCCCACGATGGAGGTGAAGAAGGACGCCGAGGAGGAGGGGAAGGACACTGGGAAGGAGAAGGAGAAGCCAACGCAAAGCTGATCGAGTGCCTATGCATAATTCAATTGGTTGATGCCTGATGATCAGTGTGCATGCGAGCAAGAGGCCACTAGAATTCTCTAGTGTTGGCATACATGTATAGGGCGGGAGAGAGACTCGGCCACCATGTAACAAACCTTTGATGTCTCCCTTTTTTTTCTCCACGGGGTTCTGATAAAAACAACAATCTTGGGCTTATTGAGTCCGTCTCAATCTTTTGCCATGGATTATTCTTGGGCTTATTGAGTCCGTCTCAATCTTTTGCCATGGATTATTCATCAACCCAACATATTCATAGATAGGTTGGTTCTACTCAAAATGTTAGATTCAAAATGCTAGAAATAAAATAGTAATACAAACATAGATTTATTCCCTCCGTTCTAAATTATAAATCACTTTGAATTTTTTTTGTTTCATCTAGTTTGTTATGCATCTAGACTAAAGTATATCTAGATACATATATCAAAATAGATGTACCAAAAAAGTCAAAACAATCTCAAAACGAAGGAAGTATTTGTTAATTAGCATAGTAGAATTAGGCTCTAAGTCTGGCCCTGTCAAGAAGTAAACTCAGATAGCAGAATTGAGATTTTTGACAACCATGATTCCATCTAATGCAGCCATACATCATTCGTCCATTCCTTGTTGCCTTGTTAGGGACGGTGTAAAATCCAGTTCCCAACAGAACTTGTTTTTCATATTTGACTCGCCCATTTCCATAATTTCAGGAAAAAAACTAGAAATAGGATGGAAGTCAAAATTGAGGGTGGCAATTGTAACACCCTAGGTGTTAAGCGATAAATAAAAGTTTCATGTCATCATGATAAGCATCATGTCATCATTTTAGCAAATTAAAAATGTTGCAATTAATTATCCATGTTTTGTCTCACATGATATGCTTATGTGCTCGCATGATTCACTTATAACTTAATTAGGGTTTAAGAGTTACTAACCTTAAAACTTACTTTGGTTGCTAAATGAAGTGGCTAATTTATTAATTAAACCCTGACCAAGTTTTCTAAGCAAAAAAGAAGAAAAAGGAAGAACCAAATTGAGATTGGAATTTCAAATTTTCAGCCCTAAGTTATTTGGCTAAGTGCTGAAATTGGAATTTCAAATTCAGTTTTGGGGAATTAATTGCCACCATTTTTGAAAATAAAAAGTTCCAAACTTTTGTTCTATTTCCAAGAACAAACTTTGTACTTTGCAGTGGTGCACTTGGTTGGATCAGTAGATGAATAACTAATCATTAAATTAATTGCCAAAACTGAATCAGCAAAAAGGTGGATTTCAAATACTAATTCAAAACTGAGTTTGGCAATTTCAAAAATATTTAGAATTTGGAGATGAGCCCAAAAGCAAAGTTGGAGTTTACGAAATTTTGAACAAATTCTATTTTGGAAATTTTTCAAGTTTTTATATGAATTTGAAAGTAATTTTGAAAATGAAAAGTCTGAGCTGGCTGCTACAGTAACCGAGAGGGGGGAAACTTCAACTTTGCCTCTGCCCATGCCGTCGCCGGCGTCGTGGCAGCTGTTCTGGCGCCCTCACCGCCGTTCCCGCGCGTCCGACCAGCTGTCCATGACCGTGAAGGTGCGGGGCACCTCTCCATCGCGCCTATGTCCTATAAAAGCAAGCCACGGCCGACGACGACTCCATTTTCTCCTCTCTGTCACTGTCGTTGCCATCACTGTCGCTGACGAAATTCATCGTCGTCGAGCCATGGTGAGCTACTGATGTTAACCGAGCCATCAATCGAACCTATACCACGTTGTGCCCGTGGTGAGCTACTGATGCTAACCGAGCCATCAATCGAACCTCAACCATCTAGCCGATTGTACCCGTGGTGAGCTACTGATGTTAACCGAGCCATCAGTCGAACCTATAACACGTTGTGCTCATCGGAACGCCGCTCGCCGGTGAACTCCGTCGGGTCAATCCGCCACAGTCACGGTTACAAGCGTAGCCTAGGTGTTCTTGTGCAATTAAAGGTCGAGTCATGTTTGCCATGCCTAGTTGCATCCGCCGGCGGCCTTCGTGCCGTCGTTGCCCTCGCCGTCGCTTGCCGTGGCTCCGCCGGAACTCCACCGCCCGCCATGGCCTCATGGTCACGCCGTGGTTGCGGGGAAGCTCTAGCCGACCAACCAAGCGACCCTGAGTATGTGGGGAGAGAGAAACACGTCGGTGAGGTTGCTACCGCCGGAGAGGTCGCCGCCCGGCCGAACCGCGACGGTCGGCGCCGTCAGCGCCGGCGGAGGAGCCTTGCCTTTGCCCTGGCCCCGGCGACGGGGCCAGCCTGTCGATGGCACAGCCCAGGGAAGGAGAGGGAGGCAGCCGGTGCGGGCCGCGTCGGCCGAGTTGGGCCTTGCCCGCGGCCCAATACCCCAGACCGAGCCTGTTTAGGCTTTTAACTCTTTTCCTTTTTCAAAAACAATTTATTTGCTGATTCTTTTCAATTTCATAACTAAATATATATGCATGATAAATTTCCAAAAAATGTTATGCTATGATCTATGTGATGTGCTCTACTAGAGAAAAATATGATTTTGTTATGTTTAGTACTTTGTGCATGAATTAAAATTCAATATTTTAATTAAGAAATGATTGCTTTCTGATTTTTGTAGACCATAATAATTATCCAAAAATTCTAAAAATTTAGGGTTAAGCTTTATATGCTAGAACCTGTCTCCACAAAAATTTTGGCTCTATTTGGAGTAAGTACACTTTAGAAAATAATTTTAGACTTGCTTTATGACTGTAAAAATGGTTAATAAATAACTAATTACTTTAGGTAATCTACTAATAAAATGTTGAGAGTTTCCTAGTGTTCAGTGAAGCCCATGGATCAATACCCCCACTGGTCCATGATACTCTCATGCTTTGGTTAGTAGTAACACTAGTCTTAAGTTGGTAATAAAATAATTAATAAAAAGAGAGAAATTAATTTAGGATTGATTGTTTTGGGATTTTTATGAAGACCATGAGCCACATCCCACTCTTGCTGGTCCCTAGCTTGAATGAGTTGCAATGTTAACAATAGTACTTGCTTTATAAATTAAATAAGTAGAAAAGAAGTGTGTAATGTTTAAACTTCATTAAAGTGACTTGTTGCAACTTTCATGAAGGAAAGTTGTACTCAAGATTTAGTATCTTTAATCTTTTCTTTTATTCACTTAAGAGCATCTCATCTTGCATTTTAGTAGTATTAATTCTAGTAAGTAAAGCATGCATTCTTATCTCCATTCAGAGGTCAAAAGTGAGGTAGCTATCGGTGATCTCGCTTTAGAGGAGGTGAATCCCATGGAGACAGTTGGATTTGATATCTGTGGTCCATCTGAGGAAGAAGATCCATCCACTGAAGGCAAGCCCCGGAGCATAAACCTCTTTTTCTTGTGTTTTGAAAAGCTTACACAATTGCTATATATATTTCATGCATGAATTGAATAAGTAAAATTTGGTAAACCTCTGGATGCATTACCCACCTTATCCTTGACACCTTATCCAAAAACTCCTTTTAGTGGAATAGGTTAGTGATGCTTAGCCATGCTTAGTAAAAAGGTCTAATGGTGAGCTGTCATTTGCTGTGAGCTTTGCTTAGGAAATGTCCTGAGAAGTGATGACTCGATCATTCGATCTAGTACCTCTCCCAGGTACAAATAAGTGAGATGGATGTTTACATGAAGACCGGACGGGTGGCGTGCACTGTGTGATGATCAGTGTAGTGCTCCGTCTGTGTCGTTTAAGAACCGTTCCGATGTAGGCCTGTGTGGTTGAGACTTTGCAGTACTGACCACATACTCCGGTAAGCCTGTGTACCTTGGCTAATCTAGTTTGAGAATGGATCCCTGCGCACTGGGAGTGGAGAGATGGCGAGAGTCGCGTGTACCCACCCTATGAGTCCACAGGTAGGGATGGCACATGAGTCCTGAAGGGATGGCATGTGAGTCCAGGAGGGGATGGCATACGGCGGTGGTGTACTGTACTTTCGGGTAGCGCAGATCCAGACTCATTTGGAGGATCCAGGAGAAAGGGTTGATATATGTAGGTCAGGGACCTACATATGTCGTGTGGTTTAGGAATCCCCAGCTGGGTTATTAATCGATTCGAATCGTCGTTGCTCCTCGGTTATGGAGACTCGACTTCGCACCACTCATCGTATTGAAATCTTTGAAACGGAAATGTGGTTTATGATATGGATGGATTCAAAGAAAGTTTATAAATTAGAATAGGATTAAATGAAAGATTTGATAATCTTGAAGAAAATCTTAAAATGAAGGATTTATTTGCTCGTAAGCATTTTCGCAAAATACTTCTCTGGTTTCTGGCCTAGAAATCCTATTAAGCCAGCATGCCCTTGACTTCTCCCTCTGTCGGGTAAGACTTGTTGAGTACCCGCATGTACTCAGGGTTTGTCAAACCCATGTTGTAGGTGAACCGCATGAGCAGACGATGTTTTGTCCCCGCTGCATGACGGTCTTGAAAGATGAAGATGAGCAGGATTAAAGTTGATGATGCATTTGCGTGCACCCATGGGTAGGGTGACCTTTTGTTGTGTGCTTATAATAAAGTTACTAATGCTACTTACTCTGGGAGCGAGAATGAAACAATGGTTTGTAATAAATTTCACACCATCTTGTAAAACTATGTTGTATACTTCTGCTTACTCTGATGTAATATATTTTGTATAATTATGTAAACTCTGTTGTAATACTGTGATGCCGATGTAACCATGCGATCCTGTTCGGAAAGAGCGGAGTCGTCTAAGTAGTTTGACCCCCATGCATAAGTAACCGAAGGCTTGAGAAGCGATGGTACGTGTATGTGGGCCATTCAATTTAGCCGGTTCTGTGACAGCAATAACCTGGACTAAAACAATGGATGAGTTTTTTGTCTGAAGTGTTGCAAAGATACTGCAGGTGGGCCGCAGTCCCTCTGGAGTACTGTAACAATGGATGAGTTTTGTCTGCAGTGTTGCAAAGAGACTGCAGGTGGGCCGCAGTCCCTATGCAGTACTGCAAAGGATTTGCTTCAGAAAATTGGAGATGGTGCATCCCATGGATTCCATATTTTGGCAGAAAATTTTTTGATTGTTATTTTTTTAAAAAAAAATTTATTAGGACAAGCCCAACATGCTAGGACAGCCATCCATGGCCAATAAAGTTGGGCCCTAACTTTGGGCCTTAGGGATACGGCCCAGCAGCAGCCGCTCGCTACAAGGGCCCTTTTCCTTGGTGGAAGGAATTGCCGGTGGCATTGACCTGTCTCTTCTATCCATCCGTCCATCTCCATCAAGGAGGGGCCGCCGCACTTGCACTGCACGCACACGCCGTAGCGACGACTAGCGAGGGCGAAGGGACGGGAGAGAGAGGAATCCGAAGAGGGCGAAGATGATCTACCGCAACTGGTCGCTGCTTTCGTCGACGGTCGTCATCTGGGGCGGCGTCGCCACCGCCGGCCTCGCCGGGATCTTCCTCTTCGGCGGCAAGGTACGGTTCCCCTTCCTGGATTACGTGTTCACCCGATTCCGTCCGTCCCCGCGTTTTCGCCGTCCGTGTACGGTGTTTGCTTGTTTCGGCTGCTCCCGTCGGTAGATTGTCGGTATGAAGCGTGGATCTGGTTGATGCATCCGTGGACCGTGGGGGACTCGCATTTGGGGGCAGGTTTTGGTGCGATGCGGTTTGTTTTCTGCAGGGTCATATTTCTATGGTTAGCGTAGGGGACTGCCAAGCCCTGATTTCAGGCGGATGCTATGTAATTTTGGGTTGCCATGGTACGATCAAAAGTCTAGTGGATTTTTTTGGTTATTACTGGGGTAGCCAGTAGGGGATAGCCTAAGAAGGCACCGCATAATTTTGAGGATTTCAGTGAGCAGGATTAGACTGTGGTGTGGCTCGTACAGTTGATGCTGATGATTGGGTTGCGCTCTGATCTTTGTTTTGTCATTTGGTGGTAGATTCATGTTCTATGAATGAAGATTTCAAAAATACAAGTACCAAGATTGACTAGGTAGTAATTACAAATTGCTGTTCACCTATATTGATCATTTTAAACTCAGACGCCTTTCTTTCACTGTATGCCTGCAGCCATGCACTTGTTTGATTAGTCAGTGGGACTTCAGTACCGCTAATTTCATTTTCTTCTGTAAGTAAATAGCTGCAGAGTAGAAATAATTGTATCTTACTAGGTAAATGCACGTGCGTTACTACGGGATCAATGCTATGAACAACACCATCTTTGATATCCATAGATGCCTTTTGTTGCATTGAAATTTTTTTGGATCAATAGGGGCTTCCAAATAGCAAGTACTGTAGTCATATGCTAGCCATCCGAGAAACCCATATTGAGCTTATATAAACCCAAATTAACCCTTAATACACCTACACGATTATCATTATATGCTACTGAGCTACTTTTTAATTTGTACTTATGGAAAATCGTTTCACAACCACAAGGTCACAAGCAAAAGCAATCTGTTAAATGAACCCAGAATGTAGTACAGTACAAACCCAAAATCAAACAGTGGTGCCAGTGTGTCAAATAAAAGGGAGCTATCAATTTGGCTGCAGGCAACCAATCAAAACCCTAAGTACTAACTAAATCGCTAAATCCCAGTCCTTGCCCCAAATCTGATCATTCTTTCCCAGAATCTCTGAACCAACACATAATGTAAATGGAGCATTCGGAATGGGCCTTCGTAGTCGAACCAGTGTTGGATGTGGGACTCGGAGAGGACGCGGCTGTCAGCAAGCACGGCAGCCTTGTTGATGGTGGACGGTGAGGGCAGCATGGGTGGGGGAGCGCAGGCGCGCAGCCCATGCAGGATTACTCCGTACGGATATGGGTGCGATAGCGTCCTCTTTGATGGCGGTGAGGATGGCGTGGGTGAGATAGCGCAGGATGACACTATATGACGATGGGGAATGCTAAAACTTGTGTGGGTACCGATGCGGAGGATGAGGTAGAGAAGAGGGCGGAGGACGGCGCATGAGCAGATCGGGCAGATATGGGAAAGAGGAAAACGGAGCGAAGGGCAGCGCCAGGGGCTAGGTGCGGCGGCAGGCTGCGGAGCAGAGGCGTGGGGTCTAGAGCGCAGGCGAGCGCCCCTGGGTGCCAGGGGTGTTGGTGGGATTTGGAGCAGAGGCGGGTGTGTAGTGGAGTCTTGGGTAAATTGGCAGGGTGGGGGTGGGTCTGGGAGCCTAGCGGACATGACATTTAGTCTGGCATAGGGAACTGAAGAAGCGAGGAAAGGAACCTTGGGTAACTTCTAAGTAGTAGAGATTTTGGCAAACTGGTGTGCTTATTACATAATATTTTTTAGGCTTCCAAATTTCAATAGTCTCTTTATGGTTCGGTGTGCCTTAACAGCTGATCATTATGTTCTTGGATGTAGTGATCACCAATTTGCAAAGAACTACGATGCATTTAGAAATCATGAACTGCATACTAGATTAGACATACTAAATGGCTAAATCACTACAAGCTATTTGTTCCCTGAATCCCTGTTATGCTTTTTCTCACAAATATGCTGGAGCAGTGCATCTTCTTATTAAGAAACAGAAATTAGTTCCCAGTACAAGGCGTTCCTGGTTGGTTCTCTGTGACATTCAGAAGAGAAAAAAAAAAGACCTAAAGCTGCCTATACAGATGCCCTAGACAGCAACTCCTCTAGTGCCTTAGCCCCAGCCACGCCCAATAACCAGGCTTCCTCTGAAATCTCTCAGAATCAATGCAAGGCATGGGGTTCCCTGTTATGCTGGTTACTTATGCATTCTTTGCTGGAAAAACTTATGTCATTGTTATTCAGCGGAATGTGGTTTTGAATGTAAGTGCCTGTTCTAACACATATAGCCTTTTGTCATGATTTGTCCCTTTTTTTGTGGGGGTTGTAGTGTGGGCGTGTGGCTCGTGCAGTTGATTACAATCTGACCATGTTCATTGATTTTTTTTTTGGTGTCGAGCAATGCTCTACATACTGAAGTGTTTGAAAAATAAGTGGCAATAATGATTATAGATACGTTAATGCATTACAGTTCATCTATATCGGTCAGTTTGAACTCTGGTGCCATTCTTTCCTTATATGCTTGCAGCCTTGCACTTGTTTGTTTAATTAGTGGGACTTTGATTGGTCCAGTTTAATTTCCTGGGAATAAATACTCGCAGAGTAATCCTTTGCATGTATATTATTTTGGCAAAAGGGGTACTATTCTTTAGGATTCCGAATTTCGCTGGAGTCTTTATTTTCAATGGAAAAGGTGTGGTTTGCTTTTTTGTAATAGCACAACAGCTGATCAACATGTTCTTAAATGTAGTGGTCACCAATTTGCGTATAACTATGGATACATTTAGAAACCATGAACTGCATACTAGATTAGGCATGCTGAATCACTATTCTAAACGTTCCTTGTTATCGTAGTACTTGTACATTATTTGCTGAAGAAATTTGATGTTATTTGTATTCAGCGGAATGGGGTTGTGATAGTTGATAGTCAGGATAAAACTGACTTAGATTTAAATAACAGATTTTAGAGTCTTCTCCCGACAAGTACCAGTTGCTAGATCTGTTGATGCGTCATGCATGAGATCATTCAATACTTGGGTACGTATCAGATTAGGTTGCTCACTGCACACTCCACTTGTTTATTGATTTGATTTGTTTCTTTCCTTTTTGTTGTCTTCTTGTTTGTATTCTAAGTCAGTCAGTATGTTAGTATTTAGTACCTTGGACAGTTTCCCATGGCTACCAACTTGTCCAAGCTGAAGTCAGGTATTCTGTAGATGCCTTGTAGAATAGATAATTCTTGATATGCTTTGTCTGTCCTTCTGAAGGAATCAGGACTTATTCTGATGTGTTGTTTAACATGCATGTTGGCAGGAGAAATTCAATGACTATCTGTGCCGCGAAGGCGAGAGGCTTAGGCAGCAGGACAGAGCCGCGATGGGCCGAAGCTAGAGGGGAAGCATTAGCATGTTTGACATCGACGGAGCATTTGCTTTCCAAATTTACAAGATTCCTGCCTCCCTACCAGAACAAGTCGCTGTCTAGGATGGAATCCTTCTACTGGCTTTCACTTTCCTGAGCAGAACTTGCTCCGCTTGTCAATCAATCAATGATAATAAATTGACTCTGGTTTCTGTTCTTTCTGCAACCTGGGCGCTGTACTATGTATGAATCATTGAGAACAACGGGCTCTGGCCTTTTGGCCCCTGGTTTGTGAAGGGTTCAGTGCTTGTTTGGCACCAACTTGCGACATGATGATGTGCAGCTGATACTCTGCATAAAGGTTGTTGCATTTGGCGGGACTTACAAATATCTGCCTCCTTGGTTTGCATCTGACCGGACTTCACAAATATCTGCCTGATGATCACTCCTGTTTAGCTATATTTATAATTAAAAAATTATAACCACTTATATATATCTCCTAATGTATTTATTAGTAAAATTGATATTTCCTGTTAATCTAATGCTAGTTACTACGCCCCCATAAATATTAGTATGTGATTAACCGGCTCGCTGCCGCGTCAGTGTGGGGGCAGTGTGTTGCTCTGCTACAGAGAGCTACTGGAGTGTACTCGTACTCGAGCGATGTGCAAGAACTAATACCCAGTAATAATAATCCACTGCACGCACGAGCAACGTGCAACTGGCGAGCCCGACACGATGGCACGCACAGCCCGCCAAGGTTTGGTTTCCGTGTGCCGCGCCCGTTGAAGATGCGTGCAGATGCAGCGGTGCACCACATCCACATGCCCCCGGTACATGCACGGCATCAGCTGTGTGTGTCTTTGTCTGGCAGATCGAACTAAAACTGATGATGACCCAATGGCATCAAATCAAAGTCACACAAGAAAGCAAAGCGGTGGGAGACGCGGCCGTCAGATTGTGCCAAAGCCTCGGCTGCTGCTGTCTACCAGCTGATCGACGCCCGCCGGAACGCGCGCGCAAGTTGCAGCAAGGTGATGGCGAAGGGATACGATTGTCCCGCTGATGCCTGCAAGCCAGCCATGGAGCGAGAACGCGTATAAAGCAGCCACACCATCTCCTTCTGCTCCGGCACCACCGCCCGCCCCAGCCCCAGCGGCTAGCTAGCTAGCTAGCAGCTTGACCCCGGCCGGCCGGCCACCGCATAGGAGCTAGCAAATTAAACAAAGGGAGCAGTAGTATCTGTCTATCGATCTATCACACAGGGACAGGGACGACGGATCGTACCCGTACGTACGTAGAGATATGGAGGCTAGGTACGTGAAGGTGGCGTCCCGGTTCTTCCTCGCCGCCGCCGGCGATGCGTGCGGCGACAACCGCCGCCACTTCCTGGACGCGTGCTTCCTGTGCAAGCGGGACATCACCTCGGACCGCCACATCTTCATGTACAAGTACGCGTGTGTGTGTGTGTGTGTGTGTGTGTGTGTGTGTGTGTTGTTTAGCTACATGCTCATGCTATATATGCTTGAGCGATATGTCAGTCTTTGGTCAGTCGATCCATCAGCTAGCTAGCTCGATCATATCGTGTTTCATGTCAATTCCGATCCGCACTTCCATGCATGCATGCAGGGGCGACGCGGCGTTCTGCAGCGACGACTGCAGGCAGGAGCAGAGGGGCATGGACGCCGCGCTCAAGGCCGCCAGGCGTCGCCACCGCCTGCTGCGCCGCGCATCCTCCCTGCCGCTGCCGGCGTCGTCGTCGTCGTCGGCCGCCGCGTGCACCGCTGCCAACAAGGCCGCCGCCGCTACGGGAAACTGGAATATCGCTGCTGTGGGTGACGGTTTTTTCTGATGGCGGCGTGGCGGCGGCGGTAGGGACGGAGCTCATGCTGGATCGGAGCTCACGGACGGACGGCGGCGGCGCGCCCGGCCGGTCTCTGCTGTGTACATTTTTTGCCATCTTGGGTGGTTTGTTTTGTGGCCAGATGCATCATGCATGCTGCGGTCCGTCAGAGAAGACGCATATGCATGGCGCACGGTCTGTGTACGGACATGTTGGATGGATTGGGGACAAGTTTATTATAAGATTATAGACTTGTTACTTGTGGCATGCAAATTAAGCTGACTGGCTACTAGATCTCCCTGCGGAAGGTTCACAAGAGTACCTCTTTTTTTTTTTTTTTTGTACGTACATGTAACTACTACTATAATACTGTTTCTTGCTTCTCAATCATCAAACTGCAACAAGGATGGTCACCTATATTTTGTACTTTTGTAATCTGTAATTTGCCGTACTTTAAGTGTTTGCAAGGCACAATAGTAATGGCCGTAGTATCGGCCGGACGGTAGGAGGAAGTAGTATACAGTTCCATTTGGTGTTTTTGATATGGTGGATCACGTAAGAATCAAAATGCTCATTCCACATCATTTGCTCAATTAATTTGCACCATTATCATTGCACCAAATCTCACAAAACATCTCCTTTCACCGGGAAGGAGTACTGAAACAAAGCAAGAAATCCCTCTAAACCTAAAAAAAACTTGACCCGTGGGCTGAGGCAAGGTAAGACAGCCTCAGGCATTGTGCTTAAGAAGAAAACCCTTATTATGCAGGTCGTCCCACCCATACATAGCGCCATCTTAGCTTCTGTGAGACTAGGCTAGCTTTAGACTGATGCTCTAGCGTGGGGCAGGATGACAAGAAATCTCTCTGTAGAAATAAATGAAGCCAACGCAAAACATAGGAATACCATATGCAAACAACAACATCAAGACTAGCTGTATGCTGACACACGTGCATGTACAGAGATCCATCCATTCTCCTCCTCAAGCTTTCAGTGCTTCACGGACGACGACCACCTGTCAAAGCTGATGATCGCTTGCTCGGTGCCGTCGGCCGAGTTACGCCGATGTGGGTGGTCAGCGCCCAGAGCACGGTGATGAACTCTCCTCCTTGCACCAGGACCTGCTCATGCCCCTTGACGCGCTCCTCCTCGTTCGACGGCGCCACGAAGACGATGAGCTCCGTCCACACATCGGCCAACACCTTCCACACTGTCTCATGACAGCTACCTTCCTCCCTTACCCTTAGCAAGTCCCCTGCTAGCTTTGCTCCATTCAACACAACTCTGTTCTCACCACCACTCTGGCCTTCTGCTGGTTTGTCTGCTTCTCCTGAAGGTGTTTCCACATGAATTTCCCTTGTGCTGTCCATGATCTTCTTGGCCCTTGTGCTCTTAGACGAGAAGAAATACGCCGGGCACCCAAGCGTGCTCTTGAGCTCCGTCTTCATGCCGTCGAACACGCTCTCCGCCTTCTCCTTGTTGTCCGGCAGCAGCTCCGGGTGGAACGCCACCAGGTACGCGCAGTACTTGGACAGCCTAGTCGCCACCCTTCTGAGAGCTACTTCCTCTTTACTCTGAGGGGCACACTTGGCCTCCACCGCCAAGATGCCGGTGGCGATGTGCCATGTGAGGATGACCTCGGCGACGCTGTCGCTGCGGCAAGCCCATCTGAGCTGCGTGGAGAGATGGTGCCTCTCCAGCACGGACTTGCCATTGGTGAGAGGCGTGTCGTCGCGATCATGCCTCACAAGGCAATCTATGATGGATCGCTTCAAGATGTTCGGCGCTGGCTCCGATCTCACCACCAAGGAGAGTGGGCCGAACAATGGTACAAGGAGTGGCCAACGAAGGTTCAGTACGGAGAATTGCTTTAGCCTAAGGTCGCCATGGCTCATCTTGCTCCGTAGCCACAGGAGGCGGCGGAAGGTTCCGCTGAAGGTGGGGCTCTCACGCCAATGGTGTTTGGCCGTGTAGTCGCATAGCAATGAGACCATGAACCAGTTGGAGAGGAGGAAGACGAGGAACTCCCATATCTCCTCGTAGAAGAAGATGATGAAGAGGAAGACGGTGATGGCAAGGTCTACCAGGGAGAAGAAGGCTTCGGGAGGAGATCTGTTGGCGGCTCTGGCTACAAGGCACAGGACTATTTTTGGGACTCCTGATCTCAACGTGTAGTTGTCTCTGCCGAGGCTTTTGAACGCGTAGCCGGCGTCGCCATTGCCACAGAGGATAATGGACATGAGGCACAGGATGGTGACGACGACGGGCAGGAGGAGGTAGTTTGCCACGAGGAAGAAAGGGCTCGCGAACACGACGGGGATGACGGAGTGGTAGTACTCACTGAGGAAGTTCACCTCGTCGCTCATCACCTGGAACAGCGCCTCCGCCGGGTCACCCTCGCCGCCGCCGTTCTCGCACTTGTACAGGCCGTTCAGGAGGAGGCTCCGGCAGTCGCGGGCCTCCTCGTCGGTCATCGCCGGCAGGTGCTCGAACCGCCGGCGCAGCAGCTTGAAGAGAGCGAACGAGAGGCAGAGCCGCTTGAGGCGTTGGTTCTTGTCGTAGTGCGCGAAGATATGGTCGGAGTCGGACTCGGCGAGCTCCCAGACTTTACCGACGGTGACGATGCTGTCGTTGGAGGCGACGTCGTTGAACTCGTAGCCATCTGCGGTAGCCTTCCTCACCAGCTTCTTCTCGCCCATGACGATGTAGCCGCACCTCCTGAGCAGCTCGTTTCCAAATATCCCACCCTGCTGTTCGCCATGCTCGACGTCGACATGGCCACCTGCTGCAGCTGCTGGAGCAGGGGGCTGCTGCTGACGCTCGTCATCACCATGGTCGTCGGCGTCGTCCAGCATCTGAGCCATGTAGGAGGTGAGGACGGCGGCGTTCTTGCCATGGGCGTACGAGCGCTTGCCGACCTCGGAGAAGGCGATCCGCTGCGCCACTTTGGTGGCGCAGAGGATCCAGAGGATGCCGAACACGGCCTTCCGGCCGGCGCTCCTGATGTTGAAGAAGACGAGGTTTCCGAGCCAGAAGACGCGGCCGGCGCGCTGGATGGTGCCGGAGTAGCCGCGCATGCGGATCTCGTCCACCTTCTTGCGGAGGAGCTCCACCAGCAGCATCCACACCAGGATCAGCCCGGCCGTCAGGGAGAGGTCAGCGGCGCCGGCGGCGGTTGAGGAGGTCGAGCTGGAGCCGCCGGAGCTCGTGGTGGGCCTCGCGTTCTTGGCCTCCGAGAAGAGGTAGGACATGACGGGGAGGAAGAGGGAGAGCGCCGAGGAGAGGAAGAGCCGGACCTTGGGGTCGAGGATGGCGCTCACGTCGGAGATGCCGCTGAAGAGGTTGAGGTTGAAGAAGAGACCGGCGAGCACGAACATGATGACGGAGGAGGACACGATGGTCGGCTCGTTGCTCTTGTCGGTGTAGGATGCTGTGAGGTTTGTGATGTACGAGCTGATGTTTTGTGGGCATAATCTCGTCACGTTAAGGTAGATGTGATGGTTAAGAACTGTCATTATTAGTAGCTACACTCCTACTACCTGCTACTACCTGTAGACTGTTACAGTCACAATTAAGCTTCAGTGTACATGATCTAGCTAGCTAGCATGCAGGTTTGGTCGTCGTTGGCCCCTGGACACTGCATGCTATATAAGGCAAGCTAGTTTGGCTTGCAAGCTGTGTTCGAGCTAGGTCTTAATCGTCGGCGGCCAGTGGCATCGCGTGCATGCCAAGTTTTCGTTTGGTATCCAGTTGCATAAGCTACTACATGCTAGTGTTCAAGCTACTAAACTGAGACTGAGGAGAGTATAATCTCTTGCTTGTCAAGTTCTAGTTTGATAGTATATAGTATCTCATAACTACACATAGATATATAATCAGGCGAAGCACCTTTATTCCTCTCGAGAAACGTTGTTCAAAATACTATATGAGCTTGCTGAGCACGTGATCATATATTAGGGCATACAGAGAGCTTTTATTTTCTTAGGGCTCGAAGTTCAGTTTGAGTTACAAAATGCAACTAAAGCAGATTCCAAGTTAAAGGAGACTGAATGCATGGTGTGTGTGTCTTTGTTTTGGTAAAGAAAAGATAGTGGAAATAATAAATGCAAAGGACAAAGACAAGAGAAATATACACCCGTATTCTCTCTCTCGTGCTGCTCTTTGCACCCTTTGCTAAAGAAAGATTCTGAAATTAATAAATACCAAAGCTAAAGCACAGGAAAATAAAATAGAGAAATACTTTTTATATATACCACCATTATTCTCTCATGTTGCTCTTTGCACCCTTTGGTAAAGAAAGATTCTGAAATTAATAAATACCAGAGCTAAAGCACAGAAAAATAAAATAAAATAAATATTTTTATATATATACCACCACTAAGATGTATTCCTAATCTATACCGACCATCAGACTGACTGTAACAATCTAACATGTCACTGACAAGCTTGGTGTGTAATATGGTGGTATATAATAAGATCCCCTCAATATGGAAAGAATACTTTGCGTCCTCGATCAGTTCCTCACTCCTCATCAGCTCTCCGGCCACTATAGCAGTTGCACTGTTCATTTCTCTCACCGGTCACTGTAGCAGATAATGTTCTACACCATTCTCTTCCTGTTCAAACACTATTAATCGATATGTGATCGCTATCCATGCATCCCTTTTTTTTACTGTCCACCGTTTTTACAGTTTATTCCCAATTTCGCATTCCTTTCGTGTGTACTGTTCACAAGAAAAAAGATATGAAAAAGCCTAGATCACCCTCTAAACTATGACGGGTGGAATACTTTATCCCCTCAACTACAAAACCGAGTATTCTATCCCCTGAACTTTTTAAACCGGTTAAATTACCCCCTAGAGTGGTTTTGAACGGTGGTTTTGCTACATAACATGGTTTTATCTTTTTCTTTTTTTATTTATTTTGGTGAATCTTTGAAAAATTATAGTAAATCATAGAAAAATCATAAAATAGAAAATCTAATTTTGTTGGATTCCACATAAGTGTAGATCTACACAGAGAGTATATAATATGCTATTTTTTTTTAGTACATATTTTTATTGTAACTTTAGATCTATGATTTTCTATAATTAATTAAAATAATTCATAGTTGTAGTTTCTGTGGTCCAATTGTTGTGAAATTTTTATGGTAGGCTAATTATTGTATGCTTGATATCCAGTAAAAATTTTATACTCATTGAATCATGTATAACTTAGTTATAAATTTATTTATGTTTATGCTTATTAAATATAAATAAATTTATAACTAAGTTATACGTAATTCAATGAGTATGAAATTTTTATTAGAGATCAAACATATAATAATTAACCTACCATAAAAATTTTATCACAATTAGACCACAAAAACTACAGTTATGAATTATTCCAATTAATTATAGAAAATCATAGATCTAAAGTTACGTAAAAAATTGTACTAAAAAATAACATATTATATGCTCACTGTGTAGATCTACTCATGTGGAGTCCAGCAAAATTGGATTCTCTATTTTATGATTTTTCTATGATTTACTATAATTTTTTAAAGATCAAATTAAAATAAATAAAAAAAAAAAAGACAAAACTATGCTATCAGCAAAACCACCGCTCAAAATCGCTCTAGGGGGTAATTTAACCGGTTTGAAAAGTTCAGGGGGTAAATATCCGGTTTTGTAGTTGAGGGGGTAAAGTGTTCCGCCCGTAATTCGAGGGGTGATGTAGACTTTTTCCAAAAAGAGTCTTGGCGGCGAAGCATGCTTGCCTGTCTCTGTCTGTGCTAGTAGATACAAATTTCCCATAATTTAACGAATGCAAACTGAACCTGTTTCTGCTTGCCCTTTTCATACTTTTATGTCTTGGTCGCTCGTTTTTTGTTATTTCTGGTGGATTATAATAAAACCTGCATGTTTTTTTGCTCAAAAGGAGAAAGAACACAGCTGCCGGTGCCGGATGCTTTATTCCATTCTTCCGACCAACAGTTAGCCTTGCCATTGGATTTCGCCATCACGTGTGCAAAAAAATGAATCATGAATCATCATCCTGCTGTTGCGTGGCCTTTTAAAATTGATAAAATAATTAAGAGTTAGTGTAAACAAAAGCTGTTTGTCGATGTCATTGTGGCAAGCACATACACACGATTTGTTTGGATGACATTTTGGCAATTATTAGCTTGGCTTCATCATTTAGTATGAGGGCTAGCTATATATATGTGGTACATTTTATAGCGCAAGAAAGAGATCACTAGCTAGGTAGTGAGAAAATAGAACAGTTATATTGGCAGCTTTGGGTTATAGCACCGTCATTTCCGACATCATACATCCTCTTGTCCACACTTACACATATGACACAGCCTATTCTTTTTTTAATCGTTATTACTTGGCCAGAGGATTAGCACGAGGAGGTAGAATAGAAACTTGAAGATGGGCAGCTTGCTTGTTAGGTTTCATATGGTAGAGCCTATCTATCAATATTTAAATCCTCGACTTGGGTTTGGATGTGCTTTTTTTTTTTGAATTTATTCCAAGAAGAAAAGTATTATTATGTCTTTTAATGGTAGCGCCCACACACCCATCGAGATCAAGATGGCTATATAGTGACTTTTAAAATCTTAGTTTTATTAGCTCAATATCTCTTATTATATGTGCTCACATAAGTAGAGTATGTGTATTAAGAGGGGGTGGGGGACGCCTGGTGACTTGATAGGAGTGTGTAGGGAGATAGAGAGAAAAAAATTATAATGAGAAATGTATTGAGTATATATAGAGGAGCGGATATAATGTCTTCCTAACCTCGAATGTGCTACGCGTACTTTACTAAAAAAAAAAAAAAAAAAAAACATTTCACATTTAGTAATAGGCGAGGTACCCATTAATAATGAGACACTTGTCGTATGCGGCTTAGTCAATCTTATGATCCATCTACAGGGTTAATCTGCTTTGAAGATGCACATAAGAGTAGAGTATGCATGTGTATGTTTACACCAGAGTATATATGGAGTATGTCTGTGTGTATACGAGGGTTTGTTCGGGTAATATATTTAAAAAGGCAAATTTGGCTGTAGAAACCTCGAAAAACAACACATGCAACTGGTTGCAGCATACTACAAATTGTAATATTGGTTGTGGCACACTCGAAAATCAGGTCTATTTGCTGTAATACACCACTCCCATTAAAATATATTTTTTCTAGTTCTGAGAGAGAGAAGGCAGGGGAAATGATGTGTTTGCCTTCATCTTCTCCTCGCGCTGCGACTGGCGCCGCACCTCCACCTTCCCATTATTACCGTGCTCCGTGCCCTATCCTCTTCCTCCTCATGATTGCTGCCACCATGCCTCCATTTTCTCGCATGGGATCTCTCCCTTCTGGTGCCTGTGGGTGAGCCAATGTGGTCCGCTCGTGGCGGACGCCAGGTTCACCACATGCGAGACCGTGGTTAGGAGGCACTCCATCCTACCCTATGCCGGTTGCCACGGCGCGCACCTTCTTGTGTGGTGGCCAGGGGCAGAGCCGTTCAAGGCCCGAGCTCGCTTTGCACAACCACACGCAGCATGTAAGCTCGTTGGGTCCTGTGTATGTCATAGTCGGCTGTGTGGCCCTTCTCCACGTAGGTGACCGCAGCATCCTCCGTCGCCTCTAGGTCACCCCCTCGTCGTTTATGGCTCTGGGTAGAGATTCGTGGAAGAAGATGGGGGCAAACACGTCATTTTCTTACATTTTCTCTCTCAAAACCAGCAAAAGTTATACTTTAGTTGAGGTTATGTGCTATATATAGCAAACAAACCTGATTTTTGAATGTGCATCGCAACCGAAATGAAAGAGCAGTAATTACTCAGTCTAAACCATCCAGCAAATAAATTAAAAGGGTAAAATGATGGAGAAAATTTCCAATATTATTGCATCTCGTCGATCTGTTCAACTGACATCTCTGTATCACACTGGGCACTCTCATCACCATCATTATCCTACAAGGGCTTCTGTAACACACATATATAGATGGATTTACATGCATGCCAATTCAATGCAATGCAACGACGATGTGTATGTGTATCATGCATCATGCGGCATGGCAGCCGGCGGTGCTGCTCTTGTTGCCGAAGAAGTCGACGTCCCCGCAGTAGACCCTGATGTCGTAGAGCCTCGTCCACGCGACGCCGACCTTGAACCGCACCACGGTGGTGACCCTCACGCTGAAATTGTGGCTCGTCTTGTTGCCCGTGAAGTCCTCCGTGAAGGGCCCGCCGACGAGGTGCGCCGCCACGTGGATCTCCGTCACGTTACGCGGCGGCTGCCGCAGAGGCATGGCCGGCGACACGTCGGCCCTGACCCAGTTCGCCCACTGCGGCCCGGTGTTGTTGCTCACGTCCACGAACATGCTCTGGTACCGCACCGACGCGCGCCGGCTGGGGTTGTCGGCAGCGAGGGTGAGGAGGAGCTGCTGGCCGCCGGCGCTCCCGGTGGCCAGTTGGCTACTATTGCTACGCGCCTCGCTGACGGAGAAGCTGATGCGCGCTGGGCTTAGCACGACGGAGGTGATGGTGACGACGGCTGCTGCGACGAGGGTCGCCGTGAGGGCAGCCAGGATGTAGTGCTTCGCTTCCAGGCCGCCCGCCGGAGCCGCTATCATCGCCATGCCTCTCTGGTTTGTGCATGCACCGCTAATGGTGTACTTGTTGTACACGGCCGTGGACTATAATTAATGCTTCTCAACTTGCATGCATGTGTGTTACTTAGAGTATTATGATTGCTTGCAAACGGGGAAACCCAGAATATATTTAACAATTTGTTATCAACAAATTCGTCCTTCCTCGGTTCTTTTTTCACACTTCGTATTAACTTTGTCCTAAATCAAATAATATTTATAATTTCAGTCATCAGCTTAAAAAATGTACATGTTAATAACATATACTCTCTCCGTTTTAAATTATAAGTCGCTTTGATTTTTTTTTGATTCATCTATTTTACTATGTATCTAGACACATTATTATATATATTTAGATACATAGCAGATAATAGATGTAAAAAAACCAAAGCGACTTATAATTTAGAACGGATGGAGTATGTCTTTAGAATAACTATAACACTTACATAATATCATAATTTACATGTGTAAAACTACATAGAGTTTTTATAATTAATAATTAACGATAGAAATGTTTTTTATAATTAATAATTAACAATAGAAATGTTTCGCTTTAAACAAAGCAAATAATATATATAAAAAAACAGAAAGAGTAATGCTTAGCCCAAGACTGAAGGAAACCTCCATTAAAATCCAGGCTCGAATTGAGGCTCAGCACATGATTACTGACAAAAGCTAGTAGAAGAGTTCTCAAAGTAAAAGCTTAGTACACCGTGTCAGGGACACAAAAATGTCGAGATCAGGGCCGGGGTCGACCGAGCAAATGCAAAGCCCACATAGCTTAGAAAAGCAGATCAAGCAATACTTTTTTTATATATAACTTGGGACTGTTTCATTATGCATACATACCTCTTTCAAAAAGCATAGATTTATCAATCTTGAAACAAAGATGGGCTTAAACTTTGTTGCATTTTTATTCCCCGCTTGGTTTGTAAGTACTTAAGCCTTATGGCTTGGTTTTGTTGTTGATGCTCAGCTGTGTACCATCTCTGGATGATATATAGAGGCTAGAACTTTGTTCTATTATCTAAAAAAAGGAAAATAAGAGAAATCAGAAATGATCAAGATCCGGAAGTTGAGAGACTTTGAAAAATAAAGTTAACTATTCAGTTATTTTGTCATTTCCGGTTCACTGTGCAGGTTAACTTGTCCTTATCATCTCCATCTATATATCCCCGGGACCTGGGCAGGATTAGATATACTTTAATACTTAGTAGATATCTCCATCTTGTCTTCAGTATATATACACACATACACACACACACACACACTTGTAGTGAAGTAGCCAACTGGGTTGTTTACTTATTTGTTCACCTTCAACTTCTGTATGTATAAATAGGTCGTTGGCGAACTCATCAGCAAGCTTCTCACACAGCTAGAGAGTAACTATAGGTATATATGCATGGAGGAAGCTGATGGCGAGAACGAAGTCCACAAGAAATCACGATTCCGGTGGATAGATGCAGCAAGATACGGCGTGGCCTCCGTGGTGGCCGTGCTCATCATCTCCGTCATCGTCAACGCCATCGAGGTGGTTCTCCGCCCGGAGACTCTGTCGCTGTCGGTCATCGGAGGCGCCCTGTTCGCGAGGCTGCAGACCCAGCCGCCGCCGCCGAAGCCGACTCTCTTGTGCTACCTGGACCTCCGGGCCAACAATCCCAGCGGCCGCGTCCGCATTTACTACCTCAACATCACCGTCTACCTCTTCGACAACAGCACGCCGCCGCTGTCGCCGCAGCCGGAGCACGACAGCATCATGTTCTTCAACATGAAGGACCAAGTTGTGGTGCAACTGGGGCATGTGGACATGCTGGCGACGGTGAAGGAAACCCGTGGCCTGATGACGGAGAAATGGTTCGACGTGCTGTACGGCCGGACGGGCGCCGCCATCGCCGACGTGACGACGCGGGTGGACGGCGTCCTCGTCAGCGAGCTGTACTCCGGGCACAACGTGTCACGCCGGGTCACCTACCTCTGCGAGCCAATCCTCGTCGTTGCCGGCAACCGGGACGACGCGGCCTATCAGAACCTGGGGGACGCGCATTGCACGGAGCAGGACAGCTTATGACATCATGCAAGTGATATAGATCTGCTTTGCAGTTGCATCCATATGCGCATACACATGCTTGCTTTGATTTGATCCAAAGAGAGCTAGCGTGCGCATGCGTGGTATATGTCACTAGCTGGGTGTGTGTATGTGATCGAGGAGCTAGCCTGTTGTTTTACTTTTCCCCTTCAATTTTTTTTTGTCTATTCAACTTGATTTGATGTCGTCTATTATATTTATTATATTTAGCATTCTTCATTTATAGCTTGAATATGTTATTATGTTTACCTTTTTGCTGTATCACCACCCTGCTGTCAATGCTACATATATAAATAGTTTTGTTTTAGAGGCAATTCTTTTTTCAATGATAGTTGGATCGATCAACAACGGCCCTACACATTTGCGTTAAGAGTAGCCTAGCAAATAGACCATCTTTGAAAAATAGATCTTCAAAGACAGCTGGTGTTAATTACCTCTACAATACAAATGACCTTCTTTTTCAGAAACGTTGATATAATCCCATCTGTTCCTCTGAACCTTGTTGCTTTTATTTCCTTTCTCTGGGATGTAAGCTTTGAGCCTCATGGCTTCAGATTGTGTCTGACTCTCAAATATGTACCATCCTCGGATGGTAAATGCTAAAACTTTGTTCTACTATCCAAAAATAATACCATCCTAAAACTTGCAATTTAACCGGCTACTGGAGATGCATGATTTCTAGATACCTTAGGACAAAAATGGTGGTTGTAATAACCATATCTAAATGTTAGATGTCATCATCTCTAATAATCGATTATGTACGGGTGCATGTGATGTGGATGTGTCCAATTTAATCCGGAAACAATTTTCTTGCCCTAGTGGGCGTGCATGTGCCCGCTTGTGTGTTTTTGATCACTAGCCGTGCACGTGTTCTGAAGCACATTCAGTAGAGCACATCATGAGGGCACATGACTTTGAGGGGAGAATTCACTTTCACAATTCAACATCCTTCCAACTTGCGGGACTCGGGATGGGCGTGCGTCGGCCCTAAGGCGCCCTGGCGGCCGCCCGCCCCACCGCCGCTGCCCGGCTGCCATCCGGCGCCCGGCGGCCCCGCCCCTCACTTCCCCTCCTCCTTCCCGCTCCCCTGCCGCCCCACCCGTTCTTCTCCCGGCCTCCGACAAGCGCCAGGGGAGAGCCAGCCAGCGGGCACCGTCCCGGCCAGCCATCGTCGCCGCCGCCGCCCGGCAGCTATCTGGCGCCCGGCGGCCCCGCCCCTCGCCTCCCCTCCTCTCCCGGCCTTGAGCGTCGCCGCTGGGCTGCGCGCGACGCAGCGACCACCGCCGCCACTCCCGGCCCCGCGGCGTGCGGTGGCCGCACCTCCGGGGGCGCCGCCCCTGCCGGGGGGATCTTAGGAGGGCCACGGGCCGCCCGCTGTACACCCCCCTCCCCGCCTCTCCCGGCGAACCCCTCACCTCCTCTCCCGGTGAGCCCCCGCCTACCGTCGCTCGCCCGGCTGCTCTATGATTTGCCGAGCCGGTGCCGCCCAGCCTGTGGCCCCTCGCGGAGGGACTTTGGACCACCGGCTGCAGCGGCAACCGCGGCACCGTCGCCCGGCCTTCATCAACGTCGCCGGCGCCCCATGCAACCGGCGCTCGCCCGAGCCCGCCGGCGCCCATCCGTTTCCCTACGCCGCCGCGTTGCTGCGCGCGGGGCTGAGGGCGCCGGGGATGCCTCCTCCGGCTGCCGTGCAGGGCTACTCTCGCCCGACGCCGCTCCCTTCTTCCCGCCTCTGCCGGTCGGTCTAAAGGCGGCGAGGTGGGTGGACGGAGACTTCACCGACTGTTCGGACGACAACGATGACGACTGGCTGGGCGGGCGCCCCACCATCGAGCGACCCGGCTATTAGCGACGGATCGCCGCCGAGCTGCGGTCCTGCCTCGGTTCGCTCTCCGGCCGTGGAGGCGGGCGGGGCAGGAGCAGGCGACCAGGTCACCATGGGTGACTCCGCGTAGCCGACCCCCTATGCCGCACACCGGCCGATCAAAGCGTCGCATGCCTCGGCGCCATCGGCGGAAGCGGCCCAGGCGCCGGCAGGCGGTGGCCGCGAGTGCCGGTTCACCAGCGCCTTGGGCCCGGCCGCCGAAGGCAGCGTCGCCGCCACAAGTAGCGGCGCTGCTGCCCGGGGAGCCGATCAGCACCCTCCCGAGCGGGAAGCCCCTGCCGGGGCCGTCCACTAGCGGTAGGGTCGATCGCGGGCGCCTCGACAGCGGACAAAGGCGGTTGGCGGCTTCGTCCTGCAGCGGCGCCCAAAACCGGGGCGCGAGGCGCGCCGGCACGGCGCCCGGCGGCGAGCGCCACCTGCTAGTCGGGCGGGGGTGCACGACCACGACCGAGGAGGTCTGGACGCCGCCTCAAGCGCCTCTCCACCGGCCACCGAGTTGCCACCTGCACAAGACCCCATGCTGCTTCAAGCGCAAAGGCATCAACCACTACACGAGGGAATGCAAGCGTCCGTACCGCCCACCGCCGGGCTGGCTGGGCGGGCCGGCCGACGACGTTCGTCGTCGCCGGGGCAGCCGGGGACCCCCCCGTGGCCACCGGGGGAGCCACGCCCTCGCCACCATGCTCGCCCGGACCCGCCACGGGGCCTTGATGGAGGATGGCTGGGCGCCGGCATCGACAACATGGAGCGAGCCTGAGTTTCTCTGTGGTCGTCCAAACCGCTGCGGCTCCTCCGACATCCCGCTCGAGGACATCCACGCGGCCATCGCCCGGCTGCTGGCCTTTGCGGCGGATGATGTCGTCATTAAGCCACCCGGCATGGGGCCCCGGCCAGCAGCTTCACCGGCACGCGTGGGATTCGGATGGCGACAACACGCCCACCGGCGGTGGCCGCCCTGGAGCTTCAGCGATCAGCCCACGGGCCGGGGACGCACCTACGTCGAGGTAATCTCCGGCCAGACACCGAACACTGCGATGCTACGTGAAGCTCCCCTCTAAGCCAATGGCGACCACAAGCGGTGGGAGCCTAGTGCCGAGGGCACCGCCGCACGCTGCCCCTCGTTGCCTCGCCTCCAAACAAAGCGCCGCCGCCCGGGGATCGCGGGGCAGGGCGGGCGCCACCGTGGACGCCGGGGGAGGCGCCGCCCGGCCTAGGAATAGATGGCCACCGGCCGGCGCTGTTCCTAGGGTGCAGGTCTGGCGACCCAAAGGCGCCAAGCGCTCTCAGGGCGGGAGCTGATCGCCTCCTTGTCCGCCCTCCCGGAGCGCACCAACGCCATCATGGAGGCCCGGCCCGGCAACTCGAGCTTCCGGGGCAGCATGTTGCCGCCCGCAGAAGCACCACCCTCGCCCGTGGAAGCTCCTCCACCCCTGGGATCGCCATCGCCGTGCGTGGACCCTAAAAGCCCGACCCAGCAGACGCAGCCAATGCCGGCGGCGGGTGATGACCTAGCTCTCTCGCCACCGCCAGGGTTCGAGCTGCAGGCCGGCATGCACCTCACCCCCCGGCAAAGGCTCCTCACGAGGAAGGCGGCCAAGCCCCTTGGGGTTACCCCCCGCGAGGCATCAGCCGCGGGGCTACCGTAACGAGCGGCAGAGGTTGCGCGGGGACACAAGCCCGGCCGCCCAGGTTGACGCGATGCCAGGCAACTGGCGCACGGACACGTCCCCCAGGGAGAAACGGCTTCGCCCGCGAGCCCCGGCGTCTGCGGCTGGCGGCTCCAAAGGGAAACCATGACACCTCCGTCGTCGACTATCAAGGGGCGGTCGGCGCAGCCCCCGCAACTCTGGCTGAGTCCGAGGATAGAAGCAGCTCGGGGGGCCGGCGCAACTCCATCAGCATTCGACTGAAGAGATTTAGGCGGCGCGTCCTAATCAAGGAGGCCTCCCCGCTGCTGCCGCCGATCATCCAGGAGACGCCGCCGGTGCGGTTACCAACAAAAAGCCGAAGGCTTGCCGCGCAACCACTCTCGAAGAT
Source organism: Chrysopogon serrulatus (assembly GCA_015844335.1). Classification (NCBI taxonomy): domain Eukaryota; kingdom Viridiplantae; phylum Streptophyta; class Magnoliopsida; order Poales; family Poaceae; genus Chrysopogon; species Chrysopogon serrulatus. The sequence goes on along the minus strand of JADLZL010003294.1, from coordinate 338,496 downwards.
CCCGGCATCCAAGCGTGGCGAATTCCTCGTCATGAAGCGCATGGGCTACCTGAACAGCGCTGGCAAGGCAACCACGACAGAAAAGAGGGCGTTCGATAGCATCTTCACCGACAAGCTCTCCAAGTCCCACGCAGAGGCCATGAGAGTCCTCTTTTCTGATCCCGCTAGGCCAGTTCAGCGGAAGGGACACGGCACCTGGCGCGGCTAGGCGTCCGGGGCGGCGACTCTAGGTTGTTTAATTCGCGAGTAATAGGTATATGAGAGCTTGCGAAGTGGGAAGAGCGACTATGTTAAAAACCAAACAACCCTCTCGCGCTTTATACCGAGCATGTAAAAACCCTCTTTCTTAAATGCAATGATGCGCAAGTCTTTTGCGTATTCGAGAAAAAAACATCTCTCTGTAAAACTCCCATATATCAGTTATTACTTATTTAATTAAGCATGACGTAGGTACAAAGTATATATATATATATATATAGGTTTTACAAACTTGCTGTGGGATGCATGGGCAGCCTTATTATAGTTATAGGAGTATAATAATTATTACAAACATCAGAAAAATCCAAACCGATCGAGTAGATAATAGATTGTCAGATTCCCAGCTAGCCGGCCGGACTCGTCGAGCTAACATAGCAGTCCGGCGTGCTCTCGGTAGCGCTCAGCACGCCTCCCTGCGGAATCCCACGGCCCCGCCGTCGACGTCGTAGAGCACCTCGATCGTCTGCTGCTGCACGTTGCCGAGGATCGCCGGCATGCGGTCGTCTCTGTTGGCGGCGAAGGCGAGGCAGCCGTCGAACAGGATCCCCGACGGGTCCAGCTCCACGGCGGCGTTCCGGTCGAACACCAGCACCACCTTGGGCAGCCTGACGCTGCGGACGCCGGTGAAGTCGTAGCACGTGTCGAGGATGCCCTTGGGCGGCGCGGCGCGGTACATCCTCATGCTGTTCCTGAAGGCGGTGCGCAGCGCCCCGTACGCCGTGGGCGGCAGGCGCGTGATGAGCGTGCGGGAGTCCAGCACCGTGCCGGCGGCGAAGACCGTGGCGGGCACGCTGATCTGCTGCCCGCCGACGACGATGGCCCGGAGGAGCACGCGGTAGAAGGTGGGCGGCGCGCGCCTGTCCCTCAGCATGGGCGTCACCACGTACCTCGGCGACGACGCGACCGGCGGCGCGCCGAGGATGAAGAACCCGAGGTAGCTCGCCGAGGGCGGGAGGCAGTAGGAGAAGGTCCTGCCGTAGGTGGACGCGGTCTGGGAGATGAGCGACTCCGGGCCGCCGCCGAGCGCCATGATGCCGGCGGCCTGAGGGTCGAAGCTGCCGGCGTCGGCGTGGCTGCACCCAAACTGGAAGTTGCTGACGCTGGCGGTCGGGTTCAGCGTCAGGAGGTCGGAGCTGTACGTCCCCGACGTCGACGAGCCGTCGGGGTACACGACGCGGTACTGGCACTGGTTGTTGACGCAGCCGTTGGCGTAGGGGCCGAGCTGCCTGCACGCCGGGGAGCCACAGGAGAAGGCGGCGTACGAGCCGGAGTTGGCCGGGTCGTAGAAGGTGTCCTTCTGGGGGTGGCACGGCGGGATTGGGCAGGGGACGCACTGCACCCACGGCACGTCGCTGGCGGTGTCCAGCACCACCGTCTGTATCACTCCCGGAAGGAGCGTCGTCGAGTTCGACGTCGACCCCCCGCTACCGCCGGTCGCCGCTGGATCAATGCTCATCTGAGAAGAACCCAGCTGGTACTTTATTATATATATATATATATATATATATATATATATATATATATATATATATATATATATATATATATTAAATAATTCGAGTAGTATAGTCAACAGGGGAATGGAGCATGCAGATGTACTTGCCATTGATGATGACTTAGTGGGCGGTCTTGAGCCCATGCGGACTTGCATTTTGCCACCGTTGTACACATCGGTTTCATCGCTACTCCCAGCGCCACCGGCCTTGTTGTCGTCGGTGCCATTGCCGGACAGCCTCTTCTGGACGTTAGCAGCGCGGAGCTCGTCCCGGCGGAGCAAATCGGTGAGTGACGGCGGTGCAGCAGTGGCATCCATCGACGCTGAGCACGGGCCTTGCCGGAGATCCACCGGTACCCAGGTGAGGTTGGCCGGTGGAATCACTATAATGCATGAAAAATAAGTGTGGATGCATTAGCCACACATGTGATGATGACGAGGTTGGAGAAAACTGGATTCATATATATGCAGCTAACTAGCAAATTAAAATGATGAACTTATAATGTAATTAATGTTGTACCCCTGTGGCCCAAGCAGGTGGCCTTAGGTTCCATCGAGCTCGCTGCTACGATCATGAAGTCGCCTCCGAGATCTGCTGCGCGGACAACGGAAGAAGGAACAAGAAACACAAGTAGCAGTAGAGCCAAGTCCAAGGTCATGATTATCTGGTGGCTAGCTTGTTTTGAATGAATTAGGGTATGCATTTTTCTTTCTCTAAGCAGGCAAATAATTAAACCTGGACCGGAAGGAATTGTGGGCTACAGCTTACTCATGCTTTGAAGTTCCCATATTCTTTGGGCATATATATAGGCACAACCACCAATTAATAATTATTAGTAGACATGCTTGTCCATCACAACAGAACATACAATTTGCAACATCTAATTTAGTATACATTTTAAAATTAGACTATGTCATGACTGGATACACTATTATAATTTGTATGAGTACTTATGTCATGAGTTAAGGTCATGCACAAGTCAATAACCAAATTAAAGCAGAACTCTTATCTCTATATTTCATCACATACTACTGAGATTATAATATATATAAAGTTGGCTAGAACTCTTAAGCTCGTGTAGTGGAAGGACAAATGGACAATGAACGAGTGATGGACAGAGTGAAAGAGAAAGAATTTTTCTCCTTTAATATAAGGTATAGAATATATACCCCAGCTAACTTTTTTTCCGTGACGGCCAAAACCGTCAGGGAAAGTTGTAGAAACCGTCAGGGGATGGTTACCTCTGACGGTTACCGTCAGGGATGCTCCGTCGGGGACTGACTGTCGGGGAAAGTGAACCTATCCTGACGGACACCCGTCAGGGATTGGTTCCCCGACGGCTGAAACGGTCGGGGAAGATTTGGCGTGGGGCCGTTGGGCAACCCGTCAGGAAATGCTCCCCTGTCGGTGCTAAACCGTCGGGGATGGTTTAAACTTTCCTGTCGGGTGGACAAAACGTCGAGAAAAGATCAAACCTTCTCTGTCGGAGAGTAAACCGTCGGAGAAAAAATTTTCCTTTCCTGTCGGTTGTCCACCGTCATGGTTTCTGCTATTCCTGACGGTATAGCTATAACTGCAATTAATTTTCCAGTAGGTTTTCTAGGTCTAAAAAATAGCTTTTTTAAGCAATTAAAGATACTATTTACAGCAAGCAATATTATAACAAGTCCATGAACCATCCATTCATACTCAAGTAGTTAATACATTACATTTGTCTTCAAATATCATTCAACATTGTTCACAACAAGTACAACTCAGTCCAAAGCTAAATTATAGTTACTACCTCCTATTTAGCCTTCTATTTAGGTACACCTATCACAATTTGAAGCACAGGAACCTATGAAGGCGATATATAGCTCCCAACACGCATGCTGCTGCAATAACACAGCTGCCGCTGCTGCAGACAGTTGTTGCTCCACAAACATACAACTTGCTGTTGCACTTGAGGCAATCTGCTAGTAGTAAGCTGCTATCTCACAACCAAAATTCGTACCTCTGTCGCCACAACACATGCCCTTCAAACATGCTGATTGATGTCTTGAACCTTGACAGAGTACTCTGCTGGAAGCTAGTTGGTCTCTCAACAAAAAATGTAGCTTCGATGGCAATATGCAGCTCTGTTTCAGCGCAAGCATGCATGTTGTGAATAGACATCATATAGCTGCTACTTCACAACTAGCACCTATGCCTTGAATAGTGACAGATTCCACTTTTGTTGCATTACAACCAAAATACCTCTCTTGCACAGCAAATGACCTTCAAACTTGCTGGTTGATGCCAAAACCACTTGCTGGTTGTTGCCAAAACCTGTAGTCCAATGAGCAAAAGACTACGGCTCCAAAATATTCTTCCTGCCATCACACAAATCAGTGGCCATCACTGTTGTCTAGGTTGGCTGATGCATGAGAGGATCCATCTATAGCCCCTTCCTACATCCAAAACAAAATAAATTGGACCTTTCATGAGAATATCTAGACCTGATAAATTCTGGGAATGATTACCTATGAAAGGAAAAATACAAATAACAAAAACCATGTATTTAAAGTATGACAATGTGATAACTTAATATGCATCAAGAACTCGATTTAATCTCACCATCTCATTTTCTTCTTCATGTAGCAGGTCAGCTGGTATCTCTATCTGTACTTTGTTAACAATGAGCTGCAAGGGAAGAATTACCAACATGATCAATATTTTTTGACCTTCCATTGCACATAGATAGTGTACCAGACTAGAATTTTACCTCAAGTAGACGACTATTCCGCTTCATGCCTCGAGTCAATGCAGCATTTTGTTGAGCCAAGGTCATGTTTTGTTGAGTTAACTGACCGACGGTTGCAACTGACTCCTCATATCTTGCCAACAGATTCTGAAAAGCCCTTGAGGTTGCTGGCCTTGTCCCACCTGCCTTAGCAGCATCAATTATCGCAGCCTTCTTGACAACACCATCTCCTATTGCAAGACGACCATGGGCCAAGCCACCACCAATCTTGTATGCAATCTGACCATCAAAGGGTTGCTCTTGCCAGTTATCTGGGTACTTTTCCTGTAATGCCTCATTGTACGCATCCTAAAAATAATATAAGTAATTAGCTAGAAATTAATAATGGAAAAGCATAGAAGTAGATACAAGTTCTGATACATACAACAAGTTTCTTTGCCTGTTCAGAATTGGGCCAAGATTCCCATTGGCATCACAATTTTTAACACCCGATCTCATGCAACAGAAAGTGTTTGTTATTGTGGCTTGCCTAGGTCCATATTTTGCTCCCTTGAAGGCATAACAGAAGTGGTCAATGTTACTCCTAATAAATAATCAAACTCATTTAGAAACTGATTGTGATAAAGAAGATTACCAGAAATTGTTGAGTCTCAACTAATGGCCTAGAACCACCCCTGTTTTGAGCACCATCAGGATTTTTTTTCCGAGAATCTTGCCCAAGCTTTCTCTTCTTCAAGTATTCAGCAGAGCACCAATACTTGCAAAGGGACTCCCAGCATTCATCAGTGATCCAATCAGGTTTGCATTGCATGTACTCTTCAAATGTAAGTAATTTAGCACACGCAAATGCATCAGGCTTTGGGCTTTTAATAATTTCCCGATAGTAGAACTTGACAGCATCTGGACGAGCTTGGTACATCATATTCTTGCATTGATTGTGTGCATATTTCTCAAATACACGATCTGCTTCATCTTCAAGTTCTTCAGGTACTGAATATATGCTCTGCAAAAGAAATAACCATCAAGCATTACCATGGATGTGGACACAACTTAGTTCTTACGCATCGTGAAAGAAATGCAATGGCAAAACTTTCTCACCCAAAACTCTTGTTTCACACGATCAGCTGGTGTTTGAAGATCGTCCCGTAGAGTGTGCGAATAGTGGCTCCACTTGCTTGCATGATATTTGAACCGGCAACCATCTCTAGTAGTCCCTTCAATGATTGGAGGGTATTCTTTCTTTAAAATCACTCCAAGGATGGGGCCTTTCTTCATTTTATCATCAATCGAGTAATTAGCATAGCGGAATTGGCTGCCTCAATCAAAAAGTGAATTAAAGAAAAAAAGGATTAGCAAGTTTTGACAGTAGCATTGTCCACACTAAGTTGAAAAACATTAGTGGCCACATACTTGTCACCCTCGGGTATTAAGGCTATCTGACCATTGCGAGGCTTATGCGGTTGGTTGCGGCCCCTTATCCTCTTTGCTTTAGGGGCTGGCTGCTGGCATCATTTGCGACATCACTTGACCGTGGTTGCCTATCCGTTCGATGATTGAAGGACTACATCTCCTGCCATAAAAAGAATTACCACAAATGTCAGTACAAGCAACAGAGAAACAAAAACTGAACACATAAGCAGCACACATAACATAGATAGTAGAAAATAAAAATTATCTCATTCTCATACAAAATACATAGTAGCGCACACATAACATAGATAGTAAAAATATAAAAATTATCACATTCTCACACAAGATACGTAGTAGCACACACATAAGAAACATAGCAGCTACATCAGTCCAAATTTAGATAGAAATCTACTTGCACATTAGTACAATAATTTCAGAAATACAAGAGTCATTTTTAGAAATCCTCTTCTTCGTAGCAGTCTTCATCATAGGCAGCACCATCTTCATCGCCTTCTTCATCACTTTCTAATATCTCATCCTGCTGTGGATCAACAGTTTGCTTCTCCAACTGTTCCAATTCTTTTGGATCAGTTATTTCATCTGAGGCTGATGTGGCAATCAATTCAATGTCACCTAGATCGATCACAAATGTGCCTTCTAGTCCATCCTCTTGGAAAAATGAGATGTCATCTGTTGCCCCTTCAGTTTCAATGGACTCATTGTTGATGTCGATTGGAGGCAAACGATCTTTCGGCGCCACATGGTACACTACCCACCAATCTATCAAACTAGGTTTATCACTAGCATATGATAGATAATAAACCTGTGTAGTTTGACTCGCCAACACAAACGGTTCAAAATTTTGAAGCCTGGACTTATGCTTCACTTCCACCAAACCAAGATTTTCAGTTCGCCTAACACCCCTAGAGGTTGGATCAAACCAGCGGCAATAAAATAAAACCAGATCAAGTTGTTCCCTGCCTTCCCAAGAAATTTTAATGATGTCTTCAATAACACCAAAGTACTCAAGAACATTTCCATTGTCATCAGTACATGTCACACAAACACCACTATTGGTTGTAGCCAATCCTGTCCGCTTACTCTCATACTTCTCAGACCGAAATCTATATCCATTCACATCGTAGCAACCATAGGAGGACACCCTTTTGCGAAACCCATATGAAATTTGACGCAATACATTGTGAACACTTGATCTGATTGCACACTGCAAACAGATGCATTTCATTTATTAGTGTTTATTACAATTTAAATAGAAAAAACTTGTTGAAATTGAGTTGTGGCATTACTATATTTTTGAACCAATCAAAGAAATTGGGGCCTGTATTGCTGCCACTTGTGCCTTTCCAACCATTCAATCTTAAGTTACTAATGTCCCTTGCGCTTGGCTGTGAGCGACCTTTCCATTGCTCATTGTCAAATTCTCTACAAGGGTATATTTGGCATTGTTATAGTACAGTTATAATTCAGAAAATAATTTGAACCATATAAGTAGAAGGCATACTTGAAGAAATCATCCATTTCAGGGATGTTAGTTAATATGTATAGGGCTGCCGCTTTTGACTGTTCTGTTGTGAGGTCACGAAAACCCTGTGAGATGAAGCATCTACCAGTGTGCTCAAACAGTTCAATGCCACAACCCCTTGTAGAAGTTGAGCCACCATCATCATATCTAGGTGTTTTATTTCGTACAGAATGTACATTAGATCGAAAATACAGAGATAGGAAGTTTGTGGCCTCTTCAACAAGGTAAGCCTCAACAATGGAGCCCTCAACTCGAGCCTTATTTCGGACTTTGTTTTTAATGCCCAGAATAAACCTACATGTTAGATTCCATTTAGTAAATTCAATAGGTACCATACTAAATAGATGAACAGCAAAGTTTTTGATTCACCTCTCAAATGGATACATCCATCGATACTGGACAGGGCCTCCTAATAATGCCTCATCAGCAAGATGAATTATTAAATGTTGCATTGGATTGAAGAAACCTGGGGAATATTTTCTCTAGTTTGCAAATAAGGACTGCTATGTTCTCTTTCAACGATAATATTGATTCTTTGCTGATTTGTTTAGCACACAACTGCCTATAAAAATAACTCAACTCTGCCAAAGAAGTCCAAATACCATCAGGTAGAAACCCCCGAAATGTAACAGGAAGTACTCGCTCAATAAAGATATGAAAGTCGTGACTTTTCAGACCAAAGATCTTCTTTTGCAGCAGATTAACCCCACGCCTAATATTAGCAGCATACCCGTCTGGAAACTTAAGTTCTTGGAACCAATTTAGAATTTTGAGCTTATCATCCTTATGTATACAGTATGGTGCTCTAGGTCTCTGCCACTTCCCATTCTTTAAATACAAATGAAGAGATGGCCGGTCACAAAGCAGCGCTATGTCTTGTCTAGCTTTCACATTATCTTTAATATCAAAACATGTGTTCCAAATAGCTTCAGCCACATTTTTTTCATTATGCATCACATCTATATTGTGACGAAGCAATAACTTAGTAAAATAAGGAAGCTGCCAAAGGCCACTTATATATGTCCAGTTGTGTTCTTTGCCATATTTGTCTCTATCATCGACCAGTCTATATAGCTGATCCTTAACCTCCAGTCCGTTAAACTCCTAGGGGGTCCTTCTTGCACTACCTTACCCTTGCGAAACGCATTAGCTTCGTTTCGAAAGGGGTGATCTATAGGAAGAAAACACCTATGGCAGTCAAACCATGTAGCCTTAAGGCCTTTCTTTAATCGATATGCATTAGTCTCACACAAGCATTGTGGACATGCAAAAATCCCATGGGTGCTCCATCCAAAGAAACATGCCATATGCTGGAAAATCATGTATTGACCATAAGTATGATGCTCTCATCGTAAAGTGACGCTTCACCGAAGCATCATATGTTTTTTACCCCACGCCATAGTTGTATCAATTCATCTACCATAGGTTGCAGCAATACACTTAGGTTCTTTCCAGGATGTTCTAGTCCAGGGATGACCATAGCAAGGAATATATACTCAGGCTTCATACAAACACCAGGTGGAAGATTATAGGGAACCCAAAAAACTGGCCAACAAGAGTAAGATTTTGCATTCAATTTATATGGTGTGAATCCATCAGTTGCAAACCCAAGTCTTACATTCCTAGCATCTTGTGCAAAATCTGGGAAATCATCATCAAATTGCTTCCATGCCTTGCTATGACATGGATGCAACATTTTTGTAGACCTTGCAAAATGACTTTCTTTGTGTGAACGCATTAGTTTTGCTGTGCCCTCATGTGCATATAATCTTTGTAACCTATCTGTAATGGGCAGGTAGCGCAACACTTTACGTGGAACCTTGTTTGATCCATCCTTATAGCGGGAGGTACTGCAAATGTCACACTTATCCTTATCCTTGTTATCTTTGTAGTATAACATGCAATTTTTTTCACAAACATCAATTTTATGGTATGCCATACCAAGGCCCTCTAGCAATTTTTTTGGAACGATAGAAATCTTGGGGCATCCTAGAATTAGGAGGAAGGAGTTCATGCATAAGTTCCACAAAATGATCATAACATGCTACTGACAGATTGTACTGTGATTTAATGGCCAATAGACGAGCAACAGCAGAGAGTCTAGAGTGCAAGGTCTGGTCATGTACTCGCTCATCTGCACTAACAGCCATTCTATAGAAAGTTTCGGCAAAACCAGTTGGTGTTTCCTCGTCTAATGCTGGGTGCCCACCAGCTAAGTCAGCTAGCATAGCATCCATCTGATCCGTCTCACCAAATCCCTCATGTTCTACCTCTGAACCAATCACAGGATCATGGTTTTCCCGCCTCTCTCCATGTGATGTCCAAGTTTGGTAATTTTCTTTGAACCCATTTCGGCACAAATGCAACTCTATCCTAGGCCTTTTATGCTTGAAATAATTACGACACATGGCACAAGGGCACTTAATTGTATCAGACTCAACTAATTCAGGGATTGAGTAGGCACGATCCAAAAACTCATTTGTTTTCTCAACCCATTCGTTCGATGGCCTACCACGCTTCCAACCACTATACATCCACCCACGATCTGTCATATCTTATCTGCCGACTTATGAGAAGTTTAGAACAACTAACCAGCTGCAAATCAAATCTGTGCATACAATTCTGGAAGCAGTTGCGAAAATATGGCAGCAAGAATAACCGATAAGATCAGCAGTTAGACACCTGTTACACATCAAATGATAACATCAGTCATTGCTTCACAAGAAATGTACAACAAAAAATCAGTTTTTAAATAGTAACACAGTGCAGTAACAAGAACGTGCTTTAACCCATTTTAAGAGATCGCTACAGAGGATGACAAGGTAACCAAGTAGGGAAGAACTGACCAACTATTTGAACGAAACAAGAGATATAATAAATAAAGCAAAATATGATCACAAGTCATAGCACAACCACCATATATAGAGAGGAATCAATCAAATTAATTGCCAATACAATTCTATTACTCATGCCAATAAGAAAGTAGCAGAAATGAACATAGGATAGTACACTCCAATTTTTTTAACAATGCCAAAACAAATCAGCTAATTTATAACTTTTGAGATTATGGAAGGTTCATTGCAAGAAATGCTTACCACTAAATGGTAACCCCCAGTTCTGTAGCCAGAAGCAAAATGGCAACAACAATAGCCTCAAGTCAACTTACCTGTTACAAATTTATAACTGATGTCACACAAAACCAAAGGAAAAATGTATAGCTTGAATTAATAGGATTAACTAGCAGTCCAATTCTAAATCTAGTAGTGACAAGCAATCAAACAAATGAGTAGGAAAGTGCTTCCCCTTTCCCATCTCCTGTAGAACTAGCACTTTCAGACAGTCAAATTAATTATATCATGTTGCATGCAGTGTGCAATCTAAACTTAATGGAAGTCACACAGGCACAGTACAGAATAAAAATCTGAGAGGGAAAACTAACCAACTAGATCTTCACTGGACAGTCACTAGCAAAAATCCCAGGCCGGCAATGGATGCTTAAGAAAATTTCTCTCAGGCCATGATTCACCTCTCCCACTTCTGTACATGCAACACAACTTGCTTCAGCCCTAAAAAAAAGAGGAAGAAATCTGCACAAGCAATTGGGTAACACAATAGTGTGTACCTGGAATCACAGATTCAGCAAGCAGATGAACTTGGATTGTTGACGCAACTTCTCTCAGATCTGTGAGGTTGAAGGCAGCCACCTTCTCCGCCAAACACACATACAAGCAAGAACGAATTTGTTTCAGTACCAAAAAAACAAAGAAAAAGAAATTTCCACATACACCATAAGAACAGAGTTGGTCATACCGGGGTGGCAACGGAAGATCAGGATTGGTGGCTGTATGTGTATAGAAGACGATGGAGGTGGATCCTTATGCTGCTTCTGCACTTCGTCGAGAACGGCGGCGGGCGCTTAGGGTTTGCCGCGACGGAATCAAGGGGCGGCGGCGACGAGTCTATTGACTGAGGGCATGGCGGCCGGGCGGCCGGCGGCCCGACGGCCGGTGGCGGCGCTGGTGGTGGCGTAGGCTCCAGGCAGGCAGATGCAGGCGGCGGCGCTCTGTGGCGGCGAGGTCGCGGCTCCAAGCTGGATGGCGTGTGGTGTGTAGCAGATAGGAGGTGGAGGAAAAGAATTTCGGGAATTAGTCGAGCGGTCACGAGCGTGTCTGGCGCGGGGTGAAGGCGCCAGTAGCTGAAAAGTTTTCCTCGCTCTCGCGCCCTCGTTTTTAAACAAATGTCTCTGTTGTGTGGGCCAGCAATCGCGGCAGCGCCAAAGCCGTTTTGGCTGGGAGCGAGCACCCGTGACGGCCCCATCGGACTTCCCCGGACGGTACGCATGGCACGTGGGGGATGATTCTGGGCCACTGACGGACCACGCGCAGCCGAGGGGAGTAGTTGGGGCCGACGGGAGAAAATGAGTCTCCGGTAGATATAGCGAAGCAATGCTCTAATTTGTAATGAGGAACCATATAGGTCCCAAACTCTTAAGCTACACATTTAAGACCTTATTATTATTAAGTATGCCATTCAAGGTTCAAATCTACTTAATCAGCAATTAATTATTTGTGTTTTCTTAACACTAAACAATAATCAGACAACCATACACCTACATTTTAGCCATTATTCAAGCTAAATAACCGACTAAAAGAGCTAAACAATAAATTAAACTAGATAAATGGTCAATTCAATGAAAATGGTACAGTATACCAACATGTAGCATTTACATGGTGTTTATTAAACGGCCTAAACGACCGTTTAGATGAACAATACTAGTTATATATGCATGTGCCACTCTAGTTATATATGCATGTGCTACTCTAGAGTGACACTACTACACAAATAGTTTTTACTAATGGTGTTTTCACCATTGGTTCATAACTGGTCCATCGGTTCATGACATGAACTAGCACTGTCGGTAAAAATTTAAAAACTAGCAGTGAAAACCATAGTTGCAAGCAAAACTTGCCGCATGAAAATCGATAATCAATACCCAATCCTGCCCGTGAAAACTGCCAATCAAAAACTAGAGGCCTGAGGTTCCCCTCACCCTCTCAAACATCCTCTGCAACATATGCTTCTTCAAAGTGCCTGATAGGCGAGGCCCGCTAGCCTGTGTGTTGTGATGTGAATGGATTCCACGTGGAGGGTGCCCCACATGCTACCCTCTGTCTAATGATATTCCCCCACCGACGGTGTTTCCCTCTCTCTTCCTCTCTCTCCCATCAAGGTGCAAAGGTGCGGACCCTACTATATGTGCTCGATGGCTCGTTTGCAGTGACAAACTGCACGAAGGCTCAATGGAGACCCTGGTGTGTGCTCAGTGGCTTGACACTAGGGCTCAATGGCCTAGATGAGCAGCGGTCTGGCACACAGGCAACCTCCTAGATGGGGGCTTGGCGTGCCTCCTTAGCACGGTCGCAGGGGCTCGATAGCCTAGCATGGGCACCTCCTTGGCAGCGACATGGCATAGTAAGGACTCCCTCGATGTGGCGATAGTATCCCGCAGATTTTAATTATCCTTCTTATAGGAGCATGGGCCAACCCTCATCTTGTCTCCTAGAGCCAAACTCACAATGGCTCCCGCCCCTAGGAAGAAACTTCTTGGAGGTTATGTTGCATACCTTGCTCTAGTAAAGCCTTGAACTATTCTAGCTAGAAACCTTGCTATTTTAGGTTATTTTTTGCAGTAATGATGGGTGGTTTGTTTTTCATCTTTTGTTGAATAATATGGTAGTTTCTAGGTCTTGAGAAGGCTCTTTTGTTGGCCAATTATTAAGATAATAAATGTTGTTTAACTAATATATTCTCCACCTTAATTAACCTTTAATTTTCTTTCAAATAGTTTCATCCATTCTTCATAAAACGATGAGGAAAGGGGAAGAAAGAGAACTCCCAGGAAGTTCTATGTGTTGCAAGTAACTGAATTATTTATGTTCTAAATATTACAGAATGAAATATGTATCTCGTAAGAAAAAATGTCCAAAATGTTCCATTATAATTTATCAATGTGATGCATTCAGAGATCAGAGAGTAGTCGTAGTTAAAGTGAATGGTGTTGATTATTATAACCTGCTCAAAGGGGAGAGGGGGAGGAAAAACAAGGGAATATTCGAAATATCATTATCCAATGTATAATATGATATACTGGTGGAAGGTGAGAAACACGAGTCTATATATTATTATCTGCTAGAATAAAGGCATTAGGTTACCTTGCTTCGTTGCAGATGAGAGCATGATTGAAAAAAAAAAAAAAAAGAAGCCAGCAAAAATATGTACTATATGTTTATTTACGATTGTACTAGATGCGATCGCAAAAGGAAACCAAATCTTAAAAGTAGCGAAGTTCAGTGAACTCAACGTTTCAGTGTCCTACTCGGCCAACAAAACGAGAGAGAAATAAAAGCTCCTTGTTCCCCGGTATCAAATGTACGGCAACACATTTGTCAAGATTACCACCGCAAACAAATCTCTGGGAACAATGATGGCTTGCAACCTTTCAACAAATCAAGTCAAAGAAGCTGTTAATTATTTATTGGAGCCAGTGGGTGGAACAGAGAAGAATCGGATAGGAGTGTAGAATTCTATGGTTTTTATGTTTTTTGTTTTGTTTTTTGTAATGTCACTACTCTTGCAAGGTGTTCTGGTCTCTAGGCTCTTTGTATTGACGCTTTCAGTGGCGAGGTGTCCTGCTGGTCTTGGAGCTCTTTAGTGTCCGTTTAGTGGAACTTGGTCTAAGTACCCTTCTTGTATCGTTTGCCCATAAGCATTCACTTGAGAATGTGAAGACTGGAATGTTTCTATTCCGTAATTAAAGAGAAGTTGTTACTTTACACATGGTAATGGCTCATTCATTCATTTTTTTCTATTTTTTACAGTGGCTTCTCTCTCTTACAATCCTTATTAGGTTGTTTTCTCTCGTCGTGAAAATTCTTTTTGGCTTCTCTTCAGCTCCTCTCCATCCAATGAATTCTTGGCGTATCACACTCATTATCAGATCAGAATCAATTCTTTTCTGTTTTTTGGTGCAAACATATATATGCACACACCCAATTTTATAACATGACGTGACAATGCTGATAACCATTATCACTCCTGCTGTCTCTTCACTTTAATTTCTGTAAATGTTGGTGCAAAGTGCATACTACTCCCTCCGTCCCATTGAGAACGTCGCCCGGGAAACGTGTTTGTGAGGAGGGCACGGTTTTCCAACGACAAACTCCATGAGACGGAGGGAGTATGGCTTTGCCATTGTCCCCCTCGCCCTCCAATGATTCCAAATACTGCTTTACGACTCGAGTGATGATGTGATGATCAAAATTGATTCCCTTGAGTTTCAAATCATGAAGAGAAACTTCTATGTGAGAGAGACACCGGTTCTGTGGGCTTCTCCCCTTTAATTTTGTAATCTTTCAGTTACAAAATGTGCCAAAAAAAAAAAAAAAAGAAGATTGGTTTTCCTGGCCGCTCCATTCATTTTCACTCTTGGGCGCAAATTCATCAAACTGTTAATGGCATTTGTAGGACAAAAATAAAGGAATGTTCGCAGATAAGAATTACACACGAAACTGTTAATGGTAGTAGTCTTCTGATCGCGATGGAGATGGAGGTCCACGGTATGCGTGTGAGAGGTGACGTCCATGGCGATGTTATTGTCAAGGAACTTTACTTGGGCTCTTCTGTCATCATCTCATAGAATCAAGGTGATGGTTGTTCGAGAAAAAAAGAATCAAGGTGATGCTGACAAAAAAGAGAGAGCACACAAATACCTTTGGGAAATATAATCAAAAGAGTGGCCTATCATTACTGTGTACCACACCTTTTGAGTTAGCACTATCGTTTTCTACTTTCTTCTCACGATAATTAAATCCTTCAAGAAAAGAACCAGGTTCTAAAAGCTTGGAGTAGTACCATTAGGCTCCATTGAAAATGCTATCACATATAGAATTGAAGGGAATCGAATGCTAGCAATGATCAACAGATGGGCAGCAGGCATTGATGCACCACTAAAACACTCTCTCCGTCCCGATGCACTATTAATTTAAATACTCTTTCCGTCTCAAAAAGAATAATATTATGGGATGTGTGCCGGTTAATATTTCTCAAATTTCTCAAGTTCAATTAGATTTATAAAAATATTAGCAATATTTATATTACTAAATAGAGTTGTTATAAAAATATATTTCATGATTTATCTAATAATCTTATTATGTACTACAAATATTAATATTTATATTAGTTAAAGTTAAAAAGTATTTGGCTTTCTCGAATAGTCTTAAGTTTGATTAGATTTATAGAAATATTAGCAACATTTGTATTACTAAATAGAGTTATTATAAAAAATATATTTCATGATTTATCTTATAATCTAATTATACATTACAAATATTAATATTTATATATAATTAGTTAAAGTTAAAATATTTGGCTTCTTGAATAGTGATAATGATATTCTTTCTGAAACAGAAGGGATATTTCTAGAGGTGTGTGAATATGATTTTTACAAGTTGTCAAATGACCGCCTATAGCTAATATAACGACATATGGAAATATATATAATGGCCGGTTTTCACAAGCAGGAAAAAAGTCTACCTATTTTTAAATGGACTTCAGGAGGTAAACCATTAATTCAGAAAATCAGTAAAATTGCTTCTTGCCTAAAAAACTAGCAAACCCCAAATCAAATATCGCAATCATTTGGATTGTAATTAGGTGGAGTTAGTTGAAGGCAGGTTTGCTCAACTCCTTCGTGGAGTATCTACTTGACGAAGGCCGCTGTCACTTTCTAGCTAAAAAGTTGGACATGAAGTAAAAGGTAATGCCTTGGTAGGGGTTGGGCAACTCATGAAAATCATCGCCTCTTAGATGAAACCATAGACAAAATAATATGCCGCTCGGAGCATAACTACTCTCCATCAGTGACGGAGGCCAGTATTGCCGTCTCCTGATTACCGAAGTCCGAGGTAGAGCCGAAGAAGGGTCATATGAAGTGTCGCTCAACTGCAACAACAAGGCTGTTAAAATCATGATCTTGAATCGGATTGGAACTTGAAATGTTGGATCGCAAATCATATGATCATTCATAACTACTAGAATCATCATAAAATGATAGACTCTACTTACACTACCGGATTCGCCTTCTTGCCATATTATACTCGGCAAAGGTTTTGTCTAGTGTTGCACTCGGCAAAGGCCATTCGGTAAAGAACCCATCCGCAAAGACCTCTATGCCGAGTGTTTGTTTTCGGACACTCGGCAAAGCCTTTGCCGAGTGCACGACACTCGGCAAAGATCAAAACGAAAAAAACCCGAAGATAATAGCAAAAAAAAATTTAATCGGGGGAGGGCCCCACCGACCAGCGCCTATTCGACTCTGTCCGGCGGGATTTTTTGCGGTATTTTTCGAGACTACGTGTCCAGCGGGATTCGAACTCATGACCTCTCCCTCGCGCGGAGCGTTCCCTACCACTGCACTACACACTCACATGTGTTTATATTCCGTTTGGGTTCCCTAAATATTATGCAAAATTATTGACACTTGTTAATGTCTAAATTCTATTATCAATTATCCTTGCATTATACATGAATATCTACTAGAATAGAGTTATTACTAATAATTTCCACGAGTTTTTGGTGAATTGTCTATTTTTCAGAGAATTATTCAGAAAATCTTAAAATAGGGATTAGAGTGCATAATTATCATGAAACTTATCCGGGAAGGTAACGATCACTATTAGGGCGTGGAAAGGATCTAGAAGACACCCAAAGCAACGGGACCCACAGACGCCGCCAGGTGGGGGCCGGCTGGCCCCACACCTGCGCCGGGCGGCGCCACCCCTCTAGGGTTTTGCCCCGCCTTCTGGAGTCTTTCACAACCACCTTTGAGGAGTCATCTCGGCCCTACGTTAAGTCGGTTTGATCCAACGACGCGCATTCATCCCACCAGGCTATAAATAAAGGGCCAGACCCCCTGGAGGAGGCCAAATCAAGAGCTGAAGAGCCTGAAGCATTAGATAGATATCCATTAGATCTAGGCCAGCAATCAAGAGAGAGATTAGAGAGATAGAGTAGAGGAGTAGAGATTCGAGAGGAGTCCCAAATGTCGAGCTTCTTCATAGGCAGTATTCGCCTGATTCAAATACCTCGCCTGGGAGTGCGTTAGAGGTACTTTTGTATTCAACATTCTAATTCAAGTAAGCAGTTATTCTTATTTGTTTTTAAGTTTACAACTCGTATTGAGTGCTTTGATCTTGGTAGCTCCTAGGTTGAAGTAGTATTTCGTGGTATAGATATAGTGTTTAGGCTATGATTACTTGTGAATGTCCTCTGATTTGCCGGATAGTGGTAGCTCGCGAAGATGATTTTATAGCTTCATTGATTCCTCTGTAGTCCACTTCTCGTTGATAGGATCGATAGGCATATAAGTGCTTGGTAGGAGAGAACTCGATTTACTGCTCTTATTCAGAGTTTCTTGTCCGCTTAGAACGGTATTATTCAAAACTTACCGGTTGTTGAAACTAGATAGTCATTAGCTATCTCCTCATTCTTAATATTCTCTGGATTGATTATGCCATTGAATTAAGAATCATAGATTTAGTCATTATCACCCTACTGTTCCTTTGGGTTCGATATTAAAACCGGGATAATCTTGGTGAAATGCTACATCGGTATTATATCTGTGCGCTTGCGGATAATCTGATAATAATAATAATATTTAATAGAGTGTAGTTAATTTATACCAACAAGCATTTACGGAGCCGTTGCCGAGAACGGTTTGCTGATTTTGATTTTAGTTTATCTTAATTTATTATTATACTTTTACCTTTTTAAATATGGAACCCGTATCCCAACTTTTATATCAATACGAACACCGTTGGGATCGTACCTCCACCAAAAGAATAATCTAAACCTATTACATCATCTGGCTATGAGCTACGTCCGAATTAATTAAATTAGTTTAGAAATATATTTTTACGGCAGTTCTAGCGAAAACCCCTATTTCCATTTAACTGATTTTGAGCATACATGTTCATGTCTACATATTAAGGGCATGACTAATGATACTTTGAGATAGAAACTCTTTTTATTTTCATTAACGGGACGTGCAAAGAAATGGTATAATCGTCATGTTGGGAGTAATTAAGGAGATTGGGAAGTATTGCGTGCAAATTTTTATCTTAAATTTTTTTTCTATCGAAAAGTCGCTAAACTTCGTTTTGAAATTTTAAGATTTAAACAATTAGATAATGAATCGCTAGGCAAGGCTTAGGAACGTTTTGATAGATTTGTAAATTCGGACCTAATCTTGCTTTACCGTAATCTATACTTTTACAATATTTCTTTTTAGGCCTTGATGATAAAAATAAAGAATACCTTAATTTGGCCGCGGATAGAGCATTTATGCATATTACTTGCTAAGCATACTAAAACTATTCTTACTAATATCTTAAATGATCTTCCTAAAGAAAAAGAAGAGTTGTTAGAAGAAGAACATTTGTTAGCTAAACATAAATTTTTGTTTGATTCATCTCAACCTTTAACTAATTTAGAACCTGAACTATCTGATGAGAAAGGGATAACTCCACTTTCTGATTTGATGCTTGAATTTGAGGATGAACTTTTTGATAATTATAAAAATACCTCACTTTATCATAAAATTATTAAACCTCAAGAATCTAGAAATTTAAAGAATTTAAATCTTTCATATCCTGCCCGATTTAAAATTTCTTAGAGAAGTAACAAGAGAATTAATTTTTATTTTGGGTGATGAGTGGTTGGTAGAATCTGAGCTTTCACATGAAGTAATTACCCGCCTTGATTCTTGTACTTGTCACTATGAAATTGCAAATAGATACATATCCTTTTGATGCTTTTTATAACCCAGTTGTAGGTGTCAATATCATCTCTCATACATTCGCTAAAAATTCTTGAAAATTCTTGAAAGATATGTCATTAATTCCTACAAATAAAGTATTAAAAAGTCGTTCGGGACATATTATTCCTAGTTTAAGAGTTTTATGTGTTCTTCCTATTGTTATTAATGAATTCTAAATTTTGCTGAATTTTTATATCTTTGATGTTTGAGATTTTGATGTGACAATTGGATTACCAATAGGAAAACTTAATTAAAAAGGTTATAATGGTAAATTAGATGTTAAACTTGGGAAAGGATTTAGTTTCTCGGTGTCTATAACTCATGCATTAAAAGCTAAAGTAGAGCCACTTTCCGAGTTAGATCCAATAGAAGAGGTTAAGGCTGTGTCATTTAAAGAATGTATTGAACCTATTGAACCTGATTTAGAAGATGATACCCAGTTCTTCATTAATAAAGAGGAGGAGGACCCTATTGATCCTGAACCTCTTGATGAACTACTAGAGCCACCTAAGCCTCCTATTGAGCTTAAACCATAACTTTCTCGGTCTTAAGTATATTTTTTTAAATAATGATCAAAATTCTCCTGTGATTATAAGTGATAAACTCTCTCGATGAAGAATCTTTTAGATTAATAACTGTTTTAGAAAAATAGCATGCTACTTTTGGTTATTCACTCCAAGACCTTAAGGGATTAGCTCTGTTTTGTGCACCCATCGTATTCCAACCAATCCAAAAATTACACCTTCTAGAGAGTCAACGTAGGCTTAATAATGCGATGAGGGAAGTTGTTAAGAAAGAGATCTTAAAACTTTTGTATGCTTTGGAATTATATATCCCGTGTCGCATAGTGAGTGAGTAAGTCCTGTTCAAGTTGTACCTAAAAAGGGTGGAATGACTGTTGTTCAAAATGATAAGAATGAATTAATACCCCGGAGAACTCCACCGGATGGCGAATATGCATAGATTACAGAAAACTCAATAAAGCGATAAAGAAAGATCATTTTCCGCTACACTTTATTGATGAGATGTTAGAGCGTTTAGCAAATCATTCTTTCTTTTGTTTCCTTGATGGTTATTCTAGATATTACTAAATTCCTATCCACCCTGATGATCAAAGTAAAACCACTTTTACATGTTCTTATGGAACTTATGCTTATCGCAGAATATCTTTTAGATTATGTAATGCACCCGCTTTTTTTCAAAGATGTATGATGTCTATA
Organism: Chrysopogon serrulatus; assembly: GCA_015844335.1. Lineage (NCBI taxonomy): Eukaryota > Viridiplantae > Streptophyta > Magnoliopsida > Poales > Poaceae > Chrysopogon > Chrysopogon serrulatus. The sequence continues at coordinate 317,972 of JADLZL010003294.1, read as the reverse complement.
TTCTCTGATAGGATAGAAGAAATTATGAAAGTTTTTATAGATGATTTTTAAGTTTATGAAAAAACTTTTGATACTTGTCTAGAAAATCTAAATAAGGTTTTGTAAAGATGTAAAAAAAGCATTTAGTCCTTAATTGGGAAAATATCATTTTATGGATAGAGAAGGAATAGTGCTAGGACATTTAGTGTCCGAAAGAGATAATTAAACAGACTACCTTCACCTATTAACATAAAAAGAATCCAAAGTTTTCTTGGTCATTGTGGTTTTATCGTAGATTTATAAAAGATTTTTTGCATGTTGCTAGACCACTGACTAATTTATTAGCTAAGGATGTTCCTTTTGAATTTGATGATGCATGCTTGAAATCTTTTAATATTTTTAAAGAAGCACTTACATCAGCACCAATCATTCAACCCCCTGATTGGTCTGTGCCTTTTAAAATTATGTGTGATGCTAATGATTATGCTGTGGGGGCAGTTTTAGGACAAACAAAAGATAAGAAGCATCATGCAATTGCTTATGCTAGCAAAACTATGACAGAAGCACAATTAAATTACGCAACAACTGAAAAAGAGCTACTAGCTGTTGTCTTTACTATTGATAAATTTAGATCTTACTTAGTGGGAGCAAAGGTAATTGTTTATTCTGATCATCTTTGCTTTAAAATATTTGCTCACTAAAAAAGATGCTAAACCTCTTTTGATAAGATAGATTCTATTACTTCCAAGAATTTAATTTGAAAATAAAAGATAGAAAAAAAAAGAAAATCACATTCTTGATCACTTGTCTAGAATGCATTTTGAGAAACCTCTGGAACTACCTATTAATGACTCGTTAAGAGATGACATATTTAAAGTGACCAAGTCAGACCCTTGGTACGCGAATATTGTCAACTTTATGGTTGCAGGGTACGTACTACCAAGGAAAAATAAAAAAAAAGCTTATTTATAAAAGTCATCTCTACATATGGGATCCACCATACCTCTTGAGAATTTGTTCGGATGGGTTACTCAGAAGATGTGTACCGGTGGAAGAAGGCATGTAGATCATCCAGAAATACCATTCATTACCATATGGAGATCATTACAAGGCATTCCGCACTTATGCCAAGATCTGGCAGAGTGGTTTCTTTTGGCCAACCATGTATGAAGACGCCAAAGATTTTATCCCGGAGATGTGGATCATGTCGGAGGCATAGAAATATCAATGCAAGAGATGCTATGCCACTCAACAATAATCTCCAGATCGAGCTCTTTGATGTCTGGGCAACTGATTACATGGGACCATTCGTGAAATCAAAAATTATGAATACATTCTGGTGGCAGTTGACTATGTATCCAAGTGGGTCGAAGCTATGCCATGCATAAATACTGATTCAAAACACTCAAAGAAGATGTTCGAAGAGATTATATTTCCAAGGTTTGGGACACCAAGGATGGTCATTAGTGATGGAGGGACACATTTTACTGATAAGAAGTTTCACCTATACTTACAAGCTCATGGAATACTTCACAATATTGCTACTCCATACCATCCTCAGACAAGTGGCCAAGCAGAAACATCAAACAAACAGATCAAGAATATTCTTCAGAAAATAGTAAATGAGATAGGAACTGCATGGAAGGATCGGTTACTCGAAGCACTTTGGGCATATCGGACCGCCTATAAGACACCTTTGGGCATGTCACCATATCAGCTAGTATATGGTAAGACCTGTCATTTACCAATGGAATTAGAGCACAAGGCTCACTAGGCTATCAAGAGATGGAATATAGACTTTGAAGCCGTTGGAGAAAAGAGAAAAATACAACTATCAGAATTAGAAGAATGGAGAGAAAAAGTTTATCACAATTCAAAGATTTACAAAGAAAGAACAAAAAGATGGCATGATAAGAGGATCAAGAAGGAGTTTGCACCAGGAGATAAGGTGTTACTTTTTTTTAATTCTAGGTTTAAATTATTCAAGCTCGAAAAATTGCGAAGCAAATGGGAAGGATCATTTACGGTTGTGAATTCATCACCACATGGAGCGGTAACTCTACAATCACATGAAGGTACGTTATTCAAGGTAAATGGTCACCGACTTAAATATTTTCTAGAACTATTTAATTCAGGGGTTGTTGACGGGTTGGACTTTATTCAATTGCCAACTTATTAGTCCCATCATCATCCATTACGGAAAACTATCACGCACCGTATCCAACAGAAAGTAGCTAGAGTCTAGAGGCACCACGAGCACGGCCAACACGAAGGGCCACACGGTGGGGGGCCGACCGGCGCCCTATAGGGGCCGGGCGGCACCCCCTGCCCCCTCTCGTCCCGACTCTCGTTTCCGTGTCCTTCTACACCCTTCCTAAGCATATTCACGTATAATCCCGTTGCGTGCGGATATTCTTTCGTACGAACCCTGTAGAGCCTAGATTTGACCTCATCCTGTCTCCTGTAAACCCATATAAATATGCACCTAGACCTCCCTCAATTGTATCCCATAAATAGGCTCCTCTCTCCTCCAGAGAAACTCTCCAGTTTAGATCTAGCAGCGATGGCTGACGAAGCGATCGTCTCCTACGGCGCGGACTTCGACAATATCCCAAGCGACGACTCGAAGGCCATCATCCTTGCGCAGCCAAAGCCTCTCGCCATTGTGCCACCGAAGCATATTGCTACGGTGCCTCAGCGACACGAGCAAGTCTACTACACGCAAGCCCAGCCTGCTCTGCCATCACCACCCGCAAGACTGCTACTAGAAGACGGTACCAAGGGAAAACGGATCGCTATTCCCTAAGGCACCCTGCTTTTTCCACCAAGGGACAACGAATGACTCCTGTCGGTCAAGACCGACAAGAACGGAACGCTGATATGTGCGAAGTATACCACTGCTCGCCCTGCCATCAATGGAGTTCATGCACAACGAAGCCAAGTCCGCTACACCGATTTCATACCACCTCCGCCTAAGAGACAGAGAGCTGCACCAGCATTAGCACTAGAGAAAGGTCCTAAATAGCCTCCACTCTCTTTACGAATTCTCAGTGAGAAGATTGAAAGCCTCTCTAACTCCGTTAAGGGCTTAGAGAGGACTGACGATCTGAGGACTAAGATTATGGGTGACATGACTAAACAAATAGAAACCAATATCAAGTTAATCTGCAGTCTCAAGAGCGACAAAGATAAGCTTGAAGCAGAGATCGAGAAGCTTAAGAAAGAGATCAAGGATCTCACTAAGAAAAGGCAGCCCTAAGTTGTCCTAGTTATCTATGTAATAAGGCACAAGTGTGTTAGGTTAAATTATATTATTAAGTCTTTTGGGTCATATATTTTATTAGGACAAAGCTTAATGAGCTAGGGCAGTCGTTAGCTCAGTCAGTAAAGCATCTGTCAAGTTACCTATTATTACTATCATATTGAATAAAGTGCCTTATCTTTTATTAATGTTTTAGTATTCATTTATCTACTCTACTCTCTATTTTTTGGTATGTGTGTTTGTCTCCACATGTTGCACAAAAAGTATACAAAAATAAGTGGGGAGGAGGCACATCACGACCACGGAACTCAATTCGCTCGGGAAAATCACATAATTCAGAAAATAATTGAACCAGGACCACGCACGGTGAAGTGGGCCCCGAGGGGCCACGCAGCAGCACGCCGCCCCGGCCCTACCGCCCGGGCCAGCCGGCGCCCTACCTTCCCCTTCCTCCTCCTCGTCTCGATCACGGTCGGGTTTAAGCCCAATACAGTATAATTGCATATGTTTCGATTTCCGTTTCGATCCGAATTAAAATTCACATGTTAAAACACTTTTAAAGAGATGATAAAACTGTTTAATTCATGACTTAAGAATAAATTGTATAACACTTTTCTAGGAGTCATGATTACTTGTCGAAACTACTTATAGGGACCTCATGATTGCTTAAGTTGTTATGGAATACGAGATAGTAGAATAATGCAAACTCAATTCCTAATGTTTGTCTTTGGAGATTTTATTTTGAAAAATTAAAATAATTAGCTACACTTCTCCTTTGTGGTAAAAATTATGTCCTACCAGAGCCATATATAGGATAGAAGCTTTCTACATATATTACTTGTCTTTGTATTGAGTTTGGTCAACCTCTGTGACCCGTTGAAGAAATTTGTCATATTTTCGAATCAAGTGCCACTTCCACATAAGCATTGCTCTAATCCAGAGTAATAGCAATTTATTACATTGAAAAATATTTATATAGGATAGCTACCGAATAAATGCTCAATGTTTTGTTGGAATCTCTCTGTTATTTAATTGAAAAAGAGGTATGAGCTATGCAAAAAAAAAGAGAAGGGGAGTATAAAAAATGGACAAGTGTCTCAAGAAATTAAAACAATAGGTACTTAGATGCTCGCCTCCTATATGAAAAAATGGACAAGTGTCGGGATGGGAAGGCAGGGGAGGCATATGAGATGTGGAGATTGATGGTGAAGAAGAATGTCCCACCGGATAATACTTGTTGTGAGCACATTGATCTACTGGTTATGCAAGAATGGAATGGTTCAGGAGGCGAGGCGGCTGTTCGATGGGCTTGAGAGGGGTTTTGTGCCAAGCATGCTGACGTATAACTCGCTTATTGTAGGATTATGTGAGAATGGAGAGTTATAGGAGGCTGGTAGGGTGTGGGATGACATGGTCGAAAGGTGGTATGAACCAAGCACAATGACCTATGAGGCATTATCATGGGTTTCTGCAAAATAGGCAAGTCAAATGAAGGTTATGCACTATTTAAGGAGATGATGGCCAAAGGGTGCACTCCAAGCAAGTCTCTTTTCCAAGCAGTGGTTGATAGCCTTTCTAAGCCAAGTCACAATGATGTTGTTTGCACTATCATTGAAGCTGCAGCTTTAAGTGGTCGGGATTTCTTGGATGGTCAATCGTGGGAAATATTTATCGAAAAAGTAGCAGATACAAATGAAACTTGGAAAAAGCATCTTGATTCGGCGCTAAATATGTAGCCACAAAGAATACAGACTATAGCTGGAAGCTTGGAACTTCTAGTTTGTTCTGAGACTTTTTCTTATGAAACTTATGGAGTTGGGCTTCTTCAGAAAATTAATCAGGTTCACTACAGGAAACTCATCCTTTGCCGAGTGCGATATCCTTTGCCGAGTGCCAAATTTTGCACACTCGGCAAAGACATTCTTTGCCAATTGCCACACTCGGCAAAGAAAGACACTCGGCAAAGAATTCTTCACCGAGTGCCCGGCACTCGGCAAAGAATGGCACTCGGCAAATAGAGGCACTCGGCAAAGATTGGTGGGGGGGCAGACGGCATCCAGCTCCGTTTACTTTGCCGAGTGCCAGACGTTTGGCACTCGGCAAAGTGATACCTTTGCTGAGTGCCAACCCTAGGCACTTGGCAAAATAATTTTTTTACGATTTTTTGCACCAAATTTTTTTGAAGCTTTTCTACAGTGCCACAAACAACATGTTAAAATTTAGGATATTTTCATTGCATTTTGTTATATTTCTCAAGTTTATTTTGTTTTTTGAATTTTTTCGGATAGTGTTCGTTTGAACTGCAGGTGCATCGATAATAAATTTCTTTGGTTCCAAAAATATTATCCTTGTTTGTTATCATAAATTTAGGCTAAATCCAGGAACGGTCTCGAAATTTCGATCAACGTGCTCACGGGGCAACGCCGCCAACGTGCATGTGAGTGGTTTTTTAATTACACGTGGGAGGGAGTCGGCGACCCCGATCGACTTCGTCGGCGTTCTTTGAGTGCGCCTACATTGCCTCGCCTCTCCCATTTGCACCGCCTCGCCACCGCCTCGCTAGCCTGACCTCACCGGCACCTAGGGTATAACCCCCTCCTCCTTTGCATGCATGTTTTATTCACGTAACCTAGTTAGGCTCTCCCGTCCGAAAGAGATACGATCGGAGGTATGCAGATCTTTTGCATATCTCCGACCGTATCTCTTTCAGATTGTCCACGTATTTTGGACAGCCCGCGGATGCGTAAATGAGGTTGGTTTTCATGCTCCGCTCTGGTTCGAGACAGACTTTCGTCATCACCTCCCTGTTGTTCTCCGGATACACACTCTCCCTTACAGGACGTGTATCGGGAGAACAGCGGGGAGGTGCTGCCGAAATTCTGTTTCAAATCGGAGTGGAGCATGAAAACCAACCTCATCTACGCATCGGTGGGTGGGATTAGGACCTATCCTTACCTATTAGAGAGTAGGAACGACGTGCAAATGCAATTGCTAGTTATGCTACTCCCTTACATATATATGCCAGAGGATGGAGAACCGTGATTAGATGTACACGGGCCACACAAGTTTGACCCCAGAATGGCTTACTAAGACTAATGCTTTCTTGAAATATTCATTTGGCGAGGCTGCTAAAGGGTCGAGGCGGATGCCGTGTCCCTGCTTCAAATGTGACAACCGTATAAGAAAGAATAAGAGGCACATGGGGGAAGATCTTATCAAGTATGGATTCACGCCAAACTACACCTACTAGATCCACTATGGTGAAGCCGATCGTATTAGGGAGGAGGTGGTGAGACCACGCCTCAAGGCTTCTGATGGAGATGCCGGGGTAGCAGAATGAATGGATGACTTTCAGGAGGCACGATTCGGTGAAGAATTTGAGGACGAGCTAGAGGAAACCGCTAAGGCGTACTACGATATGCTGTCTTCCGCACAGAAGCCCCTACACGAGAAGACAATGGTTTCACAGCATCGCCATTGGACGCCTAATGGCGTTGAAGTCACAGTGTAGCATGAGTCGAGACAACTTTGATTCTTTGTTGGCAGTTGTTGCATCCCTCCTTCCTGGAGGGTCACGTTTTTGCCAAGAACTTGTATGAGTCACGGAAACTTCTTCGTGCACTTAAGATGCCATATAAGAAAATCCATGCTTGTCCGAATGGGTGCGTCCTATTTTGGAAAGACCCCTTGCCACTGAGGAGGACCCCTCGCCGGAGCCGGCGACGAGGAGGCCGAGGAGAGGCCGCCCCGCCGTCCGTCCGAGGACCGTGCAGCCGGCTTCCACTCCGTCGGTGGAGGAGAAGGACGACCAGGAGGTGGAGCAGGAGCACGACCAGGAGGCGGCGTTAGCGACAGCAGGGGGATCCACTTCCACTGCCACAGGCTCTCCTCGTCGGGAGTCTACTTGCGCGGGCCCTCGAAGCTCCCGGCAGGGCTGATCCCACTACACCGGCGCCCCCTAATTCGACCCCAGGGCGACGAGTAAGTATTATTTTAGTAATATTCCATATGACATGTTGAAAATCAAATTGGAGACTAACAATTCTTCTTAATGACTCTTGCAACAAGTGTGAAGTAGTGTCCGAAAAGGGGCGCCACATCAATGGCACCCTGGGCCTTCTGATTAGGAAGCACTACCTTGGCATGGTCACGTACGCCGGGGTGACTTCGCCGCCCTGGACGTGGGACCACTTCCACGTCGCCGTAGACGGTGACTACGGCACCGTTACGGTGCAGATCAAGGCTAAGTTCTGGATGAGTATTCATCGCACTAAATTGGTTAATACTGCGCATTCATTGGTCGTTCTTGAATTAATGAAATAATAAATGATGTCTGTATCTACAGGTGCGATGAAGGGTTTGAGGACCGGGCGGCGCAAGTGCAGGACAAGGTCTACTGAGTCCCGACTTCAAGGGACTGCTGTACTACGAGACGCGGCTCTAGTACATTGTCAACTACAACACCGACGTCCTTGGTGTAGCGGTGAAGAAGGCCGAAGCCCGGACCATGACGCTCACAAGGGAGCAGTACCTCTCGGTAAGTACGAAACATCAATACTGCATCCTTCCATGAAGAATAGGTACGCCTCATTCCATCTTCTGACATATCAATAACTTGATGGCATGCAGCAATGTCCTGATTGGTGCTCCAGGCATCGCCTCTGCTGGGAGGCCATTGTGGACAAGTGGCTCTCGGATGAGTGGACGGAGAAGCACAGGATCCATCGGGACTGCCGCCTGCAGATGGGTGGGCCCGCACACCACCAAGGCAACCGGAGCCTCAGCCCAGCACGCGCCCGGACTTGGGTAATCTTCTTTGTGTTTTTCATCTTTATTTATTTATTCTAACTCTCAATTCACATGACTTGTAATCATCTTTGTGTTTTTCCCGCAGTCCAAGGCACACCAAGGCCAGGATTGCAACGAGTTCATGGCGTTTGCCCTGGCACATAAGGGCAAGGCGACAGCTCCAGACGTCACCTACAACCCGGCGGACGAGCCCGAGGCGTACACCAACGTGAGCGTCTACAGCAAGCTTAGCGAGTACACCTCGGTGGCTCGCGAGCACCATGGGGAGGACTTCGATCCGACCAGCCAGCCCCTGGACACAGACCTCCTGATAAGGCTGGGAGGAGGGAAGCAGCATGGCAGGTACTGGATGGCGGACAGCACAATCGACTCTACCTCTGTTCCTAACCTCGCCGAGATTCAAGCAAGAAGCACGAGCTCTTCCGTCCACATACGCCGTCGCCAGCAGAGCTCACAGCAGCAGATGGCGGAACTCCAGGTTAGTACTGTTTCATTCGTCAGTCATTGATGTTACACATCTACCTAGCATTTGAGTTGTTTGAATATTACGGGTGAATGTTGCAGGCCTCTTTGCGGAGGTTGGAGGCCCAGCAGGCGGCCCAGGCGGAGGCCCATCGGCTCGAGATGGAGGCTGTGCAAGACCAGAGGACGGCCGAGGAGCAGAGGATGCGGGACATGTTCAGCTTCATGGCGAGCCTTCAGGCCTTGCTAGGTGTGGTCGTGCCCCAGTCGCTGCTCGCTCCAATTGTGGCTCCTCCTCCTTCTCCTTCAGGGACTCCAGTAGTATGGTTGTTTATTCCGTTAGCTCGTGCGACCCTCGTGCAGATACTAATGAATTCGCTTCTCCTTTGTGCAGCCACAATCGGCGGGTTCGAACCCGACTCCTCACGGTGGCCCTTCGCCACAGACCGGGTGGCCAACTGGCCCTTCACAGCCTGAGCACTCCGCTCCACACTCTTCATGTTCGTTCGCCTTGTATTGGATTTATACTTGTGTTCTATAAAAACTTCTGACAGCTTATGTGATGGATTATGGATTGTTTGTGATGGATTATGGACGATATATGTGATTGTGATGCATTGTGGGCGATATGTGTGTGCGATGGATTATGAATGATGGATGTGATATATCCTCGTGTCTTTGTGTGTGATGATATATTTTTGTTTTGTTTGTTTGTGTTGATGGAAAGTAAAAAACAAAAAAAAGCATTTCCCCCCTTTGCCAAGTGTCACACTCGGCAAAGGGGTCTTTGCCGAGTGCCATGGCAGCGGCACTTTCGGCAAAGGTGGAAAACATGGGTTTCTTTCTTTGCCGAATGCCGGGCCATGGCACTCAAAGAAAGAATTTTTAAAAAATAAAAAAAAAATTCTTTGCCGAATGCTAAGGAGGAGGCACTCGGCAAAGAATTTCTCAAAAAATTCTTTGCCGAGTGCCATACCGTCGGCACTCGGCAAAGAGGCCGTCCAAGCCAACGGCTGGTTTTAGTTTGCCGAGTGCGGGTTTGGCACTCGGCAAAGCCTTTGCCGACTGCCCGATATCCGGCACTCGGCAAAGAAACCTTTGCCGACAAGTTCTTTGCCGAGTGCGCTTTGCCGAGTGTGGCACTCGCCAAAGCCTTTGCCGAGTGCAATTGGGTCTTTGCCGAGTGCTCCGGGCACTCGGCAAAGAACCTGTTTCCTGTAGTGGTTAGTGTGTTGGGTTCCTATGATGTCAGACAGATTATGTAGCACATACACTCACAAAAAAGATTTGTAATTGATAATGCTTAATAGTCTAAAGACTTATCTTTCTTTGTTTATTTTTAATGGATAAATTATGTCTATGCTTCATCTTAACATGGAGTGACTTTTTTTCCCAAGCTGAAATAGTAGTTGTTTTGGCCATAGCTACCCATATTCTTTGAATATTATTATGTATCTTTATAACTCTTCAGAATACAATAAAAACAACACAAATTTCTCATCTCTAATTGTTTGAAAATAAAGTTTGATTATTTACATTGCTCCTCGCGCGCTTCTTCACTTGTCATGTTCTTGTCTCCCCAGGTACAGCATGGTTTTCATGTATACACTGGGCAGCCCTCGACAACAATATCTTTGGCAGTTGGACAAGAGGCCAGAGGACACCCATCTAAATCATTGCCCCACCAGTTCAAACTGATGTTCTCCAAGCCTAGGCATAAGTAAATCAGGACGGCCATGAACGGCAAACCAGCATCTAGCGCACCAGAAAGCAGATAATTGTGTCGCTCCCACCAGTCACGCCGATATCTGTAAACCACATAACCTGACAAAAACCCAACAAATATCCATGTGGTGTAGTTGACTGCAGTAGCTGGTGGCATCATGCCGGTGGCACCGATCATCACGGGCATGTTGATGAGCAAGATCCAGCTTTGGCTTGGGAATGCCTTGTGTGCAAGCCATACTAGGAGGGGTGCAATAGCTCCACCCAAGAAGAACCAGTTCACCGCCGAGTAAGTGCCTAGGTCGCCAAATATTCTGCGCGGGCTAATAAGTCCCCAGATAACTGATGCATCATAGAACACATGATCACCAGGGCAGGTCCAAGGGTTGTCTTGTGGGAGGAGTTCGGTGTTGCAGATGTATGGGACTGTGTCCATCAACCACCATGCTGTTCCGAGGTATACAAATGCTGCAATCAGAGTTCCCACCACCTATCATGTTACAAGATGCTGTTTAGTGACACAACAAAACAGACCATATTTGTATCTATGCCGAAGATATGCTAGTATAGCTTACCTGAGCCATAAACAGTCCTTGGGGGAATCTTCATGTAGTGACCCAGCTTAAAATCTTGAAGAAAGGTCAGAGCTTGACTCATGCTGATGTAACCATACACCTTGAAGCACATATTTGCAACTGGCCGTCAAGGGTATAAGTACTCCATGATGTACTCTGTGATGATGTTCAAGCCTGGAGTCTGCACACAGCAAAAGAAGCTGAAGTGTCTAAACTTGCGCTCTTCGGCTAATATATATGCATGGGGTGTTAAAACCCGGTACCTGGTTCGTTGTCGCTGTGATTATTCCAATTGGGAGGGTGAAGGAAAAGGCAATGGCACATGCAAGCAAAACACCCCACCAAGGCAGCTGGAGTTGCTCAATATAGTATTCACAGGCAAATATGGTGACAGCAATGTTAGCAATGAGGATGCAGATGAACCACGACTCCGGGACCTGCTTATATCTTCTCATAAGCTTTGTATGTATGTCCACCTTTTTTTCTTGAAAAGCTGATTTACTTAACTGCCAAATTTCACTGCACACAAGCACATCATGATTCTTAACTTCATTATTTTGTTTTCTTTAGCAGAATGAGGAACTCCAGAAGAACTTGCTCACCTTCCATGGAAGAGGAAAACATGAACAATCGTCGCAGTAAGGGATGCGAAACCAACGCCATAGGTGACAGCAAGGAAAGTGCTGAGGTACAGTGGGCCATTCCTCTCGTACGCTTGCATATCGAAATGGAAATGGGAGTCCACAATGCTCGAGATGTTGTACGTCTGCCCGGTCAAGGTGAAGAGGCCATCGGAAAAGATGGGGAAGTTTTGCGCCTTGTAGAAGTTGAACTAGTAAGCAATGGGCGTGATCATATACATGATGATGAAGAACCCAGCAGCAACATTCGCGGTGGTGAACCAGGGCCTGGCAAGGGGGCTCCCAAGGTAGGAGGAAATGGTGGACCAGTCGAGACCGATCGTTCCAATGCAGAGCCTTTGTATTATATTTACACTGGGATTTTGCAGTTCTTACCTACATTTGTTCAATGTAAATTTTTTATTTGGATGATGTAAATTTATAACACTTATGGTGTAATTTATAAATGGTATATGTGTTGAAATTTTGTATTTTCTGTTCTTTTTTTGTTTTTGTTTTTTTGTTGAGCTTCAGGTGTTTATTTGTGTCATTTGAAATTTGGTTGTTTCAAGTACGTTTAGCAACCGTTTTTTTGTTAGTTTCAAAATCTAGTTGTTTTGGAGCTTCTCAACAACCGGTTGGTAGGATGCCCCAAAACAACCGTTTGTTGACTATCTCATAACTACACATATATATCTAATCAGGCGAAGCACCTTTATTCCTCTCGAGAAACGTTGTTCAAAATACTATATGAGCTTGCTAAGCACGTGATCATATATTAGATAATATAAGGGCATACAGAGCTTTTATTTTCTTAGGGCTCGAAGTTCAGTTTGAGTTGCAAAAACGTAACTAAAGCAGATTCCAAGTTAAAGGAGACTGATTTGCATGGTGTGTCTTTGTTTTGGTAAAGAAAAGATAGTGGAAATAATAAATGCAAAGGACAAAGACAAGAGAAATATACACACATATTCTCTCTCTCGTGCTGCTCTTTGCACCCTTTGCTAAAGAAAGATTCTGAAATTAATAAATACCAAAGCTAAAGCACAGGAAAATAAAATAAAAAAGAAATACTTTTTATATATACCACCATTATTCTCTCATGTTGCTCTTTGCACCCTTTGGTAAAGAAAGATTCTGAAATTAATAAATACCAAAGCTAAAGCACAGAAAATAAAATAAAATAAATATTTTTATTTATATATACCACCACTAAGATGTACTCCCAATCTATACCGACCATCAGACTGACTGTAACAATCTAATATGTCACTGACAAGCTTGACGTGGAATATGGTGGTATATAATAAGATCCCCTCAATATAGAAAGAATACTTGCGTCCTCAATTCCTCACTCCTCATCAGCTCCCCGGCCACTATAGCAGTTGCACTGTTCATTTCTCTCACCATTCACTGTAGCAGATAATGTTCTACACCATTCTCTTTCTGTTCAAACACTATTAATCGATATGTGATCGCTATCCATGCATCCTTTTTTTTTACTGTCCACCGTTTTTACAGTTTATTCCCAATTTCGCATTCCTTTCGTGTGTACTGTTCACAAGAAAAAAACAGGTGCGGCAGAGCATGCTTGCCTGTCTCTGCCTGTACTAGTAGATACAAATTTGATGCTATTTAACGAATGCAAACTGAACCTGTTTCTGCTTGCCCTTTTCATACTCTTATGTCTTGGTCGCTCGTGTTTTTGTTATTTCTGGTGGATTATAATGAAACCTGTTTTTGCTCAAATGAAGGAGAAAGAACACAGCTGGGTGCCGGATGCTTTATTCCGTTCTTCCGACCAACAGTTAGCCTTGCAATTGGATTTCGCCATCACGTGTCACGTGCACACGTATACATGCTCAATGTCATTGTGGCAAGCACACACACACACACCCGTCTTGTTTGGATGACATTTTGGCAAGAGTTCATGAACGCACTTCTAGGTATCCAAATTTGTAAGGATGTATCACTTAGGTCCATAAACTCTAAGAACACATTTAAGGGTCCCTAAACTTATAAGGGTGTGTCACTTAGGTCCATGAACAAATACTATATTTATATTTCTATTAATATTTAATAATATAGTTGTGAATAGCACATAAAAATAATATTTAATATCATATCATCAATAAATAAATAAACTAAAGTGTTAAAATAATTTAAAAGAATAAATATATTAGAATTAAACTCAATTAGAAAAGTACTAAAATTAATTTAATCTTTATGTATCATTAATCAGATAAAGAAAAACGAATTTAGATACATCGACTTTATCTACCATCCGATTCCAGATCCGCATTCAACAATATCCAATAGTATACATATCAGCAAAAAAAAGTAAGATATCATGAACCTACTTAAAAGTCAATAATTATTTAATTTTATTATTGCTAATAATGCATGATTTAATTGTATATCCATAGATAACTTTAGTATTAATTTTAAATTATTAATAATACATAAAGATTAAATTAATTTTAGTACTTTTCTAATTTAGTTTAATTCTAATATATTTGTTCTTTTAAATTATTTTAATAGTTTAGCTTAGTTATTTATTGATGATATCATATTAAATATTATTTTTATGTGCTATTCACAACTATATTATTAAATATAAATAGAAATAGAAATATAATAAGGGGCTCGGGTGGTTCTAGGCACAGCTGTTCGGGCGCAGCTTCGGGCGGTGGCGGCTCCGGCCCCGGCGTCCGGCCGTCCGCAGCAACTGGGCGGCACCGCTGCTTTCTGCTGCTCGGGAACAGAGCAGGGAGGGGAGATGGAAGAGATGGTAGGAGAGAGGAGAAACAGAGAAGGTGAATGGAGCTCGAACTCGCGGTTCCGAGCTTGGGGGATGCTCCTCGCCGGCAGCCATGGCTGGCCTTTTATAGGCGCGGCTAAGGCGGTATTGCACAGATGCGTCGGTGGAGCACAGACGTCGGTTCGCCGGAAATATCTCGAACGACCGTTGAGCCTCGGGAAACGACAAACTAGAGAGGCGGTTTTGCGTAGTCGTGGTATTCTCGTCGATGGCTGGAAGTAGAAGACGGAGATGACAGGTGGGGTCCGCGTGTAAGAGAGAAGGGAGTGGGAGGCGGGCTGGTGCTGTGCTGGGCAGCTGCTGCTGGCCTGCGCCTGGGCCAATGGCGCGGCCCCACTCGGAAGAGGAAAAAGGGCGCACTAGCTAGGCCTGGTGGACAAGTGGCCCGGTGGGGAGGGGACGGCGCTCGGCTGGGCCAGAAGGAGGGAGTGGGTAGGATTGAGCCCGAGAAGTATTTCTCAACTACGAATTGCTTTTCTATTTCCTAGAAAATATACTAAGGCATATTTGAGATTAATTGGATTTAAGAATGGGATGGGAAATTTAAAGGAGGGGTGAAGGAGAGATCAATTGGTGCCAAAATAAATTCTAGGACAAACATACAAGCAATCAAACATTTCAAGCAATCACGCAATCAAGGCAAACAATAAAATATTTCAAACAAGCAGGACAATCAATCAATCAAGCACATGATTGAAATACATATGGTGAATTTTAATGCAAAGGTTTTAGAAAAGATTTTTAAATACGGTTTTACGAAAAATAAACTAATCAAGTTTTAATTTGTTGTAAAGATTTAAAAAGTTTAAATTTTTAGTGATTTTTGAAATGATGTAAAAATACGGGTGTTACAACTGCCCCACTTAGAATGAATCTCGTCCCCCGAGATTCGAGAAAACTAAAGGGAGAACCCTAGAAAGAGGGGAGAACTAAACACGGTTTTCGATTTATCTTACCGTACCATCTTCCCGAGAGGTCTTCAGTCTTCTATCGATCCTGGATCCTATGGGTAATCTTGTTGTGCTTCTTGAGGTCTCCTCGTAGTCATACCAATTTCTTCTTTTGACAACTTCTGGCTCTTCGAGGGCTACCCCACTTAGAGAATTTGATTTTCCGGTGTCTTCGAATTTTGTATATCATCCTTTTTATTTTTCTGCTCATAGCTATTATTCTAAATTGTAATACTACCCCACTTAGAAAATTTAGTCTTCTATGATTCACCCTTTGTTCTTGCTTTTAAGCTATCTGGCTTTATTTTTCCTGATTCTTCTGGCTTTACAGTGACAATATTCTTGTCTTGTTTCTTTTGAGCAACAATTACGCTATCTTGGGGTTCCATTTCTCATCAAGAAATTTGCACTATTATCTTCTTAAGATTCCACTTCTCATCTAAAATTCTTTTTCGTCGGTAGCTTATTCTTGACTTGTTTCCGCCCTATCTAATTCATGGGGTCCGGGTCTACCCCACTTAGAAAATTTTGCCCTAAATCTTCTATTATTATCTCAAGATATTTCTAGGTTGGTACTATTATGGCCTCTTGGCATATCATGTTTTGATTTATTTCATTTTCATACCGCCCTTAATTGTTTAGCTAGCATTTTATGTGCATAAGTATGTCATTCGGATGGAAGGCTCTTGAACACAACGGACCACGATCACATTAATTCAAACATAACGGGGGTTATAATCATTAGGAGGGAAGGGAGGATGCAACTAGGCTACAAGTACATCTCCCTAAGAGGGCTAATCCACTTCGTCGAGCTGGGTTGCTTTACTTTAGGGCTCCTTGGTCTTTCATCTGCTCGGCAATGCACTTCCTTGGGCTTCAGTTTACTCATCGAGGGTCTTCATGCAGATGGTCACGAACTCCATGATGGGGTGATCCTTGTAGATCTGGCATAGGTGTCATAGGGCTTGGTGGGCGACGGCTTGGTAGGCGTCCGTGAAACGAAATCCGGTGACAGTCGTACTCCATGCGTTGGTGACGTCGGGGAGGTCTCCACTCTTGGTGATGTAGATGGTGACCACACAATGTTCGTTGCCATGCTTTTCATATGTGCGGCCTTCATACACTAGGCGCTCTTGGATGCCTAGTATTTGCATGGTATTGTATAGAAGTTGGGGAAATCCTTCGGTGTTTAGGCCGTTGCCACAGATCCAGACTCCTTCAGTCATCTTTGTGGCAGTGGTTTGTGGAGTAAGACTAGTGAAAGCGGCTAGCTTCTGTGGGAAGGGAGAAGGCTAATGGCGAGGCGATTTGGATGGTGTGGAGTGGTGATGGAGTGATTCTGGAGGCTTGGAATGACGAAGTGAAGCGGTTGGCTTGGTCTTTTATAGGGTGTCGAGGTGAGGCTTGTCCGGGAAGCTTGACGGACCTTGACTGGTCTTTAGGTGTGCAGTGGAAGGAAGTGGAGTGGGAGTAGGTTCCACTACATAGTGTGTCACTGTGGTGGGGTGTAGCCTTGACGACTGTGCTATGGTGGTGTAGCCTTGGTGACTGTACGATGGCGGTGTAGTCTTGATGACCGTGCAACAGAGGGTTTCGTCGAGTTGTAGTGTATATCCCAGGTGAGAGAGTGATTTCTTGGTCGCATCTTTCTTCATTTTTTTCTTAATAATTTCAGAAATATTTCTGGTTCCAGCATAATTCTCCAAATATTATTTCAACTTCATCAATTTGACAAGTAGTTTAAGGTCTTTCATAAGGTAGCGGACGCATTACAATGATATACAATATCGTAAATCCAATGAGGGGAGGGATTAGGATAGCCAGTAGGGTAACAATGAACATTTCTTCATCTAGTCCATCTTGTAGGCTTCAACTTTTGCTTCTAATGGTGTACTTCAAACTACTTCTTCTTATCTTCTTCGGCAATCTTTGGCTTGTAAAACCATGTTCTGACTTCTTCTTGAATTAATCCACTTGGTCAACACTTGATTAGCAGGGTGGATGTGAGGCATTTTCGTTGATAGTAGGGTGCTCTAGGGTGTTTTGTGTGATAGAAGGGGGCAGCGGGGGTCTTTTATAGGCGATGGTTGGCAGAGTTGGGGAGGTGAGTGCACGGCTGGGTACGCGCGATCATCGGCGGGCATCGCGGCATCGGGGTGGGGAATCGAGGTGACGGCACAAGCGGCATCGGTGGCGCGCGATGTCGGTCGTGCAGAGGGGACAGCACGAGCGGTGTCGTGGGGCGGTGGCGTGTGGTCTCCCTTGTGCAGTGAGGGGACAGCACGAGCGGCGGTGGTGCGCGACACTGTGGGAGAGGACGGGCGCAACAGTGACGGCATGCACGGCGTTCGTGGCCTTTTTTCAGTCGGTTTGCGGTGCTCTGTCCGATGTCTTTACTGATAATTGTAGTGCTTAGGTAATTGTTGATCTCTATCTTGTCTTCTTGAAAAATCTTCCTCTGATGGTCTTCTTAATTCTCTCGGGTGATGGATACCTGAATGTTAGTTTAAAGTCTACTCTACGGGGAAGAGGGGATGAGAAGGAAAAGCACAAGGTAAGGAAAAGGATCTATTCCTAATGGATAGAGGTAAGGGGAGGAAAGAGAGCACAAGGTGAGAAAGAGAGAGATCTATGGGGGTATTTGTAACAAAAGAAACAAGATGCAAGAAAACATTCAAGGTTTGCCAAACAAGCGCGTACTACTTTCGCGTAATCTACCGTATAGGAGCACTCCAAGTCTAAACTCTATGCCACGGTTTCTATATTACTCATAAATTTGAAGGGGATGAGAAGAGAAAAAAAGTTGTTTCTGAAATAGAAGGTGAAGGTAAGGTAAGAGTCAAGGGTTAAAAGCAGAGATTTATGAAAATAGTTTTTTTTTTTTTTTTTTTTTGCGTTTCAAACTAAAATCCAACCTAAGGGTTTGTCCTACAGTCCATGTATAGCTCTGATACCACCCTGTCGGCCCCTAATTTTTAGGGTATACTGTGCATCATATGTCAGTCCCTGGATCAGTAGCTGACACGCATAATTAAACAAGATTGATATCAAAAACCATACTTTTATTACTACTAGGTAAATATCTGTGCGTTGCAACAAGAACACGTAATACCATGATAACGCATTTATGAGCGTTTGTTATTTCTTTTTTTACCTAAAATAGATATTTGCAATTGTGATGTTTGAAACATCAATATTACATAAGTCTTCAAAAAAGATAGATAGTTAAAATATATCTCCAAATTTTGATGTGAACAATAACATGTCGATAAGTCATACACTACTTCTCTCCTATTTTTTCAGACTTCCTCTATTACCTGAAATACAGATTGATACATTAAATATCAATAATAAAGGACACAAATATAAAAAATATAACACGTGAGACATTACCTCCTTTATAGAGTTAGAATCTCTTTATATACGTTATTCTTCGTGAATATATCGTTTGCTGGTTTTTTCTTCCCCTTTCCCTTCTCTTTCTCTTTCCCATTGCTCATGTCCTTATCAGCAGGCGGCACGGTCCTTATCAGCAGTGGCTCTTGATAGCGCTACATACAATTGTCCGTGCGAGAACACGGGTTCTGGTAAGTATACCCCGACGTTAGGAATAGCCTGTCCCTGTGCCTTGTTAACGGTCATTGCGAAGCTAAGCCGAATAGGAAACTGCTTTCGCTTAAATTGAAAAGGAAACATCTCATCGTCAGATGGGCATAAGGGTATACGAGCAGAAAAACCCGCTTTCTAGCATGCTGTCCTAACACAATTTCTGCGTCTATGGTATTCTTTTGGAACCCCCGTATGATAAGCCTGGTACCGTTACAAAGTCTGTTTGCTGGGTCAATGTTCCTAAGCAATATGACTAGACAACCAACCTTTAACTTCAACACATGTGGAGGTAGACCATTGGGTGTCAAAGTGTTAAGAAATTCCTGAGGGTAGTAGTTATGCGGATCGTCCATCGCACAGTCAAAGCTATGGTACACCATCTCATTCCCATGGAAACGATCTATCATCTTTGTATTAATCATATCAACCCAGTTGTTCCTCATAGATAATATCGCTCGAGAGGTGATATAATCTCTGCTTGACATATTTGCATTGAGATTAGGGAATATGCAATCAATTAGAGTATCAAGATCACTATCTTCCCCGGTGTGCGGTATGCATATATCATGAGGAAGACGGATTTCATCATCACCAGTCGCCTCCTCAGAACCACCACCGACGCGCAACAGGTAATCAGCAAACCACGAGTCGCTCTTTGCCCTCATGTTGCGCACCAGTTTTAGATGTCGCATGGAATCCCAAAGGTACGACATCCGCAGTGAGGCACCGACTACTTGAGCCCTCGATCCTCTTTCGAACAACAGGAAGAACCTGTCTAAAATCTCCACCGAACACCACGGTCTTCCCTCCGAAGGGCAGCTCAGGTCGATCCATTATATCACGGAGACTATTATCCAGTGCCTCGACGCACTGCCTCTTTGTCATGCTAGCTTCGTCCTAAATAATGAGAGATGATGCTCGAAGAAGCTTGGCAGTACCACTCTGCTTCGTGAAGGTGCAGAAGGCCCCATCATCGATGGTAAGGGGAATCTTGAAGCTCGAGTGGGCGGTTCTACCACCAGAAAATATTGAGGCTACAACATCAGATGTAGCGGTTGTCACAACAATCTTTTTTTGACTACGTATAGTAGCGAGAAGGGCTTTATAGAGATAAGTCTTCCCGGTTCCTCCAGGACCATCCACAAAGAAGAGACCCCCCTATTCGGTATCAACCAAGGATATAATCTCATCGTATGCAGCCTGCTGCTCCTCATTAAGGGTGTCTGAAAGAGTCACATCATCCTCATTAGCTTCTATGCTAGTCTCCTCAAAAATCTCTCTAGGAATATCAGAAGAGGCATCATATGTGTCTTCGATATCAGGAAGTGGATACATCTTTATATCTTTCTGCATTGATTGTAGCAATTTTCTAATATCTATGAGGACCATTTGCTCCACCATAAAGGTGGATTGATTATTGCATTTGTAGTCCTCTGACATTACCTCCTTGTGTTTGTTCCACAATTCAAACACATCGCTGGGCTCACAAAATACCAATATTGTTGCAAAGAGCCATCGTAGCGCATATGGCATCATCCACTCGGTTGCCTCGACAAGACTCTCATCTAGCGTGTTGTCCTCTTCAATTAGGCCTCTTTTTTCTGCAGCTTCATGGAAGGTCGGTAGGAGTACGCCGTCAACAGTCTTTAAACACTCAAAGGAGGTTGCACCTGCCACGTTGTTCAGGAGAACTCTAAGATAGTAACGCTCCCCCTCGGCTGGATTGGCAGACACGATTCTTCCAATTTGTTGTAACGTATCACGACGTATCCTCTCCTACCAAAATTTGCCCTGCGCTTGCCACGTATAGAACTCGGGAAAGTCCCATTACAATATACCTCGGGCTCTTTCATCTGTTCTGTTCATCTTGAAGTACGCTGTAAGCATTGACTTTTCAACATCAGGACGATTAAGCACTCGTCGAAGCCCCTCACGCCGGTGAAATGACACCATGTGTATGTCTGGAAGATGGAGTTGCAAGGACAAAACTGCAGGGTACCTGTCACTCAAATCAAAACCGTATATCCTCCACAAGTCTTCTGGAGGGGTTACCCATCTAGCATCTCTGTACTGCTTGATCTTATCGACGTTTCCTTCATTGTCCTCCTTGTCAGCCTCTCTCACTGCCACAGAGGCCCGATCATGACCCTTGTAGATATACTTAAACAGATACTTGACTGCCTTGATGCTCCCATATACCTCAACATTGATGTGGCAGTCGAACAGACAAAGAAGATACGGGTTGTAAGGCACGACCCATCTGTTGTCAAGCTCGTGGCCATGAACCTTTTCCTTTTGACCATCTTCACGTCGTCTATAAACTGGGTATGAATCCTTGCCCTGTGCTGTGACATCACAGAAGGGTCGAGGGTAACGGTTCTTGTAGAAATCATGACCCTTTGTGCATGGACAATCATGATTAAGCACTCCGCAAGGGCCATGCATCATATGCTTAGTAACTATCTTGTACAAGATAGGATACTTCTTCTTATTGGGGAGCTCAGCAGAGATGAGGAGATCATACTGCTCTGGGCATGTGATCTTGTACTTTCTATCCATGATTAGCAAAAAATGTGCGTGTGGTAGACCCCTCTTCTGGAACTCCACAACATACACATACACCCGAACCTTTTCAAGGATATCCTTTTTCAGTATCCTATTCTTTAGCTCTTCCAGTTTTGCTTTAAAAACCCGAACAACAAGATCCGGACGATCCTGTGGCGTCTGGCCAGGGTAGAGTTCACGCTTGATCTCATCCCAGTTTGGGTTACATGTCATTGTAAGGAAGATGTCCGGTTTACCAAACCTCCGTACCAGAGCCATGGCATCCATGTAACGACGCCTCATGTCACGTGGACCTCCAATAAATGATGAAGGCATCACTATCCGTTTTCCAACAGCTTCTGATCTTCCTTCACCGACATGCAGGCTATCCACCAATCCTTGTTATAGGTCGGCCCTAATATCCGTCTGATGGTTACGTAGATAATCTAACCAAGAGCTCTCAATCTTGATGTATGTGTCAACTACAAACTGTTGGAATAGACGCTTGCCATAAAGTATGGGGTTAAATATTCCAGGACGCATCTGAAACTTGTAGCAGTAGTAGTCACGCACAGACACGCATAATCTACCAGGGGAGTCTATACAAAATAGGCACGAATTAGAGTTGTTTACAGAATAGCCATGGAGGTACATGTATGCGAAGTATTAATAAGAAGAATAACAAACCTGTTTCTTCGTCTTCTGAACCACTATGAGCCTTCTGTAGGGCACGATACTCGGTGACTTCTTTTACACTAACTCCTTTCTTTGGAATATCCATGTGCCACCCAAACTCACCCTTCAGGAAGAATAGAGGGTATGAAAGAGCATCATAACATCCATGATATGAGTGGACGCCATGCCTGCTTCTATCTTTCCCATGCAGAACAACACTATTCTAGAACTGACCAAGAAGTTCACTTCCCTCGACCCAAACAGCAGCTACCTCCGAAGCCGATGGCTCGTTATATCTTTTTTGGTCCATTCTCTTGTCAAGGTTTAGTTCAATATGATAGTCCTTGAGATCTTCAACCTGGCCTAAACTCCTAAGATTTTGTGAGTATGGGTTGTCACGAAGGATGGCCACAAGCCTATCAATGACTTCCTTGTCTTTTCTCAAGCTGCTCTTCACGACATCGTTGATAGCGGTGCACAAGGCTTGGATCGTTGTCAAGCGAAGAAAGCTCAAGATGTCCGGGCTCCATACCATCTTCTCTCGCCAAAAAAGACCTTATGTTGTGATAGATCTGACCGTGCGCACGAAAGGGGTATATGCCACTATTGCTCATGCTCGTGGTAGCGCTATCGAGGCGACAATATAGAGTAGTGAATGAGAAATGGCCATTGAAAAGCCTAATGTTGTTACGAAAGTGCCTAGTATCTGAATCATTACTTGACCAAAGCCTCATAAGCTCATTAGGTATCTTCGGTTCCTTGAGCTCAACCATTCCGCTACGACAACAAAACCTAGGTGGTTCAAGCTCAAACCTTTTTTGCATTGCGGTGCTTGCAATTTGCGACGGGTTTTTAGCATATGGGTATCTGTAGGGATGTTACTATACACTTTTTCGTATAGATCAGATACTTCAGGGACAGAAATCGTGTCTTTCTCAAGGTCGTCATCTTGGACATTGTCATCATCTTCCTCATCTAAATGACATTTAAGTCACAATAGTTTAGATAAAGTAGCGGAAGATTTGATTTCTATTCAATATTTTGAGGAAATACCTTGCCCAGCAAACAGGTATCCCTCATCCTCTTTCTCATCCTCTTCAAATATATCTCCCTCATGATCATCTATGACCGTCATAGATACGTCATAGATACGCGAGTTAGTAGAACTACGGGTAAAAATAAATAAAGTAGTTTAAATAGTTTGTAGAATGATTTAAAATATTGTAATTACCACTGTCATCAAATAGTGGTGTCGTTGGTGCTACTGATGTAGGCTGAAAGCTAGGTCCTATCATTTCTGATAATCAATGATCATGGTTGAGTAAGGATAATATGTTATATAATATAGGTCACCTAAATGGCATAATGAGGTATCAGTATTTTACCGTTGTTGGTCAGGACTGATTGAGGCAAGGGTGTGTTATCATTTAGGTGTTCTTTAGCCATGCATTCACAGTCATCGAACATTAGTGCCATTGGTGTGGCCGATGTAGCCTGGATGTTGGGTCCTGCCCTTTCTGTTAGTCACATAATTACCATGGATTAGTTAGATATAATATGCTATATAGGTCACCTAAATGGGATATGAGGCATCAGTATTTACCGTTGTTCATCATGACTGATTGAGGCAAGGGTGTGTTTACATCGACTCGGTCTTCAACCATGCAGTTGCCATCTTTATTAGATGCCCTTGTATTGAAACCAATACGATGCTTAAACATCGTGTTACGATGGGTTAACAATGCATATCTTTGCCCAGCTGGAACATATGATCTTTGTGTCATATGGTTTGGAAGTAACTCATCACATCCTTTGTCATCAGCCTCCTCATAAGGTGGAGGAATATAAAGAGGTGTTGCACTGGACTCTGGGATAACCTAGTCAATGGATTTTGTCGTGGATCCATGAGCTCCAGATGTGCCCACGATGGGCCACACAACCTTAGGAATAAATAATGGGTTATCCATGGCGATAGACTCTAGGTGCAAGGTGTGCTTCTGAACCTCTTTAAATTTTTTCTTTGACAATTTCAATGCCTCCTTACGCTTTGGTTCAGTATTATACAGTCATTGACATTCACGCTTTGCTTGTCTCTGTTTAGGCATCATATTTTTGTACCTTTCACTATCATAGATACTCTTTGATGTCCTTTGCACACATGTTTCAACAGCACTGGGAACAGAAATATTAGTGAAACCAATAGTGCTCTCCTTATTTGTAGTCTCCATTTCTAGCTCATCTATCAATGTAATCATATAAATATAATCATTAGCTTTGTTAGGTTATAGAAATTACTGCAATATATAATTTTTAAAGATATAAAATATTTCAACATCTTTAATTACAAGATAAACGTGTGGACATGTTATCATCAACAATATTGTGGGTCTGGTAGGAATCATTCCTATGGAGCCAATCATCTGTTTCTGCAGGATCCACGTTTTCCTTATTTGATGTGGCATCATTATCTACAAAAGGTTTGCACATTGCATATATCTTAAGAAAAATACAT
This sequence comes from Chrysopogon serrulatus, assembly GCA_015844335.1. Taxonomy (NCBI): domain Eukaryota; kingdom Viridiplantae; phylum Streptophyta; class Magnoliopsida; order Poales; family Poaceae; genus Chrysopogon; species Chrysopogon serrulatus. Next base: position 293,429 of record JADLZL010003294.1, on the reverse strand, counting down.
GTTAATTTATAACTACATGATAATGTCATATGTTAAAATCCATTACGATTCGTTGTTTCAATAACATGTTGTTTTTTCCCTTCATGGTAGGATTCCCGACGTCTCTTATAAATTGCATCCTTTTGTTCCTGAGACATTGCATGCCATCGAGCTCTATCTCTTTCCCTCTTACGTTCTTTAGCATCGGCTGCATTTAATTTTGGATTAATACAAAATAACATACACATAGTACATATCATGTAATATTTGAAACGATGTTACCTTCTTTGGCGGCATTAGTCTTGTCTCCCAATGGCGCACGACAATTTTTTTTTATTATACGAATCTATAATAGAAATAGGCAACAGTTAATATAAATTGCAATTAGCACTTAAAGCACATAATTCAAATCAAGTGAATATGTGTTCAGCCTTTCTAAGGTTATGTACTGACATTCGCTGTGAATATCAGGTGTTCAATCACTGCACACAAAGTCTAGATAGTCCCTCCTAGTTTTATCTATATGTTTATGAATGTAATAATTAGTTTAAGAACTGGAAGGTGTAGACAGAAAAAAGTTGGTTGCATGTGTATACATTTCTGCTTCAAATATAAAAGACTAATGTGTTGTGTTCACGAAGATGCTCTTGGGTTCTTTAGTTGTGCTTCAGACATTATTTTTCTAAGCTAATAGGAAAAGGGTATATTCACTTATGCTTCAACACAGGAGATCAAGAAAATGTAGAAATAGGACAAATAATGCTCTTCTGCTCCCCAATGGTGCTCGCCCGCTCTCAAATATCAAGAAAAATTAAAATTATTTAGAATTGGCATAGTGACCTGGTCTCAATATTGTAGTCTGTATATGCCTTAAATTAATGCAATAAGCATTAGCGTGGTACAGATAGACCTTGGAATGCAAACAAGTATAAGCATGAGGAGAGGCAGAACACAAGCAGTCTTTGAAGGGCTACCTGACTGACAGGCAGTGATCAGTAGCCGTCCTTAAGCATTGCAACCTGAAATGACCAAATTGATTGAGAAAAAAAAGAACTTCGCAGATAATTCTTAAATCGAAGCTGAACTGAACTTCTTTAGAATCATGTTTGTATGCATAGAGCAGTGCACTCTCCACCATATAAATTGCTGATGACACTAAGCATCTTATCATTTGCATTAAAAAATCAGTGTCATGCCTGTTGTCAGACATATTTTTGCAGCGAGAAAATACTGAAATACTGAAATTCAGTTATGCACAATACACATCTCTACCAAACAGCTAATTAATCTAGCTGCATACTGTCTTTAATACTGATAGTCAAAGGCAAAGGAAACTTAATTTAGGAGAAACCTACGGAGACTTGTATTTATGATCACAAGAAGTAAATCTTTACAAAATTGGATGAATCTTGTTGTAGGGGGAGCAATTTGTGAATCATCCTAGAATTAAGATTTAAGAACATCAATGCATGTGTGTGTCTGAAATAGTGATGGTAAACTGCTTTCAGTCATAGAAGAGAAATGGATACTTAGATTACAGAATGTCACCTGCATGCGCTTGGGGCTTCTAATTTCAAATTTTGCATTGGTGGCAACTGAGGTTGTAGCCAAAGGTCCTGAAAACTTGATACAGTTTTGCACTGTGACGTTCTCAAAATCAATGGTCTGTGATATTTCTTCCACCTTCACGAGCTCAGGCAAATTACCAAACCCAAATAGTGGGAACAGTTGGGAAAAAGATGTGTACCTGAAATCACATAATCAATCAGACTCCTAAAATTCTTAAGGCTGCAGAAGAGCAGCAGTGTAAGTTAAGAAGATAATAGAAATAGATAATTGTTAATATAAATTACAATCAGGGAAGTAGTAAAGTATAAAATAAAACACAAGCACCAAAGCAGTACCCTATGAGTTTCAGGATAATATAAGCAAACAGCTAATGGTTAAGCATATTATACTAACAAATGTACTTGTCTTCAGGACTTAAAAAACATTTCAAAGACAAATGATTCGTGCCTTTTACTTTGTTCAGGAATAAAAAGAGATGACATTGTAAAAGCTATCCTGATATAAGAAAATTAATTAATAAAATCCCTGTTAGATGCCACTATAATGGTATTTGTCGTATTCATGAGCTCACTAATATAAGCTTGTTTTTATTCAGTATGTTGTAGAGTCCATTGATCGGTTTATAACTAATCCCCTGCCTGTGCTCAACTACACAAGCAACAAAGAGGCAAAAGAACAAAGTGACGTAATACACCTCCGAACGAATCTAGAGATGGCTTAATCACACCCATTTCCATCCTAACTCAAAGAGAAAATCACATGCAGTTCCAAACAATGAGTACTACTTAAAGATATCCCAAAGAAAATAATTAATGTCTTTTCCTTCTTCCGAACATCTCAAAGATAAAGGTTTCATGTTGCAGTATGTACTTAATAAATGCAAGGTGGCCTTGGGATTGAAAGAAGATATTTTTTCTAAGCTACTGCTTTGAAATAACTGTACAATGCAAACTGAATACTAAGATGGGTTGTGCATTGCTGAACAGCTGCTGCTACTGAAATACTGAACTGATGCTGCTCTTCTGACAAAACTAATAAGAGAACAAGAAAGAGGAGACAAGAACGTAAGTTAAAGAAAATAATTCTTAGAGGAAAACACAGATGCTGATCAAAGCGGTCGATAATGGAGAAAGGATTGGGCTGAACTGAACAAGATCCTTGTAATCCCGACCAAACTATTTTAGATTAAGGACTCTGTAAAATACTACTTTAGCTTAAAGGACTCTGTAAAATAGTGAAATGTATTGTTATGTGCACATGCTAGATAGATATTGATCCTAATAGGCAACCTGCAGATCACACAATGGCATGAAATAGTTATGGTCTCTTAATTCTAGTCTGACAAAAAATTTAGGTGTCAGGTACATAGAGCCTATATACAGGCAGAAGAAATGCACTAAATTACAATAGACACATCAGTTCTTGAGAAATATGGTACTTCTAGGAAATCGGGCACTTCTAGGAAAAGGTGCCTTTCCTGCCCCAAACTATCCAGGGATAAAAAAATGACAAACAATAAACTTCACTAATCATCCTGATATACAAGCCACATATTAGTCTTACAATTGCATAATGCCTACTAAACAGACATGGTGAGCATGTTCCGGGCTGAGAATTTTCCCTTGACAATTTATCAAGAACCAGAAAGAGCTCTTCGATTACAAGCAGTAGATGCACGCTTTTGGTCAACTGAACATGCAAAATAGTAATACTACGGCCACTGAATTTTTTTTTTTTTGGAAAAAGCATCAGCATTGGGGTCCATCGATCACCAATTTGCCTCAACAAAACGGAAAGCCACAAGATGAAGTCTGGTATTAGTCTTATAGAGACAAGCTCGGAGCTATTGCCATCCTGGAACCCAAAATAACCACACACACATGCTGCCCAACTGAACCAAACAAACGATAGCAGTATATAGCAGTATAGACTAATACAGTGAGAGGAAGGGGTTGTAGGATCGATCCCAGAGGTGTCGCTGGTTACCCGGCCAGCTAGGCGAGGAAATTAAGGTTGCGGTAAGCTGAACAGCAATGAGAAACGGATCTAGAGAGGGAGAATGGATCTCGATGAACCTGACGCGGCAGCCTCGTGTGGGGTGATGACGGCGACCGAGAGGCTCTCCCAAGAGAGGACAGCTGCGGACCCTAGAAGGTGAGGCCGACGGTGAGCAGCTGGAGGTCGCCTGTTCGCAGTCGTCAGCCTCCTGTGTCTGGCGGGTCGGCGTCAACGGCGGCGGTGGGTGAGAAGAGAGTGGCCGGCATCGTCGAGATGAATCTTTAGACTGGGAGAACGGATCTCGATTACCTTACCGCGTCGGCCGCGCGAGGGGTGATGACGGCGACCGAGGGCCTCGCGACGGCGATGATGCCACAGGACCCTGGCGGTTGAAGCCGACGTCGAGCAGCTGGAGTTCACCGTTTCGCATTCGTTCGCCTCGTGCCCGTCCGGCGTGAACGGCGGCAGTGGTTGAGACTTGAGAGGATTGTGGCCGGCGTCGTGTGGCGTGTGTGTTTTCGCGAGTGGATGACTCGAAGCATAATTGGTGGCAACGGATGGTCGTGGGATTGAATTGAATACAATTGTACGGGGCTGAGAGACGGCATGGAGCATGGGGCCCACCTATCGCGCGTGTATACTCATTGGTAGAGTTTGACCAATGAGAGTAGTGCATGCACGGCTGCTCCATTTCCCTGCCACATGTTTCTGCCTTTCTCGTTTCTGCCGCCCGTTTTTCTTTTTTCTTTTTTTTTTGACGCCGCCCGTTTTCATATGCACTAGGACATCAGGCGCCTTTGGGGCGCCCTGCAATGATTTGAGGGACAAGTATCAATCTGACTGATAAATATGGTTAAAATACTATGCAATCATTGCCATCATTATCATCAGTGTGTAAAATCGAGGATATCAGTGCATCACATCAACATATACATATTACAAATTATGAATCATCCGCATACAGTACAATCGAATGGTCACCACAGCCATCATACTTCTGTCAACCTTCGACCAAAACCTTTGATAGGTTAGGACATGCTCTATTACAACTACCATTGCTAATCGTTTGTTACGTTTAGAATCCTTCTTGTACCATTAACCTTAGATCAAGATCTTTGAAAGTCAGGATATGTCTTTCACGAAGTGCCGTGGTTGATTCAATTCAACCTGCATAAAAAGACAATACCAAGGAATATGAGCCTGAATAATGGTTTGGGTAACCGATTAAAGTGAAATGCATTCCATCCAATTATCCAAATAACTACCCATGTGAATATAGGAATTTATATATTTTTTTCATCAAGCTAGTGCAATAATATGAACCGCAACGACCCACTTCAATTCTCTGCTACCATACCGAAGGAAATAAAGAAACAAATATGACATTGTTTCAGGCTGACCTAACAATTGAATGGTTAGTAGTTTAACTGGAGAAGCCAAAGTGGGAAACCCAATTAGCAATCAACGGTCTAAAGTAGTACTAACATCTTAGTTCTGACAAAAAAAAAAACATTCACAATTTTTAGAAGCAAGCATATGAAGAAGGGAAACCAAAGCAGAAGGGAAAATTAAGAAACACTCCATTGTCATCCTTGACATAGGGTCCATAACATGTATTTACAAATAAAAATTCAGGGTACAGGTAAAAGACCTACCTAATAAGATTTTCTGCTAGCACGATATGGTTGCATATAATTTTTGGTGTGTTAGAATGAGACACCATTGCACCCACAAAAATAGAAGGGCCACTGCATTCTATGACATACAGCAAAGATTCTGGGAGCAGTCCACCCAGTACACTACGCTTTGCCAAAGGCAAAGATGAAGATACTGCTTGCCTCTCACCACCATGAAAAGCTTGATGAGTATGTGCAGCCGAAACAAAATTGTACAATTGATAGGAACCAGGATACGCTAATGCAAAGTAAAAGGCACCAATACTATATAATGAAATAATAGCTTTAGGGTTCCTTGTAACAATAGCCTTAAGCAATGACGCAGCTGCTTCAACAATGCTTTGGTTCCCTAGAATAACATATGCAATTTCAAATTGTCCTTTGTCACCATTTGGATTAAGAGTCACACATAAACCGTAAAGTGACATAAAATTAGGGTGGTTTCAGTAGATGGTTGGCGGTGTGCCAATAGCAACTTAAATAAGGCGAGTCAAGATGCCTGCCAAGCATTCAATTTTTTTTAGGCATGAACACAAGCATAGAGAGAAGAGGCATGGACGGTACAAGTAGAAACTGTTGCAGATCAGAGTATCGCATTTCAATCACCATGGAGGATTTCTTTAGTAACATGAATCGTAAAAAAAAAAAATACATATCAAGCTCTGTATGCCTTGCAGATACCTTTCTCCAATGTCTGCTATCAAACAGCTAGAAATCTACGGCTGTAGAAAACAGCTAGAAATCTACAACTATAGGAGTCAAAGCTGAAACACAACTTTTGATCGTTTGAAGCTAAAACCTAACATAGCTCTCCTAATGCTATGTCTCTTAAGAGTTCAAGTATGCCTTCAGTTTTTCATTGCCCTTTTGTTGTGATTAGTATCCCAAAAATGAATAATATATCACAGAGGGAAGCAGCCCTGCCACTGCACAAGAATAGCCAAATCTAAACCAAGAAAAGTTATCCGTTACCCACCATTGCCAGCTAAAAACCACACCTAAAATCACGCAACCAAGATGGAAAATTCTTCACATCAAAGAAACAAATATCACAAATCCTAGGCCACATCTGTTGGCAAATCATGGGGAGGGACTACTCCTGCCTATAAATCTCACAAATCCTAGACGATATCTGCTGGCAAAGCAAGTGGAGGGACAACTCCTGCCTGTAAGGATACACGCAAAGGACGGATTACAAACCTTTTTGCATCAGCCAACATACCAAAGGAACACCGTGGAAACCCCGCGGTCTGGATCTCTGGCCGAGCTCAATTGCAGGCATAACAGATGGCATATAATCACACTGCAAGAAACCAAATCTCGATTCAAAATCGGCATGAGAGGTCAAGGTAAGTACCCAACAATAAAGATGAGTATATTACAGATCATTGATGGGATATGGATCTGAAGAACAGAGAGACTGATCTCAGAGGGGCTTTCGTGCCATCGCAGGAGGGCTCACCGAGCTGGATGACATCTTTCACAAGGACAAAGACGCCATGGCTCCTCTCCTCACCAAAGCTTGAATCAAACCACCGAACCCTCTGCGCAGCCAACCCCACTGGAGAGTTTGGCAAGGGCATTTTCTCCACTTTTCCTGGACTCGGGAATCTCAAGAACCACAAGCGGAGGAGAGAAAGTTTTGAAGGCAGCTAGGGAAAAGAGTTGACTCATGGGGAAAGAAAGCAGGCGAGAGAAAGAGAAGGATCTCATCACCTGCACCTCCAAGATCCGGTAGATCTACCAGAGAGATCCTTACCGATGGCTGGCCCAGGACAATTACCGATGGCTGAAGAAAGGAAGGACTAGGACAGACATGGTCGCCGTCGATGTAGCCATAGAGGAGTTGGAAGAGGCGGAGGATCCCTTTCAAGCAATGACGGCGCTCATGCCGGCATGGAAGCAGCGCGTGGACGAGGGGGTAGGGAGGGGCCGGCGAGGTCTACCTGGTTACACGCCTCTGGAGCTTGTGCACCCCCGTGCCGCAGAGAGGCCATACGACTTCCATGCTTGATCGATAGTTGTGTGAAGGCTACGCAGGGAGAGGTGGAGGTACGGAGGCGGCGGCGCCGCGGGGAAGAGGAGAGGAAGGAGGGATCGAGAGTTCGAGCAGTCGGGAGGGCTGCGAGGTGGGGGTAGGCTGGGAGCAAAACGATTTGGACCGCGGGTTGATTCTGACGAATTGGAAGGGCCTGATTGCAAAATAGACAGAGACAAGTGTCAGCACGCGAAGAAGCCAGCAATGCTCCGAATTCTGTGGTGCTTCTAAAGTCGAGTGGGTTTAAACAACCCCTGATTGGAAGGGCCTGATTGCAAAATAGACAGAGACAAGTGTCAGCACGCGAAGAAGCCAGCAATGCTCCGAATTTTGTGGTGCTTCTAAAGTCGAGTGGGTTTAAACAACCCCTGATGTGTGGAGGACCATAGGCCTGGGAGAGCTGTTGCACGTCATCTTTTGCTGTAGGCGCGGCGGGACGGGGCTTGCTGGAGTTCTACTTTATCAGAGAGTGAACATGCGTGTTCATGCTTTAGGGAATTCGTTGTCGTCCACGCATTGGCCACCGGTGTCTCCGTTCCTTTTTTTTTAATCGTCGTTGGAGCGCTGCGGTGTGGGTGAAACCAGGTGCTCCGGCCGGGAGGCGAGGTGAAAGGGAGTGTGAACGATTCCCTTTCGTAAGTTTTAGTAGTAGAGAAATGGAAAAATATGATACATGGTTCGGGTTTACATAGCTTGGGCCTCTGGTCTTATATCATATATCAGAGTTCTATGACAGCGGTTCTATACTATCGTGGCTCCATTTACTACAGGCAACTCAGAGTGCGGACATAACCCTAGACTTATCTTAGACGTATTCCTATATCGCGAACATCGTGGTCCTAGCGTAATCCTAGCGTAGCTCCTTCATGTAGTCGTGGGGCTCCATCTTCATGTACCCTTTGGTGCCCTATCCTTGCGTAGCTTCAGTGGTTCCATCTTGGTGTATGCTCTTGAACGGCGTCATCCTCAGATATACTCCTGTAGGTTCCTGCCTAAAAAACATAGGGAGAAGGGGATGGAGTACATACGTACTCAGTAAGCCCTAACTTTGGGTGGAGAGAAGGTGGAGGGAGGCTATATGTGGAGGGGTTAGCGGTAAAGGTTAAGGTGGAGGTAGTAGTTATAATTATAGGTCGGGCCCTGGTAGGGTATTTACCATCCTCACCAGTTCCCGAATTAATTGTGGTTACCAAATAAATCTTACCAGAGCATCATTATTGTTGTAGTTTAATCATATCGTCTCATCCCGGCATCTGCCCATTCCAAGGACGTGGCTATTCGAATAGATTTAAGAAAAACTATGCAGAGGCTGTACAAATTTCCCCACATGATAGACGTAGTCACCACTAGGGCCAATAATGCGACAGACCTAACGAGAACTCATACCCAATAATACGCGACCTTAGATATCCATATGAATCCACTACGGCGCTCAGGGGTTGGAAACACACATCACATATCACAAGGGAGACACCATGTCTCATAATCAATTCTCAAAATATATAAGGGGCTTGAACGCGGAAAAAAATCTCAAGGGCTTAACATGGAGGATCACTTAGCAACCACGTCCAACCTGGCCATGAAAGATCACTCAGCATCCATGCCTTCTCCTGCTCTATCATTTGCCTACACCGGCCCCCTAAGTGGAAACATATTTCAACCTAACGGGTGTGAGATCCAGCCTTCCCATATAGGCATGTGGCTGTACGGAATATCTCACCAGGATGTATAAGAGACTATGAACCGGTCCTTAGGGATGACTAAAACAGGTATCTCCGACAGGATATTCTTCGCAGACATATCCGCCAAGTAATCTACACCTAGATTACCCCTACCCGTTTCAAGTCAAGTTGTCCAGTTTTACCTTTTAAAGTTCCATAGTTATTATTCTCAAGTTCTTATCACATCAAGGTAACCATTGCCTTTTTATAGATCACAGTGTTATATCTAATTCATAATTCCTTATTAATTTATAGAATGGGGATTAATAGTATAGGTTAAATATTGGATAGGAGGGATAGGGTATGGTGGGATGATGGTGAAGGCTAGCAATATAGTGGTGGAGGGAAAATAGTGGGGGGAATGTTAAAGTGGAGGGAGAAGGTGGGAATTAGGACTTGCCTTCACTTGCTGACGAGTATATCCAAGTTTCTTGATTCTTCTTTGCTTCTAGGTCTAGTGTAGCGATACTTCATCTTGGTGTAGTAATAATCCTTCTGGGTCTTGACGTAGACATGCTCCGGGGGTCCATCGGGTCCTTATACGTCGTCTACTTTACGCGGTCTAGCGCTTGACAAACAAAAGAGCAATACATACAAGCAAGTATAGCAAAACAAGCATAACTAAACAAGCACAATCAATCAAAACAAAAAGAGGGATCCTAATAGGGTTGGTTGTAGGTGGTCGATGGGTTTATTCTAAAACTTATACTATGTGAACTTAAAGTAAGAAGTGGATGAAGATTATCTATCCAACAAAATGGCTCCTACGGGCTGGGCTAGTGTGATGTGGTCATCGGATAGAAAACCAGACCATATTATTATCCTTCACTATTATGTGAACCTGAAAAGAGAGCAGGGAGGGGAGATGGAAGAGAGGGTAGGAGAGAGGAGAGACAGAGAAGGTGAATGGAGCTCGAGCTCACGGTTCCGAGCTTGGAGGATGCTCCTCGCCAGCGGCCATGGCCGGCCTTTTATAGGTGCGGCTAAGGCGGTATTGCACAGTACGTCGGTGGAGCACAGTACGTCGGTTCACCGGATATATCTTGGAGGACCGTTGAGCCTAGGGAAACGATAAACTAGAGAGGCGGTTTGCGTAGTCGCGGTATTCTCGTCGATGGCTGGAGGTAGAAGACGGAGATGACAGGTGGGATCCATGTATAAGAGAGAAGGGGAGTGGGAGGCGGACTAGTGCTGTGCTGGGCAGCTGCTGCTGGCCTGCGCACTGGGCCAATGGCGCGGCCCACTCAGAAGAGGAGAGGGGCGCACTAGCTAGGCCTGGTGGACGGACAGTGGCCCAGTGGGGAGGGGGACGGCGCTCGGCTGGGCCGTAAGGAGGGAGTGGGTAGGATTGAGCCCGAGAAGTATTTCTCAACTACTGGTTGCTTTTCTATTTTTCAGAAAAATATACTAAGGCACATTTGAGATTAATTGGATTTAAGAATGAGATGGGGAATTTAAAGGAGGGGTCAAAGAGAGATCAATTGGTGCCAAAATAAATTCTAGGACAAACATACAAGCAATCAAACATTTCAAGCAATCACGCAATCAAGGCAAACAATCAAACATTTCAAACAAGCAGGACAATCAATCAATCAAGCACATGATTGAAATACATATGGTGAATTTTAATGCAAAGGTTTTGGAAAAGATTTTTAAATATGGTTTTACGAGAAATAAACTAATCAAGTTTAATTTGTTGTAAAGATTTAAAAAATTCAAATTTTTAGTGATTTTTGAAATGATGTAAAAACACGAGTGTTACAATAACCCACTAAAAAGAGCGCTAAACAATAAATTAAACTAGATAAATGGTGAAAATGGTACGGTGTACCAACATGTAGCATTTACATGGTGTTTATTAATTGGGCTAATAAATAATCGTTTAGGTGAACAATACTAGTTATATATGCATGTGCTACTCTAGTTATATATGCATGTGCTACTCTAGAGTAACACTACTATACTAATGGTGTTTTCACCATTGGTTCGTAACCGGTCCGTCAGTTCATGACATGAACCAGCACTATCGGTAAAAATTTAAAAACTAGCAGTGAAATCCATAGTTGCAAGCAAAACTTGATGTGTGAAAATCGATAATCGAAGCCCAATCCTGCCTGTGAAAATTACCAATCAAAAACTAGTCGCTTGAGCTCCCCCACCCTCTCAAACATCCTCTACAACATATGCTTCTTCAAAGTTTCTGATAGGCGAGGCCCACTAGCCCGTGTGTTGTGATGCGAATGGATTCCATGTGGAGGGTGCCCCACATGCTACCCTCTCTCTAATGATATTCCCCCCACTGACCCTGTTGCGTGCAGAGGTGCGACCCTGTTGCGTGCTCAATGGCTCGATCGCAGTGACAAACTGCACAAAGGCTCAATGAAGACCCTAGTGCGTGCTTGGTGGCTCGACACTAGGGCTCAATGGCCTAGATCAGCAACAGTCTAGCACATAGGCAACCTCCTAGATGGGGGCTTGGTATGCCTCCTTAGCACAGTTTCAGGTGCTCGGTAGCCTAGCACGAGCACCTCCCTGGCAGCGACATGGTGTAAGGGATCCCCTGACGTGGCGATAGTATCCCTCTCTCAGATTTTGAGTATCCTTCTTATAAGAGCATGGGCCAACCCTCATCTTATCTCCTAGAGCCTAACTCACAATGGGCTCCCCACCCGTAGGATGAAACTTCTTGGAGGTTATGTTCTAGACCTTGCTCTAGTAAAGCCTTGAATCATTCTAGCTAGAAACCTTGGTATTTTAGGTTTTTTTTTGCAGTAGTGATGGGTGGTTTGTTTTTCATCTTTTGCTGAATAATATGGTAGTTTCTAGGTCTTGAGAAGGCTCTTTTGTTGGCCAATTATTAAGATAACTAGTGCAAAGCGCGCTCCTGCGCGCCTAGCAATGTCAGCTGAGTATACATGATATAGTTGTTGTCGAAGCATTATATGTATATTTCATATAAATTCGATGTGCAGTGGATGACTAAGTATATAAGTATATAATTATACAGATGGTGAAGAAATAAAAAGATAGAATAAAGACGCCATTGATGAGGAACTGGTGTAGTGCCCAAAGAGTTTTGTAGATATGCCCCTGCATCGTCCCTATCTTTTCTTTCAGCTGATGCTAGGTGTGTCTCTGAGTGTCTAGCGACTACGACTCGCTTTTAGAGATTCTGAGTCTAAATGGATCGTTATGTAATGAACCTAGAGTTTAAACATTCATAAGTATGCAAGAATAAAAAATATAAAAATATATATGTATATTGATGGATTGGAGAATATGTTTTTGACTTGAAAATAATTAAAATATCAGCAAATGAATTGAAATTGCATACTTCATCCTGTTTTTAGCATGGCATGTGAGGAAATTGAACTTACTACGTAAACATCACAAAGGCAACAAATTAATTAATGATGAGTTTTTTAGTTTGTGTGGCATGTGAGGAAATTGAGCTTACTACCTAAACATGACAAAGGCACATAATTAGCTAACCATGAGCTGCAAGGATGAAGCGTAGCCAAGGCCAAATGAAAGTAGCACGTAACACTATAACAGACAGTAAAGGATAACCTAAAAATGAGAACTAACCTGTGGAGAAGCGCAACGTATTTAGCACAAGACGCAAAGCATTCTAGCAAAAATATGAGAGAAGAAAGGAAAGGCATTAATAAATCCAAGCGCGGATCTACAGCTGACGAAGCAAGATTAATTGAAAACAGCAGGCACTGAAGTTGAAAAATACGTTAGGATATGTAATGTGCATACCTGCGTGGACATGCAAACATATCTTTGATTCATTTATGGATTAAAGATTAACTAAGAGTGTCAAGTAAATATATAAGTACATGTATTACATACGGTGTGTATATTGGAAAAGCTAAAGAGGACTACATGGTCATGCATCTGCAGTGTGATGGTGTTTTGAACTGATATGGTGGTGATGCTGATAGCTGCAGAAAACAAAATATTTTGTCTAAGTGGAAGGAAGATCACATGCGATTCAAATATATGCAAATTATTATTATTGTTTTTGACAAACTAAGAATTACGACCATAGATAAATTAGTATATATTGAGATGTTTATTCATTGTAGAATTCAGCTCTGTCATGAACAATATAGGTGCGAAGTAAACTGTTCAGTATTTTTAAAGATAATGTGAACCATATATTTTGGTCAAGACCTAAACTGAATGGTAACTGGAAACTTCAGAAATAAGGGGGAAAAGCAGGGATTGCTTGTTTACCTGATATTTTATAGCTCAAACACACTAAGAACTCTTGAAGGCTAGGCAGCAGCTGCTGCTGTTTTAGAAGCCAGCCAAGCTGCTGTATCTATCAGAAAAGCAGCTGCAGAAGGGCAGCCGAACAGGTTAGCAACAGTTGTAGACATGGAAAAAATGAATTCATTAATGAAAGCTCTATTCAGTTGTAAGGCTAAATAAATGTTGATAGATAGAAAAGCGCATGCTAACAATCTGGAGGTTAGAACTCTACCTATATTGCCTATGTGCTGCTTGTTAACATACACAATTAGAATAGAGACGATTCAGTTGTGAACTTCCATGCCTTATGGTTAATGTCTGCTCACAAAAAACAAATGTGTAAAACACGTAGGAAGAAGAAAGTTCCTCCAGGAATGGTTGCTGACTACATAATGAAGTACAACAATTTGCTACAAAATTAGACCAGAGGTGATGCAGTTCTGAATCTAAGATCTTGTAGGAGTAGTAGTAGCCAGCAAGTTAGGTAGCAGCATTTTTTGAGTGGATGTCATTTTTTTCTGACAGTCAGGTTTGTTAAATAGAAATTATTTTCTGGTAAATAAATACAAAAAGAGATTCCTTGAAGGATATAGCAATAAAACAGCATGGAACATCTGATTGTTTTCCACCATCTAGGCTATGCACATTTTGAAACTAACATCAGTGATGGCGTAGCTAGATTTTTATCAATGGGAGATAACACAGTGGCCTATTCATGTATATACTTTGTGGTGACTATAATGGCAAGACAGAGAATATGACATTCTACTAAAAAGGAACCTATGTCATTGCTACCTACAATTTCAGGATTTGTCATCCCATTACTAAGACAGGTAAGAAGCATCTAGCAATGTAGTAAGGAACACCTAGTAATGTAATAGATGCTACTGAAATCTTAAGTAACCAAATAGTTTTTCAATGTTATTTTTTCAGGAAATCAGATCATGGTATATTGAAACAATCATTAATGTATAGTAGGAATACTAAAATTCCAAGACAATCCTATTAAAAGACTATCACCTATCTACAGTGTTGTGTGAAAACAAGAAACCTTGTTGCATGTTAGTCTATATGAAACAGTGCTAAATCAAGCAAATACAATTCATTTTATCATATTTATCACTAAAAGGCTTGTAGTGCAGCTCTTTCAGTTTGCACTCACTAAACCTAGGAAATAAAAAGTTAGCATTGGTCAACCTGTGGATCAACCCGTGGATTTTTTTTATACAAATAAGGATCAACCCATGGATTTTTAGCTTATGTAGCTTATAGAAATCAGAACCTTGTGATGCTACGCCTTTTAGTGGAGAAACATGAATTCAGTTTCTTACAAGGGTTAAAGAATACAAATATCCATATGGTAAAGCTATATATAAGGTTGCAAAGCCATACTTCAGATTCCAGTGGCAGATTTCACATTAGCTAAAAGAAAAAAAAATACATATTCAGATAGGAAAGACATACCTATTGAAAGAACTATATAATAGGAATCAAAGAAGAGCCAACCCATAGCTTTAGTTCAAAAAAACTGAAGGAAAACCAACCCTGATATTGCAATTTATCACCGTAGAATAGGAATCAAAGAAGGGTCAATCCATGTATTTAGTTTAGAAATCTAAAAAAAATGGATCCTAATATTGCAATTCATCAAGTAATAAAATACCTTAATAGCAAGAAAAATTACAACTACATCACTGTAAAAGGGTGTGCTCACTAATAGAACAAGCAATTAATTATGTGAAGCAAAGACATAACTGACAAATATGTGCTTAGTAACTAATGGAAAAAATATAGCAACTAATACAACATTGTCTTCACAAAACCAATAAAAATAACATGATTTACGGAATAATAAAGTAATTATATAATCATCATTACACAATTCCATTGTCTCATTAGTATAAAAAAAGTTCATCATTGCACAATCCTTAGACCTTAGTAGACAATATGAATAAAATAATTAATCATATATAAGAAGAATATCAACCTACATATGTATATAAGACATTTTTGTTCATCACACTTAATGCTATATAGGATCTGAGACAAAGAAAGTCAGGAAAGGAAGACATCGTTGTTCATTATACTTAATGCTGCAGGGATATGAGACAAAGCAAGACATCAAATTTTGGGATCCTATAGTAACACATCAAATTTGAGGATTCTAGAGGAATTATAGGAGCCCGAAAAAAGGAACCAGACAAGGAAAGTAAGAAGCATATAAACAATGATATAGGTTGCTAGGGTTTCGTGGCACTGCCCACATCGACCGCCTCCATGCTCGATGGCCTACATGCCGGACGCTGGGGCACCCTAGACGGCCTCACCCTGTTGAAGAGGGAACCCGTCGACCTCTGAGAGGGAGTCGTCCTCACCGGCGCCCTGGACGGCCGCACCGGCTGGAGGAGCCGACGGTCACACAGTGCGTCTAGACGGCCGCACCGGTGGGAGGAGCCGATGGTCACACAGTGCGTATCACCGATGTGGTACCGTGGGGAGTCATGGGCGGAGGTGGAGGGCGAGCACATGGACGGAGGCGGTGCACAGGAGGGGAGCGAGCGGAGGCGGGGCAGAGGAGAATGGGAGCGGAGCCCGACGTGAGCGGCGGCGGTGCGGGAGGACGGGGAAGATTGGGGAAGAATCAGGATTGAGAATCGGAAGCTACGTATATATTTAGTATATATTTAGTGGGCTAGCCGATAGAAGCTACTAACAAGAGGCAGAATCAGCTTCTAGCTGAAACTGCTACAAACAATCACAGCCACACGATCGAAGATCCGACGGACAGGATTAATTCGGGTGACGTGGCCTAGGCTTCTCGCGAGGAGCTTGTGCAACTTTAATGTTTTAATTAATAAATGTTGTTTAACTAGTATATTCTCCATCTTGAACCTTTTCTTTCAAATAGTTACATCCATTCTTTATAAAACGATGAGGAAAGGGGAAGAAAGAGAACTCCCAGGAAATTCTATGTATTGCAAATAACTGAATTATTTATTATCTAAATATTACAGAATGAAATATTTATATTGTAAGACAAAATGTCCAAAATGATCCATTATAATTTATCCATGCGATGCATTCAGAGATCAGGGAGTAGTCGTAGTTAAAGTGGAATGATGTTGATTATTATAACCTGCTCAAAGGGGAGAGGGGGAGGAAAAACAAGGGAATATTCGAAATATCATTATCCAATGTATAATATGATATACTGGTTACCTTGCTTGAAATAAACATATCCGTAGGTGTGAAACACGAGTCTATATATTATTATCTGCTAGAATAAAGGCATTAGGTTACCTTGCTTCGTTGCAGACGAGAGCATGATTGAAAAAAAGAGAAGCCAGGAAAAATATGTATATGTTTATTACTATTGTACTAGATGCGATCGCCAAAGGAAACCAAATCTTAAAAGTAGGAAAGTTCAGTGAACTCAACGTTTCAGTGTCCTACTCAGCCAACAAAATGAAAGAGAAATAAAAGCTCCTTGTTCCCCGGTATCAAATGTACGGGCAACACATTTGTCAAGATTACCACCGCAAACAATCTCTGGGAACAATGATGGCTTGCAACCTTTCAATAAATCACCTTTCAATAAATCAAGTCAAAGAAGCTGTTAATTATTTATTGGAGCCCGTGGAGTAGAAACCAGAGAGAAGAATCAGATAGGAGTGTAGAATCCTATTATGGGCTTTTTTTTTTTGTAATGTCACTACTCTTGCAAGGTGTTCTGGTCTCTAGGCTAGCTCTTTGTATTGACACTTTCAGTGGCGAGGTGTCCTGCTGGTCTTGGAGCTCTTTAGTGTCCATTTAGCGGAACTTATCGGTCTAAGTACCCTTCTTGTATCGTTTGCCCATAAGCATTCACTTGGGAATGTGAAGACTGGAAATGTTTTTATTCCGTAATTAAAAAGAAGTTGTTACTTTACACATGGTAATGGCTCATTCATTCATTTTTTTCTTTTTTTTTTTTGTAGTGGCTTCTCTCTCTCTCTCTCTTAAAATCCTTATTAGGTTGTTTTCTCCCGTCGTGAAAATTCTTTTTTGGCTTCTCTTTAGCTCCTCTCCATCAAATGAATTCTTGGAGTATCGCACTCATTACCAGATCAGAATCAGTTCTTTTCTCTTTTTGGGGGCAAACATATATGCACACACCCAATTTTATAACATGACATGATAGACAATGCTGATAACCCTTATCACTCCTGCTTTCTCCTCACTTTAATTTCTGTAAATGTTGGTGCAAAGTGCATACTATGACTTTGCCATTGTCCCCCTCGCCCTCCCATGATTTCAAATGCTGCTTTACGACTCGAGTGATGATCAAAATTAATTCCCTTGAGTTTCAAATCATGAAGAGAAACTTCTATGTGAGAGAGACACCGGTTCTGGGCCTTCTTCCCTTTAATTTTGTAACCTTTCAGTTACAAAATGTGAAAGTAAAATTAGAAGATTGGTTTTCCTGGCCGCTCCATTCATTTTCACTCTTGGGCGCAAATTCATCAAACTTTTTTAATGGCATTTGTAGGACAAAAATAAAGGAATGTTCGCAGATAAAATTACACTCGAAACTGTTAATGGCAGTAGTCTTCTGATAGCGATGGAGATGGAGGTCCATGGTATGCGTGTGAGAGGTGACGTCCATGGCGATGTTATTGTCAAGAAACTTTACTTGGGCTCTTCTGTCATCATTTCATAGAATCAAGGTGATGGTTGTTCGAGAAAAAAGAATCAAGGTGATGGTGACAAAAAGAGGGAGTACTACACAAATACCTTTGGGAAATATAATCAAAAGATTGGTCGATCATTACTGTACCTACCTTTTGAGTTAGCACTATCGTTTTCTACTTTCTTCTCACGATAATTAAATCTTTCAAGAAAAGAACCAGGTTCTAAAAGCTTGGAGTAGTACCATTAGGCTCCATTGAAAATGCTATCACAAATAGAATTGAAGGGAATCGAATGCTAGCAATCATTAACAGATGGGCAGCGGGCATTGATGCACTACTAAAATACTCTCTCCGTCCCAAAAAAAACTATGGAATGTGTGCGGTTAATATTTCTCAAGTTTCTCAAGTTTGATTAGATTTATAAAAAATATTAACAACATTTGTATTACTAAATATAGTTATTATAAAAATATATTTCATGATTTATCTAGTAATCTAATTATGCATTACAAATATTAACATTTATATATATAATTAGTTAAAGTTAAAAGTATTTGGCTTCTCGAATAGTCTTAAGTTTGATTAGATTTATAGAAATATTAGCAACATTTGTAACTAAATAGAGTTATTATAAAAAATATTTCATGATTTATCTAATAATCTAGTTATACATTACAAATATTAATTAATATTTATATATATAATTAGTTAAAGTTAAAAATATTTGGCTTCGTGAATAGTGATAATGATATTCTTTTTGGAAACAGAGGGAGTATTTCTAGAGGTGTGTAAATATGATTTTGATTTTTACAAGTTGTCAAATGACCGCCTATGGCTAATATAATGACGTATGGAAATATAATATAATGGCCGGTTTTCACAAGCAGGAAAAAGTCCACCTTTTTTTTAAATGGATTTCAGGAGGTAAACCATTAAGTCAGAAAATCAGTAAAATTGCATCTTGCCTAAAACTAGCAAACCCCAAATCAAATGTCGCAATCATTTGGATTGTAATTAGGTGGAGTTAGTTGGAGGCAGGTTTGCTCAACTCCTTCGTGGAGTATCAACTTAACGAAGGCCGCTGTCACTTTCTAGCTAAAAAGTTGGACATGAAGTAAAAGGCAAGGCTATCTAGGCAAGGCTATCTGGAGGGAGCATTTTTACTCCAATCCTTGGTAGGGGTTGGGCTACTCAACTCATGAAAATCATCGCCTTATAGCTGAAACCACAGACAAAATAAAATGTGAGGCCGCTCGGAGCATACTACTCTCCATCAGTGACGGAGGCCAGCATTGCCGTCTCCTGATTACAGAAGTCCGAGATAGAGCTGAAGGAGGGTCATGTGAAGTGTCGCTCAACTCCAACAACAAAGTTGTTAAAATCGTGATCACGAATCGGATTGGAACTTGAAACGTTGGACCACAAATCGTACGATCATTCATAATTACTAGAATCATCATAAAATCATAGACTCTACTTAATAGAATCATAGAATTGACGAGATGAACTAGGACAAAAAAAAGTTCATAAAAACGCAACATAGAATTGAGCTATACTCGCCGTCACATATCCCCCACCCTCCACTCGATCTCTCCTAGTTTGCTAATTCTCATAGCAACAGTTTGCTTGGCTAGCAGAACTTCATGTTTTGTACTCCAACACAGTTAACACCCTAGGTGTTGGGGTCTTTTCCCAACATATTTCATGGTCGGCAACCTTAATAATATTAGAGATGACGGGCCAGGGTTGAATAGTGTACACACGCCAGGTGGGGTGGCACGGCAGCCAGCGGTGCTAGCTAGGCATGGGCAAGACTGTGAATCGTTGGTAGGGTATTAAGCTAGAAGAAACAATGCCCTCGAGGACCACCAGCCCTCGAGGAGCAGATGGACAAGCTAGAAACAATGCTCACATTTGTCTGTGTGGAACACGACAACATGATGCTTGCCGTGCGATGATCTTATTCCAAAGGATCGAAATAATTTGACTAGCTATAACCTTAGATTTCTTCAGCCGTCTGTTGTAGAATATGTAGGAGCGCTCTAAAACTCTATTTTTACAGCAGAAAAGTAAAATGAACAATGCATGCATGGGCATGGCTGCCTATACAACAGCCGTGCAGCACAGCCTATATATGTCTTGCAAGGCCTGGCGGCTTTGGAAGCATAACGAGCGCTAGCTAGCTTGAAATTGATGAGAAAAAACGTCCCTTATCTTGAAGAAAAGAATTAGACTGAAAAAAAATGTATAACATGAGTTTTGCTTTGCCACTGCTACTAGTCACCTTGTGTGTTTCTTCTCCACTTGCTCATGCAACAATTACCTCACCCAAATCCATGGCCACCTTCTGCTCCGGCCATAGAGGTTTCCGTTTACGTTTTTTTTGCCTTTTAATTTCTTTCTCTTCTTTTTTTCCTTTTTAGATTTGGATGGCTACATTTTGATGCACCACAAATGCAGCTGATTTCCGTGTGTTTATCTCACAGTGAGCATTCCACTCTCCGATCGGGGTTGGCTGCCGTTGAACCACCGGCGCGGCCCCTGCTCACCGCTCACCTCGTCGGAGAGCAGCAAGCCCTCAGCCATGGCCGACGACGTGCTCTACAATAAGGACCGACTCCGGGCAACCAGCATCCAGAAGGGCATCAACGCTGCCACCGATGCAGCAAAACGCGGCGACGTGACGACGACCGTCCCGACCAGGCTCGGCTCCTCCCTGCACACCTTGGAGTACGTCGTCACCGTGGGCCTCGGCACGCCGGCGGTGACCCAGACGATGCTCATGGACACCGGCAGCGACGTCCCGTGGGTGCAGTGCGAGCCGTGCCCCGGCCGGGCATGCCACCCGCAGAACGACACCTTGTTCAATCCGGCGAGGTCAGCCACGTACTCGGCCCTCCGCTGCGGCTCCGCCGCCTGCAGGGGTCTCGGCCCTGACGGCAACGGCTGCTCCAAGCGCCGGCGGTGCCAGTACGTCGTCAACTACGGCGACCGCTCCAACACCACCGGGACGTACGGCGCCGACAAGCTGACGCTGACCCCGTCGTTCGCCGTCCGCAACTTTCGGTTCGGCTGCAGCCACGCCACGCAGCTCTTCAGCGACCGCGCCGACGGGCTCATGGCCCTCGGCGGCGGCTCACAGTCGCTCGTCTCGCAGATGGCCGAGAAGGTCTTCTCCTACTGCCTCCCGTCGACGGCGAGCTACTCGGGCTTCCTGACTCTCGGCGTGCCGCGAGTCTCCTCGTCGAGGTTCGTGGTCACGCCCATGTACAAGATCGGCACCTTCTACCTCGTGCTCCTGGAGGGCATCACCGTGGCCGGGCGGCGGCTCCGCGTGCCCCCGTCGGCGTTCGCAGCCGGCGCGGTGATGGACTCGGGCACGGTCATCACACGGTTGCAGCCGAAGGCGTACCGTGTGCTCCGGGCAGCATTCAGGAAGGAGATGAAGATGTACCCGCGGGTGGCACCGCCGTCGCCGATCTTCGACACGTGCTTCAACCTCAGCGGCGCCGTCGTCAAGGCTCCAAGCGTCTCCCTCGTGTTCGAGCGGGGCGCCACGGTGGGGCTCGACCAGTCGGGGATCATCCTCGACAACGGCTGCCTTGCCTTCGCGTCCAACGGTGACGACGAGGCCGCGGGGATCATCGGCAACGTGCAGCAGAGGACGCTTGAGGTGATGTACGATGTCGGCGGCAGGACCGTCGGATTCCGCCGAGGCGCCTGCTGAGTGCTGACAGCAGAGCTGATCGAGGGCACTCGATCGATCGACAACTCGGCAGTGGAACCGTACATCAATGGCCTCCAAACCTTGGCTTGGAACGTACTCTATGTGGATATGTGATTTGTGTCGGTGTCAGTGAATCTTCCATGGAATTTTTACATGTATTTATTTCCAGCAAAACAAATAAATAAAATGGTTTGTTTATTTATTGTCACACAATTCTCGTATGATTTTCGATCCCCAAATTATATATATACCTTTTTGAGAATTATAGTACACACGCATAGAATAAATTCAGAAAAAAATACGAACACACCAAAGATAATTTGAGAACTTGAATCTAGATAGGCAAGTTTCACCATAAGGAAATCCAACCAACTAAAATATGCTCAGATCGTTATTTTTTTATAATCCTCACGCACTGCGATCCAAGAATCTGAGTTCCATTAGTAGACTTAAAACTACGTACTTTAGTGAACCATTTGACAAAACATCCCCTCCTGGTACATAAAATAACGAAATATTCATAACAGCTCTATATTTTCACCTTTTTTTCTTTTTTATTTACTTCTGTCTTATCTCTCATGTCCTTCCTTTCTTATCCGCTCGAAGCCCGAACTGTCTCGCCCCCGTGACCCTGTCCTTGATGACCTACCTTGGTCTCTCCACCCCTTCCCTAGCATCGACCTAGGGGCCAATCCGTCTGTTGGAGGCCCGCTTGAGCTAGAGGAAGCTGGTATTTTTTTTTTAACTTCACCAACGTTCCTAAACATATGAGAGCATATTTTTCTAGGGCTTCACGTGAGAAGCAAATTAAAAAAACACTCATTTGGTATTGAAATCTGAAAAACAGCTTCAAAAGATGCTTCGGAATTCATACCTAGCATGGGGCATGGGAGAAAATTGAAGGGGAGCGGAGATGGTGCCCCGCCGCTTCTTCACCAGCGTTGAGTTGGATCTCTCCGGGTAAAAAAGAAAAAACAACTCCGCCTTTGCGGCACCGGTGGTGACGATGTGTCCTCATTGTTGGCACATCGATCGAACAGGCTTCGTCTCGCTCGGCGATGATAGGTTCCCCTCCATAATGCAATGCCAGCGACCCAGCGTTGTTTTCAGATGGTCATAGCTTCTGTCATGGGTTATTTCGGCTGTCAATTGCTGGGCATGCATGGAGATGAGTTAATTATCTGCCAAGATGCAATTTTATAAAGCACATTGCATGGACTTATGGTTGAAACTGTCCCAACTCACCTGGTTTTGTAATTTTTGTATGTTGAGCACTACAAAAAGTGTTATTAATTCTTGTTGGGTCTTCTTCATCCCGTAGAACTCAGAAAGACAACAGCAGTGACCTTTCCACGCCGAAAATCCATCCCGTAGAGTGGAACCAAAAGATTGGGCCTAGGCATCCATTACTACAAGAAACTGGATCCAGGCCTCATATACGTCATGGTGGGCTTCAATCTCAGCAGAGCCCAGTTCTCTCTTGGCCCAAGCCCCGGCAAATTTGCCCAGTAAAACACAACTTCGTGTTCACCTTTGCCAATCCCCTGACGCGTCACGGCCAGCGCCGCTGCACGCCATGCTCAGGGCGGGCGGCACGCGCCGGTGGATCCCCGGCGCCCGCGCCTTCTCCACGGCGCCGCCGGCCACGGACCACCGTGCCGCTCGCGCACCTGGCCCCGCTCCTGCGTCCCTGCCGGAGTCCGGCTACACCGTCACGCCGCCGGTCCAGCCCTGGCCGCGCCGCCTCACGGCGCGGTCGCTGTCCCGCCTCCTCCTCCGCGCGGCCACGCCCGAGCACGCGGTCCTCGCCCTCCGCCACGCGCTCTTCCACGCCGCGCCTCCGCTGCCGCCCTCGCTCCCCGTCTTCGCCGCGGCGCTCTCCCGCCTCTCCCGCTCCGACGCCGGCGCCGACGCGGACCGCCACCTGCCCCCGTCCTCTCCCTGCTCCGCGCGTCCCGCCTCCCGCTCTTCTCCGACCGCCCGTTCCTGCCGCTCCTCCGCGCGCTCCGCCCGCTCCCGTCCCTCCGCCTCTTCCTCTCCCTCCCGTCCTTCAACTCCCGCCCATCCACCCGCTCCTTCAACGCGCTCCTCCACTCGCTCGTCTCCGCGCGCCGCCTCCGCCTCGCCGCTGCGCTCTTCCGCGCCGCGCCAACCAAGCTCTACATCACGCCTAACCTCGTCTCCTGCAACATCCTGCTCAAGGGACTAGTAGGCGTCGGTGACCTCGACGCTGCGCTCAAGGTGCTCGACCAAATGACTGGCTGGGGGATCGTCCCGGATGTCGTCACGTACACCACGGTTCTCACTGCCTACTGTGCCAAAGGGGATCTTGAGGGTGCACAGCAGCTCTTTGATGATATTATTGCCGGTGGGCGCAGGCCAGATGCTACTATGTACACGGTGCTCATAGATGGGTACTGCCAGCGTGGGAAGTTGCAAGATGCAGCAAGGATCATGGATGAGATGGAAGCCGCTGGGGCGCAGCCAAATGAGGTTACATACTCTGTGGTGATTGAAGCGTGCTGCAAGGAGGGAAAGTCCACAGAGGCGCGTGATTTTACAAGGGAGATGCTAGGGGCAGGATATGTACCGGACACACCACTGTGTGCTAAGGTGGTCGATGTGCTATGCCAGGATGGGAAGGCAGGGGAGGCGTATGAGATGTGGAGATTGATGGTGAAGAAGAATGTCCCACCAGATAACACTGTTGTGAGCACATTGATCTACTGGTTATGCAAGAATGGAATGGTTCAGGAGGCGAGGAGGCTGTTCGATGAGCTCGAGAGGGGCTTTGTGCCAAGCTTGATGACATATAACTCGCTTATTGGAGGATTATGTGAGAATGGAGAGTTACAGGAGGCTGGTAGGGTGTGGGATGACATGGTCGAACGGCGGTATGAACCAAATGCAATGACTTATGAGGCCTTGATCAAGGGTTTCTGCAAAATAGGCAAGTCAAATGAAGGTTCTGCGCTATTTAAGGAGATGATGGCCAAAGGGTGCACTCCAAGCAAGTCTCTTTTCCAAGCATTGGTTGATAGCCTTTCTAAGACAAGTCACAATGATATTGTTTGCACTATTGTTGAAGCTGCAGCTTTAAGTGGCCGGGATTTCTTTGATGGTCAATCGTGGGAGATATTTATCAGAAAAGTGGTAGATACAAATGAAACTTGGAAAAAGCATCTTGATGTGGCGCTAAATATGTAGCCACAAAGAATACAGACTATAGCTGGAAGCTTGGAACTTCTAGTTTGTTCTGAGACTTTTTCTTATGAAACTTACGGAGTTGGGCTTCTTCAGAAAAAATAATCAGGTTAGTGTGCTGTGTTCTCATGAGATTAGAGTATCAGACAGGTTGTGTAGCACTTACATACACACAAAAAGACCTGTATTGATACTGGTTAGTAGTCTAAAGATACATCTTTATTTATTTATTTTTATAATAAATTATGTTTATACGTTTCATTATACCATGAAATGACTTCTTTCCAAGCTGAAATAGTAGTTGCTTTGGTCATAACTACCCATTTTACTTGAATATTATTATGAATCTTCGTAACTCTTCTGAATACAATAATAATAACTCCAATTTCTCATCTTTAATTTGTCTGAAAATAAAGTTTGATTATTTACATCGTTCCTCGCATGCTTCTTCACTTGTCATGTTCTCTTCTTCCCAGGTCACACCATAGGTTCTCATGTATACACTGGGCCCCAGGTCACACCGTAGGTTCTCATGTATACACTGGGCAGCCCTCGACGACAATACCTTTGGCAGTTGGACAAGAGGCCAGAGGACATCCGTCTAAGTCATTACCCCACCAGTTCAAACTGATGTTCTCCAAGCCTAGGCATAAGTAAATCAGGACAGCCATGAATGCCAAACCAGCATCTAGTGCACCAGAAAGGAGATAATTGTGTCGCTCCCACCAGTCACGCCGATATCTGTAAACCACATAACCTGACAAAAACCCAACAAGTACCCATGTGGTGTAGTTGACTGCTGTAGCAGGTGGCATATTGCCGGTGGCACCGATCAACACAGGCATGTTGATGAGCAAGATCCAGCTCTGGCCTGGGAATGCCTTGTGTGCAATCCATACTAGGAAGGGTGCAATAGCTCCACCCAAGAAGAACCAGTTCACCGCTGAGTAAGTGCCTAGGTCGCCAAATATTCTACGCGGGCTAATAAGACCCCAGATAACTGATGCATCGTAGAACACATGATCACCAGGGCAGGTCCAAGGGCTGTCTTTTGGGAGGAATTCGGTGTTGCAGATGTATGGAACTGTGTCCATCAACCACCATGCTGTTCCGAGGTATACAAATGCTGCAATCAGAGTTCCCACCACCTACCATGTTACAAATGCTGTTTAGTGACGCAACAAAACAGAGTCATATCTGTATTTGTGACGAAGAGATGCTAGTATAGCTTACCTGAGCCATAAACATAGTCCTTGGGGGAATCTTCATGTAGTGGCCCAGCTTAAAATCTTGAAGAAAGGTTAGAGCTTGACTCATGCTGATGTAACCATACACCTTGAAGCACATATTTGCAACTGGCCGTCCAGGGTATAAATACCCCATGATGTACTCTGTGATGATGTTCAAGCCTGGAGTCTGCATACAGGAAAAGAAGCTGAAGTGTCTGAACTTGCGCTCGTCAGCTAATATATATGCACAGGGTGTTAAAAACCAGTACCTGGTTCGTTGTCGCTGTTATTATTCCAATTGGGAGGGTGAAGGAAAAGGCAATGGCACATGCAAGCAAAACACCCCACCAAGGCAGCTGGAGTTGCTCGATGTAGTATTCACAGGCAAATATGGTGACAGCAATGTTAGCAATGAGGATGCAGATGAACCACCACTCCGGGACCTGTTTATATCTCCTCATAAGCTTTGTATGTATGTCCACCTTTTTTTCTTGAAAAGCTGATTTACTTAACTGCCAAATTTCACTACACACATGCACATCATCATTCTTAACTTCATTATTTTGTTTTCCTTAGCAGAATGAGGAGCCCCAGAAGAAGTTGCTCACCTTCCATGGAAGAGGAAAACATGAACAATCGTCGCGGTAAGGGATGCGAAACCGACACCGTAGGTGACAGCAAAGAAAGTGCTGAGGTACAGCGGGCCATTCTTCTCGTACGCTTGCGTATCGAAATGGAACTGGGAGTCCACGATGCTTGAGATGTTGTATGTCTGCCCGGTCAAGGTGAACAGGCCATCGGAAAATATGGGGAAGTTTTGCGCCTTGTAGAAGTTGAACCAGTAAGCAATGGGCGTGATCACATACATGATGATGAAGAACCCAGCAGCAACATTCGCGGTGGCAAACCAGGGGCTGGCAAGGGGGCTCCCAAGGTAGGAGGAGATGGTCGACCAGTCGAGACCTATCGCTCCAATGCCGAGTCCGCTGAGGCCCGACCCGAGCTGCTGGGCAAGCACAGAGTGGGGGAAGACCCAGCAGATCCAGGACAAGGACGTGAGCATCTGGAACAGGTAGCCCGGGAAGATATAGTAGGCGAAGCTGCAGATGAATGCCACCAGGAAGAACTGGTTGCGCGTCATGCCTCCTTTGACCCGCTGTTCCCTCTCATGGAGCGCCCTGGTGAGCAGATGCACGTTGCAATGTATGTGTAAGTCGTTGCCGTAATGAATCTGTTAGTGGCAAAACATGTACATTTGTCTGGATCTTTGATTGATCTCTCTGCATTTTCAAACAAGTTTTCATGCATTTGGGCCATGGAAAAATAAAGTCGGGCCGTGCATGTCACCTCCTTGTCAAGACTGATGAGGAAATTTTTCTCTGCATGTGTCGTGGGTCGTTTTCAGAACCAGTACAGTACGAACGAGATGACCGTATAACGATAAAATAATACCCATATATGATAACTAGGTGCAAAAGGCAGTTGTTGGAATCTTTGGCATCCAGCTTGGTCAGCTGTAGGACATTTGGATTTTGGAGAGAACCCAGCATCGTCACAGCTTCAGTCACAACATTACAATTCAGAAATTACTCTCACACCTGGAAAATGAACCATAATGTTCGGGATCGTCTTTTTTTCTCTCTATCTGTTTTTTTTTTCTTTTAGTGAAGACTATATGTTTTGATATAATTTCAACACAAAGGCATCAATGTATACCAGACAACATTGCAGTCCCTTTCATCCTTGGATGTAAGCAACTGCAAACCGACGTGGTGTGGCCCATGCCAGGAAATCCAGGCCCACTGTCTATCATGACGTTATGAACGCCGAACACATGCACTATATACGTGCCAACCACACACATCACACAATATTATGACATCTCTCCTCTCTCACAATAATAGTCAACTGCTGATCAATGGTAACTAAGCTTCTATTTGTTTTGTCTTTGTCAAACTAATCAATGATATCTTGTCCATCACTCCATTCTTTTCTCGAATCGTACATCATTTTGGTTTTTTCTTTTACATAGTTTTTGTTATACATCTAGTTCACGGTATCTATTGGTCGGAGAATGGAGGCCAAATTAACAGGCAGGAAGGCAGGCAGGGTTGGGAGTTGATGAGTACCTGAAGAGGGAGACCTGCACGAGGTTGGACGGCCACCACATCGCCGCCGGCTCCACCAGATACCGCCGGAATATTCCCGCCCAGCCGAACCCCAGCACCTGCACGCATCACACCACCGGCAGTGAAGCCTCGCACGGCACGCAACACGAAGCAAGCTAGCAAGCAGCAAACGCCAAGCCAAACGCTTTCTCCGTGCACCCGGCCGCACCACCGTGGCATACGTACCTGGGTGGTGAGGACGACGAGGAGGGAGACGAAGAAGGTGATGTGCTTGCCGTAGAAGACGCGGACAGCGGTGATGACGTGGATGGCGTAGACGGTGCCGGCGCCGGAGTTGGCGAAGATGGTGATGAGCACGTGCTCCTTCACGTTGAAGGGTCCCGGGTTGAGGGAGAACTCCCAGCGCGTGCCGCGGAGGAAGGGGCGCTCGGGGAGGGCGGCGGCCATGAGGCGGCCCAGCGGCACCACGGCGATCTGCGCCGAGATGGCCGTGATGGTGAGCGGCTCCTTGCGGTACCAGAAGAACTGGTTCAGGAAGGACAGCAGCGCGCACGACGCCGTGCCCAGCACCCACATCCGGAACGTCAACACCGGCGTCGACGGGTCGTCCCCCACCGGCACCGTCAGCGCCACCTGCTCGATCGGCGAGTTCTCTCCCAAGTCGCCGGAGTAGTCCTCGTCGTCCCGCGAGCCGCGCGACGTCGACGTCGCTTCCGCCACTGCGTCATCGTCAGTCCATCATTAGGAATGAACAATCTCTAGGAGAGATCAGCAGCGAAGACACGACAGCCGACAAGGCAGGGTTGGAAACCAACTACAGACTGTATGGTGCATGAGACGACGGGGACGACGGATAGATGCTTACGGAGCGGGGTGGTGATCTGGTCATCGTCGTCGTCGCCGGCGGCGCCATGTCGGCGGTGCTCCTCTTCCTGCTCCTGTTCCTCTTCATGTCGAGGAGGAGGAGGAGAGGATGCCATGATGGTAGCTGCTGGTGGGGGATGTGGCATGTGTGCCTACCTGTCCCGGCCTTTCGCCCTTTTGTGGTCACACACTCCTCCAAGCTGTTCCCGTAACTGTCTGCTAATACTGCACTGTTCTTCTGTTTCTGCATTTTTTGTGGGACAGGGATGTTTGTGGAAATATCTGCGCTTCAATTGATAACGGATCGCGTGTTAGTGTGTCTATGAACTTCTTTATATATTAAAAAATTCGTTGTATTAGTATCTTGTGTAATAGCAGACAACATATCTTCTTTATATCTATGTCTATCTATCTATCGATCTACCTTTGATTTATCATATACTCCCTCCGTCCCAAATTATAGTTCGTTTGACTTTTTTGACCACAAGTTTGACCGCTCGTCTTATTTAAAAAATTTGTGCAATTGTAGTTAAATTTAAGTTATTTTTGAAGAACCTTTATTTGTAAATCAAGACATAACAAAAGATATAAAATTTTGCATAGTTTTTTGAATAAAACGAGTGATCAAATTTTGGGTTGAAAAAGTCAAACGAACTACAATTTGGGATGGAGGGAGTATAAAGTAGGAGTTTTTTCGTCCATTCTCTCTAGCTTCTGCAGTTCAAATCAATGATAAGTGAGCTCAAATCGCTCCTACGTTCTATCCCATAGCCAGCCAATACTCCTGTAATACCATTGTTTTGTGTTCATGTAATGGTCTAAATTTAAAAGAGCCCATAACAAATACAGTAAGAAAGTCTAACGGTGAGCCCTGGCGAGGTTTTTTCTAGGTGTTTGCGTTTATCTTACTTCAATCCTTCAACAGGATGTCATTTGGATCACGCTACAAGTCTGATTGTGTTTATTGCTCACTGAGACCATTCGTCTATAGGGTTGAATACTTAACATTAGTTTGATGCGTACATCAATAATGATACGGTCGAGGAAAAAAATACTTAAAATTAGCCTATCTTTTTAGAGTCAACCAGGGAGAGGACCAATCCTCCACCCCACCTGAAAATTGGTTTGATGTTTGACATTACAATTTGCAGGCCTTTCAAGATTTGAGACTCTGGGTTTATTGACATGTGGGTCAGGACGTCAGATCTTGAAAGGGTCACTAATTGGATGTCCAGTTTAGAAATGTCTCGTGGGGGCTCACGAACGCTGATGCTTTGCACCCCGAGCTTAAAACAGTGTGAAATGCACAGATGCTGCTTCATTTAAAAGCAAAGGAGGGCAATGTTTTAAATTTGACCTGAAAGTTTGTCTAATACGATCGACCTGCATTATTAACTAAAGATAACCTTGCTCGTCGTAACTAGAATGGTGATAAGAGGTGCAGCTTTTGTCACTCTCTAGAAACCATTAATCATCTTTTTTGAAGTGTTCTTATGCTAAATTCCTGTGGCGTGTTGTACACTTGATGTTTGGGATATCGCCCCCGTAAAACATAGATGACTTATTTAGTAGATGGTCTAAATCGGTGGTAACAAACATAATATATTGTTATTAACAGCAGCATCAGCGTTATGTTGGGCAGTGTGGCTAACACGTAATGAGGTGGTTTTTGATAAATGTATACCAAAATCTTTTTTGCGGATGCTTTTCAGGGGAACCCACTGGCTTCGTCAATGGGCAGGGCTGCAGCAGCGTGATGACCTTCGTGACCAGTTGCTACTGGCTGGACGTCATCTTGAGACGGCGGCCTTGCATTTCTTTGGTTCCAATGGGTGGCTGTCAACTAGATTTATTGGTGTCAATTAGTCGAAAACTATACCTTTGTATTATGCGTTCTGCTTTTACCTTGGTCTTTACAGCAAGTGTGCTAGTGTTTGATCCGAACTTATAGTAATGGGTCTGATTCTACCAGTTGGTAGATGAAACCAGATATAAACTATCCTTTATCTAAAAAAATGAAGGAAGCAAAGCAGTAATAAATACAGATCTGAGAGAAGAATAGTGCAAAAGGAATTTGCAGGGCGTGAGTTTGTGGAGGTGGAATGCTAATAATCAGGTTCAACGTACATACTGTCATCACACGCGTTTCGTAATTAGTTGGAGCGAATCTTGGAGGTGCATGGTTTATTGGGCTTTGCTGTGGTACCTTCAAATCAATATAAGCTGTTTATTTATTTTGATCAGACGGTTATGATCATCTATTACCTCCCGAAGGTAATATGTGAAAAATGTATTTATTTAATTTTTTATTTTGTAAAGTAGGATAAATTAAGAAAGT
This sequence comes from Chrysopogon serrulatus, assembly GCA_015844335.1. Lineage (NCBI taxonomy): Eukaryota > Viridiplantae > Streptophyta > Magnoliopsida > Poales > Poaceae > Chrysopogon > Chrysopogon serrulatus. The sequence goes on along the minus strand of JADLZL010003294.1, from coordinate 262,024 downwards.
TTAGATATAAAATTCTTTGTTTAGATTTGATTGATGCATGTGTGATTTGGGTAATTTTTCTTATTTTGCAAATTTAGACTTGATATATTTTAATTAGCATGTAATTTTACGAGTGAATTGATACACTTGAATTTGCATTGCATGGATGTGAGTTGCATATGTGGCAACGTTACATGGTGGCATGATTTGCGTATCGTGTTAGCGTGTAATACATGATCAAGTGTGCGTGATTTGCATGTTGTACTTAAGCATATGTGTCAGATTGGTGGGTAAAGTACATGTACGTAACGTATTACGTTTAGAACTTTTTGATATAGTAAAAGCAGTACACTTGACTGTAAGTGTTTTTATGTGTTAGCCAACATTACAACGTATCACAATTTTGTAAGTCATGTGCGGGTGGAATTGCATGTTTTTCTTCTTGTTGCCGATGATTCACGGACCATGGAAAAGGAAGGGCACACAGCTCGCAAAAAGGAAGGGGCACCTGCTGGTTTTAATTTGTCTGCGTCATTTGAGGATTCTGAAAATATTTCTTTTCCTTTTTTCTCAATTAATTAATTAGTTTAACTCAAAAAGTCTAAAAAATTAAGGACTCAGATTTATTTGAGGTATTACCTCCTAGCAAGTAAAATATATGCCTTGTCAATTATGATGCAAATGGGCATACACGGCATCTGCCGCTTGTGTGCACCACACATACATGCATGATGCATTCGTCCCGGGCCGTCACATGCACCTGCAGCATTTCACGGCCAGGTTCAACGTACCTGCCGACATATCCAGGACCGTCGTCGTCCGTACCAGTCAGCTCTCTTGATTGACTGGAATTTCATGGTGTGTTTGTTTTCCTGGAGCGATCAGTATAAGCTGCTTACATCGAATGAACAAGAGCTACCTGCCTCGCGTGAGAAGAAGTCGTTAGACAGCATGTTCCATAACCATATATACTAGTATAAATGTATAATCATGCATAGCATTGTCACCATCCATATATAGTATACAAAATTATAAATAAATAAATAAATAAATTGAAACCTCGTGTTGCACATTCAGATATTCACATGTGAGGCCCTCAACAGCTCAACAACCTACATAGATGATAGACCCAATGCACTGTCCTCGTCACATCTGATGATGATGAAGAGAGTCCTGATGATTAGCATTATTATTCCACCTCCTCACTATTCTTCTCTCAATTCTGCATTACTACTACTCAGCCATCGCATTGCTTGCTTCCTTTCATACATGCCCTTTTTTGCTTTTTATAAAGCAGCATTTGACCATTTGACACTCTTTTAAGTTCGGGGGTTCAAGCATGAGCACTCTTTGAGCCCCCCAGGCCATTTTGAGGGCCAATTTTCAGGTGTGGTGGGGATCCTCTCCGTGCTTTACCCTTAAAAGACAATCCAATTCTAAGTGGGCGAACTCGCTTGCAAACTGGTCTATTTTGTAGGCTCTTAGATACTCCTGTTTAAGGACTAGGTTATAATCTGTTGACAGATTTTGATTGTTAAAAACTGTTGACAGATTTTGGTTGCCAAAATCTGTCAGATTTTAGACAAACCAAACAATGACAAGTGATACAAAAATCTGACATATATAATAAATAAAAATCTGTCAACATATCTGAAACGGGTACATCGCATAACGGGTTATTCCAAAACCCGCACACACATAGCCTCAACACACACTAACCTATTCAGCGCACGCGCGCACACACACACACACACTAATAGACATATATTTACGGAGAAAACACATTCAGTCACAGACTGACACACGCAGCCTCACACACACTGACCTATTGGGACACACATATAAAGAGACACACACACTAACACTCTAATAGACATACACACACAGAGAGAAAACACATTCAGTTATGGACTAACACACACATGCCTCCGCACACACATACACATATGCCTCAACACACAATGACCTGTTGGGACACATACATGCTAAAATACTAACAGACATACAAACACAGAGAAAACACATAGTCATGGACACAAAAACACGGACACACACAGCCACACACATACAAATAAACAAACAAATGATAAACACATAAAAAAGTAGAAAAAAACCTAAGAGAAACAAAAACCCGCATTCTGCCACAGAGAAACAAAGCTGAAAATAAAAAAAAGCTGTTGCAACAGCTTTCAAACAATTGAACCAACATCGGGAATAGGAAGCCCAAAACAACAAATCGCAGGTCACAGGCAAAAAAAAGCCCAAAATGACAAGTCACAAGCAGCTAAATCCCAGAAGACGAGTCACAAGCAGAAAAACCCAAAAGAGAAACCTTAAACAACAAAAAGGAAAAAAGCCCAAACAAAACTGCCAGACAAAAACAAAAGGGGGGAGACAACAACTGCAACTCATGGAGGCTATGGGAGAAGAACAAGATCCAAAAGACAGCAATAGAAACGGGGGGAGATCTGCAGGACAAAAACAAAAGGAGAGAGATCAGATCAGCAGAAAAGGTCAGTACAACAACTGCAACTTCATATAAAAAGCAAAGTGTCCTGATGCAGCTAAGATTGAGGGTGTCGTATATCTTTTGTATTTGGAGACCAGATGTATGGCTTTATTACTACCAGATTAAACAAAAAAGGGGAGGGATTCAGGTGATATAATCAGCTAAAATAGATAACCTTAACTAATCAAATGTCCAACAACTTAAAAATATGATATATACTCCTACAGCTAGAATTGTATTCTCTTTTATAGCTCCATGCCTTATCGCTTCTTCTTTTCAGATTGAATGACATATATCTACTTTTTAAAAATTTAGATGCATAATGTTGGTCCTTACAATTGTGTGGCTCTCGAATGAGATTTTCCCTCCTTGCAATACGCTTTGCTACATAAAACTCAAAAAGGAAAAATAACACAATGCCAACATGTGTGAAAAAAGTAGAAAAAGAAAATGCAATTAAAAAAACAAAAATACGAAAAAGATATAGCATACATGGGGCTGCTGGAGAGTCAATGATAATAACACCCTTACGCTTCGAAGGCGGTGTGATAAACTCAGCAACTACAGAAGATAACAGAAAACTTAGGTGAAAATATGGGACACACAAAAGCTGTGTTATATTTAGGTAACCCAAAAATTAAGGAAACTAACCATTCAGTTTGATACATGAGGGTTCAACAAGAAATTTCAGCAAATCAACAACTAAGTTCTCGTTCTCTTCCTTCATTGATGGCATTTTTGTAGAATGCAAGGCAAATACACCAGCTATGCCCGAAATTACCTTAAAAGAGGGTAGAATGTGAGCTAGAAAAAAATCAATATATAATCCCACAAAAAAGACACAAACCTCATTGCTCAAAACAGATCCAAAAAGAGATTTCAGCCGTGATTCCATGTCACCAGGATCCAACTCAAAAACATCAGAAGATACCGCACCCTACACAAAAAGAGAAAATTATAAAAATAAAAAAATAACTAAATTAAAAAATAAAAACCTGAAAAAAGACCCACCTTTCCAGATACAACAGAAGCTAGAAAAGACTCCAATTTCAATTTGCAAACACCTAGATCAGAAGTGCCGACGCCACCATCCTGGGAAAAAAAAAACACAACAGTGATAAGAAACAAATTCTGCATTGAAAAGGTTCAACCTAAAGGATGCTCTACTGGGCCCCCAAATAGAAGTTCAGGAAAAAAATTGGTTGGTAGCATCAAGGATGCAGCTATTGTAGGAAAAAAGCAAAAAATGCAATTATATTGAAAATGGGTACTGCACTTGCAGAGACACAAAACACAAAAAAATAGCAAGAGCTAACAGCTGCAACTGAAAAAACAGAGAACAACAGTGTTGGCTGAACTCAGATGCAACTAAATAACTAAAACAAAAAATGGTATGTCAACTGAGCAGCAGGAGATTAATTCATATAGAGCAAAGACTAAGGTTACAACTCCCACTGAGATTAAATAAAAAAAATAAAAAAAGTGCTTGCAAGAATAGTCAAGTCCTAACCATTGTAGCAGGAGAAAAAATACTTTAGTTACATAAGCCAATGACCAAAACTGTGAAATATGCTTACCTGACACTTGATGCTACTTACATACAGAGAACAACCAAGCTGCTAATTTAGTCATTGACCTCTCACTAAGCAACTCAGAAAACTAATAGTGTTTAAAAAATTATATATTGAACATGGCTGTGATTTGCAACTTGGAAAAATATACTTATCAATAAACACAGCCAAAGAAGGCCATACAAAAATGTAAGCACACTTGTCCGCCAAAAACAAATAAGGAACAAGCTTCAGGACTAGCAGCTGAAAAAATGGGTACTATAGAAAACAAATCTCCTATAACACTATAAAAAATCAGATAGAATTTTTTTTTTTTTCTAACTCACCTTTAGCCTTTCCAAGGTCCTCAACATACTCAGGTTCATTTTAGTCCTCAAATGCTTCAAAACCTGACACATAAAAAACAAATTAGATAAAAAATACATATTGCATTAAGAAAAACCAAAGTAAGAAATATACATACCTCCTTCTTATACATCTCAAACAGGAAATCATCAACACTGTCAACTGGGAGACTTGCCATTACCACTGTAAGAAAAAGAAAGAAACAACATAAAAAGAAGCTAGATAAGTAGATAAGATGAACACATGTCATTCAAAAAGCTGTTTTACTGCTTGACAAGAAGCCAGACATGTTATGTGAATTAAAACATTAAATGATAATCAATCAAAAAAGATCCTAATGATGCCTATGCTCAGAGTTGAGAAGAACAAACAAGCAGAACTGAAAATGATAGAAAAACAACATCACTACACTGCACTTGTTATTCAGTAAAGCAAAGACAGAGGTCCTGAACTTTGATGGCAATCAAGATTTGTGTGGCAGTAAAAAGAAGAATAGAGAAATAGATATAGTTAGTATAGGTGGAGGACTTGTATGTTGCAGCAAGTAGTTGCCAGGGAGAGTTAAGATCCACTGAGTAGTAAACTCATTTTGTGGTGATACAGAAGAAATTTATTTAGTCTTGTCCAGTGCAGATACAAGCAGTACAGAAACAGCCACTCGATGCATGTGTTCAGACCTGGTGAAATTCAGAAGATGGATACTTCTAATACAAGCAAGTCTCAAAGATAATCTGTGATACTTTTATAAAAATCAAGGGATCGGTGGACCAGTGCAGAGACAATTAGCATGCTCCTTTTTGGTGACCAACTGCAGTCTGTACTAATTTGGTGAATTAAACAGGTTTAGATTTACACCATGAACAGATTAAAAAATTTAGAGATGATTAGGAGCATGCTCCCTTAGTACGGTGCTAATATCCGTCCATGAGAAGAGAAAAAGGCTAAAATCAAATCAACTCCTCAACCCACACACAAAATCCATGATCTCCACAAAATCCATGCAACAAATGACTACCAGCGCACACTGAGAGAGTTCTGGAAAATAAAAAATGAAAAGAATAGCACCAAAATTTCCGCCAGTCCAAATCCACTACAATAACAAAGTTGCCTGTCAGCAGAGCAGCGCCGGCGGCTTTCCATTCCCTTTCCCCTTTTGCTCCGACTCCAAGCACGCAGAGACAGGAGTAAGCGAAAAGCAAATCCTCTCCTCTCCCCCTGCCTCCTCTGAACTCTCGTCGGCAACCCGAAGCCTCTTCCAACCCCAGGCTCCTCCAACATGGCCTGCACCCTGGCCTCCACCCGGCTCCCTCCTCTTCAATGCTCTCCAGTCCAGCCATGGACAGCACCACTGCCACATTCATCACCATCACCACAGCCATTCACCCCTGCTTTCACAGACGCACAAGACGGCGAGCAACGCCGAGTGGCCGGCCCGACGTGAAGAAAAGCTCCCCCACCACCGACACTACCAAAAGAGGACAGCGCCCCCCACCCCGTGCAGCCCAGAAAAATCAGAGCGGACAAGCGGTGCGGTTCGAGATCTCACCACAGCACAGCGCAGCAGCCGCGCGGAAGGGGGGATCGATCGTAGCGCAGACACCGCAGCATGCGCCGGGCGAAGCGGAGAGCTGTGGCGCGCAAGCACGCTGCAAAGACACCGCTCCCCACACCGCCTGTGCTGGGGAAGAAGCTGAGTCGATAAGGATTGGGGAAAGGCAGTGGTGGATTAAAGAAAAGATGAGCGCAGATTTCGAAAATAATGGACTATGGGTTTTGGCTGTACCCGTCAACAAACTACGACCCATCAGCACATGGCGGACCCTTTCAAAGGGCAGCACAAATCCTAAAGCAACATTGACGGTCTAAAATCCGATGCATGAATCGAAAAAAAACGTTGACAGATAAATAAAAAACTATACTATACTATACTAGCAAATACTTTCTCTGCCCCAAAAAGAGTGTCACATAAGGTTTTGTATTTTATCAAACTTTCTTAAGTTTGATTAGTTTCATAAAAAAATATTAGCAATATTTTCATCTTCAAATAAGTTCATTATAAAAATATGTTGAGCGATTAATCTAATTATACATCATAAATATTACCATGTTATATATATATATGAGATCAAAATTAAAAAATATATTTTACTTCTGAGGAATTGAGAATAACAATACTATGAGACAGAGGAAGTATGTCTGTGTATTGCAAAAGGATACAAAAACCCTGACTCAATAACCATAGCATAAAATTTATTTCCTGGAGCGATCCGTCCCTGGAACACGAATCGATCGAATATCATCAGTTCGAATACAATTCTCCAGATTGGAGAGAGAGAGAGACGTGCAGTGCATTTGTAAAGAAAGAAATATCAAGCGCAGCTGCTTCCTTCCAATACGTTGTTGCCTATAGTATGTCAGAGACGGATGAACGAAAGCAACAGAGATGAATATGCCCTTTTGGACGGTTCCTGGTTGCCATCAGGGAAGAAGCGGAATCTGAACCCTGAACCCAATCACGTTGGAGCAGCATTCAAGCAGCTGGGGCCCTGCCGCTACGGTACCTGTCAATCCACGTCTCTGCTAGTGCTAGCTGATGTGAATGGCCAAGGACTACTCAAGGGGGGCTCTGCTGTGCTTTGTTTTGCTGCTGCATCTTGTGCTACCTACTACCACCCAGCCGCAGCCACACTTGTTCTGACGATTCTAGGCCAGCCAACTTCTGCAACACGTGAATGATAAATCTACTGCCGTCCAAGAACAAACAGGAGGGAACTTGCTTATCAGAGTGCTCTCTGCACCAACCTGCAAAGCCTCGTAGTTTTATGCTGTGCATGTGCTAGCTGCTATGTATTAATCTCACTGCTCTCTGCTGGCTCTGATCCAGTGACCCTGAACCTCACTTGAAGAAGATGCTTAGCTGGTCCAGTTGTCCTCGGTCACCTTCTATCGTCTCTCTGTTCGGTCGGTTGGTTCGAAGGTCGCGATGGTCGGCCGGCGGCAGCAGTGAGACCATCCAGGCCAGCGCCAGGAGAGGAAGACGACACACTGCAAGACGCCGACGCACACACTATCTTGAGTTCTGACCAGGCCCAGGCCCAGGCCCATGGCCAGGCCAAGGCAGGCAGCAAAATCGAGTCCTGGTCGTGGTCGTCGCCCAACCCAAGGCCCGCCACCATCCATCTCATACAACACTCTCGGCCCACTTGAAGGAACATGGGCTGAATTCTGACATCGGTGCGTAAAATCGAATAGGCCCACTCGGACTCGGCCTATCTGGCCCACCACAAAACCATACGTGACGATCCATGACGAAACGCACAGAGGAGGGCCCATTGGCGAAACCCATCCAGCCGCTGCTGAGCCAGCGGCGGCGATCATGGAGGAAGCGAGGCGGCTGCACGCGCGCCTGCTCCGCCGCGGGGGAGCACCGCCTGCAGCCGCTGCTCCTGCGCGTGCTCGCGGCGGGGACCTGTGCTACGCCGCGCGCCTGCTCGACTCCTCCTGCCCTTCGTCGTCCCCGCCCTCCGCGCCGCTCCACAACCGCCTGCTCCACGCGCTGGCCGCCGCGCGCCACCCGCTGCTGCTCCCCTGCTTCGCGCGCGCGCACCGCCTCCGCCTCCTCACCCCGCTCTCCTTCACGCTCCTCTTCTCCTCCTCCGCCTCCACCACCACCGCCGCCACGCGGTTCGCCGCGTGCGCGCACGCGCTGCTGACCAAGTCCGGGCACGCCGCGTCGTCCGGCGACCCTTACCTCGCGTCCGCGCTCGTGGCCTCCTACGCCAGGGCCGGCCTGCTGGCGGAGTCTCGGCGGGTGGTCGACGAGCTGCCGCACGGTGACGCGGCCGCGCGCAACGCGCTGCTCTCGGCGTACGCGCGCGGCGGGCGGGTGGGCGACGCGGAGGCGCTGTTCGCCGGAATGCCCGACCGGAACGTCGTCTCCTGGACGGCGATGGTGTCGGGGTACGCGCAGAACGGGCGGCACGAGGACGCGGTGCGGACGTTCCTGGAGATGTGGGAGGGGGCCGGGGTGCGGCCGAACGAGCTCACCGTCAGCAGCGTGCTGCCCGCGTGTGCTGCTGTCGGGGCCTTGGCGCTGGGGAAGAAAGTGGAGCGGTTCGCGAGGGGCAGGGGAATGCTCAGGAACGTGTACGTCGCGAACGCTCTGATCGAGATGTATGCAAAGTGTGGCAGCATTCGTCGGGCTTGGATGGTGTTTCGGGGCATCAGGGCGTGGAGGGATCTTGGTTCTTGGAACTCGATGATCATGGCATTTGCCGTGCATGGCCTCTGGAGGCAGGCGCTGGGCTTGTTTCATAAACTGAGGGTGAGGATTTCTTTTGGTCTTATTGAGTAGTTGCTAAACCTGGAGCTGACTTTACTCTGTTTAGATGACAGGGGCTAAACCAGATGGCATTACATTTGTTGGAGTCATTTTGGCCTGTACTCATGGAGGCTTGGTGGATGAAGGCAAGCTGTTCTTCAAGTCAATGAGAGAGGAGTTCGGTCTTAAGCCAAGAATCGAGCACTATGGTTGTATGGTTGACCTGCTGGGGCGTGCTGGTCTGTTAAAAGAAGCTGACAGTCTGATCGCGAGCATGCCAATGGAGCCTGACGCCGTAATCTGGGGAGCCTTGCTTGGAGCTTGCAGCTTCCATGGTGACTTAGAGCTAGCGGAAGTAGCAGTGGAAAAACTAATGCGTCTGGAGCCACAGAATACAGCAAACCTAGTGATCCTTTCAAATATATACGCATCACGTGGCAAATGGGATGGTGTTGCCCAGGTATGGAAGTTGCTAAAGGAAAAGGATCACAAGAAATCTGCTGGGTTCAGCTTTATTGAGATAGATGGTGGGATGCACAAGTTCCTGGTTGAGGACAAGTCGCATCCAAGATGTGAGATGGTATATGACACCCTGGATAGCATCACACTGACCATGAAACTTGTCAACTTGGAAAATTCAGAAGTGGAAAGCTAAGTTTTCCGTCACCATCTTTTATCTCTTTTATGGGAGAAGAAACTGAGAAAATCACTTGAGATTGATCACAGACTTCCTGCTCTGATCCTTCATATTAAATTGAACTGCAAAGGGATACACCAAGGAGGCAACAGAAGATGTGACTGAATCCACCACCTGAATATCGATGGATTTTTCTCTACTACCAAATGGTTTTTTCTCTTGTTCATACTATTCAGAGGTGCAAGAGTACCAGGCAGAAAGAAACATGAAATTGCATGACATACACCAAGCAGGTGAATACATCTGCTTCTCTTTTAAATTATGAAATTTTAGATTTGACATGAAAGTTATTAGAAACTGGAGAACTATTACAGAGAAAGCTTATGTGCTTTGGTGATTTGTTTTCATGTAGTGTATGCTTTCTTCTTTGCTGCATTTATCTTACTGCCTCGCTCATCGTTTATCATGGCAGCATCACGGAAGACACTAGAGGAACTTTAAAACTATGGGGCTATGCATGAGATTGCTTGTAAATATGATGCAAGAATGGTTGACAACTTGACATTGTATTTGTGCCCATCATATTCTCATGGTTGCCTTCTGTAGCACTTTGCAACCGTGGTTTGGAGAACACCCTATATCGGATGCAGCCTGGAAGCAAGGCAAACATGAAATTGTCAATTGGCAGACATAAGAACTCTCATTTGTCCTCCGCTTCCTCTAAAAGAATATGCCCTCCGCCTTTGCAGTATATGGCTTCATTGGATTTATCGTGTTCCTTTGTTTTTTTTTTTAGCCGCAGCTGAAAACTTTATTTGTGTACTATGGATCAGTCTGGATTCTATCAGACTCGAAAATGACTGCTGCTGCCTAAGGTGTGAACGTACGGGCACTAACGAGCAGAAAGATTTGCTTAGGTTTGGACTCTTCCAGAAGGACACTGGTCGCGAATGTACGCATTAAGTAGTAAGCGACGTTTTCGTCGACGACGAGACACCAACGGTGACTTCGGAAATCTCAGTCCTTCGGAGGCAAAGGGGTAGGATTTGCGTACGTGTGTTCATAGGGATGGTGCTCATAGGGGTACGATTTATGTACGTGTGTTCATAGGGATGAGTGTGCGTGCGTGTTGTGAGTGTCTGCGTTGTACTGTGTAATCTAAAAAAAAAGAAAAAGAAAGAAAGACACTGGTCAATGTTCAGATCGCCATGTGATTCTGGAAAAAAGAACTATTTCAACGGGTCAGTTAAGCATAATCATAACTTTAGTTGCTTGACATGACTTGTAAATGCTGACGAAATGAACATGACGCAGCATCTTCCTTTTACTTTTGTCGTTGTTTCTCTTGTTGAAAGAATCAGTGCTGTGATTTTGTTTCTAGTCCTATTGCATTTTAAAACTTGGCTGATCCAGGAAGCTAGTGCTTTGGATGCTTGATGACGCAATGAAATCAGGAGATACCAGATAGATGCCTGTGGAGATAGAAGTGTCAGAAGCCAAATGGGATAGGGTCGTCTTCTGAGCCATGTATCAGACATTCAGATAGTTATCTAAAAAAAAGAAAAAATCAGACACTCAGATGTATGATAGAAGTAGACATTCAGATATGTACAGTGAAATTTAGGTCACTACACAGTACTGTGCTATTGTATTTATCTCCATGACACCATCGATAGTAGAAAGCACACTGCCTTGCATCCTTGTCCAGATTATTTTAAGGACGGAGAAGCTTAATCAATTTGGCAACACCAACTGCCGGCACTACTTTATGGTTGACCTGACCTGGCTCCAAGTCTTTGGCCTCCGTGTATGTCTTGGCGGCCAATCTTCTCGATCATGTCGTGTCGACGTGCAGCGATCCTGCTCGGAAATTTCGTGCGATGAAATTGACAGAATGATTTGTGTGAGGTCGTGGTCAGTGAGTAATGGCGAGAGATCAGTAGGGTGGTCGGTGTGTTAACCACATGATAATCCACACTGATTGGATGGTAGGAGATGTCGCCGTTGGCAGTGAAAGGGATTGCCACCTACTGCTACTGGTATAAAGATAATTTAGTGTCCGATTGGAACATGCCAATAGATTCCTACACATATACTACCATTGGTCACCTAAACTGGAAGCGCAGGCTCGGAAAGTCATGATGAGGAAGCTTGGCTTCGAGGTGGAGACGGAGGTCCCAAATGAAACCTCCTTCGATGAGTTCCAGACGGCGCTAAAGCTACCGCTCACACCATCCAAGCAGGAGGCTATGCAGGCTCTGTTCCATGGTAGGAAGCAACTGACACTCCTTGCCGTTAGCGACACCTGAGCGACGTCGCCATCAGTTTGGTCGCAAAATTTAGGCAACATGTAATTGTTTTATTTAAAATCCAGTAGCTTATAGGTGACTCTTCGGCGTGATTCGAGGCTGCTCGCCTTGGTCTTGTCCTCGTGGTTGGATTGTGTACTTGACTTTCTTTTCCTCTTAATGAAAAACGGGCACAATCCGGTCGCGAAAAATACTACCACTGGTCACTGGTCTAGCATACTAGTGTATCTGAGCAGATCATTTCTTCAGTGGATGCCAAGAATTTGTTGTGCTGAGCATGGACACATGGTCTAAAGCAAGCAGGGTGTTCTATATCTGCTTCTTGTTGGCACTAACTAGGATCTTCTTTTGTGTGTACCAGAAGCTGGTGTGAGAATCTCAGATGAAGGTTCCTGCACCAAACACCTTGCTGGGCGACAAATTAAACGCACTCTATAACTAGAAGCGCTTGGACAGTACTATTTTGCAAGAAATGAACATACATACATCATACTTAAAGAAAAAAATCTTGAGCTTCTGCCACCCATATTGAGTGAGGGCCTTACAAGAACTAACTGACAAGTTTCAAAAGATCCAGCTGTCATTAACCATTCCGATCGCGATCAGGATCGCAATTGCGCTTAAGATATGCCTTGATCTTTATCTTCTGAAGACTCCAAGTCATCGCCGATTGTGCTAACGAGCCACATTGTCTGTTTCCATGATGCAACCATATGCTGAGGTGAGATAGGTCAGTTCACAATTGCTACTAGTGCTTGGTTCAGAAGTTTTTAGTGGTCCATTTAGATTTTAATTTTTATTTATTTGCAGTTGTCGTCGTTGCAGACGACCTTGACCCAACAAATATGAATTAGATTACATTAAACGCAACGGCTCACATGGATCGCAATGCAACAGTCCACACGGTCTTGACGCGATGGAGTCATGGATGATAATGACTTGGAACTGCCAACCAAAGGACGGATGAAACAACAGTGCATGTGACTCGCCCTTGAAACAAAGAACAAAAAAAATCTCATCAGAAACTTTTTGTCTTCTCAATAAATACTCCATTTTCACCGTCTGATTTGATGAAGCTCAGGAGTTTTTTTTCACAAACGAATGATGAATTACTGTGCTTGTGATTTATTTTTCAGAAACGAATGTTGAGTTGTCAATTTTTCATGAGCCATGAAACTAAGTGGTAGTGCCTTCAGTTGTGACGTTGACGCCCCAACCAGGGTTAAATCCTTAGTCCTTTTAAGATGAAAGAAAAAGGGGATCACCAAGCTTCCTAAATGTGAAGTTGCTATTCGATGCCTTTCTCCAGAAATAAACAGACAGACAAGAGTGTTCTACTACTGGAAACGCAAGGAAAGTTAGAAGTAGGATGAGAATAAACTCACTGACATGATTTTACTGTGATTAGTGAAAACAAACTCAGAGACAACAAGAGGCTCATCAAGCCGGAACGTATAAAAGCTTAAACACTGTTGTTTTTTTATACATGGAAGTTTATTAAAAAAAGGATAATGAGAGCGACCTGTGTGTCTTCTACATATAAACACCGAAGCAGCCACCCACTCTTCCCATTAGCAAAGCATCCATCCCTTCAACAAACCTTGGGAGAGAAGAGAGGAGACAACAAGAGACACAAACAGAGGTACATGCACCAAGCATCTTTCTGCCATCCTCTTCGTCTTCCTTCGTTCTCCCTTTACGCACTTGGATTCTGCTCTTTAATTTGTGCTTCATCTGCGCGGTCTTCCATTTCTTGGCTCTTGAGTGCCTTCTTCTGCAATTTTTCTGCGATTTTTTTCTTACCAATCAATTCGGCTATGCACACTGCATGACTCACAAGAACATGAGAGTTTTGGATGAATTCTCTTTTAAAAAAGTTTTTTTTTCCTAATTAAAGTCACTAACTAGTGTTAGGCAGCGACCTAAAATAGTTCACATCAACGAAGTTGTGATGGAGGTGGTTACCTCTTGTTCATGCTGATCAGAGACTTTCTTGGTGCCAATTGATTATGAGAGATGCTGTGCCATGGCTTGCAGGTAACCGGCTCACGCCTGTCTCGGTGGCCGGCCAATCATGGCCACCGTGGGGCAGTCCGGGGCCTTGAGAAGGGTCACCGTGCACTACGCCAACTCGCCCACCCACAGCACGGTAGCAGAGGTGAGCCTTGACGACCTCAACGACGAGCTGCTCCAGTTTTTCCTCGCCGATCTTCTTCCTGGCCAGGTACATGCTCCTTCTTCGCCTTCAACTCTTCAGCTCAAGCATGCATAAACATGGCGTCTCTGTCAGCCTTGTTGTATCTTTGTTTCTTCTGCGAACACGAAGGAGACCTGCGTATCATTTCCGTAGCTTTCGTTCTTGTAGCTTTGCAAGTAGGATTTCAGTCTCTGCTGAAAAAGAAAATAGGCTAATAAACAAGCAATTACTCTTTATCTAAAAATACAGGCAATTACTGACTACTGAGAGAGATTTCACAACTGCAGGAGGGTTTACACCAATCGTTCTTGGATGGAGCATACATCAACCAGAACCATATGAGAGGTGCAGGACGGAATGGCCCGTATGAGTATGACTACTCGCAGTCACAGGAATACCATGGAGAGAGCAGCAGTGCTGCAGCAGCAACTGCTTCCAGGAATTCAGCAGGCACGGATGAACAGATTGCCTCGGACTTCGAGTACGCCAAGCAGCTGCAGGAGATGGAGGACCTCAGCATCCAAGACGACGATGGTATGATCTGCTCTTCCTATGGATGATGATTCAGCAAATTCGGATGCGTTTCGTTTTTACATGATGTGACACTCGTCGGATTCTTGTGCCTGTCGGCCGTCGCATCTCATAGTTGTGGTCCTCATGTTGTCGCTGCCATGATTGTTCAGATATCAGCTGCGTGCCGTCTCCATCTGATTCTGACGATGAGCTTGAGCATGACCACCACGACGAAGAGGAGGAAGAGGTGAGTGATTGCTCAACTTGTTTTCCGTCTCTTTTTTTTTTCTTTTCTCGAACACGAAGAAGAATCTTTCTCAACTTGGCAGACTCAATATCTATCTACCTTTCTGAATCAGTTAGTTATTCTTCAAAGATGTGAAAAGTGGAGAACTGAAGGTTCTGATAATTGTGTCTGCAGGCTGACAGGCAGGATGGTAATGGTGATGATGATGTTGATCCAGACAACATGACTTATGAGGTTTGTTTGTGGTTATGGAATGTTCTTTTTTTCCCCCTCTTTTCAAGTGACATGTAAAGCTTGTGAACAAAATAGAACTATTACGCATGTAGTGTGCACCTTTACACCTGGGTTCCTGCCCTTTTTCCGGTGATGCAGCAAAGACAGGCACTTGTAGAATCTGTGGGGACTGAGGACAGAGGTTTATCCGATGAGCTCATCTCCTTTCTGGAGCCATGGAAGTACAAGGCAGTCAAGGCTTCAGGTTCAGGGTTTTTCTCCCGGAAAACAAACCACGAAGAGTAGGTGTTTCCATTATTACAAGTTTGCTCTTTAAGAATAGTATGAATATCGAATCATATGCAGGATTACAAAATGTGAATTGTTTTGTTCTAATATTAACGATAAATAGTGAAATTTGCATCGCGTCACTGATGATGTTTTCTGGGGTTTGTTTGGATGCAGCTGCACTATCTGCTTGTCCACTTTCAGAAGCCGTGAAACCATGATAACGTTGCCATGCAGGCATCACTACCACGCAGCATGTGTCACCAGATGGCTCAAGGTCAACAAGGTAAATCTGCAGATGATGAAGCATCCTTTTCTCGTGCTATTTGTTAGTAATAACAAATTGTTATTGCAGTTACAGTGGGTTGGGATTTATTCACCGTGATAGTTTTTTTCTCCTGACCTTGAATTTCTCCTTGTTTTGTGAAAACAGACATGCCCTATATGCAAATATGAACTGTTTGGACCTTCATAGCATCCGACCGACGGGAGCTGATAAGATGACGATGGGGCGTCACACCCGGCAGGTTGCATCATCTACTTTGTTTAGCACCAAGAAAACTGAAAATGAAAAAAAAAAAATCAATCCAAAAGGAGAAAAAAAAATTAGAAAGTCTAGATGCTTGATCACCCAAGGAAAAAGAAAAGAAAAAAGAAAAAAAAAAGAGTTGTAGGTATTTCTTTTTTATTTTGCCTTTGGCTTATGGATATGTACTTTAAATTGTCCCAATCTTATCATGACTATGTGTGTTTCCGTGACGAATTATGAAAACTGTTTTCTCACGAAACATACCTCGAGCCATTTATGATGTATATATATCAATAGAAACGGTGCCAAACACCCAGGGCAATGAATCATAGAGAATCAACTCCTAATCTTTGGTTTCACACCTATTTTCTACTACTCTCTCTAAGAACCCAGTTGCTAAGTAAGCGATCCAAATTATAAACGTTTTACTTTTTCTTGATACATGGTTTTTAGCATCATGTACTTAGATATAGACTTAGATAGAGTATGTCTAAATATACAGTAAAAACAATATATTCTATTTAAAAAGTTAAAGCATCTTATAATTTAAAACGGATGGAGTACTAGATACAATAATCCAGTTGCCAAGCAAATTTGATGGTAGGTAATTCCTTTTCCAAAAGTAGGTAACAATCCAGTTGCCAAGTGATTTCACCAGCAGGGAAATTCCTTTTTGTGACAATCTAGACCTAAAACATTTCCGTAAGAATCTATCAAACGCATCTTTACCACAGGCTTGGAGTTGGATAAGTTGTCTGGCAAGGCACCTCTACTCTACCTCTATTAAACCAAACACGCTAGAGTCTACTAAAGTGGTCCCCAGAGGCTTACAGGTACATCAAACCGGCAAGGACGAGGAAAGACAGATCCTTTTCTCCTATAATTTGATAGTAGAACCATGGGGAACACACGATAGTAGAACCATGGGGAACACACCCTGTGCCAGATAACAGGAGATTATAATTGACACTACCTATAGCATGAAAATGATAATACATGACAGAGGTAATGTTTGTGACCTTGCGATAATCACATCATATCATTCAGCAACATGTCATACACACGCTAACAGCTATGGGTTGCACCGCTCCCGATTCCCAAGCCAAATCCAACTGACTACTATCTTACTCACACGTCTGGAGTAACATCAGTGTATGATATGATCATCAGAAACTGTCAATACACAAGCTCCAGAAAGAAGGGTGGCAAAGCACACTTGGCAGCACCAATCAGGCTATATTATTGCTTGGCACTTACAGCGAACGAACTCAAGAGTAGTGAGACGTTGATATACTGTGCCACATGCTCACATGTTACCGCGGGATGTTGCCACGGGAAGGCACTACCACCCTTGTCCTGAACCAAACAGCCCACTTTCCACTAGTTCATTAGCGATCATGTCATCGAGGTCCTCCAGTTGATGGAAGGAGTCATCGACCTTTGAGCTCACGGCATTGCCACCGGTAGCAGCAGTAGCTGGACTGCTGCTCACCGACTTGAAGCTGTTGTTTCTACCAGGGGCGTGCTGGCTGTGCTATTGTTGATCACATTGCTAGGGCCAGTACCAGCTGTAGCAACACCCTTCACCGTGCCGTTATGGTTACAGTTACTATTATTGATATGCTGTCCCTGCTCCCCAGTAGGAGCAACGTTGGGGATAGCAACTCCTGATGCGAGACCACCGCTCGCATTAGGTGTATCTGGAGGCGGTTGCTGTGCCTTTGTGCGGTTGTTATTATTATTCTTAACTTCCTGCAGAAGCTGATTAAGCACATGCTGCTGGTATTGTGGGCTAACACCAAAGCCCTGGAAATTGTTTTGCTGCGGCATAGGCTGCTGAAATGACGCTGGGTGTTGGAACTGCACTTGGTTAGGTCCACGGAAGGATCTGGCCGCTTCCAGCTGTATGCCATTGTGCATTGCTGCAGGACCTTTGAAGACACTTGATGCCTCCTGCTGAAGCAAAATCGGATTTGCACTGGAGCTTCTGAGCATATTCTGGTAGCTGTTTAGAGGTGTGGCATTCTGTAGAGCATTACTGCCAATGGCTCCGACACCAGGAGTCTGGTTGTTCACAGAAGTACTTGTACTTGTCTCTTGCTGCACCCCCATTAGTTTGGTGTTGCTCTGGTTATTGACAAGGCTAGCAGCAGCCACGAGCTGTCTTGAATCATGCATATTCTGAAACTTTGCCATGGTTTTAGAATAACTGTTCAGGCTCTCTGCATATGAACAGAGAAAATGTTAGAAGTGCAGTGCAGGTAAATGGGGCAAACAGGAGGTGCACTCTTATTAAGATCACAATACTATCCAGGCAGCAATCAGTTTTTGCCATCGTTCACATAGTTTCATTCTAATTATTGTTTATTGCTTCACTGTTATTAGCTGAAAAAACAAATGAAGCTACACAAACTATAGATGAGATGTGTAACCTCCCACTATACATTACTACCTCGCTCACTAAAAACTCTTGCTGCTTGAGTAGGTCGAAAACAACCACGTCTACTGAGCTATCGCATCAAAACTATCTAGGTACACAGCCCATTATGGTCAAAATGGTGGATTTCCAATGCTGTAGATTTTTCTTATAAAACAAAACTTGAACTACGAATTGAATTTCCTCTAAAGAAGACAGAATTCTGATTTAATACTAAATGTAGGAAAAACAGAAGAACCTAATAATTTAGTAAAAAAAAGTCACATAGCTAAATGTTTTGACAACTAAATGAAAACTGAAGGCACTATTAGATAAATGTGCAAGATCATCATACCCTTAGGGCCAAGATTGTTCTTGTGGCTGAACTCAATCAAGTCCTTCATGTGAGTCACAACCTCCGATATCTGACAAGGACAGACAACCATCAGCATGCTGCATGCATATGTATGTACTGAACTGTAAAATGATACAAGGGAGATCCTAACTACCTGCAGGCAGCGTACATATCTTTTAGAAAGTCCATGTTCATTTAAGGTGTGATGCTCTAGATTTTTTGCCAGTTGCCGTGATGCAGTGACAAACCTAACAGACAGAAGAAAACGATGTAACCACATATTAGATAACCAGAAAAAAATTGCTCAGCATGCGCAATCAAACAGGAGTTTTAATCTACCATGCCAGAAAAAGCACTACAAAATGGATATCAATTACTGAAGGTGAAATAGGATCACTAACATGTTGCAGATGGTTTGCGCATCATTGTTTGATATCCCAGCTGGTCCACTTTCAGTGACAACAGCTTGGTATTTCTGGGCAACTTGCAGCAAATTATTAACCTGAAAAGACAGAAGGGTGAGTGGAAGACAAGATATTACAGTCACCAAATTTAATGGCATACCATGCAAGGAGTTAACTAAGGTATAAGGAATATGCACTTGAGGTAGCACCCACAACGAATGCAAATTAGAATAAGAAATGGGATGCATTATGTGTTCAAATTTTACTATTTTGATCTTATATTGAGTACATGCAGCTGTAAAATACTGTAGAGCAAATAAAACATAGTGAAGATAACAAATAAATGTGAGAGTGCACAAAACATAAGGCATTTTTTAACCCAATAAATAATCCAACTCATGCCACATTATATAAATTTGTATCCTACAAGGTACAAGGTGCCAAGCAATATATACATATAGGCAAAGAGGATGATTAAACTACCATAGTGTCCTGCCAAATTATAGACAAAATTGCAGCGAAAGTTAAAGGACTGGCACGCTGGACAAAGAACTCCACCTGTGGTGCTATAGTCTTGCGAGTGGTGTACTCCTCATGGCGTCGTGAACAGAACTCCCAGGACAGTATCTACACAATTCGCAGGCAATCAGGAGATAGAAATGATTATCAACTGCCACCCATTTGAAACATTTAAGTGCACCTACAAATTCTAAACAATATGGGAATGCTACCAAAA
Organism: Chrysopogon serrulatus; assembly: GCA_015844335.1. Classification (NCBI taxonomy): domain Eukaryota; kingdom Viridiplantae; phylum Streptophyta; class Magnoliopsida; order Poales; family Poaceae; genus Chrysopogon; species Chrysopogon serrulatus. Next base: position 242,455 of record JADLZL010003294.1, on the reverse strand, counting down.
CTGCTAATGGCATGCGAAAACAACCACATCAGCTAAGCAACATACCACACCAGCTAAGCAACATACCTTCAGTTCTGGTGTGAAAATGATTCTCAGATGTCCCTCGTGTATAACATGTAGATGTTCATAAACACTTTTTGAACAACTTTTGCATGCTCCAGCACCATTTGTCCGTTAGGCAACCGAATTCGTTGGGTGAGTCAAAGTACAAGTATTCATCAATAACTCCATGGTCAAATCTAATTTGGCAGAGCCTCGGAAGTACTTCATAGGTGGCTTCTACCAAATGGAACAAAGACCAAAAAAAAAAGATAAAGTTAACTTATTAAGCTTACTGGCAGACATTGAAACAGAAAATAAGAAAAGCACAAAATAAATTATAAACTATGAGAATAGCATAGGATATTAAGAAGAAAACTACTCAGAAAGGAGAAGCTAAGGCAATCATCTATGTCATCTTAATAGCACATGCAGAGTGCATAGAAGATAACACAAAGACAGAAAAACACATCTGATTTTGCCAGAGATTCACTGTAAGAAAGCATGAATCACTAGGACATCACCTTGTTCAAAGGACCTGTTTGGGAGAGCTCAGGTAGACTAGAAGTGTTTGAGTGAAGAACCTTGATTCCAATTTGAGACAAAACAGAGGGCTCAAACACTTAATTTGTGACTAGGAGATACAAAGATCCTTCAAGATTCTTTGTATGCCACAATCATACATTTGAACATTTCAAAAAAGCATTCAACTGATCCAGAGATTAATTTTCAACTTGGCAATGATCTTTGCATGATATTTTTATCATTGTTAATGCTTATTAACAAATTGTTATTATTATATTTTTCTAGTCTGAAATGGCAAGACCTCCTTTAGAGCGCCAGAAGAAGCTTACCAGAAAATACATTTAGACTAATAGATCACAACTATGAACTGAGCAACTGAGAATTTGGAAAAACGGAAGAATCACTATCATTCATCAGGTAGAGTTGACAGAGACCAACTAACCATATCCTTTGCCACCATGTGTATTGCAAATGTCACATCGCCATGTATCCTGTACCATAGAGAAAATAGAAAATTGATGAATGTATCCAGCGCATTTTTATATACAGAAAAAGAAAATTTAACTCCTGCAGGCTACAATGAACTCTTTACAAAGATCTATTTTTCTACCATTAAAGGCATTAACAAATTAAATGTGGTTTTCAGTAACCCAAGCAGAACATTACACTGATGCTAATCAACCAAATACTGAACATCAAGCAGAAAGTGATATTCAGCCATGAAATAAAGAACAATATATGATGGGAAGTAAAATACAAGTGTGAAGTATTAATTACCAGAGCTTTCTGTGGAGCAGCAGCTGAAGAATTCCCTCTGTTGTCATAAGAAGAGACACACCATCTTTCTCTTGCTCGAGGTGCAAAGTACTCTTCAACAAGCTTCCTCCAGTATGTTATAGGGTTATTCTAGAAAACATCATTCGAATAAATTGTATTGCCAAGAGCTTGTACCTCATAATCGCACAAAAGCAATTAATACTATAGAGAAACTCACCTCTGGACGATGACGCTTGTGAAATAAATACTGCAGTATCCTGCGAGAACAAATCCCACTCTCGATAGGAGTCCTAACAGGACCACTTAATGGAATTCCAGTCTGTGCCAGTGGTGGCCTAAGTTGAGGCTGCCGAGGAATACCAACTTGGGGTTGTTGCATCTGAGAAAATGGTTGCAACAAATGCTGTTGCTGCCGTTGCTGGATTTGTGCCAGTTTATGCTGATGAATCAAAGCTTGAAGCTGCGGGTTCTGTTGCCCCTGGAAATGAAGAGAATTCTGGCCATGGATCAGCTGCTGAATCAGCTGTTGTTGCATGATATCACCCTGACTAACATCAATCCTTGATTTCTTCTGAGCATGCAATGCACTACCAGCATCAATCACAGGTTGTGATGTTACACTTGAAGACCTCCGTTTCTGCACCTGCTCTTGGGGTGGACTTTGCTGCATGATGGAACCGTCAATGACTGAAGAGCCAGAGATATTATTGGATGAAAATGACATTGGTGATGCAGGAACACGCATCAATGAATCACCATTCATGCTAGTACTTGGCTGTAACTGGGCACCACCGGAAAGTGACGAGTTGGCGTCAGTCACCAACGAGCTAACTCCAATGCTTGGCCCAGAGGAATTTGTAGTGCTAATTGGAACGTTACCATTCATGTCCCTGGCATATCCAAGGTTAGAACATGCTCCCCCGGATATAGAGGTCCAGGGATGAGTTCCGTTCATCGTTTTGTACAATCAAGTAAAAGAGGCAAGAACCTGTAAAAAGAGAGATGTCAACGGTATTAAAGACATGCAAAGAGATTATGCATCATAATTTTTTGTTCTTTTGTGTTGCACTAACAAAAAAATGAGTGTGTCATAAGCTGAGCAAGTTCACGTCAGCGAAACAAGTAGCATATTGTGTTCATCAGCAAACTGCAAACATGAACCTAACCAGGTCAGGTTTCCTATAACTGGTAAACAAGGGAAGTAACAAAGGATTAAGAGAACAAAACTGGATCAAGCTGCAAATGGTAAATACAGGAGCTTGAGCCAAATTGAAACAACCAAAATCCAGGTATTCAGTTGTCATTTAAGTATCAGAAGCTACTATGTGAGACCCAGATGGAACGGACCTTTGTTCAAATACTACTAAGTAGCAAAATTGGCCTACAAATCTGTGATCGTTAGCCTTCTCCAAGAGGGAAAAGACTACAAATTTCCAATGTAAAATCAGTGTGCCACAAAACTTGCTAGACCTAATGTCAGCGTACTCATGTGACTGCCCAGGCCATGAACCAAGCTTAAACCGCCCGGGTCTTGGCTGGCTAGGCATCTTTTCCCCAAAATTAAGCAGCAGGATGGGCACCGCTAACTAACCGCCCAAAGAATGTACAAGACAATCTTCGATTATTTGCTCATGCATCAATCAGAGTACTGCAGCCAGTGAAGTAATTCTAACCCCAAATCCTATCTTGAGGGGGGAAAAACGCAGACAATCTTACATGTAGAGAGGCGGGAGATATTCTGTAGTACAAAGAAGATACACGGAGAAGTAACCCCAAAAGCAAGGAACGTAATCACATAGAGAACAATTGAAACAACAATCGTACAAAGAAAAAAAAAAGATAATCACTGCAATAACTAATACCATGGAGTACTTTTTGCTGGGTTGGCTTTCCACCAACCATTCATAAGTTCAGCAACCGAAGGGGACAAGAACATAAACACACATGTATGCAAACGGTACAAAGCAAACGGTAATGGCGTTGCTGGAGGAAGCAAAGACGTAGTTTGGTACCCCTTCCGCCTACCACCAGGCCAAGTAAACCGCTACTGGAGTGAGAGAGAGAGAGAAAAAAAAAAACGTTTTGGGGTACTTTTCTCGGTAGAACTTGGGGATGGTAAAAGACAACTTAGATTGGGCAGATAGAAACCCTCAGAACTGAACTTCGTTCCCCAAGGACGAATTTAATTGAACCCTAAGTAAAAACTCGCTGCAAACCAAACCCAAACCAAATCGAGAAGGCTAGCAAAACCAAACCAGCGACAGCACAAGCTAGGAGCAGAATTCCCGCCTCGAACCCCAGAATTCGGGCGCCGCATTGCGGGAGCCAGAGCCCATCCACCCCCAAAAAATCCCCCAAGACGGCGGTATCCGGCGGCCATCCCACCACGAATCCTCCCCAACCGAGCGACGCCCCGCCGGCGAACGCACGAGCTCCCCCCTCGCAACCAGTCCGGCAATCAATCGCGCGCAGAGAAGCAAAGCGACGAGGGAAAAAAATCTCACCCTTCCCCACCTCGTGTTGCTGCTTCTGCTTCCGCTTCCGCTGCCAAATTATTTCCCTCTCATGTCTTCTTCTTCCCCTCCCTCCTCTTCTTGCTGTGTGTGTTGGTGTGGCAGCCGTTGCCGGCGCCGCGGCCACCGGGCTAAATACCTCGCGGCGCCCGAGGCGGGGGTGACCGGGCGCAGCCGGTGGGGCGGCCCGCCTTGACCGTCCGTCGCCGGTCGCGGCGGGCCCGCGGGGGCGATCTCGGCCGTCGGATCGGGCCGGCAGCGCGCGCGGGAGGCCGATATTTACACGCGTCGGCGCGTGATTGGGCCGCGGGGACGGGGTGACCGGGAGAGGGGCGGTCGGTCCCGTGGCTACGTGCACCCAGCGGGTGTACACGTTAGGGTGGATTGGACCCACGCGGGGAGAGGGCGCGGTGGGGCCGTGCCAGATGCGCTGGGTCGGCCGTGGGTGCTGCTTCCTCATGATATCCATGAGGCGATGAGCCCATCACTAGACATTAGGCTGAATTTTTTTCTGCCCACCAGTTGGTGTATCTCAAGAACTCTTTAAAATAACTTCATAGTTCTTTTTTAATTTAAAATACTCCAATAGTAGAGATAAGTACTCGTGAATCTTTCTCTAACCTGACAAGTAGGAGACGTGTTTCGGGTTTAGTATTCAGATTTGAAAAAACTCATCGCTAAAAAGCATTCGAGAAAGACAAAAGGCCTATTCTATTGGCTGTTTTTTCAGCTAATATAGTTGCTGCTGTAAAAATACTGTAGTTCCAAAATAAAGAATAGCCAATAGCCACGTTCGAGCAAAATTTAATCGGAGCCAAAATCGAAGCTCTCCATTCATTTATTCACCTAAAAAACATGAATCTTCTTGTTTGATACTCGTTGTAGCTTCACAAGTGATTATTGTCAGAGCTATTGTTACCAAAGTTAGAGAGCAGTAGCAAACTGATTCGATTAGGCTCGTAACATTATATATTGTTCCTATAATACTACTTCACACGACAAAATCAATGCCAGATTTCTTACACGGTATCTGGTTTTGTTTGGTTGCTCAGGGCACCAAACGTCCAAACCTAAGTTGAGATAAAACCAATGTGCTAAACCTCTCTTCATTTGATCTCCTGTCTGTGGGCCTGGAGTGTAAGTGACCATTTTGCTACCGTGTCCAGGGTGCCACCGTTGGTATTTTATGAGAAAGAAAGGGATGCGGCTTTCTAGGTTTAGCGACGCTACATACGCTCCCACTGCTCCCACTGACGCGTGGGGTCAACGAAATCATGGCCCACGTGTACGTGACGTGGACATGAGAGTGGGTATGTTGGTAGGTGTGTCGCCATTTGCTTTTTCCAGGGCCGACCACACTGTTCGTTGAGGAAGCTGGTTTTGCATTTTGCTCCGCGCACGCAGGGAGGACTCCACGCTCTATCAGAGCTTCCTTTCCCTTGTTGTAGAAGTAGAAGAAGCCTGTGGGCCCCAGCATGCTTTGTTGGGTTTGACTAGCTTGCATTATTTTCTGCTTATTTAGGATTAGGATGGAGCCGGACTTCACTGGTGTGGTCTGGAGTACAGTTTCCCTTCTCCCTTCACCGGCTGTTTATGCTGTTGACAGGGCACAAGCAAAATTGGGATTTACAGACAATCTTGACAAGGAAAAATTGAGCAAAACAATCATAAGGAGCTCAGCATTCCCATAAAAGAAATATTTATACTGTATGATTATCGTTGTGTTGGTGATTGGTGATTAATCAGTGTCTTGTTTTCATTAGTAATTTGTACAAAATTTTCTTCACCAGAAGCTCATAATTTCTAATTTGTGACAAAGTTCAGAAACAAAGATAAATGTATTACCATATACAATATCTTAGAAAAATAAGGAGCCATTTTAGGTATAAGTATAGCTTTATGGACTGAAAATGTCATAGATAGGGCAGCCCCTCTATTACTCAATTGTATTCAACTTAACAGATAAAGATTTTAGCAAAAAAAGTATATATATATATAGTGTATACATACATATATTGAAAAAAGAGAAGAAAATCAAGCCAAAATGAATACATACATGCAAAGCATTCAGCACAAAGCATACATTAATTAATACAATGTAGACGCCGCTACGCACGCATACACTCACCTCTAAGAACGCATGCACACAGCTCTACCCCCCGAGCTTTTCAAGAACTAGCAGGCCGGCCAATCCTTGAGATTGACCAAATTATCATAGGTGCTTTGCCACTGACGTTGCCCTTGCCTTGCTGATGTTGCTCTTGCCTTGTTGCTCCTTCTCGCTTCCCCTTTCTTCTTTTCCATGATCCAAGTCTCCAAACCCTAGCACTACTAGCGAGGTGAATGGCGATCGAGTGGTGCAACGACAAACTTTGGCAGCAGGTAACCCCCTATCGACGAGGGATTCAAGGTGCATCGCCATAATGGCAGCCAATGCCTGGCAAGTTCACTAGGTCGCACGTCCTCACAAAGATGGTTTGAGGACTCCAAACAAGGCGGTGTGATTCTGATCGTCGGCGGGGGAGCTTTCTTCTTGTAGTTAAGCTCAAATCACTAATTTTATCGGTCGTCGTCTTACCAATCCCCTACTACTCTAAAAACAATTTGTGGATCTCTTGGAGACGGGAACAAAGATAGCTTGAGTTATTTTGCCACTACTTGCCACTAGAAACAGCACTTCTATTGGACTTGCATGTGTTAAGAAATTCCCAACGGTCTAAGTCAAGAAATACTAGATAGACGCCCTTGGTATCCAAGATACTAGGTGATTTCCCAGCCCCAGCGTTCTTTGCGATGCACCGTAAAAGTGATTCTAATTGAGTTAGAAGCAATAGGATGTCCAAGCAATAGCTGCATTTGTGTATGAACTAATAATCTATCTTTCATCAATCTTGATGTGCCGTGCGTGTCCAACTTGATCGCTTCAGCCACCACTTTTAAATGGTCCATATGGAAAAGACTTTACATGCGATGCTGATGGTATAGATAAGATGGCTATATAGGAAGATGGAAAAATGTGAAAACTGAAGGGTTGGTGATGGCTGCGGTCCTTTATAACTGATCAACAAACTCAACAAATAATTTCTCATATATTCTTCATAGGGTGACACAATTTGAAAATCATTATAACATTGTTACCTTGGTAAAAAATGGAGTGCCCTCTGTACCAAATCTAATATTTATTACTGTAGATACATAAATAAGAAATAGAAGCGCTAGTTCTAAAGTTACAACAATCGATTGGACGTGGCATATACAGCACCATGGTTCATATAGTAAGACAGAAAAAATTGCATCTAGCGCAAGCAGGAATATAGCTGAATTCTTTTCAGATGGCAGGCGCTCGATCGCTGGCAGCTAGGCAACGCGGAAGCGTTAAATAAACATGATGTCGTGCTCCTCTCCACATGCCGACGGCGTGGCCAGCCCTCCTCTTCCCCAGCGATTGCAGCAACGCAAGAGCGCTCTCGACCGGGGCACACAGAGTGGACACAAAGAGCATCCTGACCATGGGGCTGCCGATGCCCCGATGGTGTAGTAGCACTGCTTCTCATTCAGCAGCAAGGCTCATGGCCAGCAGCCGCTCCGAGCAACTCGGAACATGTGCGACCACAGCGCCGGCTCCGAACGCATCGGTGTACGATGGCAACTCCGAGCACGCGCAGTCACGGCGGTGACTCCAAGCGAAGGCGACCACTGCGATGGCTCCAAGCACGTGGGGGCACGACGGCGGTGGCGCGAGCGTGCGCGGCAACAATGGCGGACTGGTGGCTCCGAGCAAATGCGACGGGCGGCAGCGGCGGCGGCTCCAAACACGCAGGGACTCAACTATGCACGGCCTTAGACTTGACGCAACTGACGTATTTATAGGATCGTGGAGCTGGAGCAGTGACCCGTCGAATCCCACGGGAGACCCTTGGTACCTCATATTGAATGGAAAGGTGGGCAATAATAGCACTGACGAAGAAAAACGATGCCGATTCATCTGACCAAGGGGTGATTTGGAATTGAGGAGGTGCCGCACATTGATTTGGGAACAAATAGGAAATAAAGGTGGTGGGGAAAACTGAAACAATGACATCAGCATACATCACTTTTGGGTAATACTCAACTTTGATTGGAGGAGACCCCTTAGTGGGTCTTAGGATTATAGGAGTATAGGATTCCAGCTGACCAGCCTTTTGTACTCTAAACCAAGGCATCCCTACCAGTATGACGGTTACGTGTGGGTTTAGCCATTTCTTTGTGTAAAAAGATACATCCTACCTTCGCCTCGAAGCACACATGACGAGGATGCTAGTCATTAGCCACTAAAATTCCCAGATTTGCTGATGTTTGGAAGGTCGCTCAAGACCCTTCATTTAGATTTATCATTTGAACCACACATATATATAAGACTGGCTTTTATGTTCATCTTCTCTTCTATATAGTTGGTAAATACCGTAGTTCCCATTAACTATTTTTTTTAAACAAAAGGTTCCCCTTAGAAGGAACTTTAATTGAATCAATAATTAAACCGAATGCAACAACTCTTATTAAGAGTTTGGTTGTACTACACTATATTTATATGCACATATATTCATCACGTGGACTCAAGTAGACTAGGGGGATTAAGGACAAATTAGTTCATTTCCCTTTCGTTCCACCTCACATGTGTCAGGTGAGAACGCATTTATCCAAAATCAAAGGTGGAGCAAGATTTGCAGCGACCTACGTACGCGTCTCCTGACTAGTGACTACCACAAAGAAAATCAAAGACCAATATTGCATACACCGTCACGAAATTACAAATACATTATGCCACATGTATATTAATTAGATTGGAAATTTCAGAGAATGATCAGCTCCCTCTCCTCCTTCACCAGTAATCCAGACCCCACGTGTCAGAAACAGCAGGTTGAAAGAATGTAGTATCGATCAGTGCTACGTTGTTACACGTACATATACATATATTTATACACCACGTATACACGTACTCATCACTCTTTTCAGTTTGTGTTTTTAACGAATTGAATTTTTACCGTGCAAATACTACACATGCATCGATGCGACGACGACGTGCACGAGAGAGAAGGACAACTACGTACGACGACTGTTGAGTTGAGTTGAGTTGGGTCAGTCAGATTGCCATGCCACGACAATTGTGTGTGTCCGATCGCCGGGCGATCGATGGATCACCTCCCTTTCATGTCGGCGAGCTGCTGTAAGAGCTCCCCGGCGGCGGTGGTGGACGCGTCGCCGGCCGCGGCGCCTCCCGCGGGGACGACGGCACCGCCACCGCCACCGCCACCGCCCTCGCCCCCTGCGCCGCCGTCCTCCCCGTCCTGCTCCGCGTTCTGGCTGGAGTCCTGCAGCTGCAGCGCGTACTCGAGGTTCCACAGCACGTCGCCCATGGAGATGCGGTCGCTGCCGAACTCGGCGAGGCACTTCTCGGCGGTCTCGGCGAACTTGCTGAGCGACTCCGGGTTGACGGTGCCGGCGAGCTTGGGGTCCATGATCTTCTCGATGAGGCCCTTGCGCTTCCACTGCATGCCCCACTCGGCGAGGCTGACCTGCTCCCGCGGCAGCTGCGGGTCGATGGGCGGCCGCGCGCACAGCGCCTCCAGCAGCACGACGCCGAAGGAGTAGACGTCCGACTTGTCCGTCAGCTGCTGGCACCGGAAGTACTCCGGGTCCAGGTACCCGAAGCTGCCCTTCACGGCGGTGCTGACGTGGAGCTGGTTCATCCCCGGCCCGTCCTTGGACAGCCCGAAGTCCGACACCTTGGCCACGAAGTTGTCGTCCAGCAGGATGTTGGTGGTCTTGACGTCGCGGTGGATGATCCCCTGCGCCGTCCCCGTGTGCAGGTAGTGCAGCCCGCGGGCGGCGCCGATGCAGATCTCCAGCCGCTGCTTCCACGGCAGCGGCGTCACGCCCTCCTTGCCGTAGATGTGGTCCCGGAACACGCCGTTGTGCATGTACTCGTACACCAGGATCATCTCCTGGTTCTCGTCGCAGTAGCCGATGAGCGACACCAGGTGGCGGTGCCGCAGCTTGGACAGCATCTGGATCTCCGTGTTGAACTCGTTGATGCCCTGCTCCGACTCGGCGCTGCCGCGCTTCACCGCCACCTTGGTCCGGGCGCCCTCGTCGTCGATCTCGCCGACGTACACGTTGCCGAACCCGCCCACGCCGATGATGTTCTTCTCGTCCCAGTTCCCCGTCGCCGCCTGGATCTCGGCGAACGAGAAGAAGCGCCCCAGGCCCATGGTGGAGGAGAAGGTGTTGCCGCTCTTGTGGGACCCGTACCCGCCCTTGCTGCCGCCGGTGAAGGACTGCCCCGTGTGGATCGGGAGCAGCCACGACGAGAAGCTCTCCCGCCGCTCCCAGTCCTGCGGCCGCTTGTACCACTTGACCACCATGGCGCCCAGCCCCGCGAACGCGCCGAACATCATGGCGAACCCGACGGCCGCCACCGCCTTCCGGCTGCCGCTCCCGTCGTCGGCCTTGCGCCCGTCCACGCCGAACTCGCCGTCCAGGCTGCCCACGGAGTTGCTCATCTTGAGCACCTCGATGCCGTTGAGCAGCGCGTCGACCCGGCCCGTGTCCTGCCCCATGGGCCCCACCTGGACGCTCAGCTTCCCGCCGTCCAGCGCCGACGTGTTCACCACGAAGTCCTTGTAGTAGGGCGCCGCCAGCTCGCCGCCGGCCACCGTCGACAGGTCCAGCCCGGACACGGCCTTGCGCCCGCCGAGGTACACGTCGAAGTAGAGGTCGTTGGCGGCCTTGCTCACGATGTCGGCGAAGAAGAGGCGGACCAGGTAGCTGAAGGCCGGGTCCACGTCCACCTTCCACGTCAGGTTGAAGTTGGGGGCCCCCACGTCGGCGTCCGCCATCTTGGCGGCGCTGGCGTACACCAGCGCCGGCGCCACCAGCCGGGACGTCCCGTCGGGGAACTTGATGGTGCTCGTCGGCACCGACACGTCCTTGGCCGCCTCCTTGCTCTGCAGGTAGCCGCCGTCCGCCTCCCACCGCCGGCCCAGCGTGTCGTTGGCGGGGCCGATGGCGGGGCCGCCGACGTTGATCCGGTACAGCACCTGGTACGCGTCGTGCACGAGCCCGGTGATCTCGCCCAGCGGCGCCACCGCCAGCGCCGAGTCGGTGACGAGCTCGTCGGGCGCGTTCACCACCTCGATGGCGTTGACGAAGGCCGCGGAGCCCTTTGAGCGGCTGGAACTTGAGCGCCAGGTGGTTCTCGGTGGCGTTGATCAGGTACTCCTTCATCACCGGCTTGTTCTCCGGGGTGAAGCTGTGGAGCAGGACGTTGTCGTCGGTGACGACGCTGAAGGTCGCCGACGCCAGGTCCACGTCGCCGCCCTTGATCGGGAAGAGGTAGACGCGGATGAAGTGCCACCCGGGGACGGTGAGCGGGAAGCTGTAGACGGCCTCCTCCTTGAAGACGCGCGCTGTGGCGTAGAGCGCCGAGGGCACGCCGGACTTGTCGGCGGCGGCGACGTGGATGTTGTCGGCGGCGGCGAGCAGGTGGTTGGCCTGCGCGTCCGTCTTGTACGACTTGCCGTCCACCGTGACGGGCGACGTCCCGCCGCAGTCGATCAGGAAGCTGTCCTTGGGCGTGAAGCTGGACGGCGTGGGCGGCGACTCCGCGCCGCTCTCGGTCACGGGACGGCCCTGCGCGGACACGGTGGTTGTCGTCGCCGCGGCCAGCAGCAGCAGCAGCAGCAGCAGCAGCAGCGCCGGCGGGAGCGCCCCGCGGCGCGTCATGGCTGGCTGGTGAACCGCCTTGGTGCTACGTGGCCGACCACCACCACCACCAGCAGCGGCGCGCTTGCCTAGGTAGCTAGTCCAGCGTGCGTCGGTGCAACGTCGTCGCCACCAGCACCACCGGCACCGGACGCCGGCACGCTGCAGGCGAGGTCTGACTGGGTGCGGTGGGGTTGGGGGTTATTGACGGTGGCGTGCGGGGCCCTCGCACCCTCTCTCTGGTTGGTGGGCCCAATCGGAGGAGAGGGAGGAGGGAGGGGGGTGAAATGGCGGGTTATGTGGTGGCCACCGGCGCGCCAAGTTTAAGCAGCCCGCGCGGCCGCCCGCTAAGTTTGGGGTGCTCCCGCTGCCGATCGCCACCGCCGAGACCTGCGCTCCACCGCATTCTCCGCCGCGTGCCTGCTCCTCATCTGCACCTGATGGCTGCTGCTGTGTGCCAACGGCTGCCTGCAGGTGCATGCTGCCTATTCTTGGAGCCGCATCGCATCGCATCGCATTGCTTTGCTTCCTTTTCCTTGGCCCAAATGCTACACTGCTGCACCGAAATATTTATTTACACAATTTTTACAGGCCAGAATCGATTTCCCCCCTTGAAAAGATGCAGTTCATTCATGGTTCTTTCTGGGCATTTTTTTAGCTCAATAACTTTGGGAATTGGCATGCATAAATTTTGGCGAGACTTTGTGGGTCATATATAAACGATAAACCAAACAGGGCTGCTACCGAGTTGGGCTTTATTTGCTGGCCTATTTAGAACATGTAGGAGGGTTTACGAGGGGAATCACAAATATCGATCTACTAGTATAAGCCAACCGCCGCCGCAACCTCGCCATCCACGTCCAGAAGAAGAGCTGGCCGCCGGCCGGAGGCTAGGAGGGCGATGGAAAGCGGGGGCGAGAGGAGGGTGATGGAAAACGGGGGGATGCCGAGGTTCGCCGCCACGGAATTGGTCATGTGTTCCACGTGCTCTGGTTTTGTGTTCAGGAAGCCGAAGAGGCGCACAGCCATTATTCCCAAGCCGGGCGCCTGACGAGGAGGTGGTGACGGACGCCGAGAAGATGCGGGACTTGATGAAGGCGGTCCTGCTGCACGGGCCCCTTCAGGAGATAGAGCCGGCCGAGGCGACGGAGGAGCAATGGCAGGATCTGCAGAGGAGGAGGAGGATTATGATGGAGACCAACAAGTGCCCAACTTGCTCCGGCTCGCTGGTAGAGGCGCTCCCGACTTTCTTCCGTTCGCTGTTCTTGCAGAAGCCCGATGAGAAGGAGAAGAAGTGCTCAAGGGAGGAGGGCAGCGAGTTCATGGCGCCAGTCCTTCCGTCGCAGGGCGGGAAGAAGCGGAAGAAGATTGTGATGGAGCAGGGGCGAGGCGATGGTGGCAGGCTCCAGATCGGAGCACAAGTTGAAGCGATCGAGGGAGGAGGGCAAGACATCTAGCAGCGGATTGAAGGAGAAGAAGGCCAAGGGATCGAGCGAGGTATTTAGTTCCCTTTTTAGCTAAACTGCTTGAAGTCTAGGCAAAAAGGGGTTATTTTGTATGGCTACATTGTGTTAGTCTCGAAATGCTTTAAGCGGGAAATAGCTAGCTTAGAGTTTGTCTGATATAGAACACATAGCGATAAATTACTTTGAACGGTTTAAAATGCCGAATCGGTGACCTATGTATAAAAAAAAGATTTTTTTTTGGATTTGAAGAAAAATTAAAGGAATTCTATCTATTTTTATTTTCCATTTATTTAGTTTGTTTTTCTTATTAAAATTGAATTGATTAACTAACAGATGGAGGGCAGTGGATCGAAGGAGGCGAAGATGAAGGGCGGTCGATTGAAGGATGAGACAGAGATTGAGAACATTATTGAGTCGGTTGGTGGAAATAGGAAGACTAAGATGGAGATTAGGAGGTTGCTCAAGAAGACCGTCGAGATTTTAAATGAAGAGAGCAAATCTAAGGCAAAGATGGAGGACAACGAGTCGGCTGTTGGAAATAGGAAGACTAAGATGGTGACTAAGAGGTTGTCCAAGAAGTCCATTGATATTTTGAAGAATCAGCACCCCTCCCAAGCCTCTCGTCAACAATACGCTTTCTGTGAGCCAACGCCGGTTTGATGCTATTGCTGCCCGTGATAAGGTTGATTGCGTGTTCCTTGAGTACATGCAACACCATTCCTTCATCAAGGGTTATGCTGAGTACCAGGTGGAGGTCACAGATGACGAAGGCGATGACCACAAGTTGGTGTAGCACTGTTGTCACGTGTGGTTGGTGTGGTACGAGTTAAGGCTGCCTAGTAGCATAATAATAATTATATAAGTGATGTATCTTTGCTTGTTTCAGAGATATTCAGCTTTGTTAGCTGGTCTAGAATGCCTAGCGCTAGCTTTGTTGGAGGACTTTCAAGGTTTACAGTTTAGCTAAGATAGAATATAATGAAAAAGAGTGCCGTCACTACTCACTAAGAACAAGAAAATTCTTCTAGATTTCCTTCATACTGTACCATGCTAGCTATATCTGCACTACTGCCTAGGCAAGGTTGCACCACTCTGGATTCACTTTAATATCTCTACCATACATTTTGGTGGTTTTAATGTTCTATTTACCCTTTTTAATACAGATTGTAGCAGGTTCTAGGTTTTTGCATGGCCTAATGTTTCTTTGTGTTTCAGATATAATATATATAGTTCTTGCAGGTTAAAGAGTTCACACAAGGGAACAGGTGGTCCTCTTGGAATGTGTCTTCCTGCAAGATGGTGACCACAAAACATAAAAAGTTCTTCTCCCCAAGGTATGTACTTTTCAATCCACTTTCCTTTTTCTTCTGTAGTTTCATCCTCAGTGTGAACATTGTTCCTTATTCTAATAACGAGCTCCCATGACCACAATTTGTAATATTTGTGCACACCCAATCAATCAAAAGTAAATTAATAAGACCTCACTGTTGTTTTTCAATATCCTAATGTGATTATTTGGAAGTTAGATGGTCCATCGTGCTATATATTCTTATATAATTCCCAAAGTTCAACTAGGCGCTAGGCGGAATCTAGGCGCTGACCATTGCCTAGCGCCTAGTCGCACATAGTCGCCGATTACTCGGCGCCTAGCCGTGATTAGGCGCTAGGTGACACTGGGCGAAGCCCGTTGCCTAGCGCCTAGTCGCCGAGTACTCGGCGCCTAGTCGAACTATGATAATTCCATAGCTACCATTGAATGTTTTGTGAACAATTATGTAAGCAGAAGTAGATTAATAGCCTCCTCATTATTATATTCCAATATGCTGATGAAATTATGCATTTACAGGTGCCCATTGTTTTCAGGTCATCTGATTAATCACGATTAATCGCTAGTGTTCGACCAGGAGGTCTGACTCGATTAGCTCGACCAGACCTGGTCGTCCGATTAGTCGTCGACTAATCGCGATTAATCGTCCGACTAGGACAGGGACAACCAGGTTTTGTGCCTGTTTAACGAGGTGTGCCAAGATCAAGACTGCATTAGTGTTTGGGACAGAAATATGGACCTCTGGACAGTGCAGAAAAGAGAAGAAAACAATATAAGCACTAATGCAGTCTTGATGCTTCCTTTATTATGTATAATATAGTGTATATATAGAGGTATATATGTAGATATGTGTCCTGAAATACATGGACAATTAGTTGGTCAACCAAGGTCGATTAATCGACCTGGTCGACGATTAATCATCCTGGTCGGTCCCAGGTCGACCAGGTTTGACCAGCCGACCTGAAAACATTGCAGGTTCCCTCTTCAAAATGTAGTTATCAACATCAATAGATCCATCAGGAAGCGACCTATCTGCCTCCTCCTCTGCTTGCTAAATTCTTCCCTCAGCTATGTACATTCTAAGTTGCAGATTTAAATTGATGTATAGTAATTGTATGACAATTGCTTATGTTAATTATGCAGTTCGGTGCATGAATTCTAATGCCCATATAGAAAAAAGAAGTCAAAACATTACTGTTTCCCTTCGGTACCTTAAATCTTTTAGGTTTTTACCTTTATTCTAATTTGGCCTGATGTAAACAAATATTAAAATGTGCCCTTGCCCTCCTGTCTTCTATGACTGCAGACAGATAGTATGGCCTATATTAATGGGATATTGTTCCTGCTGTTCCATAATGTATGTTTTTTTTTTGCAGTTTAGTTAACCTTCAGTTTAGCAATACCACATCAAGTGTTCTGCTTAAACAAGGAAAACAAATGCTCATTGTTTTACATTTGTGATATTTTTGTTCAGAATTAGGAATTCGTTACGTTTCATCCGGATAGAGCAACTTTCTTCCCGCCCAGGGCATTATTGCCTTGTGGTAAGCTCTGATCTATGCCTCCGGACATCCTCCTTTTTAAACTACCTTCACTACAGATTTCATACCAATGACAATTCATTTTTTTTTAGGGAAAGAATTTTTTTTCCAATCATCTTAAAACAAATGCACCCAGCATATCCTACAGGTTTTTTATTGAAAAAAAGTAGCAATGCATTCATGGGCTCAAAAAATGTGGTAGATCAAATTCATATAAATATATAGAGAGTTATATACTCATCCTTTGATATATGTGAGTTACAAAGTAGAGGAAAAATGCCTGTTATTGCCCTATGTGATTTCTCTAGAATAGAAATTCTCTGGTTTATTTGAATCAAGCAGTGTCCTCATGAAAAACAAAAAATGTGGTATATCCAATCCATATTAGATCGAAATCATATAAATATGTAGAGTTCTATTTTCATCCTTTCATGTATGGGAGTTGCAAGGTAGACAAAAAATACTTTTATTCTTTGCCCTATGTGATTTCTCCAAAATCGGAATTCCCTGGTTTATTTGAATAAAACAGTGTCCGGGAAAAATCTTAGTGTTGATAGTGTCGTAAGTCTACTTGCTATGCCTGTGTTGGCTGGCCACCCACTCCCTCCCCTCCAAGCTCCGCTCCTTCGTGGCATTCTTCTCCATGGCTGGGATGCGGGAGCGCTGCCATATCCGTCCATGGCCGGCTGGCCGCTGTCCCAGGTTGGATGGGTGCTATGACCTATTTGATGCTCGTGTCACTTCTTTTGTCCTGACTTTTAACTCCTGAATCCATGGTTGCTTGCTTGGGAGGCCTTAGGCATCAGCCGCTGCGTCCTGCTGTTACAGTTGGGATTTTGAAAGTTACCTCTTTCTCCAGTGAGTTTCATACTTGACTAAATTTAAACTTTTGTTTGTCCAGATTTTAACTCCAATTTGATAGTTCTCTAATGAACAAAATACAAGCAGTGCAAGATTTTGTTTGTCCTACTGTTACATGAATGTGCCACGTCTGCTTGGGACTGCTGCTTTCGCATTCTTTTGCTTCTATCTCATTGCAGTGATGGTTGGGTAGATGATGCTTGATTTGAAACTAGTTTTCATCAATTCACCCATACCTTAGCATGATATTTCTTCTGCAGTTTTACTTTTTAAATAATCTGACTAACAAACCAATCAATTTGTTTCAGATGGGGAGGTACTTTAATGAACTCTTTCCTGTTTAATGTTGTTGGGCTCATACTACTTTCTCCATCAGGTATGCCATCAGTGCCTTTCTTTAGGCCCACATGTTATGTTGTAACCTGTTATGAGTTGTCGGTATCTGAAATTGTTTTTAATCTTCCATTTGGGAAGACTATCGTAGTCAGTCAGGGTGGTGTTTGGGGTTATATTCTGATCTTCCATTCTTTTTAACGTATGCTGCTGAGGAGAACAGTCAATTAACCTTCTGATTTATGTACCAGGTCTCCTTGGGACTGCTGCTTTCGCGTTCTTCTACTTCTATCTCCTTATTGCAGTCATTCCTGGGGAGTTGATGCTTGGTTTGAAACTTGTTTTCATCACAATTTACCTGATGAAGTAAACAACTCATACCTTGGCATACTAATTTTGTTTCTGCAGTTTTACTTATTACTCCTCCTGTTTAATGCTGGGGAGGCACTTTAATGAACTCCTTCCTGTTTAATGCTGTGCTCATACTACTTTGCTCCATCAGGTATGCCATCAATGCCTTTCTTTATGAACTGTCAAAGGGTTTAATTTTCATTTTCATTGAACTTTACAGGGTAATGGATATTTATTACATTCCCGCACCAGGATTTGTACTGAATTTCATTACCAAACATACATGATTTGTATGTAAAATTGTTTTTAAGCTTACATTTGGAAATACAATCATAGTCAGTTAGAATGACCATATTGGCATGTTCCTCAATCTACCATGGTGGATGGAACTATAATTGTTTCCCTTATGTTTCATGCTCTAAAGATGAAAATGACTTCTGTATGAGCATGAGTTTGTTGATTTTACTTGGTTTGAAGAATCTCATAACCCTTAGTATTGATTGCCTATTTTTGTTAATTTTGCATTTTTTGTGATTTAAAGCCCCTAATCTAATTATCATAATTTTTGTGTTATTCTATGTGCAGTGTGATTCAGTTGGTCCATGGCTTTTGCCTACTATGCACAAGAAACTGCTGCTCAGGAGATCTTTGGCCACACATTGCAATACCTTCGTGGAATTAAGTATCCTTACAAGTGATTCTCAAATGTAGAGTGAAATTAGTTGCTTTGTTTACAGGTGTTGCAGACATTTAAAACTTAAATCTTTTACATAGAATCCTACTACCAAAAGATGTCCGTGGAGCGTGGCCACATCGCCAGCATTCCACTAATTGAAGGTTTAGGGTAATCACTACCAGTCCACATAACAAAGCCCCCTGCATCCTCAATCCTTTGTCTCTCATCTGTCTGATCAGGCTTGCGATCTCTTGGAACAGCAACACCTACAGGTCAAGATAGGGAAAACATCATAAATTCGTTGAGTATTAGTGGAATGAGATTAGCTTGGAACCCAAATATGGAAAAATGCATCATCCTTATACACAGCATACAATAATTTGAAAGTTTCTGATACGAGTTGAAGTATAGGAATATAGACACTGAGATATGTCATGTCACCGACGATAAACTCACCTTGTCCTCCTTTAGAAATAAAAGCTCTAGAATCTCCAACATTTGCAACAAGCAAACAGTCACCTACAATAATAGTTGTTGAGGCGGTTGAGCCAAAGATCTCGAGTTTGGGCGCTATCGACTTTCAAAAATTCGAATAAATGCAGGTTGTAAATTTCAGTGTAGAAAAAAATACGAGGAGGGTATCAAGACCACCATATCTCGGTGTACAAGTAGAAAGCCCATGATAGTTAATATGAAAGTACTGATAGCTGCCTTGGTATCGGTGAATAACTTTGGGTGTTTGATTAAATTGCTTTGAAAAGATGCTTTGCTTAACATACTCTGGCGCTTAACATACTCTGCTTTGCTCGACTCCTCCTCCATGACCTACGTAAAAGCAGAAAACAGCATGCTCACAACTCAAAACATCAACTTCATCAGCTAAATACTGTCATTGGGAAAACCACAACGATTGATTGATTGATAACACTTCAGGTAGTACATGTATCATCATATAATCCTGCATGGCTGCAGCAACCAGTCGTCCTCCCAATACTCAGCTTCGGCACCACTGTGAAAAATGCATGAAGCATCGAGGAAACAATGATGTCCTAACTCCCGAGATCTGATCCGATGCAGAAGCTGCGGCCACAGAGCATACATTTAGAAGTTAGGGAATTGGCCCATTATTTCAGGAACAACATGTTCACACAAGATGAAATCAGTTATCTGAAGTCTGAACCAACGAACCAAGACTATACATTGCAAGGAAGCCACTCAAATGGAAATCAACAACCAGAGAACCACGAACTTCCAGACCAGGAGAATGAAATCAAGAAGCAAACTACCTCTGCCAATTCGCACCTCCTAAATTTGGGTTTCACAACGCCACAAATCTCTCACAACTCTACCACACGAATAGAATACATAGAGATGCACGGCGGCGGTCCTCCT
Source organism: Chrysopogon serrulatus (assembly GCA_015844335.1). Taxonomy (NCBI): domain Eukaryota; kingdom Viridiplantae; phylum Streptophyta; class Magnoliopsida; order Poales; family Poaceae; genus Chrysopogon; species Chrysopogon serrulatus. Next base: position 222,914 of record JADLZL010003294.1, on the reverse strand, counting down.
CGCAACCAGAAATGGGGAAACGCCAGTTCCCACACTCGTACCTGTAGAAAATGGCGATATAAGGTCAGAGAAGGGAGATGAGCAGGAGGAGGAGCAGTCGGGCGAGGCTGCAGCCTGCAAGTGAGGCCAACGTATCTGGGCGATGGAAGCCGAGGACGACGAGCCGGGTGGCGGGGTCACGGGCGGCGCCATTGGATCCTAGGGCTGCAGTCTCGGCGAAGGCTCTGTAGTTCCTGACTGCACGCTAGGTCGACCAGAGATGACTGTGCAACGTCGAGTCGCATGACGTGTGAGGATGGAGTAGGAGGAGGAGAGGTCAGACTTGGACGGACGATGACGACGGCGGCGGCACGTGATAACGACCTCCTCTTCGGGCGTTCCCTCGACATACTCTAGACGGCCAGCCGTGGAGTGGCCCTGCTGCTAGTGGAGATCGGCGCTCGTGGTCGAGGGCACGTTGTTGAGGTCAGAGACCTGGGAGGAAGACTCACGGCACGGGGGGCAAAGGGAGCGGAATTGCGTAATTTGGGCACGAGAGGAGAGGGAGGGATTGGGAAACTGCGTTTTTTCGGCGTGATTTACAGAGTGCGGGCCGTGCTCAGGTGCAAGGCTGCCGTGATGAGGGACGAAGCCAGGAATTTTCTTAGGGAGGGCTGAACAAGAGCTGCCTGACCGTCCGCGCCTGCTAGGGCTGCCGCCTGCTGCCGCTTGGCCGCTCGCCTGGTTGTCTGCTCCACTGATCTGGCATCGGTAGCCCGGGGTGAAGCCCGCCTTGCCTGGCCGCTGGCTCCGTCGCTGGCCATGATCACGGGGATCCATGTTCGCACGAGTGTCAGCAAGAGCGGCACATTGATTGAATTGTTGCCGTGTGATTCCCGTGATTAGCGAGAGTGAACAAAGGAAAGAAACATCACCGTGTGGGGCCATGCGGGGGCGCGAGAGAAGGCATCGCACGAGCGAAGGAAGAGGCGAGTCGAAAACATTTACGACACCAAACAAAACTAACCCTTTTACTCTTTTTAGTTGGGGGAGAGGGGATAAAGCCATAAAACATAGAGTATCTCCAAGAATTTGTCAAAATTCACTTGGCAAATCTTATGATTTGGCAACTCTCTAAAATATATAATAAGTGAAAAAGAGTCACTCTCCAATAGTTTGGCATAATTCACTTGCTAAACACAGATCAAACTTACATCAGGAACCCCAAGACAGAAACAAAATTATGTTTATATCCTTACACCTCTTAAAAACTTACATCAGGAATCCTAAAACAGAAACAAAATTATTTTTTCACCCTTCCACCTCTTCTAAAAGCTCAATGGCAAGTCGCTCCACGCGTGGGAGGAAAGAATAGCAACTTGGGATAAATGAAGAGTTGATTTGAGGAATTGTTGGAGAGGGTTTTTTTGTGATTTTACTAAAAAATAAGCATATAGCAAGTTGAAATACCAAGTTGTTGAAGATGTTGTATCTCCAACAACTCCCTAAATCAACTTGGTATTCTTATAAACTTAGTAAAAACACAAAAACCCTCTCCAACAACTTAGTAAATCAACTTGCTAAATTTCTCAAGTTGCTATCCAGAGGCCTCTACTGCCGAGATTTGCCAAGTTACTATCCCCCTACGGCAAATCCTCCTGACGGGACAGAGCAAATCCGTCATGGATCGGCCGCCGCATCTCGTCATCGACCTCAACGAGGCGCCGTCACCGCCGCCGGGTGATACCCTGCCGGCGCAGGCCCTATCGCTGCCGTGGGAGTTAGCTCCGCCCGTCTGAGCCCCGCTTCCCCAGCCTCCTCCTCTGCAGCTTTCTCCTCTGTTGCCGCCACATCCGGAGCTCCGACGTGCCGCCCTGGTTCCGTGGGCCCGCGTAATCGAGCGACACCAGTCCATCATAGGGAGAGCCAGGGCAACCGGAGGGTGCGCCTGGGACCCATGGCTCCGACGCCTTAAAATCACGTCACCCCATTTGTGTCATCGGGCGGTCGGCCTCGACCGTCGCCTCCTCTCTTTCGGCTCGACGGAAGGCAGAAGAAAGAGGACTGATGCGTAATTTTATTACATTTTCTGGACCTCTATGCAAAACTCTAGGGACTTATATAATCAGATTTTTTGATTTTAATAAGTTGGAATAACAAATTGTTGGAGAGAGTTTTTTTTTGACTTACCAAATGATATAGCAACTTGCTAAATCACACAATTTAGCAAGTCAATTATTCCAAGTAGTTAGAGATGCTCTGTTGGCATAACTAAACTTGACGAAACGCAACTTTATCTTGGCACATGCACCAACAAGGCGAAATAACCTTGACAATTTGCTTTTTCTTTGATTGGAAGCAAAATTTGGCAATGTTGACAAGCACAAATTTTGGCAGGACTTCTGTGGATCATAAACCAAACAGGGCCCATGCTACCGAGTTGGGCTTGTTGGCCCATTTGGCACCTAGGGTTTGCAGAGGAATTCTATATATACATATAGGGGCTCCTTTTCGGCCTCTTCTCCACGGTCTAATCTAAGGCCGCCGCCGCCGCCGCCGCCTCCGCCTCCTCCTCCTCCTCCTCGCCTTCCACGTGAGGAGCTATAACCGGCGATGGAGAACGGCGGCGAGAGGAGGGCGATGGAGAACGGCGGTGGGACGATGCCGAGGTCCGCCGCCACGGATTTGGTCATGTGTTCCACGTGCTCCGGTTTTGTGTTCAGGAAGAGGCGCACAGCCATTCCCAAGCCTGGCGAGGAGGTGGTGGAGGTGGTGACGGAAGCCGAGAAGATGCGGGACTTGATGAAGGCGGTCCTGCTGCACGGGCCCCTTCAGGAGATAGAGCCGGCTGCTGCGACGAAGAAGCAGAGGCAGGTTCTGCGGAGGAGGAGGAGGATGTTGATGGAGACCAAGAAGTGCCCGACCTGCTACGCTTCGCTGTCAGAGGCGTGTCCGACTTGCTTCCGTTCGCTGTCACAGAAGCCCGGGCCCGACGATGAGAAGGACAAGGCGATGGTAGCTGACCCCAGATCCAAGGCCGGATCCGAGGAGGAGAAGAAGAAGAGCTCGAGGCAGGAGGGCAGCGAATTCATGGCAGTCCTTCCGTCGCAGGGCGGGAAGGAGAGGAAGAATATTGCGACAGAGGAGGACGAGGCGATGTTGGCAGACGCCAGATCGGAGCACAAGTTGAAGCGATCGAGGGAGGAGGGCAAGACATCTAGCAGCGGATTGAAGGAGAAGAAGGCCAAGAGATCGAGCGAGGTATTTCTTTTATTTCAACCTTATTTCAAGTTCGATTAGAAGGAAATATTTAGTTCTTTTTTTTTAGCTAAACTGCTTGAATTCTGGGCAAGTTCGATTAGAAGGAAATATTTAATATTTAGTTCCTTTTTAGCTAAACTGCTTGAAGTCTGTGCAAGAAGGGGTATTCTTTGTATAGCTACATCAGGAATAGCTAGCATAGAATTTGTCTAATATATAACACATCGATAAAATAGTTTTTAACTGTTTAAAATGCCAAATCAGTGACCTATGTATAAAAAGGGATTTTTTTGGAGAAGAAAAATAAAAGGAATTCTATATATTTTTATTTTCCATTTATTTAGTGTTTTTTTCCTTATTGAAATTGAATTTATTAACTAACAGATGGAGGGCAATGGATTGAAGGAGGCAAAGATGAAGGGCAATGGATTGAAGGAGGCAAAGATGAAGGGCAATGGATTGAAGGAGGCAAAGATGAAGGGCAGTCAATTGAAGGATGAGGCAGAGATTGAGAACATCGAGTCGGTCGGCGGAAGTAGGAAGACTAAGATGGAGATTGGGAGGTTGCTTAATAAGGCCGTCGAGCTTTTGAATGAAGACATTGAATTTGAGGAGGAGGCAAAGATGGAGGACAGCAAATCCGCTGTCGGAGATTGGAAGACTAAGATGGTGACTAAGAGGATGGACAAGAAGTACATTGATATTTTGAAGAATCCCCCCCCGCAAGTCTTTCATCGATGACCTGCCTTTTGTGAACCGGCGCTTGGTTGATACTATTACTGCCCATGATAAGGTTGTTAGCGTGTTCCTTGAGTACTTGCAATGCCAGTCCTTCATCAAGGGTTATGCTGAGTACCAGGTGGAGGTTCCTGATGACGAAGGCGATGACCACAAGTTGGTGTAGCACTGTTGTCATGTGGTTGGTGTGGTAACTGAGTTAAGGCTGTCTAGTAGCATAATAACAATAATTATATAAGATGAACCTTCGCTTGTTTCGAGATATTAAGCTTTATTAGCTTGTACTAGGAGTATTTGTAAAGTGGTATCTTTTGTCATATGACTACTTTGGTAGTTGGTATCTTAAGACTTATTTCTATATTTTTCTAGAACTCGCTCAATTCAGATGTTATTTAAATATAGTTGATATCTCCGTTTCATTTATATCTTAAGACCTAAGAGTTGCTATATTTTCCTAGAAGATGTTATTTAGACAAGCTATTGTTGATGTCTCCAACCAGCGTGGTGGCTGTGCTATTGTTGATGCCTCTAACCATTGTGGTGGCTGCGGTTGTTATGGGTGATTTTTTTTTGTTTCTTTGTTAACCTTGTTTCCTGATTATAACAACCTCTCGTGTCGTACTAGCTCCTGTATTTCTTTGTTTCCCCTTTCAGGTGCTGTCTCATTTTCAGAAAAGAAATTCCACAGTGGTAATATCTGTGGTTGGATTGGCTGGATTAACAAGTTTCTACTCTGGGAACAAAATACTACAGGTTCCACCTTTTCATTTCCTTCGTATATCCATCGACTCTGCCCCTCTCCCCCTCCTTTTTTTATTTTCCATTTCTGATGTAGCTAGTGACAACTCATATACAACATCATCTAGAATGCCTAGCTCTAGCTTTGTTGGAGGACTTTCAAGGTTTACGGTTTAGCTAAGATAGGATAGAATGAAAAAGGGTGCCGTCACTACAAACAAGAACCTTCTTCCTTCTAGATTTCCTTCATACTGTACCAGCTAGCTATATCTGTGCTACTAGCTAAGCAAGGTTAGACCACTCTGGATTCACTTTAATATCTCTTCCATCCAATTTGGTGGTTTTAATGTTCTATTTACCCTTTTTAATACAGATTGTAATAGTTTTTTTCATGGCCTAATGTTCCTTTGTGTTTCAGATGTAATAATATATAGTTCTTGCAGTTCAACCATGCAAGGTACAGGTGCTCCTCTCGGAATGTGTCTTCCTGCAAGATAGTGACCACAAAACAAATAAAAGTTATTTTCCCCAAGGCATGTACTTTTCAGTCCACTTTCCTTTTTCTTCTGTAGTTTCATCCTTAGTGTCAACATTATTCCTTATTCTAATAACAAGCTCCCATGACCACCATTGAAATATTTGTGCACAGCCAGTCAATCAAAAGTAAATTAATAAGACCTCACTGTTGTTTTTCAATGTCCTAATGTGATTATTTGGAAGTTACAGATGGTCCATCATGCTATATATTCTAATATAATTACATAGCTACCATTGAAAGTTTTGTGAACAATTATGTAAGCAGAAGTAAATTAATGAGCCTCCTCATTATTATATTCCAATATGCTGATGAAATTATGCAATTAGAGGTGCCCTCTTCAAAATGTAGTTATTGGCATCAAATAGATCCATTATTAAGCGACCTATCTGCCTCCTCTGCTTGGTTAATTCTTCCTTCAGCTATGTACATTCTATGTTGCATATTTAAATCGATGTATAGTGACACCATTGCATGACATGCTTATGATAACTAATATGCAGTTCGGTGCATGAATTCTAATGCCCATATAGAAGAAAGAAGTCAAAACATTATTGTTTCCCTTTGGTACACTTAAATCATTTAGGTTTTTACCTTCATTTTAATTTGATCTGATGTAAACAAATCTTAAAATGTGCCCTTGCCTTCTGGTCTTTTATGACTGCAGACAGATAGTATGGCCTATATTAATGGGATTGTTACTGCTGTTCCATAATATATGTTGCTTTTGTTTTTGCAGTTTAGTTATCCTTCAATTTAGCAATACCACATCAAATGTTCTGCTTAAACACGAAAAACAGATGCTCATTATTTCACCTTTGTGATATTTTTGTTCAGAATTGGGAATTCGTTATGGTTCATCTGGATAGAGCAACTTTCTGCCCGCCCAGGGCATTATTGTCTTGGTAAGCTCTGATCATGCCTCCGGACATCGTCCTTTTTAAACTACCTTTAGTACAGACTTCACACCAGTGACTACCTACCATATGTGCAAGTGTGGTGCAATTCAATTTTTTAGGTAAAAACCTTTTTTCCAATCATCATAAAACAAATGCACCCAGCATATCCTACAGTTTCTTTTATTAAAAATTAAAAAAGTAGCAGTGCATTCATGGGCTCAAAAAATGTGTTAGATCAAATTCATATAAATATATAGAGTTATATACTCATCCTTCGATATATGTGAGTTGCAAAGTAGAGGAAAAATGCTTGTTATTGCCCTATGTGATTTCTCCATAATAGGAATTCTCTGGTTTATTTGAATTGAGCAGTGTCCTCATGAAAAACCAAAAATGTGGTAGATCCAATCCATATTAGATCGAAATCATATAAATATGTAGAGTTCTATTTTCATCCTTTCATGTATGTGGGTTGCAAGGTAGATGAAAAATACTTATTCTTTGCCCTATATGATTTCTTCAGAATCAGAATTACCTGGTTTATTTGAATACAACAGTGTCTGGGAAAAAACATAGTGTTGATAGTGTCGTAAGATCTACTTACTATGCCTGTGTTGGCTGGCCACCCGCTCCCTCCCCTCCAAGCTCCACTCCTTCGTGGCATTCTTCTCCATGACTGGGATGTTGGAGCCCTGCCAGATCCGTCCATGGCCGGCTGGTCACTGTCCCAGGTCGGATGGGTGCTGACCTATTTGATGTTCGTGTCACTTATTTTGTCCTGATTGCAACTCAGGTTGCTTGCTTGGGAGGCCTTAGGCGCATTTTGTCCTGATTGCAACTCAGGTTGCTTGCTTGGGAGGCCTTAGGCGCCAGCCGCTGCGTCTTGTTGTTACAGTTGGGATTTGGAAAGTTACCTCTTTCTCCAGTGAGTTTCATACTTGACTAAATTTAATTTTTTGTTTGTCCTGAATATAGAGCTACAAAGTCCCTTTTCAGACTGAATTGTTTTAAAACAACACTGAATTGTTTCTTGCTACAGAGTCCCTTTTCAGACAATTGCTGGTTTAAAAGGCGGGCTGACCAAGATATATGAACAGGTTCCTTTTTTCAGTCCCTACCTGCTTTGCAGTTGAGGTGCACTATCTTTCTTTTTTTTTCTGTGTACAAGAGGTGCACTTATATGTGTAGTTTAGGTCATTCCTCTAGGATCTCATCCGTCTGCTCATTAGTATTGGATTCTTTGATTGTGTGCAGAGACAGTGGTATTGTAGTTGTGGACATATCTCATCAAGAGCACGACTGGTCCACCGGCCAACAAGATGATGTCTTCTTTTAGCCTTATCAAAGTTAGTTAAAGTAGCAAAAGTTTCTTTGTGTTCGTAGTCCCCACTTGAGCTTGCCTTAAAATCTTCCTTTGTCAAAAAAAAAAAAAAAAAAAAATCCCCACTGTGAGCTTGCCTAAAGTGGGCTCCTTATTACATTGGAACCAACTTTGGAATTCTTATGCAGCATGGAGATTTTAAAACTACGATGGTTGTCCATATTGTGATGGTTGCCTGTATTAACTTAAGAAATTTACACAAAAAAAATTAGAAAACATGGTGGCACTGATTCCAACAGTAACTTGATTATTTGTTGGTTATCCCCATTTTGGTTCACCTTGACATGAACTTGAGTGTCATGATTCAGTTAAGTCCAAATAATTATATGTCTGCAATTCCTGAATTATTGGCTACTAGTTTTCACTTTTGGTACATTGTTAACGAAATCTAAATACTTGAACATTGCTCAGAGTTTTCTCAATAACCACCTTAGAGTACAAATGTTTCTCAGAATTTCATTCCTTCCATTATTTTGCTACATGGTTACCTCACACTTTCTTATATTCATTTATACTACTATTTCTTATGTAAAAATCAGTTTTAGATTGTGGCTTAACTATTCTCTATTTTGCTGCTGGTTCACGCGATATGCTCTTTGAATTCCAGTAACTGAGGTATGCACCAATTTGAGCTTTAGCTGTCGTAACATACCTGTGCCAATTATATATATATATATACCTTATTCCTATTTCTTTTGTGCTAGACAGCATGCGGGTTATTACACACCTCCATCGTCCTTTTAAGCAGTTGGTGCTCAGTTCCTACTATGTATTTGGCATATGAAGCCACACGGTGGAGCTTGTACCTTCCAACTTTTCCTGTGACCAGTGTGTTCTCATAGGCCACTGAAATTTGTTGTTGCAGGACAACGCTTTTTTGGTGAATCAACATAAATAGTCCTTCCAGTATTATACCACAAGTTTTTTCGAGGACTTCCAACATGATTAGCCTGATATAATTTTCATGAATATCTAAACTGAGAAGGCGATACCATTTTCTTTGATTTTCGATTTGGATTAGCTGCGAGATTCATTGTACTGACTGCTTGTGTTTCTAGAGTTTTGTTGAGATCAGTTTACATGTGATCTCCATACTTATTGTAAGTATATGCGATCTGAAAAAAAAAAGCTTCTCAGTCCACAGACTGATTGTAGCTGCCATATGAAGCTTCTTGTTTTTCCACATTTGAATTATTGATTCTTTGGCTTTCAAAGTGCCTGCTCTGTTTGTTTTCTCAGGCAGTCTTCCCACCTCTACATGTTCACTTGGCAAGTATTAGCTGATTTGTTGCTGCCTATTCACGCCATATTTATATAAATATAAATGCGCTTGCTGTATAACACTGTTTGCCTGCCATTTAGTACTGCTGTAACCTGTCGCCATGCTGTCTCAGTTCTGCATAACTAGACCTTTTCTTTTTGGTAGATGGTGGTGTTGGAATTGCCTGCCTTCCATTGGGACTTATATTCTCATTCGTTTGGCGTTCAAAAGCTGTAATTGCACGCTCACAATATATAAAGGTGGGCATACATTCTCATGTACAACATTTTGATCATAAAGAATGCTTGCCTATTTTGTGATCTTTCTGTTACTATAGTAATTATTGATTGTTGTTCTGATATCAACGTTACCTTGAGGTTCATGTGCCATGCAGGAAGCAACTGAATTGGGAAAGAAGGCCAGGGAGTTGAAAAAAGCGGCGGAAGCCCTGAATCAAGAAGAAAGAAGTGGGAACAAGGGCTGGAAATTGCGCAAAACGTGAAGGCTTTAGAAAAGCTACACATTTTATTGAAATTGCTCTTTTCATGCATTGGTAATGTTTAGCTACTACTTTCACAAAATAACAACAACCATACTTAGCCTTTTACATGTGGTGCTATAAAGTAACCCCAAGAGATTAGTTAATGGCATTGGTTCTTTAGATGTAGGCACACCACTTCAAATACATAAAGCTATGACCTAAGCTATTTGTTTGGTGTAACGGTAACAACTTAGGTTCTTGGGGTCTCTGCTCCTCTTTTAAGCTACTGGGAACCTGTGGTTTGCAATACTTTAGTGATGTCTGTCAATCTCTACCTAATAATAAAAAGATAAAATTTCAGCCCAGCTTTTTTTGTCCGGCCCATTCTTTTCGTAGCCCAACTACCGTCCCACTCCTTTCCCCTCAGCCCAAATTATCACGTCCCGTCTCTCCCTCTCTCGTCGCGTCGTTCATTCTCGCGCATGCCCCCGTCCCGACGTCCCTTCCTCTCCCCTGTCCCGCCGTTGCTTCCTCTTGGAGGTCCTCACTTCCCCTGGCGGGCAGCGCACACCGAGAGATGGACGGCGGTACGGGTGCTTTCGGAGGAGCGTCTCCGCGTACTCTGGTTACAGGGCGGCCCCAGTATCCACCCAAACCGGCTCCGTCACCAACCCAGGCCACCCCGCGCTGCCATAGCCGGCCAGCCGGCAGCCCATCCTGGCCTTCGCAGCTCCCAGGCCATTCCACAGGGGAACCTCAAGTGGACGCTTTCCTTCATGGACAGCCCTGTCCTCATGCTCATCTTCACCATAGCAAGTCAGAATTGAAATTGAATCGAAACGGAAACCAAGTTCCTGATATGTACGATATGAACTTGCTTGGCCTTTTTCCTATTTATATTGGAAGCTGCAGCTCCTGATCCGTTTAGATCCACTGTCCTGATCTGTCGAGATCCCCCGTCCACCAGGAACCGTTCCTGATCTGTCGAGATTTGCGACTGGGGACCCCCAACTGTGAAGGCCATGGAGGAGTTGTCAGAGCTCACCAAATCCATGCACCAGCTGGAGGCGTCGCTCCTCACCGAGGCCCCACCACTTTCCTCAAATCGTGGCTATCTATAATGTTGTGAGTATCAGCCCCCTGCTGCTCCCGTCATAACAGATCCTTCACAATCCATTCATGCTGCTAGCCTATTACTGTGTGCCTGATCTGACAAATAGTTTATTCATTTAGGATTTTTTTCAGTCACTGCATGAATCTTTGACCTTCCATTAATGATTGTATGTTGTAGTATTAACAAGCCTACTATCGTAATGTTGACCTTGATTTCTTATAATATTTCCGTAGCAACGCACAGGCATATTTCCTAGTGATTATAATAAAATCAATTTTAAATCTTTGGCTTAAATAAAAGTTGAAAGTATTTTCAACATGTATTTATAGAAGTCATTGCATTTTGGAGTTTTGGTGGTCAACATCTCTAGTTCAGTACTTCAGTTGTGTCATTGTGCATGCCACATGATGTTTGTTTGCTGTGTTCGTATGGAGTACTTGGTCCCTTATTATTGTAGTGTAGACCGTTCCCCAATGTTCATGCATGCCTTTTTGTGTGTGTGTTTTGTGTGTGTGTGGGTGGGTGGGTGCGTGCGCGCGCGCGCGTGCGTGTGTGTGTGTGTGTGTGTGTGTGTGTATTGTAGTGACACTGACTGCTAAGCTCACTTTCAAATATCAGGAGTTATTACTTCTGGAAGATGACATGAAGGCTCTAGAAGAGATGTATCCTCAATGAGAACAGGTAATCCGATGTAAATTATCATGTCGTAGGTTTTTTTGTATGTTTAATATCCTCTTCCTGACACCTGTTATTGGTACAGGCTGAGGTTACTTGGGCATTCAGTCCTTGGGTACATGGGAATACTTATATTTGGCATTGTTGGGTGAGTGCAAACCTTTTGTCCTGTACTTGTCTTGTATCTTAATCAAGTGCACTTTCCCAATTGGTCTCTTCAAAACATTGTTGTCTTGCAGGTTAATTGTTTCAATAGCTTGGCTTGCACAAATTGTCATATATTGTTGATTGATCCTCCTCTTCTTCTTCCTTGAATGAAGTCATCTTAAAGTCGGAAGGTGTTTGGGGTATCTTCTGATCTTCCATTTCTTGTCAACTTTTGTTACTGAGCAGAACAAGTCCAATTAATCTTATAGGTCTGCTTGGGACTGCTGTTTTTGCATTCTTCTGCTTCTATCTCCTCATTGCAGTGATTGCTAGGGAGATGATGCTTGGTTTGAAACTTGTTTTCATCACAATTTAACTGAAGTAACCAGCTCATACCTTGGCATACTAATTTTGTTCCTGCAGTTTTACTTATTACTCCTTCCTGTTTAATTCTGGGGAGGCACTTTAATGAACTCCTTCCTGTTTATAAAGCTGGGCTACTTTGCTCCATCAGTTATGCCATCAATGCCTTTCTTTATGAATTGTCAAAGGGTTCAATTTTCACTTTCACTGAACATTACAGGGTAATGAGTATTTATTACATTCCTGCAGCATGATTTGCATCTTTTCAACAATTGTCGAAACCGAATTTCATTACCAAACATGCATGATTTGTATCAAAAATTGTCTTTAAGCTTTCATTTGGAAAGACAATAGTAGTCAGTCAGGATGATCATATTGGCATGTTTCTCAATCTACCATGGTGGATGGAACTATAATTATTTTTCTTATGTTTCATGCACTGAAGATGAAAATGACTTCTGTATGAGCATGAGTTTTGTTGATTTTACTTGGTTTAAAGAATCTGATAACCCTTCAGAGTACTGATTGTCTATTTTTTTAATTTTGTATTTCATGATTTATAACCCCTAATCTAATTGTCATAATTTTCCTGCTTTTCTATGTGCAGTGTGATTCAGTTTCGTGCCATGGCTTTTGCCTATTATGCACAAGCAACTGCTGCTCAAGAGATCTTTGGCCACACATTGCAATCCTTTTTGTGGAATTAAGTATATTTACAAGTGAGTCTCAAATGAAGAGTGAAATTAGTTGCTTTGTTTACAGGTATTGCAGACATTTAAAACTAGAATGTATTTTGATACTTGAACCACAAAATATGCAGGTATAATTTTCTGCAGTATGGCTTTGTTGCTCTTGCATCCTCACGCTCTTCTACTATGCTGTATTTGTAAGTCCTTTTCATCAAGTGCTTAGTCAATAGTTATTTACATTAATACCTACCTATAAAAGAAATCAAGTTTGACCCGTTAGGGTTAGAGAGAGAGGAACCAACTGGATGTTTCCAGCTCTCAAATTGATTTGCTCTGTAAATGAAGTTTGATGGATTTATCATATTTGCCCCCAGAGTGATAGCTCAGTTAGGGCCTTAGGGATGTATTTGATTCACCAAACAAAGCCAAATCTTCTCATCAAAGAGTTTGAGACTTTAGAAACTGCAAATGGTGTAAATTATCAACCATGATACCTGAGAATGGGGGAACTGTTAGTTGATGTTAAAGTAGAATGATGTCAAAGTAGAACCCTGTTACCTTTGCAGTGTACACACATTTCTCGTATCGGCTCGTTATTTATGAAGTTAACTTTGCAGTGTACACATTTCTCGTATTGGCTCGTTATTTACGTCTGTTTTATTTGCTTCGTTCACGATTGGCTGGTGATGTTATTCTTGAGAGACTTTTGGTGTGTTTGGGGGCGCTTTGCCTGCCCTCCTTCGATATTCCTTTCTTTACTGCAACACACGCTAAGGTTGCTATTAAGATGTTGAGATCATCCCTGTGATCTGCTCGACTGTCCACTGTCGCTACGGCTCTCCCGCGAGGATATTGCTGCCATGTGCATGATCTCCATTCGCATGTTAGGGGCGTATTGGTTTGGGAAAAGTTTTCACAAATGAGGGGCGCTTTAAGCAGTTGAGGCCTCGTGGTCGGCACGCATGCGAGTTTCCTGAAGGAATTAACGCGCGTGTATGTACTCAGTTTATCGAAGGAAGTCATTTACTTCCCGTGATGCACGCACTCTTTTGCCCCTTTTTTTTTTTACTGAGGGAGGCCATCTGGTTGCGTTATATTGATTTTAATTTTGAAAGTGTTACCTCGTTCACGGGGTTTCAAAAATAAAGGAAGTTTCATCGATCTAAATACAAGATTGCTTTGACTGATGAGGCGGAGTCACTAAATTTTGTGGTGGTCTATTAATTTGTCTATTCCCATGCTCAATAGAATTAGAAGAAAATTTTTGTCAAAGCACACTTAACTGAGACGCCTCTTGGATTGTTGGAACAACAGGCATTGGCAGCGTGCCGATGGATGGCAGGCACAGACATACCCTAATTACTGCGGCCATGGGATGGATGAGTCTTGAAACCCCACCGACACTGGTCTAACTATTAGTCCCTCCATTATCTTTATAAGTATATATATTTCAAGGGTCGAACTTAATCTTTAACAATAAGTTAGCTTACAATTTTAATTATTTATACTATTAAACGATATGTTAAATGATGATTTATGAATATATATAAATAGAAGAATGTAAATAAATAGTTATTAAAATATGATTTAGGAGACTATTCATGGTTAGTCGCGCATGCACGCCTTATAAAAGGTAGGTAATGGAGGCAGTAATTCTAAACCGGTGCGATTAAAAAAAAAGTAAGTCTAAACGGGCTGCATGCACGTAGCACGCGTCAAGACTTTCCGCAAAACTCGCATGTACTGTACATTTTTATTATTTTATTATTATAGTAAGGCTGGTGGGCTGGCGGCTGCTGCTGGCGTCTCGAAAAGCTCGCTGGTAGTACCGGGCGGTGGCCGATTAATTAGGGCTATTTTTAACTATAATAGGGTTATTTGGTAACCGAGATGCGATGCGATTAATTCGGGCTGGTGGGTGGTGGGCCTGCTGGGGCTGGTGGGCGGTGGGTGGCGCCTTTGACACCTAGTATCTGTCCTCTCTGTCTATAAAATAGGGTTGTGGGAAGCTCATGCCACCGCCCCCCACCCAACCCAACCCAACCAGGAGATGTGCGAAGGTCTCTCTCCTTGGGTTCTCCGTTCTCCTATCCCTCGTATTCACTCTTATCCCTCTTATCAACGGATGAGAGGGCTCAGTTCTTCTCCACGGATGGGAGGCTCCGTTCTTCTCCATGGACGGGCCTCGTCCACAGCGGCATGGCGAGTCAAGGGAGTCTTATTCTCCAAGGTCACGTCCACGGATGAGTGGCTCTCCGTTATTCCCCACGGCCGCGTCCACGGTAGAGAGCCTTCTTATCCACGGGCTTATGCCTGGCACGGCCACGGTCGTTCTTTTGTTTTGAATTGTTTTTGCTATTAGTTAGTAGATCTGTCAATGTTTTCTTTTGAATTTGTTCTTCTTTTTCTTTTGAAATTGTTTTTGCTATTCGTAGATCTGTTAATCTTGTTCTTGTCTTTTAAAGTGTTTTTTTTTATTGTTTGTTGCAAATCTGTTAATGTTTTCGGTCGCAAATCAACTGGCAGACTGTCATATGTGTGCCGGATCTACATCCTTAGCAGCCATCTTAGCAGCCAAGCAGAAACATGAAGGCTGGATTTCTATTTATTGTATTTATTGTTGATATATAGATCTGTTAATTTTTTGGTCCGCAGATCGACTGTCAGACTGTCAGAGGTGTACCGGATCTACTACGTGCTGTAGCAGCCAAAGGCAGGCAGCATCAGGAGTACCGGATCTACGTGCCGTAAGCCAAGGCAGCATCAGGAAGCCAGGATAGCAGTCAACTCGCAAAGGCGGCAGCAGCAGCAGCAGCAGCCAAGTGAACAAACCTCACACACATCCCTGCAGAATGGGCGGCCCTCCGCGAGCTCTTTGGCCCGTGACCGCATTCGCGGCCCATATCAGTGTAGGTCCTCAGCTGGAGACCCCCCGCAGCCGCCTGGACCTGGAGACCCCCCGCAGACCCGCCGCCTGGAGATCCCCGCAGCGCCTACGTCGACGGGGAGACGCCGTCGTCGTCACCATCTCCAGCAGGTATGCAAACCCTAACTACATCGCCCACATCCTCTCTCCCTCCCCCGCCCCTTGCTCCCCATTTAGTTTGCATAGGTTTGGATCTGCTGTAGCCATTCCCAATTAGGATTTAGTGTTGGATCTGGTGTAGTCATTTGGTTACGCAGATGTGATGCAGCGAGCACGCACGCCGCCCGCCCCCCTCTCCCCCCGCCTCACTGGCGCACCTCTTCCTGTATGTCCACTCACGAGTTGATCTCTTGTTGGTGCAGGATGAATCCGATTGATCATTGGACTACGCGAGACCTTGGTGACCGCAGGTCACCATCCCCACACCCTGTTCCACCGAAGCCCCCTCGAAGAAGAGGGCCACGCCTGAATATGGGGAATGTAAGTACAGCCCTGTTTTTAATAGTCTGTTGTAGGCTAGTTCACTGTGAGTTGTTGCTTGTCTGAACTGTGCAATTAATGATGTGAGTTATGAGTTAGGTGAGTTGATCGGTGAACGCAACTCTTAATTTTCAGTGGAACAGAAGCATGACATGTGGTTTCTGTGTTGATCAATAAACACAACTCTTCATTTTCAGTTGAACAGAAGCATGGCATGTGGTTTCTTATACACCGTCTTGCTTAATTATTTTTGTAGTACACCTATCCTCCTGAGTTTGATCTCGGGGACAACCAGAGGTTGCAAGGATTGCATGCAAAGCTTCTCCAGCTATACAGGAGATTGGGCAATTTGATCGATGATATTGCTGAGGATGAGGAGCTCCTTGCTTATGATCATGACGAGTGGTGTCTATTTAAATCGGACAGTAAGCTACTTGTTTCCTTTTTATTTCATTTGTTTGCTAACTATACAAATTGGTTTTCATTATTGGTTGTTTTAATAAACACATTTTTGCAGGTTCTCCTTCTCTAACGCCTGGTATTATTGCTCAGATAGAAGTCCTCTTAGCAGAAGTGTCCGCCATCGGAGGAATTTTCCATATTCCTGCTCAGTTGCAAGACATGATAAACTTCACTAATTATGTTCCTGTGGGTTCGCTTGGTTTTCTTTCAGGTCCAGACTACTACTTTCCAGAAAAACTGGTAAACTCCCACTAATATTCCTAACTACCCCCAATGCGAAAGCTTATTTGTAATTATAGTTTAATATTGTTACAAACCAGGAACATTTGTATCTTTAATTTGGTGATTGCATATATAGGTGCTTTATATTGTTTCATCCTTTCTACAATCTTGTCATCTCTAGTACTTGGTTTGTTTTCTTTCCAATGCTTGCGATCTTATGTATGATAGATGTTCCGAGTGTAGTCTCACAATAGTGTTTCTTTTTTTGCTCTAATGAGACTGATGTATGCATTCTTGACCTGCATTCATAAGTGTAGTACTTGGGTATGTTTTACTTATTATTATTAGGTATGTAAAAATTCAATTAGATTTTTTTTCCTAATACCATGTTTCTTGCATTTTGGTGGTTAGGATGATGGTCACTTTGGTAAGGCTGTCACCTTGGAGCTTGAACATCTTAGTTTTCATGTTAACCGGATGATTTTTTTGAGACACTGTGGTGAAGAATATATTAAGTCTAAACATTACAAAGGTAATTCCCTTTTTCTCCTGTCTGAAAATTGAATTTTAACTCAACATTCTCATCATCTTTTTTTTTGGTAGACTCGCATGGTTGGGTGGCCATTTACTTTGATGATTTGCGTCGCAAAGGAGCTGTATTGGATTCTATGCTTGCACTTATGAATGAGGTATAACAACTTTTGGCATTGCTGCAGTTGGTCTTGCTGTAGAGGTTGAGCCTTATTTCCAATGGTTTCTATGTCTGCACTTTAAACCAGGTACGACAACTTCTTGGCCTTGCTCCTGTTGTGGAGGTTGGCCCTGCTCACAGGCTTGATGAGGGCCAGAGCCGTGCTGTGGAGGATGGGCCTGCTGAGGATGCTGATGACCAGGATGGGGAGGATGCTGATGACGGTGAGGATGCTGATGACCAGGACAGGGAGGATGCTGATGACCAGGACGGGGAGGATGCTGATGACCAGGACGGGGAGGATGCTGATGACCAGGACAGGGCTGCTGGTGACCAGGATGGGGAGGATGATGAGTGCCTTGCTGAGGATGAGCTGGAGGATGCTTATGAGCTGGACGTGGAGGGTGCTGCTGACGAGGATGGGGAGGATGATGAGTACTGGGGAGATGATGAGGAGCATGACGAGGAGGGTGCTGCTGACGAGGACGGGGAGGATGATGAGTACTGGGGGGATGATGAGGAGCATGACGGGGAGGATGGGGAGGAGGATGCCTTCTGGGACGAGGAGGAGGACGAGGACGATGATGATTACTTGGTTGATGAGGAGCATGGGCAGCATCTGATTTTTGTCTCTTCAGGTGAGGAAGATGATGGGTTCCAAGGGCCTGCTGTCATGCACCACCTTATCTTCTTATCCTCAGATTCGGATGATCAGGCAAGCCACGACGCAGCTCAGGCAGACCACGACGCAGCTCAGGCAGACCACGACGACCAGGTTCAGCGGCTTGAGGCAGCTGGATCACGCCATACAATATTTTTATCTTCATCAGATGATGATGCGTAGGTGTAGTCTTAAAGAGTGCTTTCACGGTCAAGATGTGAAATTCTATATCAGACTTCCATGTGACCATTGCCATGTTGTTGGGGTTCCTGCTGGGGAAGGGCCAACTTTTCATAAATACTGATCATGTGAAGTCTATCAATTTTGCTGTATTAACTTTTTTTGGAAAGGATAGAACTTCCAATAGCAACCTTATTTTTGTCTCTCAAAGTTCAAATGATAAACAACTGTTACATTTCAATTAACCGGTTTTATCTGTCACCTGATTACCTGATGTAGTTTTATCTGTCACCTGATTACCTGATGTGTTGTCTACAGTGATCTATCGCCAAATAGTGTAACAGTGTGTCTCCATAGGAGAATTAATGCCGGTGCTTCAATGCTGGAGCTTCGTTGAATAATTATTCATCTTTTGAAGTTCATTTCTTGTAGCCTTCAATCTATAAACACTTTTTATGCCGTTGCCATTTTCAATCAATCCAAAGCATTGTCCATACTAATAAATTAGTCGTTCAGTTGCAAAGATTTTGATACCAGTGTATATTATTTATTTATTAGGGAACATATCTAGTGCAAACTAACTATTTATTATTTTTATATTAGAAAAAGTCTATATAACCCCCTGACGTATTCAGGATGATATACATGACCCCCTAAAGTATGAAACCGGGTATTATACACATTAAACTTTGCAAAACCAGACAAATAACCCTCTGGCTGGTTTTATTGACGCATGTGGCGCTCCAAGCTGGCGTCCAGGTCATCTTCTCCGTCGGTGCAGCTCGCGGCCCTTGCCCCTGTCCGCCGCCGCGCTCGTATACGGCGCATCCACGTGCTGGACCTTTGCTGCCACGCGAACTTGAGGGTCACCCCACGCCGTCAGGCTGGGCGTCTGCAACCGGTGGCGGCGGCCACGACGACGTCCTCTCGCAGCCAGCTGCCCACCAGGCCGTACGCATGCATGACTGCAAGGTAATCGCCGCAGCCGACAAATGCTGCAGCGAACAGCGTATGACGCAGTACTCTTCCTAGCGGGGGCTCTAATACCTCTACAACCACCGCAGCTTCATGGGCTCCGGTGCTACTCCTTGTCCTTGATGCGGGAAGCCGCGGCCTGGAAGTAGAGGTGACCGGCGTAAGGCTCACCGTGGGACTGCACGCCGCAGTCGTGGACTGTGGGGTCGTGTTCTCGCCTTGCCTCGCGGTAGCTAGCTAGCTCTGCGGCTCGACTCTTTGCTGTGGCCAGCGCCTGTGCCGTTTCTGCGTCGAAGAAGAACAACCAGATGCCACCGCTAATGAAGGTACACACGGTGAGGCTGCTGTGGCTCTGCGGTTCGTGCGCTGCTGCCGTTGTGGTCATGGCGAGGATAGCTAAGCTAGGAAGGCTGAGCGCCTCCGCGTCCGCCGGCAACACGAAACATGCTGTCACTGAATGCGGCTGCTGCATAGTCGGCGCTGACGATGACCAAGGCAAGCAGATGTTCTTCGTGTATGACTACATGAACGAGGGCTCTCTTGGGCTCGCTGAACCGAGAACGTAAGGCCAAGGTAGGTTGCAGCATCATTTTAATTAGCAAGCGGAGGAGTGCAGAATGTATTTCTACCACAAGAATTGGGTTGCTTTCTTGGTGCAAATTGCATTCTCCAAATCTGACAGGGAAAATGGTGACAAGCATACCCAACAAACAGAGGAGATCTCCCACTACAGGCACTATGAAATCTATATGCACGTTGTTTCTTCCTGACAAGAAAGGCCGACGATTGTTCGCCAGAAAACTGCCCACAAAGGAAAAAAAAAAAAAAAAAAAAAAGAAGAAACAATGGAGGCGGCCAACTGCCGTGGCCATGCATCTGGCCTCACTGTCGACAACAGCGAACGTCCGCGCATGCTGCAACGCTGGCACGCTGCCGTCGGCTACTCGGCTAGCATCGGCATCGGCATCCTCATTCTTGCGTGAAGAAAACAAAACGACAACGCCTGCATCAGCGACATGAACTGAAGCATAAGAAATCACAGAAGATGAGACAATGGCCATGAAAGATCAGAGACAGCGGCGTGGACGGCCCGTGCGAGGCCAAGTCTGCTAGCAGCGCTGTTGGATATTGGTTATGTTGGAGAAGATGACCTGGGCAGTGACATCATCAAGAACAAGCCAGCGTGGAGTGCCACATGTGCAAAACCACTAGCAAAACCAGTCTAGGGGGTTATTTGTCTGGTTTTGTATAAAGTTTAATATGTATAATACCCGGTTTCATACTTCTAGGGGTTATGTGGATCATCCTGGATACGTCAGGGGGTTATGTAGACTTTTTCTTTTTTTATATCTTACAAACGAAATCAAGTTTGGATAAGATATTTTACAAAATTGTGTATGCATCTGTGCTTGGGCAACCAGCTCAAAGCGGTAGCTCCCGGGCGCCATGTCGGCCCGGCGCCGCACGCTGCCGCCGCCGCCGCTCTACCGGTCGTTCCGCCCACCATGTGCGCGCCGCGCTCCGCCCTCGCGATGTCGAAAGCGCGCCGCCGATCGAGGCGAAGCGGTGGCCCCGGAGGCGCGGGCTTCGGTGGCCCCGGCGTGGCCACCCACGGTGGCGTGGAAGAAGAAAGAAGATGGCGGCCCCCTAGCCCCTCTCCCCCCCTCCCTCCCCCCCCGCCGGCACCGGCCGCCATCCCGGCCCGTGGCCGGCGCCCGCCCCGCCTCCCCCGCCTCCACCCCCACATCTCCCTCTCTCCGGCTCCACCCCCCGCGACCCCCCTCGGTCGCGCCAAGGCAGAACGCCCGAACCGCCGGCTTTCGCAGCCGGAGGAAGCGCCGGAAGCGCTACGGCGGTGCGGCCGGAGCGTCGCCCTGCCGTAGCTGCCGCCGGAGCCCGCGGCTAGCCGCCCCGTCCCCACCACCACCTTTCCTTCCTCCCCACTTCCCCATCCCCGAATCCACCGCCGGGCCGCCGCCGCCGCTGCGGGCGCGCCGCCGCCCCGTCGCCGCGACGGCCGAAGCTGCCGTGTTGGTGCGCCGCGATCTGGTGTCTTGAGCGCCTCCGCCACGCTGCGGGCGCCAGCCCTCGCAGCCGGCCGTCGACCTCACTGCGGCGCGCTAGCTGCACCGCAGCGTCGCAGCCGCTGCCGCCGCCGGCGGGCTTCGCTGGACAAGGCGGGCCCCCGAGCCGACCTCGCCCGCCCTCGCCAGCGAGGCGGGCGGCAGCAGCCGCCGCCACGGGGTGGGCCCGTCGGTCGCCGAGGCCGGGCCGCTGCTGCGCACTTCTCTGGGCGCTGCGCACGGAGGACGCCCGCGCCCACCACCTGCCGACGCAGAGCCCCAACCACGCGCCCGCCTCCGCTGCGCTGCAAATGCCGCCACGGGCTCCCTCAGCCGCGCTCCTCCCACCGTGTGCGGCAGCGGGACCCTCCCGCACTGCGGGTTTCGGTCGTTGACAACTTCCTCGGCAGCCATGTCTTCCCCACCACCCGCCGGACACCCCGCCTCGCCGCCGCCCCTGATCGGCCATGGTGTCCCCGCCGGTAACCGCACTCCCCGACGCCCTTCCATCGCGCCCGTCGTCCCCCGGCTTCCAGCGGCCGTGGGTGGGCCCTCGCCCGATGCCGCCCCTTTCATCCTCCCGGTCGCTCCAAGGCGCAAAGGTGGGAGGACGGCTACTTCACGGACGCTCCGACGACGATGGCGACCTCCTCGAGCCGGAGGAGCCTCACCGTCGGGCGGCACGCCTCCACGACTCCCACGGCGCCAACGCAGAACTCGGTCATCTTGGCCGGACGTCTCTCTCGTTACAGCGGGATGGCGGGGAGGCTTGACGACCCGATGCCACCGGAGGGGACGCCGCCGTGGCCCCCCCCCTTTGCCCCGTGTCGGAGGTTAGGTGCCCGAGGCCGCCGTCCAGCGCCGCCGAGGAGGAGGAAGGCCGACCCGACCCGCCGCCGCCCGACGCAGCGTCTTTGCCGCCGCAGCTCTTGGTGGCCCGGCTTCGGTGCCGGTGCACCAAATTGGGCTTGGGCCCAACCGCCCGCGCTTCCGCGCCCGGACAGGAGGGCGGGTGGCGGTCGTCCCTTCCACAAGACACGGAGCCTAAGGGCGGCGGCGCGTGCGTCACGCCGACGGGGGGCAGTTCCATCCCACCGGGTGGAGGACCCGAGCTGCGTCCGCGAGGAAGTGCGGGGCCGTTGCCTCAAGCGCCCTCCATCGCCCACCGAAGTCGCCACACGCAAGAGACCCCAAGCCGCTTCAATCGCAAAGGCATCAACCACTACGCGCGAATGCAAGCGTCCCACGCCGCCCACCACGGGATCGGCCGGGCGGCCGTTGATCGCCTTGTTCGGCAGCGTCGGGCGACTCGAGGTCCTCTCGTGGTGCCGGGGGCCACGGCCTCACCACCGCGCTCGCGGACCAGCCCCGAGCCGGGCGCCCGGCATCGTCGGGCCGAGGCGAGCCTGAGTTTCTCGTGGTTATCCACACACGTTGCGGCTCTTTCAAATCCCGCTCGAGGGCGTCCACGCTGCCATCGCCCGCGGCCGTCCACCTACAAATGGGCGAAAGTCGTCATCCGCCACTTCGGCGTGGGGTCCCTCCGCACCGACACACACTGGGACGCGAGGCGGCGGCGGCACCACACCGGCGTTAGCCACGCTGGGGAGCTCGTCGCGGCCAGCCCACGGGCCGAGGGACGCACCTACGTCGAGGTAGTCTCCCCTCAGACACCGACCTCCCGCGCTACTGGCGGGCCCCCGTAAGCCACCCGACCGCATGCGGTGGGCGCCCGCCCGGTCGTGGGGGCCGCCAAGACTTGCCCTCTACGCATCTCGCCACCCGCCCAGGACCTCGGCGCCCGGGATCACGGGGAGAAGATGGCGCCGCCGTGGGCGCCCGGGGCGCCGCCGCCCTAGGGAAACCGATTGGCCACCGTGGCGCGTCCCTAGGGCGCCTTGGTCCCGGCGACAAGGCGCCATGTGCTCGGGGGCGGAGGCCGAGAGACGCCGACTTAGGCGCCCCAGGATTGCACTCGCACCATCGTTGTCCACCCGCTAGGGCGTCGACCATGGAGCCTACTAGCGCGTCGCTTCCCGCATGTCCTCAGACCGTCGATCAACTAGCTCGGGAGGCCCACCTTGCAACCCCAGAGCTTCTGAAGCAGGATGCGCCCGTCACAGAAGCACCACCCCTGGCCTCGGAAGCTCCTCCGCCCCTGGGAGCACCATCGCCGGACGCACGACCTGAGAACCCAACCCAGCAGACGCAGCGAACGCCGGCGGTGGAGGACGATCGAGCTCCACTAGGGCCGCCCATCGTGGGCAAGCCGTCGAGCGCACCGTCCACCGTATGGCCGGATACGGAGGACGCTCCAGCGTGCCCCGATGGTAGCCTGACACCTGGGGACGCGGATGGCTGTTGTTCCCCCCCACCTGGGGACGCGGATGGCTGTTGTTCCCCCCCACCGGGATTCGAACGGCGGCGGCGGGAAACTCCCCCCCGCATTGCCCAAGGCCAGAGTGCCCTAGGCTTGCAAGCCGCTCCGCCAACGCCGCTGTCGGAGCAAGCGGGCTCCCCGGTCGCAGGTCAGACCTCCCCGGGAGAGGCCTCCAACTCGAGCGACTACGCGGATCAGAGGACCTCCACCGGACTTCGCCTGAGGAAGTTCCAGCAGCGTATCCTGCGCAAGAACGTCTCACCCCTGCTGCCGCTGCCGCCAATCTCCCAGCCATCGCCACAGGCCTGGTTGCCGAAGCGGAGCCGGAGAATAGCCGAGCAACCCCTGTCAAGGGTGCCTGTTTCCAAGCGCGGGGAGCTCCTCGCCATGAAGCGCTTAGGATTCTTGGAGGAGGGCGCGATCAGAGCCAACACGGCGGCAAAGAAGGCATACGATAGCATCTTCGTGGACAAGCTCTCTGCTTCACACGCCAAGGCCATCAGGGTGCTCTTTGCCGATCCGTCCAGTCCGGCGCGCCGGAGGGGTCGCGGGCGCTCACACGCCTAGGCGACCCCGAGGCTGAGTCGGCCGACCTACGTCGTTAATCCGCGAGTAATAGCCTCTAGACCCGGCGCTTAGGGAAGAGAGCAATTTGTTTTACATGTAATTCCCAAGCGCAACGTTTGAACAATGTAGTAACAAACCTCTTTCTTAAATACAATGACGCACAAATCTTTTGCGTGTTCGAAAAAAAAAAACGGTGACGTGGAAGCCGTCGACCCAGTTGACGTCGCGGACGCGGACGCGGAGCGAGAGCGCCGGCGTGCCCCAGAAGTAGCCCGCTTGTCGTGGAACGGTGTCCCACGCCAGCGCCGAAGAGGCGTGCCCGGGCGCCGCGCACGCCGTGGTTGGCGAAGCGGCAGGGAGCTCTAGCTCGCCCCCGCGCGGGACCTCGTGCTCGTGCTCGTGGACGTGGCTTCCGTCCTCCTCCATCTCCAGGAGGGGGAACAGCGGGCACGACGGGTCCACCGCCGCCGTCGCCGTTGCCGTCGTCTGGGACTCCGACCCCGGCGCCGTCTCCTCATCGACGGCACCTCCCTCTATCGGTCTCTCTTGTTGGCTTTCGCCTGTGCTCCTAGGCTCAAGTGCACTGCACCTCCGCTTGGATCCACGCACAGAGGAGAGGAAGCTGTGAGGTTACTCGACAGGGATCAGCTTCGTTCAGACACAACCACAAAGTTGAGTCTTGACTTGACAGAAAGAAACACAGGAACTGAAGGAGTATTCAGAAACGCTTTGCATGCACGCATGATATGAATGTTCATTCCATTCGGAAGCTGCGCTGCTAGTGCGCGGCGTCTGCACAATAACGTAAACGAAAATAAAATTTAGTTCATTTGTGTTTCCACCGGCATAAGTTATTTTGCGTTTGCGATACCAGCGCCTAAACCACACAGTTTTTTTGCCTGTCCTCCGCTGTCGTCGAGGCTTTTCAGTTTGGCAAATGGAATAACTAAGGATTCTCCGCATGTCGCTGCGGATATTTCAAGAAAAATTTGAATTAATATATTAAGCATAAAGCACCACAGAAAGAATGCCTATTAAAAGGTTATGTAATATTATGAGATCATTATCCATGAGGTTCGGACTATAGAACTAAAAAAGGGCATTAATAGCATGGTTAAGTGATAAGCTAGATCAATAAACCTGAAAGTGACTAAAGTGCAGCGACGGAAATTTCCTGGATGCAAGAGTAGATAAAATTGTAGTTTGTGAGTTAGGTCATATAATAAATCCCGACTAATGATGGGAGAAGCTTGTCGTTCATCATTGCTTTTTTAAGGACATATTAAATTGGAGATAATATAAAATAGGGATTTGCTCCGATACTCCTCTTTAAAAGATTTGCACGAATTTTAAAGCAGATAATTAAGATAATTATTTTTTACTAATCATTTCCTATATGGGCCACCTTGAACCCAGTTCGTCCGTCCCGTGAAGTCACCGTCGTCACGGAGAAGACATCAATCTTCAATCCAATATATTCTTGCCATTCATTTGACGAGAAAGGGCTTGGCGCCGCCGTGTCAACATTTCGGAGCAGAACTCAGTCGAGCGAGTGACGCCGGCAACGCGCCAAGGACCCGCCGCGCCCTGCTATGTCGGGAGCCGCCACCCTCCTGTTTCAGCAACGCCGTCCGATTCGTGGCTGAAGCTGCGTGCGGAGTCCGTGGTGGACGCTTGGCTGAACGAAGATGGCTGCGCTCTGCGACGCTGTCGCGGTTCTACTCGGGCGTGTGCGCCCCTTTGTGGGCCGTGGACCTGACACCGGGGCGCTTCTTCACGGGCCGCCATGACGGAGCACACTCTAGCTGAACCTGCTTCAGCTCCTCCATGTGTAGCTTCAGCCACGAATCGGACGGCGCGCCAAGCCGCCAAACCTGGAGGCTCCCGGCGCCGCCAAGCCGCAAAAACCTAGAGGCTCTAGCGCCGGCAGGTCCATGCCACAGTGCTGAGCTGCCGGGCGCCACTGGTCAGCTAGGTTCCGCTGCTCGAATGTCGACGCTGTGGTAGTGTCCTCCTTCCTCGTTGAACGGATGCATGGCATGAATGACAAGAATGGAAGACGCCGTCCTCCTCCGTGATCTCACGACTTCTCAATGGGTGGACGGGTGGCCTAAATAGAAAATAATTAGCAAAAGAAATTAATAATTATCTTAATTGTCTGCTTTAAAGTTCGTATAAATCTTCAAGGGAGGAGTACTGGAGCAGATCCCTATAAAATAATAACCTACACTGAACTATATATCTACAAAAAATAAAACTATGAGCCTTGTAACGACACAACATTTAGATTGTAGTAGTTAGGTAATATGAGATCTATAATATATATTAAC
The DNA here is from genome assembly GCA_015844335.1 of Chrysopogon serrulatus. Lineage (NCBI taxonomy): Eukaryota > Viridiplantae > Streptophyta > Magnoliopsida > Poales > Poaceae > Chrysopogon > Chrysopogon serrulatus. The sequence goes on along the minus strand of JADLZL010003294.1, from coordinate 196,716 downwards.
TAATCATGCATCATACATTGCATAGTATAGTAATCCATGCTAAATAAAACTATGAGCTTTGTTGAAGAATTTGTCCAAATGTTTTGACATCAAACATTTATTCTAGGTTCTAAGGTGGTCTGATTTTGGCACACAAACTATGGGTCATGCTGCTTTTGGTGGCCTTTTGTTATTTACTTTGCCAATAATTTAGCTAGTAAATTTTAATTATTATACCATATAAACTTGATATAGTTAGATTGGTGACTAATGTACAAATATCATAAATTTATAAATATAACTAATATACTACAACATAAATAAACAGTTAAAAGTATACAACATAAATAAACAGTTAAAAGTATAGTTTAGGAGACTAACGGAGGTAGTACTATGCTCAAGTGTACACGTCCTTCCGTCCTAAAATAAGGATACATCTTGCACTTTGAGAAATCACTAACTAATCTCAAGTTTAACAACTAGATTGTCAAAAATCAGTGTTGATATTTGCATATTTAAATAAGATTACTATAAAAAATATATGACACCATTATTTATTGATGTGTAATTATATCATAAATATTATTACTTCTGATATATTTACATATTTTTTTTAAGTTTAAGATTAGTTGACTACTTGAACAGTGAAACGTGCACTTACTTTACAGTGAAAAAGTTGTGAGGACAAGTGAAAAGCCACACAACACAAGCCCAGGACTGTTCAAGCATGGAGGTACCTGTAAAAGTCTTGTGGGCAGGGGGCGGATCTGCGGCCCAGGCCCTAGTCGTTGGCCCAATGACACTACATACCCCACGTATGTTTCAGCCCAACATAGAAGGCCCAGCAATGTAGTTAGGGCAGTCACAGGCCTCACCTTCACCTCTCCTTGGTCCGTCTCCCTCGCACGCACGAGCAAGCGCGCGGCCGCACGGGAGAAGCCGTGGAGCGGAGGCACCGGCCACCGCCGACGCCGCACCAAGCTGCTTAACAGATCCCGCCAGTACCACCCCTACATCAGGCTGCAGGCAAGCATCGCAGCACAACAGGCGCCGCGGCAGGTGCCCCCTGCCCTCCAGTTCCACACCTCCACTGCTCCAGGAGTCCAGCCATGGCACTTGCGGCATTGCCTTGCCTAGTTCAGGATTGGTAGCTGCACGGTAAATTTGCCTCAATGTTTTACCAGTGAGTAGCTAAATTGGTTTCATTAATAGGTCTGCGTATATGGGTTAATTTGTGACACTGAACGGTGAAGAATCCAAAGATTATTAGCATGAAGTAGTTAGGAAGAGTCCAACACATCATGTGCAAGAGTCTGAAACCATTGCCATGGTGAAGTTATGCAATTTTTAGGCTTCTAGCTGTCAGCTGTGAGATTTGGGAAATTGGTTCTTAGAAAAGAATTCCATACATACCCAAACAAGAAAATTGAATAGAATCAAATCCTCAATAATTCATTTCTTGTTAAATATAATTTCTAGAATTCAATTTTTGGAATGTGTTTCAATCCTAGGGAACCAAACAGGGCTAAGCCTCTAATCCGATCTGCAGTTCTAAAATGCAAGCATCTGTAGTAGTAGTGGAATGCAGTCTTGTACATTTGTATTTATTCATCTGGAAAATGAAAGTGGAATAGTAGGATATAAACATGTAGTTCTCTATGGTGACACTAATGGATAGTTTTCGTTGTTGAAAATAGGCCCTAGTCTTGAACAAATCCTGGATCTACCAACTGGGCAGTAGGAACAGTAACTGGATTGATGCTCCTGCAGCTGAAGCTGAGGTTTCTTCATTGAAGCAACTACTACTAATCCGATCTAGACTAAAGCTCTAGTAAACTAGATGCATGCATGCCAACATGTGTGTGTGCGCGCGCGCACGCACATACGTGGCGCTTGTTGCTGCATCGGTTCCTGATGATGATCCTAGCTAGCCCTGCTTATGGAGATGTGATCATGTGAATAATGCTCGTCCAAACACATGCATCCAGCACCTTTTTGCTACTGCTAATTATCCAATTCAAGTTCCGATAACCCACATGCATTGCACTGCATGCAGTCCCGGTAGGACGATGCTGAGTGACCAAATTACATGCACATTTGGAGTTGGGTGACCACAACTTCATTCGTACTGTATGAACGTTTTCTCTGTCCCTACGACCTTATATATTTCGCTGGAAACATCGACAGTGGCACTCTACCAAAATGATTTGCATGGCGCCAGCGCATAAGTCAGAGCATGAGTCCTACTGGACCAGTTAGCTCTACAAATGGATCAGTAGAGGCGGCTTGTGCTACTGCCTTTACAATGGCTGAGGCATCAAAGATTGTGGTACAATATAATAGGTTAATTAAACTATATATTATGCTCGCAAAAAAATTAAACTATATGTTATATTTCTTGCAACTAGTAATTAAACAATTATATTTTTAACTAAGTATACTTATTATATTCTTTTAAGGAAATATATAATTATTTCATTCTTCCATTTGACATTGATCATCATTGAATTGCAACTAATAACTAAACTATTAAATTTTTAAGGAAATATAGTTATTTTATTCTTTTTATTTATGGAAAGATATAATAATTCATTCTTGGATTTGACCTAGATATATCATATAGTAAATTTTTAGGGAGAGAATTCATTATTAAGTGATTAACATGTTAGAATCATGTTTGTTTTTTTTAGAGGGACACGTTAGAATCATGTGTATTGCGGAGCTGCCCCAATGGAGAATAATCCCAAGATCACAGCTAAAGCTAAGGCCCGGCCCAACTAAAATCCAATCTCAAAAACATTAAGCCCAACATGATAGTGCATGGCATGGTTTTAATCCAATCTCAAAACTGGTTGAAACATTAAGCCCAACATGATAGTGCGTGGCATGGTTTTGCTTTTTGCGCCCTTTGGATCAACGTAGGATTAGTACCGTATTGCTGCGCAAGCATCTGAGGCGGTGGAGACCAACATAGAACCGGATCAACGCAGGATTAGTACTGTATTGCTTCACAAGCATCTGAGAGTGGCACCCCACGCCCAACATTGCAATTTATACCTTTCTCCGCTGTTTAGCCCAGAAGAATCAAATATAGTATCTGTTCTTATTAATTTGGCCGAACTTGCGCATGAAGATCGACGAATTCTAAGGGACAAATAAAAATGCATCGTGTTGCACTCACATGTACAAATGAACACCAGAGTGAGAACGATTTGCTTATTCCTCCAGTAGAATGGAATATAGCCTTGAGACGTGTGCTATCTAATAGTTGATCATAGAAACCTATTTATTATTATTATTATTATTATTATTATTATTATTATTATTATTATTATTATTATTATTATTATTATTATTATTATTTTTATGCAGGAAGCTAAATTTTAGATTTACACATTCACCGCGTGATGTTGTCACTAATTAATTAATTATTTGCATTACCATTGTTTTTAATGTTTAGGAATAAAAAATCAACAGCAATGAAGCCATCAAATTATACAATCTGCAACTACAGGAAATAAGGAGTAGTGAAGAGCATTAAAAATAGGTTCAAATTACAAATCATCACCGTGTTGCAGAGAGAGTAGTGAAGAGCTCTAGTTTGACTCTGATCCTCAGTTGCCTAAATAGATTCATATTAAATTTTCATTTGAATGTATTCTCAGTATCTTCTTCCACACTTTCTCATACCTGCTTGGCCTGCTGAACAGAGAGAGATGGCAGGTATGTAACACATTAGCACCTTGAGATCTCCTTTGGATGAAAGGCCTCCATTTGTTATAATCATTTTGATCTACATCCAAGATGAACCAAAACAATCCTTCACAGTAGATAGGACATAGAGGGAAGATACAACAGTCATTCCATCACAAATTGAATCGAGGCTTACCTTCTATACGAAGTTATTGTTCGCTGAAGCACGTAGAGGATCTATAACTGGGCAGTCAAGAGAACCTATATACCCCATCCAAATGTTGAATGCCATCATGGGGAAGAGGATGGAGTAGGGGCAAGGGGAGAGAAGTGGGAGGGCAGCAGCGATGTGTTGGGCTAAGGCCATTGATGGCGCAGCAAAGCCATCAAGTTTGTGGCTGTGAAGAAGAGGAAGAGGCAAGGCGAAGGGAGAAGGTCGGGCGGCGGTCGCCGAGGCATCCTGTCGTGGATAGAGAAGGGGAAGCGGTAGCGATGAAGGGGGGAGGAGGGTGGCGGTGGCCTTGTTAATCGGCTATCTCGCTTCGTTCGATGGATGGCTAGATATACATGAGAGTAAAAATCTAATGCATGGTACATATTACTTGATGATATGGATGGCTATGGGGTGCAACGTATGCTATGCAAACCAGGCTTCTGTGCAAACTATGCAAACTCTAATCAAGACCACACGAATCTAATCCGATGGTTGGTAATTTTAGCAATTAAACCCTTCCACTCATCCCATTTGGCTGTTGCAAAACACCCCCATGAGTGGAAGGGTTTAAGTGCTAAAATTATCAACCATTGGATTAGATTCCTATAGTCTTGATTAGAGTTTGCATAGTTTACACAAGAACCTAGTTTACATAGCATAATGTTCCCCGGATAAAATAGATAGTGGGTGTTATCTTTATAAGAGATATAGATATAGATGTGGCAAAGTGATTTCTGCTCTATCTCAAGATAGAGTACGCTCAGCTTGGTATCAATCAAATCTTAAGTGGAAATATATGAGTATCTGACACTGTTATCACAAAGCAAATTGAAGCGGGAATTCTATCCAACTGGTACTAATTAATACTCCATCCGTCTCTAAAAGGAGTGATTCCTAGAAATTGTGCCAGTCAAATTTTTTTTAACTTTTGACCAACTTTTATAGAAAAAGAGCAACAACATTTATGATATAAATTTAGTATATTATGAAACTATATTCCATGGTAAATCTATTGATACTAATTTGATAATATAAATCTTAATGCTCTTTTCTAGAAAATTAGTCAAAGTTTAAAAAAAGTTTGACTTAGAACAACTCTAGAAATCACTTCTTTTCGAGACAGAGGAGTACGTACTGTGAAACCCATACACACAGACCTGTGCACAACTAATGACCATACAGACACACCTGTGCACAACTAATGACGATGGACTGAAGCACGTAGATGAAAGCAGAGTAGAAACACAAATTCATTACAAAAATATATATGAATAATATCTTCTAGTAAGTTCTGAAGGACGATTGATCGACCAAGATCAGTTCATCCCAAACATGCTTGTTATTGGCATGATTTTTTTTCACTTTTTCAGCACCCAATTAAGTCTTACATCCAACCAAGAGCAAGAGCCTGCTGGTCAAGGACAGGGACTTGCTACGCTCCGCCTTCCTCCTCTTCTCCTTGTGGTTCGTTTCTTTCAGTTTGTTCACCTTTTTCAACTCAAATCAAATGAAAACAACAAGATCAGTTTTTTTTCTCTCGCCTCTAATGGAATTGATGAATGCGCAAATAAATGAAATCAACTCACTTTTGTGGCTGGGCTGCTAGTGCTGCGTTGGAGCTGGCGCGCGCCCCGCTGCAGGATCTCCACGGCGCTCCAGCTCCGGCCGGCCGCCGACGCTGCCGGCTTGCCCTCGCTCTTGTTCTGCACGTTGCCGCCGCCGAACGCCGGGTCCAGGCCCACCACCGCCACCGGCGCGGAGTCAGACCACGCGGCGGGATCCTCGACCCGCGGCACGGACGAAGATGATCCCATCCCCAGCCCCAGCCCCAACCCCAGCCCGAGGTGGTGGACGGCGGCGGCCTTGCCGGTGCCGGTGCCGGTGCCGCTGCTGTCCAGGCCCAGCTCGCAGCTGAGCTGCCGGATGCGGGACTCCAGCAGGTTGAGGCGGTCCATGAGGTCGCCCCGCACCTGCACGTGCTCGTGCCCGTGCTGGTGCTGCAGCGCCGCCGGCATGGACTTGGTGTGCTGGTGCTGCGCTGCCGGCGCGTGGCGGACCGGGGCCGGGGCCGGGGCGGGGAGCCGTGCGACGACGGGCGGCGCTGCTGCTGCTCCTCCAGCTTTTGCAGCTGCACCAAAACACCACACCACACGGATGCATCGGAATGGACAATGGAGGCACCATATCAATGTGCTGGATGGCGTCATGACCGGCGCCGGCCGGCGGCCATCACGCACCCATCGGCAACGGCAACGAACTAGATGACATATATAAATATATATATACGTACCCGGAGGTCCATCTGGTCGAGGCGGCCGAGCAGCAGGCTCTCGGCAGGCTGCGGGGGGAGGCCGGCGTACCCGTAGCCGCTGATGAGGACGCGGCGCTGGGAGTCCACCAGCACGTCCGCCATGACGGACGACGACGCCGTCTCGCACCTCGCAGGGCTGGCTGCTACTACCAGTGGTGATCGATCGCGCTCGAGCGGCGTGCAGCAGGGTAGCTACGACGACGTGGTGATCACGCGCTGCGGCTTGCCAATGCAAGGACGCGCGTGCCATCGTCAGTTATAAAGGCACGGCACGGCGGTGAGGAGTAGCCTGCTGGGGAGCAGCGCAGCGCAGCGCGAGCCGGGTCGTCGGTCAGAGATGATCGGGGCGGCGATCGAGGAGCATGCAGCGGCATGGAGACGACGGACGGGGTGCGGTGCGGTGCGGTGCAGTGCAGCGGAGGGAAGCCGCCATGGTCGGAGCCGAGATCGGGTCCTAGACTAGGCCGAGTCCAACGATCGAGAACAAACCGGATGATTTGGCCGAGTCCGGGGAGTTGGATGTCTGTTACTGGACTGATAGGCCCACACAGATGGCCCAGGTTCAAAGACGGGCCGGTGGTATTTGTTTCTCGGTTTTCTTGGGCCATCTCTCCTTTATTTTTTCCTTCTTGGGCAATCTCCTCTTTTTTTTAAAAAAAAAAAATCGTTCTTGGGCCATCTCTGACAAGCCATCACACAACGAATTGTGTGGTAGACACAGACTACCCCATCCTTGAAATATAACACATACATATTTCAAAATTAAAATTTTGTTATTTTAACTAAAAAAAGTTTATAGTACACAAAAGGGGTTAGAATAAATTTGTATTTAGAAATGGTTCCTAATGGTGAAACTTTTGTGGCCATGAATTACATATATACTATAAACTTTTCTTGCCATAAAATTTTATGCTATATAAACCTGTGCACCACATTTATCATATTAGTGCAATATATTATATGTTATATGCTATATATTTTTGGTAAATATCAGACGACGATGCCTCTGCCAATGATGTCTGAAGCCATAGACAGACATACAGACACACCGACCATCATGCATATAGAACCACTAATTATGACAGTCAAAAGCTTTTGATTTGGTGTTGCTTTCCGGTTTCGTTTACGTTGGAAATTTTTTGCCCATCTATGAACGAAGTGGTGGCCCTCTGTCTCTCTCTAGCTTCTCCATTTCACACTTAACTAGCTGCCCGGCGCTGCTTCTCTTCTCATCTGCCCTGAAAAAAGAAGAAAGGAGAGAGGCCAGCCATGGTTTGCGGGTGAGGACCAGCTGCAGAGCGTCCGAAAGTCAGAAGCCGGATGATTGGTCCGGAACGGGAGCATCTATCCCCAAAGTCAAAACCAACTGTAGTGGATCAGAGAGAGAGAGAGAGAGAGAGAGAGAGAGAGAGAGATTGGTGTGCACAAATCAGAACCACCATGGATAATGCTTGTGTACATACAAGTAGCTAGAGACGATGTCTCGGGATCCACAAGCAACTTGCACGCTTTGCATTTTCTTGGAGGCCTTTTGGCAGGCTGCTGACACTGTATTCCTCTCTGACCGGCCGTTAGAACGTTGTGAACATCCACGCGGTCGGTCCTGATCCAGTGCCTGAAACTCGTGCTGCAGTGGCTAAACAATTCCGATCCATGCTGCTTCCTTCCTTGGTCAGCATTGGTTGCAACTGATGATGACAAATGTGCATATATAAATAAAAAGCTCATGCAACCACTGGCTCACTAACCTTTACTTTTCACCTGACACTCCTCCCAGAAAAATAAACCTTACCACTTTTCACCGGTAGGACTTTAAAATTAAAATGAAAGCAAAGTCGTGAGATAGGATCGATTACTATATATATTTGAAGTGTGGAAGACTATTACAATGCAGAAGCACAGTCTTCGTCGTCGTCCCTCCACATGTATGATCACTTGGTGTACATACAGTAGTAGCCACACTGATGCATGATTGACTAATGACCAAACGAGCTAATGGGAACGGGACAGATCATGCATGCAGCACATGGCTAGGTAGGTTGAACACTAATAAACCGATCCTGCATGCGTATACATATTCCGTCGATCCATCTTGCCTTATTATTAGACTATAATATATCAGTTATTATATTTATTAGGAGGACTACTATATCAATAGGGTTAGCTGCAGATGGCATGCATGAACGACAAAGCCGGCCATGAGCTAGCTAGCTATATCCAAATACATGTTCCAAACTGTGAACTGTACACCTAGTAGCTAGTTACAAGTACCACTGTACTAGAGTCTATATAAGCAGATGATTAGAGGAAGGTCGGCTGTAATGGTGCTTGTCTCGAAGCAGTTGCTGAACTGAAGTGAATGTGCGTGTGCTCATATGATTGCTTGCATATATAGTTGCATATCTACATTCCAAATATTCCATAGTCGCAACTACTGAATGCATGGCACTAGGAGTATCATGCATGGCTACAATAGCCTGCTGATGGAAGAAGATGGAGGCCTGGAGGGATCGGAGCTATCTACCAAACCTACAGTTCCTCCTCGCTCCTACGTGGCGTCGTCAGAGGCTCATGCATATATGCAGGACCAGAAAAAAAAGAAGTGGATCGATCGGAGATGATGATGGAGATGGCCCGAACGAACGACCGAACGAGCCGACACCTGTCTCTGCATAGCCGGCCGGTCAATTCCAATTCAATATAGAGCCTCTATATGCATGGAGAATAATGTAGATCACCATATCGCTCTTGGGATCATTAGCAGATGCGAAATGATGGCGCTAACCAGCTAGCTGCATGCTTCTAATTTTTTTTTATTACTTGATCTATCTATCTATAAATCCGCTTAATTGTATTCTCCTCTAGCTCTAGCAATGGATCGTCTATATCTAGATCATCACAGCCTGTTTGGTCACGTACGCAAGCAGATCGATCGATCGATCGACGGCCGCCTGACATTGTTGTTAACGTCTGGACGCTGAAACATAGAGTACTATCAACCTACTAATGTACCGGATTTTCTTTCCTACGCCCACACGCGAAAAACGTCCCCCGCTGAGGAGCTTCTCCTCCATCCACTCACGAAATCGTACCCAGGAAACCAACGTCATAAAATCCAACAGTCCAGATTCATTCTAAACATTCTCTCTCCTTACTCACCCACGCACGAGCGGCCTAGATCGCGTGTATGGTCCTCATCCCTCCTCCCACGCTCCTCAATCCTCATTCGGTCAGCAGAAGACATCCGAGACATCCTGGGCTCGATTCCCTCCCGACGCGCTCACATCCCCAAGTTGTTTTTTCCTTTTTATTTTTCTCGGAAAAAAACTAGAGCTCAACGGCCCCTCCTCTCATCCATCCTCCCGCACACATCCTCCTCGCGGCGCCGCAAATCACGCGCGCAATAACGCCAACACCCGCCATGCGCGATCTCTAGGCTCTATCCCAATCCAAATCGCCGAGCGCCCGGGCCACCATCACGTGACCAGGCTCCGTCCCGATCCCGCCGAGTCCACCCTACACCATCGCGCGACGACGAATTGTGGTGGCACCGCCCTCGCCCCCGTCGCGGTCTCCAGGCTCCATCCCGTCGCATTCGCAATCGCGGAGCCACCGCTGCTCCTCAGATCGCGCTCACGGTCACCCATGAGAAGCAGCGTCAGCACGACGGCGATGGTGGCGGCGTGCCAGAGGCGACATCAAGCGGCTCCCTGCCGACCTCCTCGCGTATATCCTCTCTCTCCTGCCGCCCTTCCGCGACCTGTCCATGTACGATGGCGAAGCCCGCCTCTGCTCACCTCCTCATTTTGTACAGATAGTGCTATTCTGTACATGTTGATTCCCTTTGCTGTGTTGTTTTGTTGCTGTGAGTGGCAGAGTGGCATGGCTGGGTGAGTGAGCCGGAGGTGGCGGCCAGGCGGTGGAAAATCTCGTCTTTGTGGCCCGACAATCGACATGGAGTTCACACCCCCGGACTTCATCTCTCTCCGTCGGCCGATCGACCGGACGGAGGCTTCTTTGCTGAAAATCCAGTCCTTTTCTTCCTAACGCTGCCTCCCCCGTTCTTGAGTTCATGAAGTTCTTTGGGGCAACCTGACGTCCATATCGCTCGAGGGGATTGACCGGCATTGCCAACAAGGGCGGTTCATCTGGGGAGAACGGGAATCTCAGACTAGCTTGCAGATTAGCTAATACGACATGTTAGAATGATCTGCACATCACTTATGAACCACATGTCGGCTGCGAGACAAAAGTTGCATGCCAATTCTATCCAAACTAATACTTCCATTGAGGTGCTAATTGCCGTCATAACGATTGTGGTTTTGTCAAACCTCCCTGCAGGTTTCAAGAGCTAATTCTCTGTAGCACCTAAACATTGGCGGAACATTTATCACAGCTGAATCCCTGTATGCAGTTACGTTGCAAATAGCTGCACAAATCTGAAGGAGTGCCTCTTTTTTCTCTGAATCTCAAGTACTTCAGTTCATGGCAAGATCTCATGTTTATGCAAATAATAATACGGAAAGTAAGAAGCTGCTTAGTTTAATACTAAAATGATTTTTAGTGCTGCATTTCCTGTTTTCCAGTTGGATGAAAGGAAACAATCAATCTGATCACTGGTGTCACTTGTCAAGGTTTAGATATGTCAGAAAGTGCAACTTTGGTAGGCATGTGCGGAGTAAAAACTAAAGCACCACCGAGGTTATCAGTCAATCAGGTGCTGCAACATGTAAATTATTGGTGTTTGCCAAACTATTTTTGTTGTATGTAAATGTAAATTTTTGTTGTATGTAAAAATTCTAATGTTATAATATGTGGTCGATGATTTTTTTTAAATCACCAAAGCATATACATCGCTCTGGTTTAATTTGTGTTATTTTAAATGTCGCCGTAGCGTTAGCACGGGCAATATACCAGTAAAACACTAGTAGCATGTACATACGTAGAGGTACGGTGAACACACGAACGTGCACAATAATGGAACAATTAACGATCTATATGCAAATATATAGGCAATGATGAGCCCCAGCAGGTAGCAGCGGCACACACACAGCAAAATCTTGTAGCAGATGCTAGGTGGTGGCTTGTGGTGTACGGTAGCTGCCAGGGTACGTACGGCGATGGTACTTATTGCTTGCTGGTCATAGCACGGTCGCCGCCGGCGGGGGGCATTTGGTGAGGGGACGCCGTCGCCATGCCTTAATGCCGGCGTGCCAGCCACCCAGCTGTTGGATGAGGGTAACTCCGCATGCACCTGCCCGAGCAGCTGACCCACTCGGCCTCGTTTAGATATACTCGTATTCATCTTAATTTACATAATTCATATGTATTCTTCGAGTGTATTAGGATGTCTTCAACAAGGACCACCAAATTGCTACCAGAGTGAAAATGAAAAAAAAGTGAAAAATATGGCAGCCCAACTGCATATGTGAGAGTGGGCCATCGAGGCAGACACAATAAATCTACAAGGAACTGTGCGAGCTAGGTGAGGAACTCGTCGCTAGCGACTGAACTTTGTCTGCTCTCTCTTCTCAACGCAAGCAAATCGCTAGTAAAAGTGCGTTGTTGGGGGTGTCCTTAGAATAAAACTTAAACTATTTTTCAGCTCGACCCACTCCAACACATATAGATTGAGGTGGATATGGGTGCATCCAAATAAGACCTACATGTCGATTTACCCGTCCTTCCTTTAGGGTCTGTTTGGTAGCTCAGTAAACTTATTCACTTGTAAGAGCTTTCCGGGTGTAATTACTTGTGCACAAGAATACTAGTGTATTTTTTTTGTCCCTCAGGAAATGTTGTTTGGGTAAAATGTTTGTTGCCTCTCTGAACATCGCTCTTCCAACAATAGCGTGAGTTCAGAACTTCAGATTGCTGTTCAAGGCAGGGCATAAAATTTTCTATCCGAGCATCAAATTGGAGCACCGAACAGAATGGATTTCAGATCGGCGCTCAAGCCAGAGCTCCATTAAATCTCAGATCAGAAAAAAAAAAAACAATTTGGAGCAGCGATGGAGTCAAAGCTTGCTGTCAACGAAATCGTTGGGAACGAGATCTCATCTTGGAGTGTTGAGGTGGAAGACGCGGCTTGCACATGAGACAAAAAGGAGCACTGGAGGGGACAGGGAGGACGATGGAGCACGGGAAGAGGCGGCGGAGAAGGAAGCCGATGGTGCGAGCGAATGGCGGCGATACGGGTTTCTCGAGCATGGCTCCCTGCACCGGCGGGCGCGACGCCCGCTCGGGCGGCGGCCCTCGGGACCCGAACGGGCGCACCGCTGTGGGAAAAAAGCCCCGAGCGCGTCGTCGGTAGCGCGAACGCCCCCCGACGGCACCGGCGCACCCAGCATAGGCCACCACCCCGTGTCACGACCGCTCGCGGCGACGCCGCCGATGTGACCCCGGCTGCATCTTCCTCAGCCATCGACTCTTTGTCTGCTCGGTGGTTCGCTCTGCCCGACTCCGCGAGCACGAGCCCGATAACCGTCGGAAAATAATTGTGGTGCTCGGAGGTCTGTATCCTTTTCCAGTTGTAACAAGCCAAACCGGGTGTAAATTAATTTGGCAAACTGTCTGTCCAAACAACATTTTTTTTATCTGACTCTAATAATTTTCCATGCCTATATTTTACACTAGTTTCTCTACAACCTAAAAAGAATAAAGAATAGACAATTAGTCGTGCGATTAGTGATTTCGGGTCGTCGGCCTGTCGGCTTGCGATACCCGCGCCTTCTCCCGCTCGTCGATTCGCATGCAGCTGTTGAATTGAAAACATGGAAACCGGCCAATTGCATCCTTCTTTCCTTATTTAATTATTTATTTAATCACGTCAGGCAATTGCATCCTCCTTCTTGGTCTTGGAGACCGATAATCACGTACGTTATACAAGGAATGCGATCTGAGTCCGGCAATCAGGCGAGGCCATCATCACGCAATGCATGCAAATCACGCCCTTCCTTCCCCATGCAAGTGCATCGCCTCCATTCTCCCGTTGCATGAGCATCGCCTTGCCTCGCCCAATCGTGAGTCGCGACTACATCGCAGCGCCGTTGTCGTGCCTCGCCCCGCTATTCGTGACTGCATTGCAGGTGCCCAGTTCTCCGTTATCGTGCTGCTTCGCCTCGCCCCGCCGCAGTCTACCCTCACCTCCGTCGCCCTCAGCCTCTCAGCGTTGCACGCGCTCGCCATCTCCATCGCCCTCAACAGCTTCTCAGCATTGCACGCGCTGCTGGTCCCGTCGCACTCGGCTCTCGCCCTCTCGTGATAACTCTAGCGGCGGTATGCACGCTGCCGCTACTGGGGCTCAGCTACAGCGACGGTTGTGAGTGCAGACCTTCCACGATAGCACACCCGAGGTACGGTGGACTAATGACTCCTCTCCTGCCGTACTTCCATCTCCCCATGTGCTAATTCCTTCTCTTCCCTCCTGCTTGCGAAACCGAGCACCCAAACCCTACCGAACTTTGATCTAATTACATATGTGTACATGCGTGCGTGCACAACGCCACAACCATTTCACAGCTCGTGCGGCACCATCAATATTTTTCAGTTGTCTGTTGTTCAAGTTTTCTATTCTGAATAGCTTGTGGTGGTTAAGGATAACACTATGAACTAAAGTTATAGTATTAATGGTAAATAAAATGCTAATCAAGGTGTGCTCTATTGCCATTTTCCCCAATATTTCAGTTCGAGAGACTTTGAATGGTATAATATTTAGTCAATAGAATGCTGATCAAAGTACGCTCTATTGCCATTTTCCTCAATATTTCAGTTCTAACATACTTTCATTAACTGAATTGATCTTAGGATTCAATACTGGTCCTCGATCACCTTCAGTTTGTATAATAGATCACATCTGATGTTAGGTGAAGGGCCCGTGCTCCTTTATATATCAAGTAAGTGGGTTTCACACATTATTCTCTTATGCTGTTCCGAACTTTTGATGCTAGAGTCTCAAAGTTCTGTTGGCAAAAAATACTAGCTCAATGTAGTGGACTGCTTAGATTTGTTTGGTAATACAACTCCCAAGTTTTTTTTGGTTTCGAGTAAGCTTTTAGATTGATTACATAGATGGTTGCATTGAGTTTGATGCCTCATGCTTGTTCCATGCTAATTAAGGGCAACTTTTTCCTTTTTACATTCATGTATTTTATTTTCTGGAGGTACTGACAGTTGGGTGAACTGGTACAATGTCATCAACACTGAAATTATAAACTTTCTTACTAAACTGTCATTTACTTGCAACGTACGGTCATGATCCTATATAGGTCTTCGGCCGTGGTTACGTGTGGCGCATGTCCTTTGGCAAGGCGGACCTCGTCGTGGGGGCTTAGTCTCTATTGGCTTGTGATGGCTAGAATACCATGGCGAGCGTTCAGGACGGTTCACTGGCACCGGTGTTCTCAAGCACTGTAGGCTCAGCAAGGCTGTGCTTATGCTCGTGAGAGTGCATGTGTGCGCGTGTTGTGTACCGTGATAGAGAAAAGACCAGGCCTTACGCCTCTCAGGAGGAGAGACCATGACAGCATCCATGGCGAGCGCATACTAGCGAGCGAGGCAAGTGTGGGGGCTCACGGTGGGATCAGGGTGGCTAGGATGGCGGTGCAATGGTGAGGTGTGGTTATGGCGAGTCAGTGCAAGCAGAGTAGTAGCACTGGTGTAGCCGATCATTGTCTCCATTCCTAATGACATCGAGCGAGTCCGTGTTATCTTATCGTGTGATCCGTGTTTTTTATTGTAAAAAGTTTTGTTATCCCGTAGCAGAGCACGGGCACGCTACCTAGTTGTATATAAAACCAGTCATCCAACAGAGCCTTAGGGGTGTTTTCGCTCATGTGTCCCAGCTAGACGACCCATCTCATTCGATCCTCGTTTTTCAATAGGAAAGACGACATAAGAATCCAAACAATTTTTCATGGATTTTAAATGAGGATTAAGCCCTTCAACACTTGAGGAGATCTTCTCTATTGCATTCTCTATGTTCAAACATATGTTCTTGTACAAGCCAAAGAATAAGCTTTGCTCATCATCCTGAGCCCTTGCGTTTCCTTTTTTCCTGTTTCACTGTCTTCAAGGCAGGCAAGTTCACATCCTCATTATGAAAAAAATTTGGTACCTCGTACATATCCTCATCGTGGCTGGTGTCATCGAAGAATATATCTCTGGGATAAGCAGAAGCCCCACTAACACGTACCTTCCCAAATAACATATACAAATCATCAAGGTGCTTCAGATTCTTTTTTGAAACCTCATATTGTTGTCCTTTCTCATGATTTTTGCATTTCTAAAATAGAAAAATATATTAGCAATGATCACCATATCAAAGCATGAAAAAGAATATGAAAAATGACAATACAGGGTTTTTATCCCACCAAACCTTCGAGCAACAACAGTTTGTTTTGCCTCATCCCATCCAAGCATATATAGTGGCATAATTCTTGAACTCCATGATCCACGTATATTCCCTTTTCATATTGTCCAAGTTATTCTTCAATTGTTTTTTCCCTTCTCATTGGATTTTTCTGCAAACTTAGATATAAGATTTTTCCAACTAGTCAGCGGATCAAGGGGGGCGGGGCTACCCCCCCCCCCCTAATCAACCTGATTGCTTCATGAAACACTGTTACTTAGCCTTAAAATTACTTAGCCCCCCTTAATCCCCATCCTGCATCCGCCACTGCAACTAGTACTATTGAAAATTTCCATTGGCCTATTCTTGGCTTCTTCCTCTCCTTTGCAAACATCAATCAAATGACTCCGAAATGCATCACCCCAATCTGGGTTTTCGCCATCATTGAATCAAATACAAAAAAGTTATGAAGGCAACATATATAGGAACCAACAAGATTATCATACATCAAAGCCCCCGATGTTAATCATGCAACCCAAAAAGGTACCATTGCATACATCACACCTGCCACTATACTAATCATATATCCATTTTATTCATTTAATTATACATCCTACACATTCCAAAAAGGGCAGAGGGGAGCTGACGTACCTTGCAGAGGAAGAACATCTGAACATGAAGGCGTTGTTGGCTTGGGATGAGGAGAAGAAGTCGTCCCGTGCGCTGCTTTGGGGGGACGAGATGGTGAAGGGCGGGGGAGACCTCGCCAGCCTAGGGTTGCTACCAAATCAAATTGCCATGGATGACATGGCGGGCCTAGGAAGGAAGTTGGTGGAGCCGTCCACGTGACCAAGTCATGTTGTCGTCTATGTGACGTCGTCTAGGTTGGGACACTGACGAGGAAGAGCGCCGCCGCGCCTAATCCTAGCGCCAGCATGTGCTCGCTCGTGAGATCGGAGAAAAATGTGCATCGCTAGGAAGGAAAAATAGCAAAGAGGTACACATAACCAGTGGCAGGCACGTAATTTTTTGCAACTAACCAATTCCGCAGACGGAGAAAGCAGGAGTCAACATGCCATTGGATTTCTAGCTGATTTTACCCGGTATTTAGCCTTTTGGAAGCAAAAGAGTAGCTCCCTAAAGTCCAACGACCAAAGAAGGGGCCCTGAGCCTTGTGCTCTTGTCCTACATCGTGATGACACGACTCGGTAACCAATAACCGGCATACGCCATCGAATCACGCATCCATGGCATATCAAACGAAACGACTGATGACGTCCCAGCAGTAGTGTCCGTACTCGGTACGTACTGCAACATATACTAGCTGCCGCAATGCGAGCTACTACTACTAGTCTACTACTAGAAATAGGCCATGCCGCCATGGCCGATGATACTCCAGTTTGGAGCTTTCGCTGGGAATGGGGGGGAATGGATGCCTTTTCCGTCACCTGTGAATGAATTTGAGGAAATTGGGAAATCTAAGCCCTGCCTGCCCTGTTCATGCAGATGCATACATAGTACGTACGTCAAAACGACAAATTCTCCAACTTGATGATTATATTTATATATATGGTTTGGAAGCAGGAAGGCATGAACGAGTCTAAAGAAGCAATCTGCCAAGCTGCTGGGTGTTCGATACGTGTTGAGTCTTGACGATGCTGCGGGTGCGTGGGGCCTTGGGTTTGTGCCGTGCGGTGTTTGCGAGGCTTGCTGGAAACACGAACACCCCGGCCGCGCGCCGGAGCAGAAGAATTGGTTTGTTCCGGCGTCCTTTCCGGCGGCGGTCAACGCCGGCCCCGGCCGACTGATGGATGGGATGGGAGACGAGCCGTGTGGGGCCCAGGGCCCAGTTCGGGCGGCGGCCAGCGTGGCATGCGCACCCACGTGGGGACCCTCGCGGCAACTGCTACTGTCGGTGGAGGGAGAGCGTTCCCGGACTGTCAGTGTCACCTTCTGGCCGCAAGCTTCGCAACGATCGTGTCAATATTGTATATCATATATATCATCGCAGAATTAAATACTGCGCCAACTTGCTAATACTAGTATTTCTGCTCTCAGATTCTCGATGACCACCGTTTTTTTTCCTTCAACCTTTCTTTTATTTATTTTTTTTGAAGCCTCTCATCCGAAATGCGGTTGTAGTATCTGTTCAAGCACACACACGCACACAACCACGCACACCACACTCACGCCACCCGTGCCTGATTAGACTTACAACTACACACGGATCGGAAGATCGCGTCCTTCCGGAGATCACCGAAACCGTAGCCGTGGCGGCGGGACGTCGCGCCGATCCCTTTGTGGCACCACGCGAGGCGAGGCACTAGAGAATTTATTCGGGAATAAATCCCGGTGGGTGACGCAGTCCGATTCGAGGAATCGAACCTGCGCCCGGCTGCGTGGCCACTGCCTCCGCTAGCCACTCGAGCGGAACGCTCGGACCCTTCAACCTTTCTTTTAGAGCCGCTGCCGCAGTGTTAGTAAATTCAATCACCCACACTTTGTACTTTTTTTTTTCGAATACGCAAAAAGACTTGCGTACCTTTTATATTAAGAAGAAAGTTTAAACAACCGTACAACGCACCCCCTAACGAGTGCCAAAGGAGGTCAACAACACAGCCCGTAGCTGGACCATCCTAACTAAAGTTCTCGTGTTTCGATATTACATAAAAAGAGACAACCCGATAACGACGCGGCGATGGGACCTAGGAGGTGGCCTTGCGCTTTCGCGGCCGCCTTGACGCCTCCCTCCAAATACCCCCGAAGAGCACCCGCGGTGCCTCAACGTGGGGCGCCGTCATGGTGTCGCCATAGATCTTGTTGTAGGCCTCCCGGCTCCGACGCGGACGGCGATGGACCCTGGGTGTAGCCCATGCGCCGCATGACAAGAACCTCACCTCGCTTGGAAGCCGGTATTCGGGGAAAGGGCCGAAGCGCCAACCGCTGCTCCGCCAAAGGCAAAGACGGCTTGGGGAGTGGGCTGGTTTGGGGGCTCGCCGGCAACCGAAGGCTCCGTCTTCCGCAGCACCTTGCTTGAAGTGAAGCGGCGGCGTTTGAAGGAGTCGTCGTCGCCCCAACCCCCTCGACGGCGAGCTGAACCGCCCACAGCGTCGAGACTGTCCCGACGTCTGGTAGGTGGGCATTGCTCGCGCGCGTGTCTCCGGCGAATGCGGTTCCCATCGAATGGGCCGCGGGGGGTGGCGTCCGCGGCTCACCGCGGCCCGGTCACCCCGGCCGGGCGCATCCACCGGCCGTGGGCTGGCCGTCGGCGGAGTCCTCCGGTCGTGGGCGCCCACCGCCGTCGGTGGTCCTCCGACCGTGGGGCGTCCACCGTCATTGCGTCCTCCTGTGAGGGCGGCCGTCGATGGGTCCACCGGCCAGGTGGAGCGACCAGCGTCGGCGAGTCCTCCCGCAGCCCAGGGGCGCGGTAGTAGCGGAGGGAGCGGCATGCGCCTCCCTGTGGCGGCGTGACGGAGCGGGAGAGCGATGCTCGAACTCCTCCCACATCGGGTCCACGAGGCCTCACAGACGATGTCGGTGGTGTCCACAGCGAAAGCGAGAACTCCTCCACCATCGGGTCCTTGAGAGACCACGCGTGCGATAAGCCTGGCCTCCAAGCATTGTGGAAGGAGCTCGATGGGCTCTTGAGTCCGCTGCAACTTCATTGGAGGAGTCGATCGTCTTCGGCGTCTCGGCTTTGTGCCGATGCCGCCCGCCCGGCTCTCGGGCGGCGAGCACGTCGTCGGTCGGCGAATTGTGGCTCCTTCCGCGATCGACGGAGTGTTCGCGGCCCGACCGCTTCGGGCTGTCGGCGTCGGCGGCCGTTGCCGCCGCGAACCTCGAGGGCGGCAGCGGCGTCGGCGACGTCTCCGCCGCTGCGCCCACCACTCGATCAGCGCGTAGTCGCACCGAGCATACTGCCCGCAACAGGAGGCGTCGTGGTGGCCGCGCAAGCGCCCGTGGCAACCCCACTCTCGATTACACCGCCCTGAGCACCGGCCCGCCGCACCTCCTCACGAGGCTCGTCAGATCGGCGATGTCGCCGAGGCGGGCGCACGACTTTCGACGTCGCGAGCCGCACCCGGTGCACCGCCCGGAGCACCCGCCAACGCCCGTGGAAGACTCAGCCGGGCGAAAAAACCTGACCCCTGGGCACCCGCCTTGAGGAGGCACCTTCCGCCCGCTGCTTGCAATCTCGTGCGATGTGCGAAACCCCTTGCACCGGAGGCGGCGAGGAGGCAGCTTGCGGTTGCCGCCTTGTGCACGGTGGAGAAGGCGGTTGAAGCACTTGGTGGAGATCGGCCGGAAAGCGGCTAGGAGGCGGCCCCGCCGGTCGCGAACGGCTCAGGCGTGCCCCACCGGCCGCACAAGGACTCAGCGACAAAACCTCACGCCAGCCCGTCGGCGTCGGAGCGGAGATCAAGCGAAAGTTGAGCCCCGTCCACGCACGCCGAGGCGCCACGTGCGAGGATCTGCCCTCCATTTGGAGACGAAACGAAGCGAGCCGTGTATCCGCTCGAGGCGCTGGCTACCGGCAACTTGGTGCGATAAGCGCCGCCCAAGCGCCGTCCGTGTCCGCATCGCCAGCTTCGGCGAAAGGCGAGCGAGTCTGGGGGCGCGCGGGGACACGGCTTCGCGGCGCCCGGCTGGGCCCGGCGAGCGGCGTCCACGTAGCTGGTGGCGAGGCACACGTTGGACGACTTCGTCGCCATCGGTGTCCGCCACCGGCCGCGCTTTGAACGCCCTCCCACGAGCCGCTCGGGAAAAACGGGGCCGCCTCCGAGGAAAGTCTTGGGCGGCGGGGAGCATCGGCGCGGGGCGACCTCGGGACACGGCGCGCGGAGGGGGTAAGGAAGGCGGCAGGCTGGGCCCGGGAGGGAGGGCGAGGAAGATGTCGAGCCCGACACCGGGCCGGGCAGCTGCGGCGAGCCGTCATCGTCCCCGAAGGCGACCGATGAGGACCGCCCGATTCGTCCTCGCCGGCCTGGGCCTCCACGGCGCTGCGGCGGGGGCAGCTTCACGGGCCGGACCACCTCGGCGTCGGCGACAGTGGTCTCCTGCGGCGAGCACGATCCGGGCGGCAACGCGGCACCGAGGCCGGGGCCGGCAGACCAGGCGTGTGATTCGTCCTAAGCCAGCGCCGGCGCTGGCCGCGAGCGAGGTCTCTCCGGCCCGGCGGCGGTGGAGCTGCGGCCTTGCCACACAGCGGCACCGCCCGGCGCGGCGTCCAGCCCCGGCGTTGAGGAGGCGGGGGGCTGCAGCGGCGTCGTGGCGCATGGCCATGTGGCGGCGCCGGCGGCGCTCTGCGCCCGCCGCCGGCGGTGTGAGTGGAGCTGGGTAGGGGCGGGTTGGGGGCCGGCGGGGGCGAGGCAGAGAGGATGTGGAGGCGGCGGTGGCGCCCTGGCCCGGAGGAGGCGGCGGCGGCGGCGCCCGACCTCCGATGTGGATCAGGGGAGGGGGCTCTTGGGGAAGGATGGGGAGGAGTCGGGGAGGACGGGGGGAGGAGCCGGGAGGCGTGGGGCGCCGGCGCGGCGGCGGCGGCCGCCGGCCGCGGCGGCGGGGAAAGGGCCAGGGGAGCGGGGTTAGGGTTGGGCTCTCCTCATCTTGCCGTCCCCACACTGTACTTACGTGAATGAAAGAGTAGTTGCTTATTGGGAGACGGCCCTGTCCGTCACCCACATGCTCGCTCACTTACTATTGAGCTCGTTGTTAGTACTAGCTGCTAGCTACTACCGAATAGTACTAACAATCAAATCAAAACGTGTAATACTACTACATTTTAAAAAAAAGATATCAAACGTCTACCACTACTAATACTTGACGGCACTACTTGACAGCACAGTGTACAAATATTTGAGGGTGGTTGGAAGTGCTCTTCGTGAGAAGCTTCTCCGAGTGTGGCTCCTCTAAAATAGTTATGATGTTATTTTTTTTGTTGAAAGCGTTTTTTTCCTACAATTTTTTTTCGTAGAGGCTTATGTGAAAGAGCCGAAGTCGAGAGGAGCTACACTAAACATGATCTTCGTCAAACTATGTTAAATTTAACAAAATATATTATTTAAAAGATATCAATATTTGTCAATACTTGATACGTATTATTAGATTTATCATTAAGTATATGTTTGAAATACATCTATTTATGGTCGTAAATGTTGACATTTTTTTATATAAACTTTTGTTTCCCTTGGAACCGAGGGACCTTCGTGGAGGAAGAACAGCACAACAGAGGTCACTGTTACTGTTAGTGTGGTGGCCAGTGTGCATATAATGGCGTGCTTCCATGATTGGAGATTGACCCGGACGCAATTTGCTAGCAGCTAGCTAGCTTTGACGCCGTCTGATTAGATCACACTGTTCACTCCTCCTTCGTGCTCTGCTCCCACTGCATGAATGTTTGGCCCCTTGTATTAGGCTGACCGCACTGGGTCCGGAATATAGAAACGGTAAAGGTTTTCCCGGGTAGAAAACGCTGCACCGCTGTTCGGTAAAGTGTCATGTCATCCGGAATCCCATGGTCCGCACGCCAAAGGTGGCGTCGTGGCGTGCGTGCGCTTCTGGCGCCCAGCGTGGCGTGGGGGCGGGCCCGCTCATCCTCCGTTAAATCGCGCGGAGGCTCGCGGCATGTCCCCGTCTGCTTTCGTCCGTCCGTCCGCTCGTTCGCGGTAGGTCCGCATGTCGGGCGCCGGGGGAGGACGGGCGCAGAGCCACCGTCGCCCGAGGGACCACGCCCGGCAGAAGGCGTTGGGGCCCGCAGCGCTCGACCACTGCCGGAGCTCACGGGCGGGAGGAAGGAGAGGAAAGAGAATGGGAAGTGGGCGCCCCGAAGCCATGGCCATGGCCGCCGCGCCGCTCCACCGTGCGCGGGCGGGCTCCTCCTCCTCGCTGCTGCGCCATCCTCGTCGTCTTCGTGAGTCGCTGGGGAGGGAGGCGCCACGCTGAGCTCCGCCCGCCGGGGCCCAGCTTGCAGCCTCGCCGCCGACGCTGGCCCGCGAGCCGCCCTGAGCCCCGCCGCCCGGACGCCGCGGCCGGGGCCGCCTAGCCCCGCCGCCCGACGCCGCGGCGAGGCCGCCCGAGCCCCGCCGCTGGCCCGCGCGAAGCCTCGCCGCCGGGCGCGGCCGCTGCCCCGCTGAAAGCCCCACCGCCGGCGCGGCCGCTGCCGCAGCGAAAGCCCCTACTGCCGAGGCGCTGCGCTCCGCCGTCCCGCGCCCCAGCGCTTCGCCCCAGCCGCTGGCAGCGCTTCGCCCGGCGCTTGCCGCCCAGCGCTTCGCCGGGCGTCGCGGGGGCCGTCGCGAGCGAGCACTCAGCAGACCCAGCCCGCGTCCACCCGGCCGTTCGCCGGAGAGAAAGGGAAGGAGGGTGTCGTCGTCCTCCTCCCAGCTGCGACCTCCTCGCTCCTCTTCTACCCCGCCGAGGCGCCCATGCAGCGGGGCCTTGTCGGGGGGCGGTGGGTGATCTCCAGCGGGCCGCCGTCACGCCGGACCTCCCGCGCCGGAGGGAGCAGCGATGAGTGGCTTGGCCTTGAGGTAATCTTAGTTGGCGGCGCGCGTCGTCTCCATGCGCCCGTGGCCGAGAGGAGTACTACTCGCGCGTGAGAGAGGAATCGGCCCAGGCGGAGGAACCGAGGGAAGGCCACGGTTGAGAAAAAAAGGAAAAAAAACCGACACTGGGTCCCACTTAAATATAGAGTAAGGTATAAAGGATGTATGAGTGCGGGAGAAAATAGTATAGAGGTGAGAATCTCGATGACCAGACTGGAATATTCCTTTTAGAGTATAGATTTAGAGGACGACGAGTGCGGATAGCCTTAATGCCCAGTTGCCCATGGACATCCTCCATCACAATAATGTATTTATTTCTACCTGTTTATTTTTTTTTCCTCATAAAAACACCGACGACGATTTCTCGTGTACCTAATCGTACCAGCATCAGCATGCCGATCCGATCATGTCGATCGTCCAGACGCAGATTGCACGTTTGCTAACGTAATTCTGCCGTTTGCCTTGGATTCGCCCTCTCTCTCTGACAGAGGCGAAGCCAAGAGCAAATCAGTGGATCATAAGCTTCTCCTATATATGGAATGGAGTGGAAGGGATTCTACTGCATTTCTCTTGCAGTATAATTGCATTTCAGGTGAGTAATTTTTTTGTTGTTGTTCAGGCAACATGGCTATACATAGGGAAAAAGATGCCAACTGTCTCTTCTTAGTTGTCCTTTTAACTGTACTAGTTTGTTCTGCAGAATTTTTTGCCTGGAAATTTTTAACTGTACTATTATGCGGGTGTAATTCTTACGCTTGCCTCAAAACTGCAGTATTATCATCCGAGCAGACAAATAAAGACGCGTATTAACACTGCAGGTTTAGTTTGTTCAGGCTTGTGATCAGTAGTAGTTGGATCGGAGCTAACTAACCCAAATCATGCATGCTCATGTCTCCTCCTCCGATTCCGATCCGGCGCTAATAATGCTCTGGCTAATTCCTCCCCTGACTGATTACACACTCTCTCAGCGATGATTCATCCATCCATTCATTCCATCACCAGCTGCATCTGCATCTCTGCATGTGCTGAACGAACTACCGCCAACCAACAACAGCTGCTGAATGCTGAATATGCAGTGGTAGTTCAGTAGTTTCAGCTCAGCAGAACAAGACTGAGTGTAGTGAGTGAGCACTGCCTGCAACTGTTTCAAAACCATTCATGTTTGTAATTTCAGCTTGTCGCAGACGGCAACTGTTAAGTGAAATTCAAACGCATGAAGTTTCCTTGCTTGTGATTGTGAATAAATTGTGGTGCTGGTACGGTGGGCGACGATCGAATCGACGGTTGGTTGAGACGTTGGTGTCTGACAGGCACCGCCCATCGCGATTAACGTCAAAGCACAGGCAAAAGCCGCATGATTACGAGACGCCGCTCTCTCCTCTCCTCTCTTCTCCGCTGGCACTGGCAGCCGACACTGCGCGATTCCAACGTTCCAACCAGACCCAAACGAATCGAATCGAATCCGGCGTCCTCGATCAGGATTCCTCTACTGTTTTCTTCTTCTTTTTCTTCTTCATACGATCAAACAGAAACCACGAATAAATCTGCAGTTAAATAAATACTTAAGTCCAGGCAAGGTAGCTAGCGTGAAGACAAGACAACAACAAGCACGAACGAAGCAGCATCGAAATGATGCAGCAGCAGCAGCAACATCGATCTGTTTACCTATTCGCATTGCAGGTACCAGCAGCATCATTAACAGTTAACAATAAATAAAACAGACGAGATGGTTTCAGATGGCGCCATCAGCATCATCAGCTGGTACAGCGAGCCATGCATTTTCCTTTCACTTGTGCTCTCTCTGCACTCTTTCTTCTGCAAATTAAAAACGGTTGCGATCGATCGACCAATCGAGCAAAGCCGTGCTGCAAATTAACAATGAACGAACCATAATTATTATGTATATATGAAAAAAAAAGTGGTGGGAGTTTGAGAATTTTAAATCGTCTTCCTCCTCGGGAGTCCGGGGCCGGGGCCTGACCGGACCGACGGTGTATGCGTTCGCGGCCATGTGGGCAGTGGCCGCCGCTGCCGGTATTCTATTTGGCGTATATATTCCCCTGTCCATGCGGTGGTTCCCGCATCCACCTCGCCCCCCATTATTTCCTCTTCTTCTTCGCTGTCCATCCATCCATCCATCCGTCCGTCCGTCGGGTCTCCTTCCTTGGCTTCTCCCTCCGATCGATCCCCGCTGCCCGCCCACCTGCCTTCATATTCTCCGGCCGGCCGGCCGACCGACAAGCTTTGGGCTTTCTAGCTAGCTAGCTAGGTGTGTGTGCTTTCTTTCGCGCCATTGCCTCGATCGTTGCCGGCGGCGACCAAGTTTGGGGGAGGGAGTAGAGTAGCCGGGCAGGCAGGCAGGAGGCGGCGGTGAGTATGCTGGGAGCGAGCCCCAAGAGCAGGAAGGGCGCACCGGTGAAGCTGGGGTCGATGAAGGAGGCGCCGGCTCCGGCGGTGGCGGCCGGTGGAGGAGGAGGGAACGGCGGGAAGGTGCCGGCGGAGGAGGTGTGGGAGGTGCGGCCTGGAGGGATGCTGGTGCAGAAGCGGGGCGGCGGCGGCGAGGACGAGCCGTCGCCCAACGTGAAGCCGGTCCCCACCATCCGCGTCAAGGTCAAGCACGCCGGCGTCACCCACGAGATCTACATCAGCTCCGAGGCCTCCTTCGGTGAGTCAGCCGTCTCTCTTGTTTCGTTCCTGGGTTCGCGCAGGCCGGCAGACGGCCGACGGCCGCCGGCCGCCGGCGATTAGAGTAGAACCAACCATCTGGGGCTGAGGCTGACGAGCGACACGAATGCTGCTGCTGCTTCGGCGTCGGCGGTTTGCAGGGGAGCTCAAGAAGCTGGTGGCCGCCAAGACGGGGCTGCACCCGGACGACCAGAAGGTGCTGTACAAGGACAAGGAGCGGGACTCCAAGGCGTTCCTTGACATGGCCGGCGTCAGGACCGGTCCAAGGTCGTCGTCGTGGAGGACCCCGAGGCCCGCGCGCGCCGCCTCATCGAGGAGCGCCGCAACGGGCACCTCGAGAAGGCCGCCAAGGCCGTCGCCGCCGTCACCGCCGAGGTCGACAAGCTCGCCCCCAAGGTACTACATTTTCAGCCATCCATCTCTATCCCTATCCATCCATCCCATCCCAAGATTGCATCTTTTTCCGAGCCAGCCCATCGTTCTGAGAGAGAGCAGGCAGAACGAACACAACAGGGGAGAGTTGACCAACCAACAGTTGCCGCAGCGGCTGCTGATAGTTGCTGCTGCTCACCTCTGACTGAATAAAATCTGACTTGATTGGCGGCCTCGGCTTGGCAGGTGGCGGCGCTGGACGCGTCGGTGCGCAAGGGGGAGAAGGTCGCGGAGAACGACGTGGTGCAGGTGACGGAGCTGCTCATGAGCGAGCTGCTCAAGCTCGACGCCGTCGTCGCCGACGGCGACGTCAAGGCGCAGAGGCGGATGCAGGTGAGTGAGAAGCAAGCATTCACTACTACTAGTAGCAGTACAGTAGCGCATCAATTCGATTCGGTCTTCGGCCGGTTCCTCGTTCTTCCGTGCAATGCCGGAGCTCACCGAATTCAAATCGATTCCGGCCGCCGTCGCAGGTGAAGCGCGTGCAGAAGTACGTGGAGACGCTGGACGCCGTGGCGGCCAAGAACGCCGCCATCATCCGCAAGTCCGGCGAGAAGGCCGCCGCCAAGCCAGCGCCGCCGCCGCAGCAGCAGCACCAACCGAGGCATCACCACCAGCAGCAGCAGCAGCAGCCGAGGTACCACCAGCAACAGCAGCAGCAGGGGCAGACGCGGTGGGAGATGTTCGACCTGCTGTCGTCGCTGCCGTCCACGTCGTCGGCCTCGTCAACGACCACCGTGAGCTCCACGGCGTCCTCCGGCGCGCCGCCGACGAACCGCATGGACTGGATGCTCTGACGAGTGAGTGCAACCCGGCACCGGCCGTCCACCACCACCAGCGCAAAAGTAGCCAGTAAAGCGAAAGGCGATGCGATGCGATGCAATGCAATGCGATGCGATGCTTGTGTGCCAAGAATTGCACCACCCCCTGTCCTCTCCGGCAGAAATCTGGTAGCTCGTCGAGTGTCCTGATGAGGCCATGATTGGATTTGGGCAGGCAGGGGCTACCTAGCTTTGGTCACACAACTGCATTGCGCTGCATGGTACCGTACCAGCCAATTCTAGTTCATCATCAATCATGTGAGAGTTTTTCTTTTCTTTTCTTTTTTTTTTTCTTCTTCTTCTTCTTCTTCTTCTTGTTGTTGTTCATGGGACGTTTGAGATTCTTTTGTGTGCATACTATTCAGATAGGGAAAGATAAAGAGAGAGGGTTGGTTACTTTGGTTAGGGCAAGTGAAAGTGTATTCAGATTGGGAATAATAAGGTAGTCGAGTCAAAGAAAGAAATGGTTGTCGTCGTCCCTCTCTCCAACTGCAGTTGTTGGTGTCTGAACTCTGAAGAAAGGAACAAAGAAAGAAATGTAGCCATGCCTTCATTTGCTTACAGTCGTACACTACACAAACATACATCCAGTACTACTACTATTACCAATACATGGATCATTATATTACACTGTTGTTTGAGTGATGAGAGATCGATGGAGAGGACATCACTTGGTCGGTTGTCTGTCACTCGCTCCACACTGCTGTTTTTTCCTTCCATTTTTCTTCTTCTTCTTCTTCTCCTGTATAATACTAGTGTAGTAGCAATCAATCAAGCAATCAAGCAATGATAAAACAAAAAACGTTTTAAATTCCTGTTGATGCTGCCGAGTTAGTTGGCGCCTATCTGTCAGAGATGATGAACAGTGCCCGGGTTGGTGCGCTGTTGAATTCTTTATTGCGTTTGCAGCCGTCCACACCACATTTTAGGTGCCCCATTTGCATCCATCCACAATTCCAATTCCCAGCTGGTTCGCTTGTTGCTCACACTCGATGAACCAAAGAAGAACCCCAGCAGCAGAGATGGGGAAGGAGAAGACGACGACGATGACTTGCCCAACCAACAGCACTGCAAGTGTGCAACTTGGTCTGTTGATTGATTAGCCATTGGCCCATTGCTAGTTGATTAATCGGCGGATTAGCAGGAGCCCGTTGCCGTTGCAGAGGCTTTTGCAGTGTGCTGTCAGCCGTGTGTGTGCCCGTGTGTGTGCAGCAGCAGCCAGCAATTAAGCGTATTATTTCCGGTGGTTGAGCAGTGGGGGATCGTGGATGCGTGCCGGCCGATGCCCGATGGTGAGATGCGAGATGCCCGGCGCATCGCTCTCCTCTGGACCTCCTAATGCCTGTCACCCATGAATCGATTTGTTTAGATACATTCCCAAATAAAAATGTCACCAATTATAGAGGGTAAGCACTGGTCCATCAACCTTGGCAGAGGTAGTGATTTTGATATATAAAACAGTTACAAGTCTTTAGTTAAAAAAGAAATGGGCGCAGATCGACCTATTCAAAAGTATGTTTATCTTTTTTTTGTTGTTGTAGCGCAAAACTCGTGGCACTTTGTGCGCTTTTTCATAAATGATCATAAGTTACCGGTTGCTTTGTTCAGACCGTTTTATTATAGTTTACCTGTTTTGCGTAGCACCTTCATCACTCCTCGTGCATTAGATGTATGTTTGGCTGTGTCTTTAGCATAGAAAACGATATGTTAATGACTTCATACGTGTCTTTATTATGAAAAGCATCATACATGTATAATTTTTTAGATTTTTTCAACGGTACGTAGGTACGAGTAATCTAAAATATGAGACCGACACATAGAATGGTGGATCATAAAAATCATTTCAAATAAAATAGTCATCACGTAGCGGAGGCCTGGGATTCTGTATTTCCTCCCCTTTTCTTGGGCAGTTACAACACGCAGCGGTAGCAGTGTCGGTGCAGAGAGGAGAGATACGGCGCGCGCACGAGGCTTGTGAGAGAGAGGTTTCTTCTTTTGCGGGGCCTAGCTCGTGGAAGTCATGGCCGTCGTCGTCGCTGGCTTTTGTGACGAATCATGCATGCAATTGCACAGGAGGGAGGGACGGACGGACGGACAGGTGCTTATATATTTGGCAATTCATTCGCACACACGCACGACCGAAGAAGAAGAAGAATAGAACAACAAGGGGGAAAAAAAGACAAAATAGTCATAGAGATAGACACTTGGAGCTGACGCGTAAGTCGTTGGTGTGTGTTTCTTTTGTTATTATTATTAAGCACGCGGGGGGAGGTTGATTCGTTTCCTTCTTCCGACGGCGACGACGACGAGGACGGGACAGGTCAGCCACTCCGATCCGTGTCATCTATGTCAGCAGTGAGCAGGCCCGGGGACGAGGCGTCGAGAGAAGAAGAAGAAGCAAAAGGCCGGCGACATTGGATTGGAACTGGAAACGGAACCCGGGCCGGGCGGGGGCCCAAGGGATGGAATGGAATCCGCGGCGCAGGCGCAGGGCAAGCATCTGACGCCTTGTTCGGTTGCAATGCAACTTGCAACTTTTTGCAACTTTTTTCAATCTCTCTCCATCACATCAATTTCTATCCGTATATATGGAGCATTAAATGTTAGTAAAAAAATAACTAATTACACAGTTTAGTTGTAAATCACGAGATGAATCTTTTGAGCCTAGTTGGGCCACGATTGGACAATATTTGTCAAATACAAACGAAACGCTTCTGATCGCGGGGAATGCAACTTATTCACAAAGAGAACAAGGCCTGAGATGCCGGCTGCCAAAATCCCTGAGCCATTTTTTTTTTGTTCTGTTTTTTTGTGTCATGTCGGGGTTGCGTGGTCGCCGTCCTGTCCGTCGGTGGTCGGTCCGTCCGCCACGACAGAGAAACCGAGACGCCGAAAGTCATTCGCTTGGGCGGGCTTTGGATTTGGCTTGGCCTGGCTTCCTCGAAATAAAGCAACCGCGACTGACCTGACCTGACCTGACAGGCTAGCAACACAGCAGAGAGGAGAGGATTCCCGCTAAGGCTATCCGCATCGGGTTCCGGAGAGTTCGTCCGGGACGCGCCTTACCGGACGAACGAGCTGCAGCGGCGCCCGGGAGCGTGCGTGGCATCCGAATCTTGCTTCGCCGACGCCAAATCTAGTGCCATAGCGCTGCGTCGGGAGCGCGCTGCGTGGGCGGGGCCCCACGCGGCGTCGGCCTCGCCCCCAATGTCGGAACAGGGAGAGAGAAGGGAGAGAGAAGAGGGAGCCGGACAACTCCACCAGCTAGGGCTCCGCCCGTAGAAGCCAGCTCCACACTGCTGCCCGTCATAGAAAGCCGCCCGTCTTATTGGCGGGCCGCCCGCTAGTTCCTCGCGCCCAGCGCTGCCGTCGCGTCGGTCGCAGCGCTCGGCCGCCTCCACCACCGCCCGAGCGGACCGCCTCCACATGCTCGCCCGGGCGCGGGAGGAAGGCCGGAAGCCGCGTCTGGCGCTTCGCCCGCCGCCCAGCGCCCTTGCTTTCAGCCCGCCTCTGCGCTCACTTGCCGGCTGGGAGGGAGGGAGGCCGTAGCCGCCAGACGCCGGAGCCACGAGTCGAGAAGAGACCGCCGCTACCGGGACGGGAGCACGCGCTGCGCTGCGAGGGCGCCGCCGGGCAGCTGCCGCTGCCCCGGGACGAGCGCGCTGCCTGCCGCACGGGCGCCGGCTGACGCGCCGCTGCCCGGCTGAGTGCTAGCGCTAGCTAGCGCCCTGTAGCGCCAGCCGGACTACCGCCCGCTGCCGGGAAGAGGAGCCATGCGCGAGGGAAGAGGAGCGCCCGCAGGGCCGAGGCTCACCGTGCCGCGCGGAGGGAGGAGCCGCCCGACGACCGCGCGCCACCGGCCGCCGTGGCGCCCTCGCTGGCCGCCAGCGCCCTACCGCTTGCTGAGGTCGCCGTCTTCTTGCTGGGAGGAGGAGGCATGCAGCGCTCACCTCAGCCCAGCGGAGGCTCCCAGCGGAAGCCTCGCCCGGCCCAGCTTGCCACCCGTGCTCCTCGCCCCCACTTGGCCTTCGCCATGCACTTCTTGAATTCGGGAGAAGCAGGGGAATGGATAGAGGTGAGAGAAAGGAGGAGAGAAATGGGAAGGTAGGATTCCGGTGGGGAAAAGAAAAAGAAAAGGCTGATGTATGGGTCCCACGCGTATAGAGTAGACATATAGAGGATGGATGGGTGCGGGAGAATGTGGTATAGAGTAGAGAATCTCGATGACCAGGACGGAATATTCTCTGTAGAGGATGAATTTAAAGGACGACGAGTGTGGATAGCCTAAGGCTGATCGCAGCGGCATACGGCATACCGTCCTGGAGGAAATTTTTACCGTAAATTGGTTTGCAGCGGTGGACGGTAAAAG
This sequence comes from Chrysopogon serrulatus, assembly GCA_015844335.1. Classification (NCBI taxonomy): domain Eukaryota; kingdom Viridiplantae; phylum Streptophyta; class Magnoliopsida; order Poales; family Poaceae; genus Chrysopogon; species Chrysopogon serrulatus. The sequence continues at coordinate 165,325 of JADLZL010003294.1, read as the reverse complement.
CTACGCAAAGATCCAGGACTGCCCTTCACACGGTATATATAAGGCTTTGCCGTTCGTCCGGTACAAGTCCACGTAGCCCCATCTCAACCACCCCGCAGGCCCAACTTCGCTACAGCAGGGGAGCAGAAGCTTGCAGAGGTAGGCCCCACCTGTTGCACCAACTAAACAATGTTATAAGTTACAAACCAAAAGACTAAATTAAATTTCGATTGCACAATTAAATTCGTTTCAATAAATCCTTTAAAACAAGATCTTATATGGATATATTTGGATAAAGTGATAAGTGAGCCCCATAATAGATAGAGGATGATATAAAGGATAGATGGGTGCGGAAGAATTGAATTTAGAGGAGAGAATCTTGATGACCAAGACGGAATATTTCTTTTAGAGAATGAATATAGAGGACGAAGAGTGCGGATAGCCTAACTATTCTACTGTAATCTACCTGGCACGACGTCGACGACAACACGCGCGCGTCCGTCCATCTCCATCAACATCAGGGTTTGCCTCACGTCTGCTGCTTCCGGAACCGGCGGCACGTACGTAATGTGCAGTGTGTGACGATGTCCACAACGGACAAGCCAAGGCCCACTCACTGCTGGCGCCGGCCCAACATACACACTCAATGGGCCGCCTATAGTCTCCCAAGTGTTTCGACCACTGGACCATGCTTCTTTTTTTTTATAATTACACACAGATCAACGCAGACGCCACAACACGCGTCGCGCACACTCATCTCTATGAACACAGGCACGCAAACCCTACCTCTATGAGCACCTTCGAAGGACTGAGCCGGCAGATCTGGAGATTCCCGAAGTCACCACTGGCGCCTCGTCGTCGACGGGAACGTCGCTTACCACTTAAAACATAACACCGATAAATCCTAGAAAATCCCAGGAAAGATGCGAGCACCAAGATTTGATCCTGGTGGGTAGCGTCCTATTCGCCACTGGACCATGCTTCTCCTGCTGCTAGCCTCCCCGTTTCTCTTTCGTTTACCACACAACCAGTCCACCACCGCATGTGTACCTCGCTAAGGTCATCATGTTACACACAGACGGTTAGCATACAACCCAAACACCTCTCAAAACGTGTCCCGCAAACAAAAATACAGAAACCTCACTGTGTCATCTCCAACTAGACCCTTTGTAATGATCTCCATCTTGGCCGGCGGCCTACCAAACTTGGCAACATCCATCCATTTGCACGCACCGTTACTTGAGCTAGCCTTTTTTAGGTTACGCCCATGTTTAGCTGGGCCCCACAAAAGTGCTTTCTTCCGGGTTTATACAACCGGTATGCCACGTCTCATCCGTATGTGCTACGATTATGCTAAGGGGCACAGACGAAATCCACACGGAGAGGACCGACCAGCCTCGATCGGGTGCTGTTCCTCGAATTTTTATTTTATTTTTATTAGATATAACAAAAAGCTGCTTTCTCTATTCTAAATTATAAGACGTTTTGGTTCCTTAAATATTTAGTTTTTGGGTATACGTTTAGATATACAGCATGTCCGGATACATAATAAAAAAGCAATGTATCTAAAATTATCAAGACGTCTTATAATCAATCCTGTCCATGTGTAGTAATGACAAAACAATTTATTACATGGCCATACCTAGAGGTTTATGTAACGACCACTTCATTTGTTTCTCTTGATACACTTTGGAGTTGGTCTCCCAACTCCAAACCACTGGTAGACGTGCACTGTTTCAAACGTAATCCCACGATTACGCCTTGGCAATGGATCGAAATCTGACCCCAATCCACTCTAATCCTAAGGTGTTTAAGCATTTCCCTAGCCTGATCCTAAAACTTACTGCTATGTTTCAGCTCACTCCAGTCCAATCCTACACGTCGCAAAGATCCTAATCTAACCCCAACCCTTTGAATTCTTTTTGGTTGAATCCTGAATGCAATCCAAAGGTACGATCAGAAGTCACAAGCAAGTAGCACCTGATTCAAGATGGCAATGGTACCCGAAACCCGAGTACCCGTTGGGTTTTACCCGATAAAGAGGCGGGTATGGATGAATTTTTCTACCAGCGGGTGTGTTATTGGAAGAAATCTTCTACCCATCGGTGCGCGGCAATGCAGGTGCGGGTGTATACTATCCATACCCGTCTACCCGTGGGTAATAATTACCCGCATATATAACTAGCAATTCTATCGAATTTGGTCCATATAAATAAATATTTAAGCTAGCCTAACTTAAACCTACTAATATATATATTGAATTACGGCAGCGCTATTCTACACCCTAGATTCTACACCCAATAGCTAATCTTGACCGATTACGACAAATCTTGATAAAAATACTTGAACAATACTTGAATGATACTTGAACCGCATTCAATCGATCGGTCGATAGTTGGCGTTCAGTATTGTTCAGTATTTCTGAATTTTCTTCAGTATTGGTCAGTATTAGCTACTGGGTGTAGAATAGCATTCGACACCTAGGGTGTAGAATAGCACGTGTATATTGAAATTACTACTAATCTAAATAACATCTATTTTTTCACATATATTGAATTAATTCTTACTAAATATTTGAATTAATGAAGCAAATTCCATATCATGTTCGGGTGTGTTCTCGGGTACGGGTTACCCGTCGGGTATTTATTTACCCGGCGGGTGCGGGTATAGAATAATTTTCTTACCCGCGGGCGGGCGCAGGTAACCCGACGGGTAAAATTTTACTTAGCGGGTGCGGGTACGGGTGGCCACTACCCATCGGGTATGTACCCGTTGCCATGTTGACACCTGATGCTATTGTCTTTTACTTGACCATCATGGAAAGGACGGAGGAGCCCGAGCCGGCGAGCTGCCACGTTGCGTCAGGAGTCGCAGCGTTGCACCACGCTTCCGCTCAGCCCTAGGCATTTTCAGAGTTGCTACAACGAAGGCTCTTGCCTCACAAAGCATGATCCGAGGGCGAACCCTTCCAAAGGATCCACATATATGTAAAAGGGCACATGGAGAATCCGATCCATCTGTATAGCCCATTCAATCCATCCTTTCTTTCGAGAGTCCATACGTGATCTATAATAGTGAGCCCATGAGTTGAGGGTTCAAGTTGAACCTTTGGATCATGACGACCTTTTACCAGGCTCAACTATGATGGATTTAGATTGTTCTAGTCTAAAAAAAATAAAACAAAGAAAAAGAAATTTGTGTTAAACAATGGACCAAAAAATTTGGTGTGAAATAAAATGAACACATATCAGGAAAGTACGCTGCAACGATTTCCTTACTGTGTACTCCCTCCATTCATTTATCTCCTTCGTCTAAGCCTTTGGTGCAATGACCAAGGAGTACAATAAAAGCACTCAGTTTGCATTAATCATTGTGGATTGAGCCAATAAGCATCAAAGAGACAATAAATGTAGACAAAGAATAACCAATGAGCAGCAAAGAGACAATAAATGCAAGCAAATAGTAGCCAATGAGCAACAAAGAGATAATAAATATAGACAAGTTCTAAAATAATATGAAGAAGATTTTTGGATAAAAGAATTTTGCTTAGATGAAGGAGACTTTTGAATAGAGGGAGTAGCGTATAATTGCGTCGTACGGTGGGACAAGACAAACACATTAACATTAACATGGTATACGTAGAAGAAATTTCCGCATTGTTAAGGGCATTGGGCCCACTGGCAGCGTTGATCTCACACACACGAGATGACGAGACGCAGCACCGCCGCCGCCGCAGCAGCAGCAGCCGAGCACCAGGTACACTCCCGTGTGCGCGTAGCAAATCACGCGCGCACACTACTGAATTCATCATTCAAAGGAAGGAAACGAAGACGTGCAGAGGGTGGGCACTCACAGACTCACTGTGTATTTCTTGTGCTCTCCAATCCCCCGTCGTCGTCGTCGTCGTCGTCGTCGTGGTGCCCAGTCCCGATCGATCTGCTGATCGCCGCCGCCGTAGAGTCGGAGGAGCTCAGTTTGGGCAGCCGGTGATCCGATTGAAGCCGCCGCCGCTTCCTCCTTGGGCAGGTAAAGGTAAGCACCACCCAATTGCGATTTCTTTGGTTCTCGATCACGGCGGCTTTGCCAACTCCGATCGATCCGCCGTGAGAGGAGAGGAGCACGAGACCAATAATCGTTAGCCGATTCAAACACAGTGGAGAAGAAAATAGTGGTAAATTTAGTTTGGCACGGCTTTATCCAGCTCAAAAGAATTTGTAATCGGTACTCCTGCTATAAGAAGAAGAAAAGAAAGCGCACGTTTTTGTAGCAGTAAAACAGGTTTTCTTCAAAAAGCGCGTAACCTCTCTGCCCAACAGCACCAATATTTTTAATTTAATTAATTAAAATAAAGGAGAAAAAGATTTGCTTGGCGTGGTGTCCTCGTCCTCTTCTCTCTGACTGTGCCCATCCCTGTCCCAATCAAACTGATCGATCGCCCGCAACGCCGCAACAACAGCTGCAGCAGCCGGCGGCAAGCAACGAGGCGAGATCGTCGTTCCTCGGATTCTTCGCAGCCGCAGGCGCAGGTGAGAGAGCTTCTTCCTTGCACGCCGACTTGGCTTGCCTCCCATCGATCGGTCGCGAGTCGGCGCACTGGTTTCCGTAGCGGGGTTTGGGCGGATTTGGTAGAGGAATGAGGAGTAGTAGTAGTATCTGTGCCCCAATTCCTCAGGGGCGGCCCAAAATTCCGATCCTGATTGCGCGGTTGGCTAGCTCGCTGGTTCGATTCGGTGCGCCGCGTGTTTTTCGGCTACATAGGGGGATCTCTCTACCTTGCCGCCGGCCGCCGCTGTCGATCTGGTTTGTTTCCACGGTTCCGCCCGAACCCTGCCGCCGCGGCTCGGGCGCCCACCCGAATCCGCCTCCGCCGCCGCTTCTCTCTCTGTCGCGGGCGGCGGCTGGGTGCCTGGGTTCCGTTGACGGCACACGCACGTGCCACCGACCTCCAAGGCTGCACCGCACCATGGATGCGACGGCTCACGCCGTCAACCCGTGACGGCGCCGCCGCTAGTGCCTCAGGCGGCTATTGCTGCCCAGGCCCTCTTGCAGCGAGCTAAGTTTGGTGGCTCAGGCTAAATTACACCTTGTGGAATCCACGAGTTGAGCTGACTGATCTGTTCCTTGCAACCGTGTTTGTTACTACTTTTAATCTATATATAAATTAAGGCATCCATGAAGTTGCGTACAGTGGTATATATACATATATTTCTGATCGGATTTCTGAAGCTTAAACTATTTGGTCGTTAAGCTACTCTTATGTAATCTTTAGAATCATTAATTATCTCTGCATAACTATTCAGGATGCTCACACCAGTTTTCGGTTTCGCTGTGTGTGCTTCCAGTGGATGCCTGCTCCTGTCATTTTGATGTCCATCCATTCACTGCCATAGTTTTGACTTAACATTATCACTTAACGCAGTTACTGAAGATACAGTATGGGTTCTCTGGATACCGTGAGAGGAGATCTTGCCTTGGTTATTTTGTACCTAAACAAGGCTGAGGCAAGGGATAAAATCTGCAGAGCGATACAGTATGGATCAAAGTTCCTGAGCAATGGACAACCAGGGCCTGCACAGAATGTCGACAAGTCAACTAGTTTGGCTCGGAAAGTTTTCCGCCTTTTTAAGGTACTGCATAATTGTCGTTTTACTTAGTACTACTGCTTTCAAATCGAATGGCTTGCTCATGCACCTTGGTGTGATTTATGACTGAGTCTATCCTTATTTACAGTTTGTCAACGATCTTCATGCTTTAATTAGTCCTCCTGCCAAAGGAACTCCGCTTCCACTGATCTTGCTCGGGAAGGTATGCGGATTGCTGAATTTTGCATTACATGAGAACTTGTTCAGCTGAATATGGTCCTGTTCTGAAGTTTTCTAACTGATTTTAATTATGTGTGTTGCAGTTGAAGAATGCGATGCTGTCAACTTTCCTCTTCCTGGACCAAATTGTGTGGGCTGGGAGGACAGGAATATACAAGGTCTCAATTTCTTTTCTCATTGTTATTATGCAAGGAAAAAAAACTTGATTTGCTCTGGCCTTGCCCTATATCGTCGATTCGGCATTGCAAAAAGGACTGGGTGTTGCTGTCCTTTGTTTTTTTCAGATAAATAAAAGGAAAAAATTTGAGAGAAAACTGGTCTCTGCTATAAGTATCTGTTAAAGAAATTACTAGTGGAAGCCAATACTACTTGCATGATGACAAACCAGAGATGGCAAACTAATCTGATTATTCATGCAGAACAAAGAGCGAGCGGAGTTCCTTGGAAGGATAGCGTTTTATTGCTTCCTCGGTTCGAACACCTGCACAACCATCATCGAGGTATGTTTCTGTTTCTAGTATTATAATGTATAAGCATGTAACCATCTCCTTCTAGAAACAATTCTATCATTTGAGCCGGTACGGTTCTTGGCACTGTCCTGTTACCTCACCTGATTCATGCTCAAACCTTGTAGCTAGCTGAGCTCCAACGGTTATCCGCTTCAATGAAGAAGCTAGAGAAGGAGCTGAAACACCAAGAGTTGTACAAGGTACGGCTTCCTCTTTGATACCAAAGATATTTACGCATAGTACACCTTATCACCTTGATTGATGGAAACGAATCTGCTCTCCACGTCTCTTCATTCTGATGCATCTGTCTGTAATCCGTGTGGCAGAACGAGCAGTACCGGATGAAGCTTCAGAAGTCCAACGAGCGGCTGCTGGCCCTCATCAAGTCAAGCCTTGACATTGTGGTCGCCGTGGGGCTGCTGCAGCTTGCCCCGAAGAAGGTGACCCCTCGCGTCACGGGTGCGTTCGGTTTCGCCAGCTCGCTGATCGCTTGCTACCAGGTGAGTACCTGTACCACCGTTGCTTATGCTTGCCCCCTGTTTGTGGAAAAGACGGATCAGCTGGAATTTCATCTCTTGTGGCAGCTGCTTCCAAGCCCACCAGCGAAGAGCAAGTGAGGTGGCATGGTGTACACGACGGCGGTAGGCGGCTACATGCGCAGAGATTGGTTTGGTGCGTCGCCGATTTGTTGGATGGCATCGTTGTCAGTTGTCACCAGGAAATAAAATCCCGGAGGGAACTCTCAGCTCTGCTGCGTGTAGCGTGTACTTGTAGTAGGTTTGGTTGTGTTGGTCGCCACGCAAAGTGGCGGTAACCACGGCAATGGTGGTGTCTGTTCTGGTAGACTAATAATAATCACAAATAATAATTCATAAATCGTCCGATTGTGGATGGGTTGGTTAGTTGTATGGTCGTCGGTTAATCTGTAGCTTGATGAAGGCACTGTGTCCTGTGGCAGAATAAGAAATGGTCACCCGTGGAAACGATGCGTGTTATAGCATTTCCATGCAGTGTTTGTTCTTTTTTCTACACTAGTGCTTGTTTGTTTCTTTGTTTGGGTATATAGGCTTTTGAGTGGGTCGACATTGACGTTCTGCGTGTAACCGTACAGTTGTTGTGCGGGATTAATGCCTGCCGTCTTGAGCCCAGCCCACATGCGGACCAAGCCGATGGAGTTCTGCGTACGGGCCGCGGTGGTGGTGGATTCTCCGGGCGTTCCTCGATCGGGAGAGGGGCGGCGGCGGCGGAAGGCCCACGCGGCGTCGCCGCTGAGGAAGATCGGTTGGCGGCCCATTGGTTGCCGTCTGTGTGTACCGTTTACGGTGCACCGTGCACCTGATCCCTTGACTAGAACTACAAGCTGTTTATTAGTATATATTTTAATATACTACGCTTTAGTTAAGAGGAGTCAGTAGAGTACTCGTAGTAGTAATAACGGAGGAGGTGAAGGTGGTGAACCCAGGAAGGGAGGGGTGCACTACATGACTAAAAGTAATGTATCCACGGTAGTGACGTGAAATGAAGAATCCTGGATACGGTTACGTATCGGGATCGGGATCGCGACGACGGTGGGCGACGCGACCCGGTCCAAGAGGAGAAGAGAGTATCCATCCATCCGGGCCTGCAGCGGGCTTGTGATGATGTGATTGATGAATGGTCGCGACGGATCGGGAGACTGAGATGGGCAGGCCGGCCAATGGGCGGTCCACGCGTGCCTGATGCCTCTCCGTCCGGTCCTCCGCCTGAGTCGTCACGACCCGGTCGCCGGCCGGGCCGCCACGGCCACGTCACGCCGAACCCCCCTCTTCATCTCGTCCAGGTGTCGTCGACCGGGGTGCTCCGCTGCCAAGCAAAGCAGCTTTCGCTTCGTTTCCTTGGGTTACTGTACTCGGCAGGTTGGTTGGATTCGGTGGGACGGGACGGGAGTCCGCCGCGGCCCACTGATTGGGTCCAGTCCAGACTCCAGAGTCCAGACGGCGACGCCCGATTTGAGGAGTACTGTACGTAGGACGGACGCGCGGCGTGCGGCGGGCGGCGGCCACATCCCATCCAGCCCGTCGGGGTCGGTGTCGGGGCCGAGGCGGCAGGCAGGTAGCAGTAGTAGCCCAGCCCACGCGTCTCCGCGGGCGGCGCCACGGCCGCGGGCGGCTGGCTGTCTCCCGAGCTGGCACTGGCAGCCAGGCCAAGCCACCCACAGCCGACGGCCGGGAAACCAAACCAAACCAAACCAAACCAAAACCAGTGGACTGGACTGGCGCCGCATCCGCATGTGCCAAAACAAAAAAGCCCACCGCCCGCCGTCACGCGCCGCCGTGCCCGCGTCCCCGCGACTCCGATGATCCGCCGGCGCCGGCTTCATTCATTCGCTTCGACACGGGAATCGGACTGCAAACAAAAGCCACCATCCCCCGCCCGGCTGTGTCGCTCCAAATTCAGCAGAAACGGCGATCGGGCTAACAGCTTCACAGTAGCGCGGTACGTAAGCATTACGCTATGTGCTTAATTAGGAAGGTGTTGTTTTTAAGTTGATGTGGTTTGGCCACTCATGTATAAAGCCCTAACCACTTTTAAAACTCTTGGAAGCCTAGAGTCACACTTTTTATCTGATAATAGGTAGAAGTAACAACTCTGTTCGTTGCACCTTGTCAGTGTTTTTTCTTTTTGCTTTAGCTTATCAAGCGTGTTATAATAATAGTCGAACAGAGCATAACGATCGAGACTGTCATAGCAAGATAATGAGATGAAGCAAACCGGATAGGACATATAACCAGGTTCTTGATTAGCCTTTGCCATTTGGTCCTTTTTACTAGCACAGGTCACATTGAAAGCACTCGTGCTTGGGAATATGGACTTTTTTATTTCTTTGTGATCTTACTGTATACTCCCTCTGTTTCAGTTTATTTATCGCTGGGGAACCAAACTCAGAAATCAAGGTAGATGGCAATAGACCTGAATACCCCTACATAGCAATGACTCACTTTTGGTTGGATGTGCTTGTGATGTTGCCTTCTTTCATGAAAACGCAGGCATGCCATGCAAATAAATCAACATTCACACCTACTTTTTCACGGTTACACTTGCAATACAGTGTTTTGGCTTTAAACAAATAAAAAGGACGCCAATACAGTGTTTTGGCATGAAGAGATAAGGCTGCCTGTCTACCTCTTCGATGGTGCTGACATGCAGTACATCTATGGCTGCAGGCTACGTGAATAGCCAAACGACAGTTAATTAGGGATATGTAACTGTTCCCTCAACAACAGTTAATTAGGGACAGATGGGGTAGTGTTTTAGTTTTTGTACGGTATTTTTTTTAAAAAAAACAAATATTTTAATTTATAAGGCGGCTTATAAGTCCTAATTTTGTTATCCCTTATTTTCAAGGTAAAGTACTAGCACAGGAGAAGATCTTCTAAGGCCTCGTTCGGTTCGTGAGAAACTTTTATTCCCTGCTTTGTAGCACTTTCGTTTGTATTTGACAAATATTGTCCAATCGTGGTCCAACTAGGCTCAAAAGATTCGTCACATGATTTACAACTAAACCGTATAATTAGTTATTTTTTTTTTAACATTTAATACTCCATATATGCGGGTACAAATTGAAAGTTGCATGAAACTTGCTTTGAAAGTTGCATGAAACTTGCAAGTTTCATGGCAACCCGAACAAGGGCTAAGAAAAAAAGAAGTGTGAGAGAGAATTCTTCCGTAATACTCCCTCCGTCCCTTTTTATTTGTCGCCGTGGGATGCGTCTTACAAGTTTGACTTGATTTATAGAAAATACGCACAATATTTATATCTCTAAATAATTTTGTTAAAAAAAAACTAGATCTAAAGATCTTTCCGATGATATTAATTATGATACTAATCGATGATATTTATTATTTATTAAAATTCTTTGGCGTTTGTGTCTTACGGCGAAGCGACAAATAAAAAAAGGACAGAGGGAGTAATCACAAAAAAGAAAAACGAATGGCACCCATGCCCTGCTAGATTTTACTCGTACTCGTAAGATCGTGTTGTCAGTGAGCGACTGAAGACCGGAGTGTGGGGTAGCCTTGGTCGGGCGGCAGTTGAGAGCCTGACAGGTAGCAGCCGCCCAAGCCAGCCGCTGTCGCCATCTGCACGTGCCACTGCCGCCAGCACCCCTCTACTCGTGACCTGACCTCGTCCTGCTTTCTTCTTCCTCTGTCGCTGCCGTGGCGGGCCCCACCTCCCAAACCCCCAACAAGGCGCGTGCCACGTTCCTGAACGCCGTCCGCTAAGCAATGGAATGGAATGGAGCGGAGTGGACCCCACCCCCCAACATCCGTCACGCTGACGGCAACACGGCTTCCCCCGCCGCCTCGCCACCGTCCCGCACGCAGCACCCCAGCCAGCCACTCTCCAGCTCACCTCCCTCTCCCGCCACGCGCCCGCACCCGCACCCGCTTCAAAGTTCAAACTTCTCCCGCCGGCCACCACCAAATCCTATATAAACAACACCGCACACACGTTCCCACTCCAGAGCAGCCATCGACCACCATCATCGGCATCGCCAGCCACCAAGAACAAAACGAACATTCTAGTAGACATCACTCAATCGATCGCCACCACCACACCACCTCCCAAATCCATCCATGGACTACGCCGTCGCCGACGACTACGGCTACGGGTACGCCTACGGCTACGACGACCAGCATGACCCGCCGTCGTCGTCCGCGGACGGGGACGAGTACGCGACGGTGCTGTCGGCGCCGCCGAAGCGCCCCGCGGGCGGACCAAGTTCCGGGAGACGCGCCACCCCGTGTACCGCGGCGTGCGGCGGCGCGGGCCCGCGGGGCGGTGGGTGTGCGAGGTCCGCGAGCCCAACAAGAAGTCCCGCATCTGGCTCGGCACCTTCGCCACCGCCGAGGCCGCCGCGCGCGCGCACGACGTCGCCGCGCTCGCGCTCCGCGGGCGGGCGGCATGCCTCAACTTCGCCGACTCCGCGCGCCTGCTCCGCGTCGACCCCGCCACGCTCGCCACCCCCGACGACATCCGCCGCGCCGCCATCCAGCTCGCCGAGGACTCCTCCTCCTCCTCCTCGTCGGCCGACGCCGCCTCGTCCGCCTCCTTGCAGCAGGACGCTGCCGCCTCTGCCGCCGACGCCGCCGCCGTGCCCGTCGTCGCGTCCACGCCCGTGCCGTCTCCGTCCTCGGCGGCGTACCAAGCGAACGACGCCGCCGCAATGTACGCAATGTACGGCGGTGCCGGCATGGAGTTCGATCACTCGTATTACTACGACTGGCAGAGCAGCGGCGGGTGGCATCACAGCAGCAACAGCAACTTGGACGGCGACGACGACGGAGCCGGCGCCGGCGACATGACGCTCTGGAGCTACTAATGAGCTAGCTGCTGCTCTGCTCTGCACTGCACTGCACAGGCACGGATTGAGCTGCTGCTCTAGAGTCTCGAGCATAGTGAGTGAGATTGGGAGAGGAGGCACGCTGGACGGACTGTGATAGGGAGTTTGATAATTTGAATTCAAATGTTCGTAGTACACGACGGAACGGCGGAACAGCATGCAATGCAAGAATGCATTTGCCGTTCTTCTGCCTTTTTTGGGGCCAGAATAATAAAAGACCTGCAACTCTACCTGGAGTTAATACTATTTTTTGAAACAAAACAAGAGAAGATCACTTTTTTCTTCTTCTTATTCATATTTTTTTGATTTTACATTTTTTTTTTCAAATATAAGATTAACACTACTAATTGCTAATCTTCATGGGACGATGTGGCAGAAGGAGCAGCTCTAGCTTAAGCCTAATAATTAACTTGGCAGGAAATTTGCAGAATCCTCTGTTTCTGCACGTATGGGTGGAGTGAGCGGCTATGTTTAAATTCCATGTTCCAAACTTTATTTGGCTAAAGTTAAAGACTAGACTTTAAATTACTTTAACTTATTTTTATGGTCTAATGAACTAATGCCCCTTTTTTAATGACGTTGGTTAGACTTTAGACTACTTGTTTAGAGCCCTAGTTGAGAGCTAAAGTGTACCATGGGATTCAGGCATGCTCTAAGTATCATGCTGATGCTTGTATTGCAGAGGTTAAGTTTTTAGTATCCTCTCCATCTTTTTTTTTAAAAAAAAGAAGGAGGAAACAATGGTTACTGATTGTTTGGAAAAGTTAAACAACTTTAAGCTTGATCAAATCAAATTCATAAAAAAAGAGATTACTTTGATTGTCAATTTGCCACTGGATAAGTATCATTAAATGCAATATATTTTCTATGCACTTAGTTAATTGGAGATAACTTTGACTGTCAATTTAATCTAAAACTGTAGTATTCCTTTTTTTTTTTAGACGGAAGAGAAATGAGCAGCACGGAGCAGAGCACTTTTCAGTGGGAAATGGCAGCGTTGTTATTGATATTAAAAAATTGGGAAAATGACAAGGGGTTGGAGATGAATGGAGTGGTAAGCAAATGCACGTGCCTGTGAAGGCGCGGCGGCGGTGGCGGTGATCCATTTCGGTCATCCATCCCAGGCATGCATTGGCATTGGCACTGGCAGGCAGTCGGACATGGCGCACGTGCTTAGTAGTAGTAGTACTAGATGCACGTGATGACAATCATTTTGGTGAGGGGTGATTATTACGGATATAAAAATAAGCACCGCACCGGCCTCGGTTGCAGATTTGCAGGCAGGCAGAGACGCGTTTGCGCGGGCGGCGAATATGTGCAGCTTTAGGTCAGGACAAAGCTGCCTGCCGCTGCCCTGCTCCCGTCGTATCGTATTCTCTGAATCATCGGGCCCGCACATCGCAGGCTGCTTAAAATAATCACCATACTAGGTGGAGTACGCTAAAAATCGAGATATAGAGTCTGATTGGTTAGCTTTTAAAAATTTTTAAGTTAAAGAATTAACAAGCTAAAACTTAGATAAAAAAATTACTAAAGATTTAACAAGAAAGATATGAGAAATTAGTAAATTTTGATAGCCAACCAAATTCTAATTAAAATCATAACTTATCAAATATTTAGCATGACAAAATTTTAGAAGTGAACCAATTAGACCCATATTTTTCACCTGAATCTTGGTCTTACACCGGTCATACTAGCTATTTATATTTCTATATAGAAGAAGAAAGAAGAAAAGGAAAAGGAAATTAAAAAAAAAAAACACATAGTAGTAAGACAAACCCTACCGTAGGTACCAGGTGCACGTGCCCGTTGCTTACTACTCCTGCAACGGGTAGGACAAGATCTTGGCGGTGGCCGGCCGGCGGCGCAAGTTCCAGCACACGTAGCCGCACGCATGTGCGACCCTGTTGCGAGCATAGGGTATCATCATATGACCTGACATGACGTCATGCAGGCGATCTCAATAAGATACTACTACTCCTACTGGCTACTGCCTCCTGACCTGACGGGGAATCATGCAAGTGATTAGCAGATAAAGGTCCTTGATAAATGATAATCCCGACTTGAATAAGATATGGGCACCGGCCGGCGGCCGCCCTCGACCCTCGTACTCGCGGAGTAGACGCGTCTGCGCGGGCGGCGCGGTGCATGACCAAACAGCTCACGACAAGCCCATCATGGCATCATCACCTTCCACCTCCCACCTCCGTCTGCTGCTTCTGCGTGGCTGCAACTGCCGTCTACCGTCACAAAGCAGCAATAGGAGGATTCACTGAATGATATCGGCTGCTGAATCTTCAGACTTCACTTAGGATCACCGTCACATCCAAGTGGGCCTCACGTCTACGCACACTTGGCAGCCGCTGGCCGGTGCCACTTGACGCTCTGGTTACACTAGAGTGGTAGGATCCGAAACGCAGCCCTTATGCTAATAATAATGTTCTACAAGCTGATGCTGAGACCTTGACTGTCCAGTCCAGGACGTTTTACAAGACAGATTAGTAGTTCACCAATCAAAACATGGGAAACCTTGACACGTCTCGAAGTCTGAAACGCATGCGTGTCGGTGCATAGTTAGTAGAAGCCATCGAAACAGGACGTCTGACTGCCTGGCAAGAGAACAAAAAAAAAAAAAAGGACAAGCACAAGAATCGACCGTTGTGGAAAAACAAGGGCGCAAGAAATCAAAGGAGCGACAGCAGAGTGACGCAAGCTCCTAGAAGGCATGGAGTACAAACCTCCTCCACGATATCATGTCAGAGGCCAATCTGCTGCAGAGTGGATACCGATGGGCGATAGCATTTATAATGTTTGCTATACTTGTAAACACAAAAATACATACAGTATGTGCAGCACAGGTGAACCATTGTACAGGACTAGCACAAAGGACCAGTCAGTTGTTAACCAAAACTATTAATCCAAGCAGGAAACGAAGACTGACCCCGTAAAGCCACCAACATGCTTCGGTCTTTTGCATCCAGAATCCTCTGGGAAGGAGGACATCAAGTGGGGAATGTAGTAGTTTTGCAAGGGAACGAAACGAAGAAGATCAATATAGCAAGTGTGTGAATGCGTTATCCCTGGCAAAGAAGGCCTCCTGCTCGAAGGATCCGAGCAGAGGGTACAGGTCAAGGTCAAACCCCATCACAAACTCTTAGCACAGCCAAGTGCCTCTTTTTGTTCATCCTCCATCGGATGTGATTACAAGCACTAGTTTGACAATTCTTCCATTCTAGGTTTGACAACTCTTCCATTCTAGTAGAACTGATGCAGGCCTGCCAATGCCATGATCGTAAATCAGTTGGACGATGTATATTGCAACCTTTATCACTGCAAGTGTTTTTTTTAAGCCATTTGATGCCTTTTTGTACATTCTTTCATGTGATGTGGGAGTAACTTCTAATCAAATCAGGCATGGCCCAACTTTGCAGAGAGAACACTTGAATAATCGCAAGCAAGCTGGGGGAGCATAGAAATTGTGCTATGCTATCATAGGTACAAAATGAAATACACTGCTACACTGCAAACTAAGCCGTAGAAAATGATTTTAGAAACATTGCAGTTGTAAATTGACTCAAACTATCATGCCTCAGTACTGAAATATACACACTTATGTGGACATTACTTCCACAACTACAACTGTATAAAACCTTAGAAATTTTACTGGAAAATATAGAGAAGAAAATTTATACCAGATAAGTTTCTTAGGCCTGTTCTTTTGCAGAAAGCTCCAGAAGATACTCTGCCTCCCTCAGAAACAACCTTGTCAGCTGCTTTTGCCCTCTTCGGTACACTATACATGAACGGTAATTGATTTTTGACTTCTTTTTGTGCTTCTCATCACTTTCACTGAGAGAATAAAGAAAATGGTTTGCATATCATTACGATAAAACGTGAGGTTGATAAACAAAGACATGCTCTAAAATCTGTTAGCTCCATGCACATCTTGGATATTGGGGCTAATCATGTTGTATCCTAAAATAACCATTTTCAATAGTGCCTCATAGTACATTGCAGGAAATAATTAAGTGTAGTACCACGCATGGATGTGAATTTAAGATAAGGAAAATAAAACTAAAAAACTCTTGAGAAAAGCTAAAAATTGATCTGCCCACCTCACGTAGTCTTCTGACTGAATGGAATCAAGCTGCTCAAGCAGTTCGGTGTCAGATGCTTCTGTTCCAGAGCCCTCTTCAAGTTCAGCCATTCTTGCAAAATGAATGGAGTGGGTTATTCTTGATGCTATACCAAAGACGGCAATATGATCCAAAACACATCAATGGAAAAATAAAAGTGATTACTTGACCCCAAGAAGATCCACAAGCAAACCCAGTGCACCCTGATCACCGCAGACCTCCCAAATAGCACTTTGGATCTCTGCATCAGATGTTTCTCTATCTTCACCAACCTAGCAAGAACAAATTCAGCAAAGGCCCTAGAATCAATTTGCAGCATAATCCATTATCTGTCTTCTTTCAAGTCTAGATGCAATGCTTCCAAATAGCACTTCAAATATAAGCTTAGTCATGAGTTGTTAAATAGGCCATATAGAATGATACTGAAAACAAAAGTTAATCTTCATCTGAATGCTGACGTTAGATCAGGAAATGAAACTTGAGATCACAATTGCTTCATGAATACTTTCTTATGGCATGCATAGCAAGTAAAGCTCCTATACATGAATGCAGCCTTCATGACATGGATCATGGATGTGATGCCAAAAACTAGTGCCTCCATGCAAACGACATGAAATAACTATCATCCGGCGATGCCAAAAAAATACAGTGGGCATTATGCAGCAAATTATGTAGCTGCACACATTACAAGAGTGTGAAAGCAATGGTTTAGTTTTAAGATTTTGAAACCTAAGGATTCCAAGTTTTGAATCATAGGAGGATACCTGCTAACAAGACAACAAAAGAAAACTACATGGCATTCTGCCATTTTGGCACAACAGATAGATACGAAAAGATACTTACATGCAAAGGAACTAGTCCCCTTTGCAGTATACAGTTATCAACAGATCAATCAGAAGGTTTCAACAATGTCAGAGAAATTCAGAAGCAGCAAATGGACACTGATCATTGCATCTCCAGAAAATGCAGTATGATGCCTTAAGAATAAAGTCTAAATCTAAATAATGAGATCGTAGCCTTAGCAATCAACTCTTGGCTCAAAATACACCGTGAAAAGCGCTAACCTCTCCGAGTAAAGAAGCAACCTGTTCAAGCTCATGTTCTTGCATGGCAATTGTACGTAGAGTACTCATAAATTCCTGAGGGAAAACAATTTTGTGAAGATATGATGGCACTTTGCGTTGACCACTCCAACTAAAACTTGAAAATGGACTAGTATTTTTCTTGCTATCCTTATCTTCACTGGAAATACTAAAAAATCCATTATCAAGCAAACTTCTGGGTAGGAGGCATCTCAATTCGCCCTTCTGCAAATACAGGAAACACACAGAATGAGATTCATGGGGGTAACAAATGCTTAGAGGGCTTTGATCTGGTTAGTGCAGTGATCAACATCTTTCGCTGATCTGATCAGGGACAAAATTTGAAATCTCTGTACAAATTAACAACCAAAAGTGATATGTAAGGTTAATAAGCAGAAAATACTTATTACTAGTAGGCGATTCCCAAAAAATCTGGCATGTATGAGTACCAACTTAATACCATGAGGGGGGGTGCGGGGAGGGGGGCTAATCCCTAGGCAGTACCTGTATCTCTAGTAGCTTCATTTTTATATCAGCGGACTGGATCTGTCTAAGAGCTTCCACAGGATAATGAACCTTAGCAAGTAACCAGAGCTTACTTTATTAGATACGTCTGTAGTATTCCAGAGAGGGAAAAATATTGAATCTTAAATATTTAATTAATCCTGTAAACATGACAAGCTTTTCAAGCAGCCTATCGAATACTTATAAAGTTTCTGAGTAACTTATACAAAGGACGAGACAAGGATCTGCTTTCTGCTAGTCTGTGAAATTTCAAGTCTTTGCTCTATCAACTCAGGAATAAAACAAGAAAGGAATTGGTGAATAATGGCATCATCTTTTCGTTTCTACTTTCCACTGCAAGTGTCCCTTTTTGTTGCTCCAAAGAGCAATAGAGTTAGGTTTTAGGACGGTAAACTGATTAGTACCATAGAATTTTAAGACAAACATTTGCTTGGCCAGTTTAATAGTCCAACTGTTCACGTTAACAGTTAACACTATAGACATGTCCTCTAACAAAAGAACTCTGACCTTTCTTTATTGGACACAAAAGATAAATGGTAACCATGTCCAAATTATTATCTTTTAGCACATACATCATTATGAGGGTTACCATGAGATAATCATCAGGATTGTTGTCAACCACAAATCCATAGAGGTACAGTAGTTCCTGTAAGTACATAAAGTACAACGCTTCATCAGTAAGGCCATTCTGGTAGTTAAACTATTAAACATAGAACTGCATTAAAACAAAACCATCTTTTCACCTCTAAACATGATCACAGTGAAATCTAGAGCAATAATTTGCTCTAGAAGGAAATCCATAAGTAAGGATCTATGAATCCATGTGGCAATCAAATCAAATCAAATAACCAGACCCCAGGGATATAAAAAAAAAATGAGCCACATAATCTTCAAGCAGTGCATCACCCTCACTTGATTTTTCCCTTTCAGATTATGCAGCGTCAAGACCAGTAATCATCAAGTTGTTTTCTGGATTTCTTTATCCAAATTGTAACTAAGTCCTAAGAATACAGATCTAAAGAAATTTCTTGTCAGGGTTCCATAGTTCCACAAGAGACAATCAGATATGTATGCTGAATTAGTATATTAGAACAAGTGTGATAGAAAGCCTAAACAAGAATATGTGAGACAAAGAGAGATTCAAGTCATTGCAAGTATAGTAAAACGGAAAACAAAAAAGAACAAAACATTTGTGATAAACTAATAACACTTAAATCTACACATAATTTTTGTGAGTTACCTCATTTCCTTTGTTGCCATAGTTTATGCAGATCTCTGCTCCAGCCTCAACATAACTTTTATCAGCTTCAGAAAGAAATGGATACATACAATTAATCATAATGAGAATAATTATCTAGTTCACTTATCATGTAGAGAACTGTGGAAAAAAAGTTTGGATAATAAAAGTTACCAAGCAGGAGGTACATCAAGCAGGAATTCCAGTAGCATTTCCCACAGAATCAACTTCCCATGTTGCCAATGCCTTTACATCTGGTGAATACAATCAAATCAGCTTAGGACAGGGAAAGAGCGATGCTAGACTAACAAATACATATTTACTTTTATTACAATTTATATAATTCCTTGCAAATATAACAACAAGCATTTCTTGTCGAAGAACAAACATATGAATGCTGTCTATTAAAATACTTTGCCAGATTGTAGTTCATGACTTAAATTTAGAAGTCTTACTATGATTGCAGAAATCAATTCCTGGGACAAGGCCCTCAACCCAAATTGACTCTGTGTTACTTGATTTAGAATGCTCATCAGGACTACAATCCTTATCTGTAATGTCATTTTCCTGCCCAGAAAAAGAGCAAGTATTTTGGCACAATAACATATAGATGAAAAAAAATCATTTAAAAGTAGTAGTGAAGATGCCAGGAAGCATGAGTAGAAGCGATGCCGATGGTATAGCAGAGCCTTAAAAGTTTCTTGAACTATTGCTATTTTAGGAAAAGGACACCCACTTGAGCATACAGATACAATTATGATACCAATCCTCCAAAGTCCGAAATGGCTCGAGACTCTCAAGATTTGTGACTGTGACACAATGTTGAATTTAGTTTCAACTTTTAAAATCCGCAACAATCTTGAGGCTCATTTGATGGTGGGAATAGTACATTTACCTACTCCCTCCATTCAAAATTGTAAGATTTGTGACCATGACACAATGTTGAACAGTCTCAATTATGATACCAGTGCTAGGTTGGAAGGTTTGAAATTGACCTGTTGGGCAGGGGGACTAGAATAGCAAGCATCATTGCCGCTTCTGATTTGTTCATCGCCACATGACCCCGGAAAAACATAAGAATGAGGCAGTGGTATGTTCAGTGCTCGAGTCCAGAAGATTGAGTTTGCCCTGCAAAAGACTCGTACTGCTGATTAGAAAGAAAAATTTGCTGGAGATAACAAAATTGGGATATCTGTATGGCAGTTTCATTAAGCTTTTGATTATGCACACATGTGGAAAGAACTAGTCCTTCACACCATAACTTTAATCAAGTAAGAATTGCAGATTCCTTAACACCGGTCAAATTTTCACAATGACCACAGGAAAAGGACATGATGCTAGATATTGAAACATGCTAACTTTTTTTAGTGACTACAGTAATATCTTAATGCCTTATTTGGTTCAGCTATTGCTTTTTCGTGTGGCTAATTCATTTATGTACATGGCTACACTGAACATCCAATTCCATGATAGATTTGCAGGTAAAATAGTAAAGCTATGCAACACTATTAAACCATGGTGAAAATGAACTCCTAATTGTTATACTATTGTAACAGATGATACCTAATTAACCTACACTTTCATAAACAAAAATAACCACAAAAGATTCTTCTGTTTCTTCTTGATTACAACATTTCAGGACTATGTTCCTTCTTGACTCTCCAATCCCATGTACTGTTTACAGCATTACATTAATACAGCATTGTCCACAGTCCACATAATGGCATGATCAATCAAGATGGTAAAATTATATCAAGTGAAGTTTATAGTATGTCGTTTCAAACTTTAGTGCAAACAAGAGTTACTACATACCAAAGGAAGTCCTCAAATAACACTTCAATTGAGCTGCAAAACAGTTTTGATAGTATTAGCATTTAACGAATGGAAATTTTCAAGATCAAAAGGAGTACATCTCTCAGCATACATGCTACAAGCAATGTAATGTATCTTAGTTTCGAGAGAAACGCCAGGAGGCACCAATTTACTTGAGTGGGAGTACAACAGAGATAGAATAATCTCTTTTTTTTAAATTTAAATATAATACTTTATGTATCAAGCAATAACAATGAACCTTTCAAGAAAACAGAGCCAGATGGCACTGGCTTACTTGAGGAGATGGCAGAAAAGAAGTGATATGGAAGGAAGTTAATATTTATGTGCTTAAGCATGATGCAACATTCTGTCAGTTTTCAGGCTCATGAGATGACAACAATGACCGGGCACCTAAGAAATAGATACCCATGCACCTAAAAAGCTGAATAAGACAATATTTTAGAAACGCCTAACTGATAATTTGATGCTAAGCAGAATTAGGTGCAATTACTAGGTCGGTAGGCCCTAGTGCAAATTCCTTGGTTGCACAACAAACAGGCCAGTATTTGCGAGTAAGAAGTGATGCAGCATAATTGCATAAAAGAGTTAGAAGCACCAGCATTATTACAGTACAATAAGACCATAAGAACATACATAGGTATGCAATTATTTGGGTGATATCAGATTTTTTTATAAATTGATGGGTCTTAAGTATTGAAACAGATATAAAATGAGAGATGCAATTAGGTCAATAACATAAGATCTGCAAGTGTAAAAAAGGTCTAGCTGAAAAAGGTTATTCAGGTGAAAATAGACTCCAAAAATCAATAAACCATAATGGTAACCATAAACCGCACTAGAAGTGAATTTCAAACACCTTATAAACTAAATTCATACCTCATAAACAAGGTACATACAGTTTACATAAACGCCACCATGCTGTGAATATCATAACAGTAAGATCTGTACCATGAATCAATTGAAAACATCCTAGATGAACATCAGACTCTTATCATCACACAAAAGCGGGTAATGCAAGCATCCTTGTGGGAATCATGTCTGTAAAATAGCATGTGGTGCAATTCCGTGCATTGAGACCCCACAGAAATTAAGATTCTACTCCTTCCATTCCAAATTATAAAACATTTTGGCCTTTCTAGATAAATTGGTTTAACTATGTATTTAGACATATATCCAAGTGCATAGCAAAGCTTATGTATTTACAAAAGCCAAAGCGTCTTATAAGTTGAGATAGAGGGAGTATGATTTATAAACATCACTAAGCATGCAGCATGCTTGCTAAATAAATATAAGAACAAAATGGTGCAAATAGAATCCAAACCTTGCTGATTCGTCGACATGTAAAAAGCTCCTCAACGAGTCCTTTAACCTTCTCATCAAATGAGGATTGCAATGACTTCCTCTGAAACAAAATCACAAAACAGACTGATTGCCTTTACCACCCAACATCCCCAAGCAGAAGTCTAACAACGACAGTGTGCACAGATGAACCTGGATCACCGTAGCCCGATGCAGAGTAGTCCCTTCCAGCTCGGCAAGCTCTTCCTCAGTAAACCAAAGGGAGCTCCCGAAGGTGCTCGGAAGCATATCCAAATATCTGCGAATGCAGTGATCCGCCACTTCAGCTACGGTTCAAATTATTTCCAAGCGCGGGGGCAGGGGAATTTAGTAGCGGATCGCGGTCTTACGGCTTCCAGAGTGAGCCAGGGCGTCGGCGCTCGGCCATGAGGAAGAGCATGACGAGGAGGCGGTCGTCGATGCGTCCCTCCTCGAAGAGCGCGCGGCACCGCGAGCCGACGAGCGGGTCCTGCAGCACCCGCATCGGCGTGATAGCGAGGTCAAGCGGCACCACCATCGCCACCCCTGCACCGCACCGGCGCAACGCCCGGATGAGCCTCGTCCATTCGGGGAAGGAGAGGAGAGGAGGGGAGGGGAGGGGAGGGGAGGGAAGCGTTACCTTCGTTGGCGCCCGGCTCGGGGGCGGCGGTGGAGAAGACGCCGAGGCCCTTGCCGCCGCATGCGCGGATCGTGCAGCCGCGGAGGTCGACGCCGTTGGCCTGCGGAGGAAAGGGAGGGGTCGGGGTTTAGGGTTTTAGGGAGGGAGCGAGGGTTGGACGGGATATGGGAGAGGGAGGAGAGGGAGCGACCTGGAGCCATTGGAGGAAGGATTCGAGCTTGGCGTCGTCGTCGGCAGCGGCGGCTGCCATGGCAGTGTTCGAGTTCGACGAATTGCGCGAGTGAGGTGGAGGGAGCTGCAGAAGGAATTGAGGAGCTGCTGGCAGGTGGGCCCTGATTACGATCAAGCCCTTGGGCTGACAGATGGGCCTTATTGCAGTTAGGCCAATCCAATCACGCCTGCTCTATAATAACTAGTACTGTAGTACTTTGAATCTCTATTTTGGAGACATTGAACTCCACGGAAATAATAAGATCCCCTTTGAAACCCATGAATTTCACAAGATTCACACAAAAATCAGTTTGATTTTATAATAAAAATATAAAAAACGTGCAATTCAATGGGGGCCTAATAAGATGTGCCAAATCAAATCCAAAGCAAGATAGGAAGATCGCCGTCTTTGGACATCTTGGGCACCAACAAAATGTAAGATGTTCCTTTGGCTTGCTATAAAAAATAAATGTTGGGCAGCTGATCAGCTAACAAAGAGAGGGCTTCATCATCTGGGTAAATGTTCTCTGTGACAATTTTGGCATAGTGTGCTCTCTCCACTTAATTTACAGCAGCTGGTACCTAATAGAAGGGAACACAACTTTGTCACTTGGTGGAGGAAAATCACTAAAAGAGTTGGTAAATAACACAGGAAATGATTACACTCTGTCGTCATTTTTGGGTGTTTGGACCTTATGGAAGCATCGAAATGCTTGTGTGTTTCATGGAGATTCACCAAGTGTCTCAACCTCTATGAGAAACTTGTAGCTGGAGAGTCATCTCTAGCTCTAGGTTCGCTGGGGCAAGAAACCTCCAAAACCTAGAACTCAGGTGTTTTGGGTTATAGGTCTAGTGCAATTGCATAGTCGGGTCAATTAATTGTATTCTTAGAAAGGTTTTTTTTCTAATTTGTTTTGTTTTACCCCCTCTTACCTAGTAAAAGGGGTTCTTGTATGGACCCATCTCTTTCCCCTATAATACAAGGATACACAACTCTATTGCGTGTACGAGCAAAAAAAAGGAAGGTCGCTACTGCAAGAAACATAATAGTATAGGATAGTATGGTGATGGACTGATGATGATAAATAAACATGGTCACCGATAATGACTATTTTGCTGCAAAAGAGATAAAAGGACATAGCCACATTAACAATAGTGGTGATTAGCTAAATTTACATGACTCAACTAACCAAAAAAACTGGCTCGTTCTAACAATAAATTTGGCTTCAACAAACTGTGTAGTGGAACTAGATTTAGATGGACATGAATGCAGTATAATTTCAAGAAATAAGCCTCCATATACTAAAAAAAACTTTGACCAAAAAATTTAGCTCATAATTATTATAATCAAAGGGTGGAGCCGCCTAGTAGCTAACAATTATTATGTTATTATAATAACATAATACCTACCAAATTTATACAACTATTTAATGAAAAACTATTTTGTTCCCTCGAGTCCCTCTTACATTTGAGGATATTTCTTAAATGAATGTTTGAATGTGCTATTTACATAGACGGAGGAAGTACCTGTGGAAGTCAGAGCGAAGCAGAAGAAGCAAGTAGTCAGTCATCGTCGGAAGGGAATGGCGACCTGCAGCAACAAGATGGCCGTGGTGGCCGTGCTGCTGCTGCTGTTGATGGCAACCGTGGACTCGGCATCAGCCAGATCCAGCACCCACAGGGACTACTACTCGCCATCCAGCTTTGGGCCGGAGTGCGCCCCAAGTGGATTCCCTTGTCTTCCTGCTCTTACAAAATGTTGCAACGGCCGTTGTCCACAGCATTTGAGGTGCCCATGATACTGCGTCCATGCATATGCATGCAGTGTTGCTGTGTTTGTTATATCTATGGTTCAATATTATGTAATAAAGCAGTGCAAGTAGTTTTTTTGCTTTAATTTGTTCGTTTAATTTCAAACCCAAGAGGAAATCCAACTCCGCAAAGAAGGAACTGATGACGAGCGCAGAAAAGGCAAGAATTGAACGTATACAGTATTTTAAATTTGGAGATTATAGTGTTTTTGAATACCGACTCCAAATATTTCATGAATAATTCTTTTTATACGAGCTGCACATGTCGCTTGAGCTCGAGGGGGTCGGGCATGTTGGAGCAGGAGATGTGTTAGCAGTAGTATAGGGAAAGAGAAATAGATTCAGAGAGACAGCAGGAGAATAGTTCTAGAAAACTCTAGAAGGCACTGGGAATGGAGAATCTGAGTACAGGTAGGAGAATAAGAACAGTAACTTCGGTAGAGAGAGGAGTTCAGTTTTTGAATAATTGTTTGATCCCTCCATCATCCGCTGACATCCTTTCCTTATACTCTTTGCTAGCTTCCATCTTAGGCTCACAGGAATGTGCATGTCTGGCCCATAGCGAGTACTAGCCCATATAGCTGACAAGATGGCTCAAGGAGAGGTAGAGAGGTAATCACACCTTCAAGGAAGCTGGTCAACGGGGCCAAGACAAAGTTTGGGGTCCAACAAAGGGTCCTTCCTATGCCCACATGGCAGAGCTCAAGGGGAACTAGAGAGGGCGAGGACATGATGAAGGCGGCAATGCAATGCTGAGAAAAAGAAGAGAAGGCCTAGGGTAAAGCCGTAAAGGTGCTCTCTCTGGACCTTATGGAAGACTAGGAAGAATGATGTGGTCTTCAACAGCAAGATCACAGGTACAGCATCGATGGCAATCCACTAGAGAACTATGCTAATCAAGGTTTGCCCCCCTACTCAAGCCAAAGTCAAGGCTCTGGCGGAAACGATCGATAAACTGAATCAAGGTCTTCTTGAGGCGTGAAGTTTGGTTCAGGATTGTTTGGTTGTAGATGGGTAGTGATGTTTCAGTTTCCGTGCTGAGTGGCGATGTTTCTTTTGACTTGTTGAGGTTGGAGATGTTAGGTTAGGCATGATGGGTGGTGAATCATGAATGTTGTGGCCATTTTTCAGTCGTTGGGCTTATTTTTCAGTTGATGGGTGGTGATGTCATGGCTGGTAACCATAACTTAGGATCAGAGGGTTCAAACATTAAGCTCTCTAATAAAAAGCTAGATTAGTAGGCCTTTGATCTAAAATAGAAAAAAAAAGCAAAACTACAGAAGAAAAAGACCAACCGACGAACGAAAGAAGCTCCAATAGAGTCAACAGATACAGATATATAAATATAGATATACACACAGTTAATTTCTAAGACCATGGTTCTCACTGCACATTTAACTTGATGGGTGACTCAACGCACCGACGGGCAGTGCTAGCAAAGGTCGATCGGCTCCGTTACTGCCGTGCATATATAAAAGAGAAGAAGCATTGGAGGGTTAATTGTAAAGGTTTCCTGCCTGTGGAAGCCTGCGGAGCAAAGCAGAAGCCAGTAGTCGATCGGTCGGTCGTCGTATCGGAATGGCGGCGACCAGCAAGAAGATGGCTGTGGTGACCGTGTCCGCCGTGCTGCTGCTGCTGCCGCCACAGCTGATGGCAACCGTGGAGTCGGCATCATCAGGCACGGCACTGTCGAGCTCCAGCACCCACGGCCACGGGGGCTATTCCTACTCCTACTCGCCATCCAGCAGCCTTGGGGCAAGAAAGCTACTGGTGTGCATCCCAAGTGGATTTCCTTGTACTCCTCTTCTTACAAAGTGTTGCTCCCGTCGTTGTTCACTCGGGTCGTGCCTGTGACGATAGCCTGCGTGCATGCTAGCTAGCTTCCACACGGTGCATCTGCTGTTGACGTGTTTGTTGTGTTTTTTAATTACATGGTTCATTCAATAAATTAAAGCAGTGCATCAAGTGTTTGTTTTTGTTCGTTTAATTTCCATCCCAGTGGCAAATCCAACTCTGCCAAAAAAAAAAAAAGAATTGACGACGAGCAAAAGGAGCGTGCACTAATATATATCCATATCTTAAATTTGGAGATTATCACTACGATTATTGCTTTGTTCGTTTAATTTCCAACCCAAGAGGACATCCAACCAATTGCCAAAAAGGAATTCATGACGAGCGCAGAAAGATAAGACGACCAGTTGAACATACAGTATTTTAACTTTGGAGATTATAATTGCCTTCAAAAAAACTTTGGAGATTATAATGTTTTTGAATACACGGTCTCCAAACATTCCATGAATAATTCTTCTCATACGAGCTGCACATGTCACTTGAGCTCGAGGGGGGCGGGCAGGTTGGGGCAGGAGGTTGCTCAAGGAGAGGTAGTCTCACCTTCAAGGAAGCAACTCAATAAGGCCGACACAATGTTTGAAGCCAAAGGGTCCTTCTATGGCTACATGACAAGGGGAATTAGCTAGAGAGGGTGAGGATATGATGAAGAAGGCAATGTTGAGAAAAATGAAAAGAGAAGCTCCAGGGTAAAGATGCTCTCTGAACCTTATGGAAGACTAGGAATGATGCAGTGGTGGACCCAGGGTCCGGCGATCCTGAGCACTTG
Organism: Chrysopogon serrulatus; assembly: GCA_015844335.1. NCBI lineage: Eukaryota > Viridiplantae > Streptophyta > Magnoliopsida > Poales > Poaceae > Chrysopogon > Chrysopogon serrulatus. Next base: position 138,223 of record JADLZL010003294.1, on the reverse strand, counting down.
CCCAAGGTCCATTGCTGGTGCACCCTTGCATCTCCGTCGTAGCTTGCTTTGTTGGGAGCTCCAAGGCATATGACCTATCCATCCAATGAGATTCACCTGGGCTAAGATAAAGTGTTCGGTCCATTACTTGAATAATGATGTGGTCTTCAACAACAAGATCATGGCTTCACCATTGATGGTAATCCAACTCCCTTCAAGCCAAAGTCCAAGGCTCTGGTAGAGACGATCGTCGATAAACTGAAGGGCCTTGCTAATGTACATACTTTACCTCATAGGAGGTAAGATCTCAAACAAATCCTAGCCCTTGAGGGAACGGACCGATTAGGAGGATGGAGCCGCAACGCTCTCCCTCCCGGCCCTCTCCCACCCACCACTCCAGCCCGGCGGAAGCCACTCCCGGCGCCGGCCGTACCGCAAAGACGGGCCAAAGGTAAGGCCCCCCCCCCTCTCCCACGCCGCGCCCGTTCTACCCCTCCGGTTCGCCCTGGCCGCCCCAAAGGCGTCGATGCGGTGGTCGAAGGAATCCGACTACGAGGACTCCGGCGTCGACTCGGTCAGTGTGGGGCTCCGCCTACGCCCGGCGCCGTCCGCAGGGGCTCTCCGGCGCAGGCCGGTGACCCGGCTGTGGGGACCTCTGCCCAGCCGCCCGCTTGCGCCGTCGAGCCGCCCGGAGGCGCCGACAGCCGGGACTTCGGAGGAGCGCCCACGACCTTCCCTCGTCGGGCGCGGCCCGCGCGTCGAGGCGCCGCAAAAAACACGTGAGACCGATGCCAACCCCGACCAACGGCCGGTGACTTTCGGGGCGCGGTCTCCGGCGGCGGGCGAGGTGGTGGCGTTTGCCGTTCACCAGCGCCTCGGTAGCCCACAAAGAGGGATTCAGGCGCGGTTTCCGGCGAACGAGCGGGGCAAACAGGCGTCGGCTCACCAGCGCCTCGGCGGCCACGGCCGGGTGCCCGCCCACCCGCGCCTCGGCACCCGGTTCCGCCCAGCGGCCTCCGTCAGATCTCACCCCCGACGCAGATGGGTGGCGGGGGGGTACTCTCAGAGTCCGGATGGTCATGCCACGGAGGGGAGGAGGCCGGCGGTGCTGCTCCCGCCGCCGCCCGTCTCGGCCTCGACGACGACGTATTCCCCGATGCGTGCGGGATAGATGCCTCAACGCACGCCCTACACGCACAAGATTGCCACCTGCCGGCGGCGTTGAGGTAATGCAACGCTGCCACGCGGCCCAGCATTACGCTAGGGGCGCAAGCGGCCGCGGAGCCCGGCTACGGGGGGTGATAGTGGCACCGGCCATGGTCGGCCCAACGGCCGCCGCCGTGAGCCCCGCCGCGGCGAGCGCCACCCGGCAGGCTCCAGCGCCCGGCGGATCCACGCCGTCTGCCACCCCGCCGGGCTCCCAAGCGGCGGCTCCACGCCGGCCAGCCCGGCCAGCCGCCCAGGCTGCGGGGCCATGTGTGGACGATCGGGACCCGCTGCCGCCCCGCCACCCCCGACGATCGGATCTTGGAGAGCGTCGCATCATCCAGCGCAGCCCGGCCATGGACGACACCGAGGCTTCCTTGCGCCTTGCTCTCCCGCTGCGGTGATCGCGGATGGCGGCGATGCATCCACATCGCCCGGCGCCTACCGCCGCGATCCGGGCCATCCAGCGGTGTGGACGAGGATCCTTCACCGTCACCCCATTCTTCCCCGAGCACTTCCTCATCGAGGTGTCACTCCTAGGAGGCAGCGCGACCGCCTGCTCGCAGGTCCGCCGATCCTCATCGCCCGGCACCGCGCTGGTCCTGCTCCCATGGGCCTTGGCTGGCGCATCTTTGTGGCGGAGACCATGCGGTGCAGTGGCACTCGAGCTCGAGAGGATCCCCGCATGCACAGGCGGAAGATCACGGCCAAGCTCCTCTGCGCCCAGTTGCTGGATTCACTCCATCGACGGAAGCATGGCATCCTCCATCGACCTTTCTTCGTTCAAGGTCACCGCTTTGGACTCGTGACCAGCAGGCGATTCCCAAGGTGGTCAGGCTCTTCATCACCGAGGGCGAGGTCCGATTCGGGTCTCTGCCGCCATACCTGCGCCACAAGGATGCTCTGCGCTACCAAGTTACGGTGCACCTACGCGGCGTCCACGATTTCGACCCGCCCGAACCCCTCCCGCCGCCTTCGCCGCGGAATCGGCAGCGGGGACAGCGGCCACGGCAGCAACCAGATCGCCACCACTTCCATCGGGGTTTCGCTCCGCCGGATCCATGGATTCCGTTGCACTTTCGCGGCGTCGTCGGCAGCGAGCTCTCCGCCAGGGCGGCGGCGTCGACGCCACCAACACTAGGGCCGCTGACGTCGGCACGGTCGTCCAGCCGGTGCCGCGTCGCGACGAAGGAGAATGCGGGGCCATCGTGGAAAGCAATACCAGCTCCCAAAGCGGGCTGCAAAAGGTGCGTCTCGCAGGTGCAGACGCCTGTCAGGCTGCACCTTGCCAGACTCCCTTCAATTCAAATTTCGCTGGAGGACAGCCGGCCTCGGATCCCACAGTCCTTGAGGCAGGGCTGCTCAGCGGACATCCCGCCGGAGTGATTCTCGCTGGAGGACAGCCGGCCTCGGACCCCACAGTCCTTGAGGCAGGGATCCTCAACGGACATCCCGTCCTGGAGAAGGATCCGGTCCTACCCGTGATCGCCAATCAACCGCAACGGCCGCTGCAGGAAGGACCGGGGGCATCCTCTGCTGCGCCCACTCACCCGGCCGGCATGGAAGATACCCTGCCACCCGGACCCACCAAGCCGCACGCCTCTGCAGGCATCGCTGGCCACACCACGACCGTGGAATACGAGGGCCCATCCCCAGCTGAGCCGGTGAGCGAAAACTCGACCCCAGGCACTCCGGCCGTTCTGGGCCCAACGGCTGTTGCGGCCGCCCCAGCCCAGCAAATGGATGAGGGTCACGTGACTAATGCCTCGGAGGCCAATATGGACGAGAGGCCCATGGCGGTCGCGGGGACGGGCCAGGATACGGCCCACTCGGACGACGGAATGGCGGTGATGTCTTCACCGAACGAGACGACCGATGACGCTCCCGTCCCGGACGCCGCGACGCCGTCAACAGCGGAGGCCGCCAGACGCCTGTCCAAGTTCGCTGGCGAGGTCCTGGTCACCAGACCGGCGCCTCTAATCGCTTCACCACCAAGGCAGAAGACCGCGCAGAACATGCCCACCCGGCCGCTCCGAAGCTGTCGCATCACGGCCCAGCAGCTGGGTCACATTCCGGCTTCGAAGCGCGGGGAGATCCTGCTAATGAAGAAGATGGGATTCGCACCGCCCATGGCCCCGCCGTCCTCGGCAGCGAAGAAGTCCTTCGACGACCTCTTCTCAGCCAACCTGTCCGACGGCGATGTGGCTGCCTTCGACGACATGTTCCCGGCAGCGCGCCGCGGACGCGTCGGGCGTCGAGGCAGCTTGTGGGACGCGGCGGCATAAACGCCCGCTGCGATCGATTCTGTCGCTCGGTTTCATGGATAACACAACCATCCTTTCGTGGAACGTGCGTGGCTTGAACGCCAGGGCACGTAGAGACTGTGTCCGCACCTTGGTGGCCGACGTTCGCCCATCGATCGTATGTCTGCAGGAAACCAAACTCGCTGTAATCTCCCAATTTCTTGTATCCTCCATGCTTGGTATAAACTTCGGAGACTTTGCATACTTGCCAGCGTCCGAGACACGTGGCGGGATCTTCATCGCGGGTCGCCAGCCAGACATCTCCCTCTCTGATGTTTTGATTGGCTGCTACTCGGTGACGGTGATGGTTAACCCGGCAGCGGGCGATCCATGGTGGCTGACCGTGGTCTATGGACCTCAGGATGACGGACAAAAGGTCCTATTCCTGGAAGAATTGGAGGCAGTCCGCGATGCCTGCCAGGGACCTTGGGCGATCACAGGCAACTTCAACCTCATCCTTTCCGAAGCCGACAAGAACAATGACAGAATTGACAGGGTAAATTTGAGGCGCTTCAGGCGCGCGGTTGCTGCGCTGGAACTCTAGGACCTGCACCTCCACGGGCGGACCTTCACTTGGAGCAACGAGCGTGACAACCTAACCCTTGTGCGACTCGACAGGTTCCTGGTGACGATCGACTGGGACGAGAGGTTCCCCAACTCTCACCTGCGCGGCCTGGGGTCTGACTCTTCCGATCATTCCCCCCTACTCCTACAAACCAACCTGGGACTGATGTCTGAGCAACTCCAGCCCACCATGCAAATTGGGCTCCTACTTTTTCCATTTGCATGTTGGCCTGCAAAATATAGGGACTCAAATTTGCTTCTAACTCCAGCCCAAGACCCTATTCCTACTCCTCTGGCCCAAGAACACCGGCACCAGCACCGGCGCGCCCCATCCTGCTCGCGTGGTCGCGCCCTGTCTGCCGCCCGCGGAGGGCTCCTCGCGTCCGTCCGCCCCAGCATGAACCGCCGCCCGTCTCGCCCGTAGCGCCCTCGCTGCAGCGCCCCGCGGCTGCCGCGTGCCTGTCCCCGGCCTCCTAGCCCAAGCAGCCCGGCAAAGGCGCCGCCGCCGCCGAGATCTTTGCGGAGCACCAGTGCATCACCATCAGCCAGCTCGGCGCGCTCCTCGTCGTCCTCTCGTCCAGCGCGCCAAGAGGCCGGACGAGCAGTGCTGGGCGAGCAACGCGAGGCCGGAGGTCAACCTGCCCCAGCCGCCTTGCCCGCTCCTGAGACGTGCCACCCGACGAGCAGTGCTGCACGGCACTGCCTCCACCTCCTCCACCCAGTGACCTCTTCGTTCATGCCAGAGTCAAGGTATTAGCAAAAAAAAATTCTATTGATCTCTGAGATGAGGATTTGCTGCATACTGTTTACATGTATTCATCATTTTGTGGTGATGCAACTGGATAATCTGAAAACTGGAAAAGTTCAAAGCTCTAATTATATGACTGGACATGCTTCATGTATGACAGTTGCTAGATAATCTGCAGTCCTTTTGTTTCTGAGTAAAGAACATGCTTCATGTATTCTTCAGTTGCTGAACTCAGAAGCTCTAATTGTGATGCAACTGGATAATCTGCAGAATTTTAACTGTATCAATTTAGCTTGTGTATCACAGTTGCTGCACACTGAATAAGCTTGCTGAACATGCTTCATGTATGATCTGTTAGTATCAATAGAGCTAGAGCATGGCTGTGAACTCTCTTGGGATCTACTTTAAGTATGCTTTTCAGTCTCTTGTTTATTACTTAAATGTTTCACTGAATATGATATGGTCTTAAAGTATATGGTGATTACAATGCCTTTTCAGTTCTGATGTAATCTATGGCACATTCTTATTTTACTGCCTGCTATTTACTTTTTGAAGGGAAGCCTACTACTTTCTTGACTAATTGCATTGTACAGTTAAGTATTGAGCCAGAGGTCTTGTAATCCAATCCCATACAGAGAAGCAGTTATATATACATGCCATGCACATACTTGGCATTTTAACTTGGCATTCCAGATGGCCTGCAATTCGGGAAACATACAGCATATACATACATGCACATACTTGGCCTTTTCGGTTGCTCAACACCTCTGTTCAGAGAACCAGCCATTTTTCAGAGAAGCAGCTACCAAGTCCCAGCTTGTTCTATTTTTCAGAGAAGCAGCTACCAAGTCCCAGCTTATTTCATTGAACTGAACTGAACTTAATAATATTGCTGCAGGTTCAGTGCTTGCTGTTTTTCAAAATTTCAGCAATATAACAGTGGTCGGCAATATAACTGAACTGAACTGAAAATTTCAAAATTTCAGTGCTTATACTGTTATAAAAACTGAAACTGAAACTGTACATAGACCAGAAAACAATCACACAGATCTTTGGTCAGATATACAACAGTAATTAGTACCGTTGCAAATTGCTCAATCTGGCCATGGCAAACGGCGAGCACGCGCGGGAGCTCCACCACAGCATGGCCGCGCATGACCTTTGCCTCGCCATGGCCGAGCGGGAGATTACACTGCAGCAGGCGGCCGAGCTCGCGAGCAGGAGTGGTGGCACTGGCGGTTAGCACGAGTGGCTACGGCCTACGGGCCATGGCTGCCTGGCGGAACTCCCGCGCGCCATGGCAGGAGGCCGGCCTTTCGACGCGAGCGGCTGTAGCAGCAGCCGGGCTCACGAGCTTCTGGCGCAGGCGGTGACCTGCGAGTTGCCACTGGCCATGCATGGCAGCCGACGTCGGGGAGAGCCGGGGCGCTGGCCGAGCTCCCGCGTGGCCATGGCGGGAGAGGCCGGTCTAGCGACACGAGCTGCTGCAGCCGGGCAGCCGGGGCTCGCGAGGGCAAGCCAGAGTGGCGCAGGCCGCGACAGCGCTAACTGTCGAGGGCCATGGATGCCAGCGCCAGGGAGAGGCCTGGCCGGAGCTCCCGCCAGCCATGGTCCGAGGCCGCCTTGCGCAGCGATCGTAGCCGGCGGCGGGTTCCATGGTAGCCATCGAGTTCTTCCCGGCGGTGCTCGCCCTCGTGGCGCCAGCGACGTGCTGGTGTTGTCGCGGCGCCACCGACGGAGGAGACGCGGGCGATGTCGAGCCGGGCTGCAACGGCCGCGGGCGGGATGGCGGCTTGCCCGGCCGCGCGCCCTCCTCCTGCCCGGCAGCTCCCGGCGACGAGGCGGACGACGCTTGACCTCCTGCTCCCGGCGCGACGAGGCGCGTGACGGCCTCTCCCGCTCCGGCGACGAGGCGCTGCGTGTGGCCCCCTCCCGCTCCGGCGGACGAGGCCTGGGCGGCGCCGCAGCGTAGCGCTGGTGGATTCGAGGGGGGAAAAGTGGGAGTGGGACCCACGGGATAGGGAGGGTGCCGATCCGGAGGGTGAGATTAAAATTTGAGGGGACATGTAAAATAGGGACCCAACTAGGGTGTCCACTGGAGTTGGATTTTTGTCTAAACTCCTAAAATTTAGAGTAGAGACCCATGTAGGGGGTTGGGCTGGAGTTGCTCTAAGGCCAGATTCCACTTTGAGCCATTCTGGCCAAAGTTCGATGACTTCGAGGAGGCTGTCATTGGGGGTTGGCAGTCTCTGATGTCGCCCTCTGACCCCATCGCCCGTCTCAACGACCTGATGCGGAGCCTAGTGCGCGAGCTCCAGCGTTGGTCAGCGACAAAAATCGGAGACGTCAAATCGCAGCTGCTGATGGCCCGCGAGCTCATCTCTCGCCTGGACACCGCGCAGGAGACCAGAGGACTTTCAGAGGCGGAGTCCGGCCTCAGACGGAGGATGAAGATGCGCTGCCTGGGCCTCGCTTCACTGGAGCGCACCATGGCGAGGCAGCGATCACGCGTGCGGCAGCTCGAGAAGGGCGACGCAAACACCGCCTACTTCCACCTAATCGCCAGGGGTCGAAGACGGCGAAACTTCATCGCCTCCCTGAACGTAGCGGGACACACCGTGGCGCAGCATGATGCCATGGAGCGTGCGTTGCACGAACACTTCTCGACCGTGTTCGGTACAGCGGCGTCCGGAAGCACGACCCTCGACTTCTCCGCGCTGGGCATCCAACCTCTCGACCTCTCCGAGCAGCAGGCGGATTTTTCGGTTGAGGAAGTGCGAGCGGCCATCCAAGAGCTGCCGGCGGATCGCGCGCCAGGACCAGACGGTTTTACGGGAGCATTCTACAAGGCGACCTGGCATCTAATCCAGAATGATGTCTTGGCGGCGGTCCAGGCATTCTCAAACGACAACTGCCGGAGCATGGCCAAGCTGAACAGCGCCTTGATCACCTTGCTACCGAAAAAGGTCGGCGCCTCCGCTCCCGGTGACTTTCGCCCGATCACCATGATCCATAGCTTCGCTAAGCTCATCTCAAAACTGATGGCCATGCGACTAGCACCACGCATGGACGAGATTGTGGACAAGAACCAGAATGCCTTCATAAGGAAGAGATCGATCCATGACAACTACAAATACGTGCAGCGGCGGCGGTCGGTCCTGATCGGGAAGAAGAAGGTGCCAATGCTGCTCCTCAAACTCGACATCTCCAAGGCATTTGATACACTGTCTTTGGCCATTCCTCCTCGAGGTCCTACTGCGAAAGCACGGGTTTGGGGATCGTTGGCGCTCTGGATTGAATCACTACTTGGGCTCCGCCACTTCCAAAATCATTCTCAATGGAGTCCACGGAACGGCAATACAGCACCTCAGAGGAGTCAGGCAAGGTGACTCGCTCTCCCCGCTTCTGTTCATCATCGCCATGGACGTGCTACACCGCCTTCTCAACAAAGCCACCAGCGATGGGGTTCTGCGACAGCTGGAATTACCAGAGATTAAGTTCAGGTGCAGCCTATATGCCGACGACGTGATCCTTTTCATCCGCCCATCGATCCAGGAAGCTACAGCAGTCAAAGAAATCCTGAACATCTTCGGCATAGCCTCCGGACTGCGAACCAACTTAGCGAAGTGCTCGATCACGCCCATCTTTGGGGCGGACGACAACCTCCGTGGAGATCGTCTCCATCCTCGGTGTCAAGTCCAACCATTCCCGCTGAAGTACCTTGGCCTCCCGCTAAGCACCAGACCCATCCCCAAAGTGCATTACCAAGCTGTGGTGGAGGCTGTGGCAAGGAAGATGCCTCCCTGCCATGGTGCCCTGATGGCCAGGAGCGGACGGCTGGTATGGATCAAGTCAGTGCTGCGCGCGGTGCCCATCTACGCTATGATCGCCGAGAACCTTCCACCCTGGGCACGAAAAGAGATCGACAACCTGTGCCGAAAATTTTTCTGGGCTGGAACAGATGCCTCGATCCGAGGGAAGTGTATGGTGGCGTGGACGACTTGCTGCAGACCCACCAGACTAGGCGGTATGGGCATCTCCGACCTCAAGCTCACAGGGATGGCTCTGCAATCCAAGTGGCTCTGGCTTCAGAAGACAGACAACGAAAGGGCATGGAGCCAACTGCCGATCAAGTCCACTCCAGAGGTCCATGCGTTCTTCCAAGCTTCTACCTTCACCGTAGTGGGCGACGGAAGAAGCGCCCTCTTTTGGGAGGACCGATGGATCAATGGCGAGGCCGTCGGGGACATCGCCCCCTGCCTCCTCCAGTTGGTACCGCGCCGGATCCGCTCCCGGCAAAGCGTCCGCGTCGGACTCTCCGACCGAGCCTGGACGAGGAGCATCTCAGGAGGGATGTCCGTCGACGCAATCAACGAGTACATCTACCTTTGGCACACAATCCGAAACTTCCAGCTCTCAGCAGAACCGGACAGAACGGTCTGGCGATGGACGCCGGACGGGAAATTCACGGTCAAGTCCGCCTACTCCATGCTTCAAACCGGAGCCACGTCGTTCCTCGGACACAGGCTCATCTGGAAGACCTGGGCACCGCTCAAGATCAAAATCTTCCTCTGGCTGGCTTTCAAGCGGCGGCATTGGACAGGCGACAGACGGCAGCGCCATGGACTGGAGGCCCGTGAGGAGTGCTATCTTTGCGAGCAAGGTAGGGAAACCATCGACCACATCCTATGCCTATGTCCGGTAACCCGTGAAATCTGGCATCACGTTCTCACGACGCTCGGCAAGCAATGCCCGCCTTCGGAGCAGACCACCGTCGCCTGGTGGCGCCGGGTGCGATCCCTGTTCCATCTCAACCAGCGCGCCGGGATTGATTCTCTGTTCGCGCTCGTATCCTGGGAGGTGTGGAAGGAACGCAACGCTAGATGCTTCCGGGACTCGGCCAACAGCATCAGCGGCATCCTCCAGACGGTAAAGGCAGAGGCTGATCGTTGGATCGAAGCTGGCGCGGCAGGGCTGCAAGCGTTGGCGCAGGCTCAGGCCTAATGCAAGCGCCGGGTAGTTCAGGAGGTTCGTCACAATGTAATCTCTCGCATTTTGTTCGCTGCCACGGGTTGGCCCTCTTGTACATATAAACTCTGCTCCTTCTAATACAAAGATACGCACACTCGTGCGTATTCGAGAAAAAAAAAATCCTAGCCCTTGATTTTAAATTGCATAGAACAATTAAATAATTATTAATTAATTAAAATGGTCAGAAAAAATAAAAGAAAAAGGCAACAAACTAAACAAATATATATAAGATATCTACTCTCCAAAAATAGTTTGTTTGTTGCCATATAAGCCAATGGAGTGCATCAACATGCAACAGGTACAAGGTACGGTGGAGCACGCAACATATATATACATGAACATGTCACGTGCACGTATCGATGGTTTGAGCCTAATATATACTATAGAAAAGCTGCATTTGATTACTCAATACTAATAATGTTGAATGATAAAAATAAATAATAATTTTGAATACCAACGTATTCACGTTCCAATTTAAATAACCAACTAAAATGCACCTCTACGTTTGTCATGTTGTAGGAAAAAAAATACAAATAACATTATTTACGTGCATCTAATGTTGAGATAAGTTACAACTCCACATAGATTAAATGATTAATTAATAAAAAAAAATGTTACATGTCACATGTCACTTTTTCATATTGTTTTACATGTCACGTCGGGAATCATGCATATTAGATCCTTAAATGATAGATATGTTACCCCAAATTTGATTACTTTACTATTTCACAAAGAGAAATAAATAAATTCTCCTATTACCTCTTAGGAGGTAATATCTAATTATAGGGACCGAGATCGACGGTCCACAGTTGTTTGGAGGTACCGTAGCTCAAAAGGTCTTCTTGAGGTGTGAAGTTTGGTTGTAGATTGTTTGGTTGTAGATGGGTGGTGATGTTTCAGTTTCTGTGTTGGGTGGCGATGTTTCTGTTGACTTTTTGAGGATAAATATTAGGCACACCCGGTCCTGTCGACGTGGCCATTTTCAGTTGTTGGGCTTATTTTGTACATTGGACTACTGGTAACCCCAATTCAGAATCAAAGGTTCAAACGTTAAGCTTTCTCATAAAGCTAGGTTAGGCCTTTGATCTAAAGAAAAGAAAAGAAAAGAAAACTATGGAAGAAAAGACCGGCCGGCCAACAAAAGAAGCTCCAATAGAATCTAGATACAGATATCGATATAGATTAAAAAGAATATAGGCAGATATAGTCATATAGATATACATATAGATAAGAAGTTTCGATAGAGTCTAGATATAGATCATACAAATACAGATATTGATATAGATTAAAAGAATATAGATCGATAGATAGATAGATAGATAGATAGATACTTTCTAAGACCGGCGTTCCTCACTACACATTTAATTTGAAAATGGTGACTCCAGGCACCGACGGGCAGAGCGAACAGAGAAGGTCGATCGGCTCCGTTGCCGGCCGCCGTGCATATATAAGAGAGAAGAAGCGTTGGAGGGACATAGAGGCTTCGTACCTGAGGAAGCCTACATAGCGAAGCAGAAAAGCAAGTAGAAGTAGTGGGTGATCGTTGGATCGGAATGGCAGCGACCAGCAAGAAGATGGCTGTGGTGACCGTGGCCGCCGTGCTGCTGCTGCTGCTGATGGCAACCGTGGCGTCGGCATCAGCAGCCACGGGACTGTCCAGCTCCAGCACCGTGCACGGACACGGGGGCTACTCCTACTACTCGCCATCCAGCAGCTTTAAGACTGCTGGGGGCAAGAAAGCTACTGGAGTGCACCCCAAGTGGATTCGCTTGTACTACTCTTTTTAAGTACAAGTGTTGCTCCCGCCGTTGTAAAAGCGGGTCGTGCCTTTGAGCCTGTGACTGTGATAGCCTCTGCGTGCATGCTAGCTGCTAGCTTAATTTGATCTCAAGTGTCCGTGTTCAGCTATTCTGCTATTGTACGCGTTTGTTGTGTTTGTTTATATGGTTCATTCATTCAATAAATTAAATTAAAGCAGTGCATGCAGTGTTTGCTTTTGTTCGTTTAATTTCCAACCCAGTAGTAAATCCAACTCTGACAAAAAAGAATTGACGACGAGCAAAAAGAGCGAACAGTAATATCATATCTTAAATTTGGCGATTATCACTACGACAGTGCCTGTTTTTCTAAGAAATTGTTGAGCAACATATAGTATAGATTCGGCACTGATACCGTACCGGTACTGGTTGATGGCAAAAAATTCAGCACCTGTTTTTTTGTTTCAACTCTGCAATTTCTTGGCACACACAATCTGAACTCAGTGTTCTAGCAAGACAACATTTTTGCACAGGATCTACCCGCTTCCGTCGAGCTGCCCGTGGGAGAGGAGGTGTGCAAGATATTGCTGGAAAACACAGAGAAAGTATACATCAAACTTGCATATCGGCTGGGCAGCAAGGACATATCCAAAACAAACCTACGGAATTGGGTGTTTTCTTCTGACAAAGTCTGAATTGATGGGCAGTACAGCATGGGTCTGAGAGGAATCAGTGAATGGTATATAGGCAAGCGTGCAAGTCCTTACAGCATGGTAGGCATACGGTGGTTTCCCTTGCCGGTCAAAATGCCTCGCCATGATGGAGAACTCTATTGGCCCCCAGTCGTCTATTTCGAAACAATTGCCTAATGCAGCCTTGTAAAGCTGCAAACAAAACCACCAAATGAAGTGAGAATGTCTCCTTATGCAGATTGGCACAGGAAATCGACAGCACTTTTAAACATCTGCATATATCATTAATGTTTATAAAAGCTCTGTGGACATGTACCGATAACAAGGCATATATTCAGTTTCCCACACCTTTGCAGTGTCAGTTAGTAGCTCAGTACCAGCAGGGTAGGAGGCATAATACTGGTCGGCCCTAGAGATCCCAGCTCTTGTCCTGCAGAAAGCTCAAACGAAGAGTACAGTCGAGTGAGAATAACTTAATAAGTAATGAGGTTATGGAATTGTAAAAAGAGAATTAGCAACCTACGTATTGCTTGTGTAGGCATAGGTAATGAGGGTGGTGAAACAGTAGAATCCAGCATAGGACACCATACGCCGAAACTTCTGGATCTTTAAGACCTCCTTGCATTGATAAAGGATATCCATCTCAGTACAGACGAATGCTGGTTTTTGAGGAAATATAATTAAAGGGACATCAGTTTTAGACACAAAGTTAGGTCTGCTGAGTAGCCAGGTGGCAAGAAACTGCATGTAGCATAATATTTAAAGTCGTTCCAAGCAATCAGCAATAGATTCAGTATCGTATACTACTTGTACTGAATCCCAATAACATGCGATCAAATTGAAAAAAGGCAAAATATTTGCATCTCCGGAAGCATGGCAAGTAAAAGCAACAACATAATAATAAGTAACTCTTTATCGCGGGAAGTTTCCGCGGCTCCTTAGCCCTCCGGTTACTGTAGCTGTACTGTTCACATAGGGCTGCACTGTTCATGCGGCCCCATGTGTATTGTTCGGGTTTTTTTTTTTTCTCAGCTTGGTTCCTTTGGCTCCTCTTTAAGCCGGCGCTAACTATGAATATCTACGTCTTAATTGTAGAAAGAATCTCTGGAATTCTAGCGCCCCATGAGTAGGTGTGGTATATTGCGTATTTAATGTTTACCATAATTTATCTTTACTCAAGTAGGTGTGTAAGGTATCCCACCACTGTTCACGTGGGGCCTCAATGTACAGTTCGATTTTTTGTTGTCAGCTTCATTTTTTCCCTTCCTCTTTAATTCGGCGCACTAGCATCTAATCCATCGCACAACCATGTGCGACTGTTAACAAAAGCCCTTCATATGCATAGGAGGAATTCACCGTACCAAACTCCTCCACGCGTCTATCTTGCTGCCGCCGCTACCAGTCCTATTAGTGAAATCATATTTTGTAATGCCTGACTCAATGATTTTATAGAATCTACCATTATAAAAAAAAAGGATATATATTGTTTTGAAATACAAAAGGCTATCCATTGTAAAAATCACTAGCTTCTATCATTCGATCGTGAATTTTCTAATTTGTCGTCAATCATTCGTAGAGATAACCTTGAGTACTTATTATTGTCTTTACATGCACATACTATACCATACCATGTTCAAGAAAAAAAGGCACAACCATATACACAGCTTTAGGCCCATTACCGCTACAAATAAACGAAGCCCACAAAAACACTAATTCACCATAACACACAGGCGCGACCATCAACTGCACGCGCGGCATCGCGCGCGTAGACATGCATGCAACAAAAAGCAGAGGATCATCTCACCAAGAGAATGTTTGCAATTTTTTTTTTTCTAGAACACGACTGTTTGCAATTGTTTTTCTTTATACATAGACTAAATACTTGCAGGGTGCAGGTGGAAACGACATTATAAAGTTCCTACATTTTAGCATTCAACTTTTGGTAAGCATTTTGCTACAACACCTACTGCAGCATGCACATATTAAACTTGTGATGAGCTCCCAAGGAAGCCCTGCCAGAACTAAATCAACCTGCAGAACCTGTAAACATATGACATTCCAAAAATCGTTCGTTCTCTTATATATTATAAACAACAATGCATATTTTATATAAAACTAATAATCGACATGCCAAACGATGCATCCCACATCTAATGTAAACTTTGTTGTCCTAGCCATAGGCCTGAAAAAACACGGCTGCCCCCCAATCACCATATATATTCATATTCAGGGAGGGACTCACTACAGTGCCACATTAATTCAACACATCGACCGATCCAGGTCGGATATCATTCATGGAAGAAAAAAGAAGCATGGAATGGAACAAGGAGCACGGCAAAAACTGCAAGCACATTTCTCTGGGGAATTTCGACAAACATCTCGCCTGCGTGTTTGCTGGAAGCCTCTACGGTCAGGGACTCAGGGGTGGACCGAGTAAAGAACAGATTTGGGTGCTCGGTTTCGCATAGCAGGAAGGGAAGGCGTGACCGGGGTGAGAATACCTGGAAGGTGCTCGCCGCCGGCGAAGGGACTGCAACTGACGTAGGGCGGCGGTAGCCCAGTCGACGCCGAGAGCGAGAGAGCGCGGCGGGGTTAAGGGGGAGCGCGCGCACCGCACGTCGGCTTCCTGGGCCCTTTTCACGTATTTTTTTGGGGGGGTATTTAGTTAGGGCCTCTTTTGGTGAAGCCCATTCTAAACTTAAGACATGGCAGATAAACCAGCTCACTCGGCCAACCTTCTCCCATGTTGTCACCAAAAAAAAAAAAAAAAAAAAAAAAAAAAAAAAAACCTTCTTCCATCTGTTTCAGCATGTCCGAAAAGTTTTATGCCCAAGAGGTGCCCCTAATGCAAAACAATGGCCATAAATGGCATGTCCAAAAAGCCGTCTGTTTCACCTCTTATATTTCAGAAAGAAAAAAAAAAAAAAAAACTTCTTGCCATTTATTCCATTGTGAACTTTTGCACTGCCCTACCTCATTGCTGATTCACTTTTTTGCCTACGACTACCTCATTGCCTTCAGCTTCATCAGGCGGCTTTCCCCAATGACCCTGCACGTATCAACAGGTTTTTCATTTTCTGAATGCAAGAATTTCAGAAAAATCGTATAGAAATTCCACAAAATCAGTTAATTTCCATATCAAAAACATAGAGAAATAAAATCCCGCATTCCAGCTAAGAAGAAAAAAAAACATGCACCAAAATTGGAGTCGGAGAGAACTCGACTGATAGCGATTGCCTGACTGGTGCAAGCCACACCATGCCACTGACAAGTGCAGCAACGACAAAAGGCACTAGTGGTAGTATCCATCCATCACGACAACATGCAATCACATCAGCACTCTCTAATCTATTACAGCCACTATAACAACATTGTATTTTTATATATCATACAAGTTACAAGTCCATGCTACACTCTCTACCTCTTATCTCATCACACTCAATTCACCTCACCCTCAGCTTTAAATTGCATTGCATCGCGTTTTACAGGCAAAGAAGAACGGCCAAAACAGCTATCGCAGCTCGCACTGGCGCCGCATGGAACCGAGACTGAATGCTATTGCTAGCACACTAGGGAGGCCCGGAGTGAGTGCGTCGTGGAGAAGTTGGTGCAGGACGCCCAGCGTATGACGGACTCTGACACCGCCACGTCCAGATTCTCCCGCCCACCAGCACCGATCGTGTGGTTCCGCCTGCCGTTGACGCCAGCGACGCCCCGCTGCGTGGCTCCCCTCGCTGTCCTCAGAGACGAGGCAGCCACCGTCGTCTCGCAGGGAGCTTTCTCAGCCGAAGACGGCGGTTCAGGCTCGCTGCAGTCTTGCCCGCAGAAGAAAGAGAAGCTCGGCATTGAAGCCACCGGCAACGGGAACCCTCCATCGGGCGGCGGTTCACAAGCCTCGCCGAAAGAGAACCCAGAGCCGCCGCCGGAGGTGGAGGCCGCGCAGGACGACATTGGGGCTGGGTCGGTGACGAACACCGAGAAGGATGACCTGGAGGTGGCGGCGAACGTGGGCGAGCAACACGCCTCGTCCTCCGGCATGCCCTGGCAGGCGATAGGGCCACCCGTGTTGAAGCTTACGTCCCTGCTGCACGACGCCAGCGGCATGGAGAAGGAGCACGAGCCAGCGTCCTCCCTCCGGAGGCCGATCTCGTGGCAATGGCTGCAGGAGTCTTGCGATTGGTCTGCGTGTTCTTGCATCCACGGATGCTCTGCATAGGAAACATTTGTTTAGATTACAAGAAAAATAGAGTTCACATGGGCAACGGCTGCTACAGAATGGGGGTGAAGCCATCATTAACAAAAAACAGCTGATCTGTACTGTAAGGTCCGGAAATGATGCCATGACAGCTAACCAAACCAGAGTACCAGACTCCATGAAGGGTGGAAGGATGAATTGGCAAGCTTAAAAGTAACATGAACCAGAGAAGGGGGGATTTAAAATCTCGGTAGGGTAGCAGCGGATCTACCGGAACATGACCATACCACAAAATGGCGATGGCTGCAATGACACCCGTCCTATTCCCAGCCTTGCAAGATTATATATTACGAAACACCAGCAGCATGAGCTGGCGCTACCTCAGAGCTTAGTAGCGAAGCTACTCTACTATGCTTTATTTGTTTTGTAAAGTAAAGAAGCAACAAAAGTTTCAAGGAATTAAACAAGGCGGACATGTTTTCGTTGATCTCTATACATGGTGGACAGCTCAATTGCCTGAATAATCTATATGCAGGAATTGAATCAAGATGAAGATATATGAAGAAAGGACTGAAAAATTCAAATTGGCGGTTTGGGAAACAAACAAATGAATCCATGGCTCACCTAGAACCTGCTTGGCCGTGAGCCGTTGTCTAGGGTCGCGCCTTAGCATCCCGGTGACCAGCTCCTTGGCCGAATCAGAAACCCTATCCCATGGATCAGAAGGGAACCGCAGCTCTGTCGATCTGATGCACTCGAAAATCTTGGACTTGGTTTTTCCCCAAAATGGCGGGATGCCACTCAGGAGGATGTAGAGTATCACCCCTGCGCTCCAGACATCAGCGGCCTCATTGTATCCACCGGAGAGTACCTCCGGTGCAATGTAGAATGGGCTTCCTACCATGCCACTCAAGCTTCGACCTGACAAAACCCATCATCATCATCATCAGATTCTGATTTTAGGAGTAGCTCCCACAGACTAAGTGTGTCTTCCATAGAATTGAATCATTGATCAGGCAAAAACCGTACCAGGCTGGATGTAGGTTGCGAGTCCAAAGTCAGCGAGCTTGATCGGCGATGAGGGCGACTTGCTGACGAGGAGGATGTTCTCGGGCTTGAGGTCCCGGTGCACGATCCCTTTGCTGTGGCAGTGCGCGACGACCTCCATGAGGTATCGAAAGAGCACGGCGGCCTCGTGCTCGGAGAAGCACCCGCGCTCCTCGAGCCGGTGGAATAGCTCCCCGCCGGCGCAGAGCTCCATGACGAGGTGCACGGAGTCGCGGTCCTCGTAGACGGCCTTGAGGTCGACGACGTTGGGGTGGCCCGCGAGGCGCGCCATGACCTCGATCTCGAGCTTGACCCCGCGCACGTCGTCGGGGGACAGGAGGCGGCCCTTGGCGATGGACTTGCAGGCCAGCGCCTCGCCGGTGACGAGGTCGGAGCAGGAGCGGATGACGCCGAACTGGCCCCACCCGAGCTGCGGGCCCAGCGCGTACCGGTCCTCGAGGCAGGACACGTGCGCCGCCTCCAGGAACGCGCCGCGCAGACCCGGCGCCTTGTACGAGTTGTACCTGGCGTCGGAGGCGTCGCCGCCGCCGCCGCCGCACCCGGCGGCGGCCATCGCGCTGAGGTCCCACACGCTGGCGAATCCGGCGAGACCGAGACCGAGACTGAGACCTCCGCCGCCGCAGGCCGCGAATCTCGGCGCGCGCCCGCACGCTCCCAAGCGAGGCTCCCTAATCTCGCGGCCTCAGCTCAGGTCAGCTGCGCCTTCCCTCCCTCGCTTCCTCCACGGGCATTCCGCGGTCGGCTGCCGAATCTGCGGCGACGAAAAGCAAACCAGCAAGGCCTTTTAGCTCTCGAAATCAAAACCCCAAAATCGCGGCTTTGCCTCGCAGGGGAAAAAAAAAAGAGAGAGAGAAAAAAATCCAGCAACGCCGCCCCGCGAGCTCGGGACCCGGAACACTCAATTCAAAAATTCGCACCGCAAGCGGGGAACCGGCGCGGCCGGGCGGCCGGGTCGCCGGAGGCGCGCCCCGCAGCTGAGTCCGTCCCCCTGGGCGAGCGCGGGCGGACACGACTGGGTGGGCGCGCAGATCGAGCGGGACGCGGCCTCGAAACCGCCGCGCCCGGCCTCGGAGAAGCAGGTACAAGCCAGGGACTAGGAAACGCACTCACCCGCGTCGCTCGTCGCCGCCGGCCGCAGGGTCAGCTTCCGCTCCTCCGAGGGCCGAGGCGGAGCTCGCGGCACTCGGCCGCCAGGCGCCACCAGCGCAGAGAGGGAGGGAGGAAGAGGTGGTGGTGAATGGTGTGGAGTCCGCTCTCCGCTCCGCTGCTGGTGGTGGTGGGGAGGCGCCCCCACTCTCCTCTTTGATAGGGCAACAACTAGTAGCAGCTAATCATGTGATTAATTAAGCTTTGTTTATCCATGGCTTATTTCGAATTTTTTAATAACAATAAAAAAATATTTATATCTTAGGCTAAGCTTGGAGGTTTGCTCTTGTTTGATAGTATTGTGTGCTAATATAAAAAAGCTGGATTTCCTTTTGGTAGAATTTTGTAGGATTGCTGCTAGAGGGGAGGAGGGGGGTTTGAATTGAATTGTTCCAACGTGGTTGGTCGGGTTTGATTTCGAATTAGGTGTAGTGGTTGGACTTTGGAGGGACAACGGGGGACGTGCATACTCGGCAGTTTTAAAATTTGTGCTGCTTTTGCTTTCTGTTGCTTCTCTTCTCTTCCCTCGAAGAAACTGTACTACGTTGTGGGATTTGGTGCCCTGCCATGCCGGCCGATCTGTCTGCTCTGCTGCCATCCCGTGCTAACTGTGAAATGTTATCGTCTGTGTGACGTACTAGATCGTCGGTTAACGACGGTACATGCACGTCTGTGATGTGTGCTTGCAACATTTCCAGGTTTTATGTTGCTTTCCATTTTTGTTGCTGCTGCTGCTGCGTACTACGCGAGTTTCCTACGGCTGGGAGAGTGGATGCATGAATCAAGCGTGCCCTCGCCTAGCAAGTGGCTTGATTTGTCCTCTCTTAAACAATTGTAGATTTAAGACAAGTCAAACTTTTAAACTTAATCAAGTTTATACAAAATTTAAGAATTAATACTTATATCCCTAAATAAGGTTAGTACAAAAAAAATATTTTTAACCAATCTTACTCATTCGGCGTCATAAACGAACATCAGTATCTTTTATAAAGTTAGTCAAACATGAATTTGTTTGACTTCTTAGGAAGTAGTACTAAGGATTTGTGGTTTTTTTAGACAAAAGTAGTTTACTTGTCAACTCATGAGTTATGTACATTGTGTGTTGTGTGCTCTGGAATTTAGGGAGCAATTCTATGTTTGAATGCTTATGCGTAGGCATGTGTCATAGGTGATCATATATAATTGTAAAAAAGACTGTCTCTAGTGATCTTTTTAATTCGACCGGTTTCTAAATCTTTTATAAATGTTTGTTGAGAGTCCTAGAATAGGGTTATGTGTAAAGTGGGCATTTATGCTAGTTAGGCTCTGTTAGGAGGCATGTTTATGCTAACAATTTTTAATAAAGGGTTTATTTGTAATCCATGAAATAACAAATTACCGTTGGGACCACTCAGGGCCCAAGCTTTCAAACAAATTTATTATTGCATTAAGTTGTTGGACCCACGCGAGAATGGAAACACAAAGGCCTAGCAGAACATACACAAACACAACCATTCTCTCAAATTATGTAGCCTAGTTGTTGATTTCTTGGATGGATTGGTTTAAAGTCCCAGCATTAAAAGGTTGCCGCTCTTTAGGGCCGCTTTACATCCCATCCTCTAAACTTTAGAGCTTTTAAAACTTTAGAGCACTTTAGCTCACTTTTAAACTCTAAAAATCTAATGTGAAGTGCACTAGAGTTTAGAACCAACTTTAAACCACTCATTTGGAGCTTTACATCTAAAGTTTAGAGGAGAAAATATAAATATGTAGACCCTTAGTCTTTACCCTCAAACGCATGCTCAAGACCAAACAACTACATTCACATGCTATTGTGTTGTCTGCCTGATAGGGCTTCTCAAGAGGCTTTACCTTTAATTTCTCAATCTCTTTAGGTGAAACCATACCAAATACTAGCTCATGAAATGACTATGAGAAAAACTGTAGAGAGGAGAAGCTATTTTTTTACTAGAAAGGTGAAGCAAACGTGTCTTCTCTAGCTCCTTCGACGAAGTTGTTTGCAAATAAATCTTGTTGCTTTAGTTCTATTTTATATATATATATATATATATATATATATATATATATATATATATATATATATATATATATATATATATATATATATATATATATATATATATAGACCAACCTAACCCATGAGATGCAAGGAGCGTATGATTGGTTACCTGGATCTTCCTTTGAACCTATTCGACGCGTGCAAAAGAGCTCGTTTAGCTTGGCTGCGCAAAAACAGAAATTGATTTCGTTTCCGCCGAGCCTAGCTCACGCTACGCAAGCAGGGGGGAGTGTTCTTGGTGGACTTGCGCTAACAGCAAGTGAAAGAAGCAGATAGAGAGACAAGAAAAAGTGAAGGGCATTATGCTCATTTCATTCATTTTGTCATTTCTGAGAAGTCCTTTTGCCAAGAATGTCGTTAAAACGGCTCTCCCACAGTAGACCTATTCGTGAAGTTAAAGAAAAAAATAATAATAACTTTACTTGTAAAGTGGAATCGTACCAAACGGGGTATTAGTGAGTGCTATATTTTCAATAGCAGAAGTTATGTTTGACGTAGTGTCATTTTTGGTATATTATGGTTACCAATTTGTAATGGACAACCGTGGTACTTGCTCCTTTTATTAGGAAAAAATGAGATTTATTATGCCTCTTTCACAAGCAAGCTGTTGTCGTTGGTCGGAGACGATTATTGACGCGATCAATGTAACGAATTGGATGCCCAAACACTCACGAAACGATCTTTTACTGATGAAAATAAAAAGGGTGAACCGGGGCCCGGCCGATCGATATGATGTAACCGGTGATGCTGATGCGAGCGTGCCTGCGCTACGTTCGTGCGTGGTCTCTCTCGCCGATCGATTGGTGGTTGGCATGTTGCCTCCATGGTCCATGGCCTCCTTTTGGTTTCGCTGGATTTGGTTGGTTCGAGTGAGTGAGAGGTACAGTACTAGAACGTAGCAGCTAGCATTTCACAAGTTGCTGCTGTTGCTCCAATTAAAGTCCATATAACGAAACCAAACCAAACCAAACCAAACCGCGTCGTTGGTAGCCCAAAAAATGTCGCCACGCGCGGCTCGGATTTGCCAATCGCCACTTGCGTGCGTAGTCGTCGTCATATTTATCCCGTCTCCGTCTCGCTCTCGGAAAGCATGCATGCTGCAGGTGGCTGTGGGCCACTGGCGATCGATCCGTGGTTCGGTTGGCGCCGCCCAAAAGCGCGAAAGCGAGAGGCACGGCAGGTAGCCACTAGCCGCTAGCCGCGCGAGTGCACTGCACTGAGGCCGTGGCTCTGGCTTGCCGCTGCTCCATCACTCGCTGTCGCTGCAAATGCAAATGCTAATGCAACGCAGCAGGCCACCGGCGGCGTTCACGTTGCTTCCGGCTTCGGCGAGACCTCCGTCGACGTTTGGCAGGGTGGGTCGTCGTGGATAGTTAGGGGCTGCAAGCGTTACAGGGGATGCCGGACTGCTCTACACAAGTGAACTAAATGAATACTAGTGTGGATAGTGCAGCAAGCTGACATAAACAACTAAATGCATGTTAATAGATGACATGAGTCACTGAAGAGAAAATATATAGCTCGTCTAAAGAGATAACTATCATATAATTATATTTGCTACATAATGAGCTGTATAACTTACATGAAGAGATAGACATTGATATATATAGTGGGGTTTGTAAATACTATAAGATATATAAACGCATCCTTGATTACTTTTTTGAAAAAGGAAGAAAGAATAAGAAGCTCTAAGTGCAATGAGCACTACCGGTACTTTGATCTGTTGTAAGTGGCCTGCACGGAGAATAATTCGGGTGATAGCGATGATGGTGTCTTTGAGATCCCGAGCGTGTTGGTTGGAGTTCAAAGTGGAGCATCATAGCATTATATATTCTTAGAGTTTTTATTAAGCCATTTTTTTTGGAATATGTGGTAGTAGGGAATCTAGATACTGGATGCCGGACGGGTTGGTGTGCGCATTGCACCTAGCTGGTACACTAGCACACACCTTTCTATTTACAAAGACAAAAGGAGCTGGTTCGTGTGCATGCCTCTATCTGTCGACAATGCTTTTAATTTCCTCCAATGCAACATAAGTTATTAACCTTATATACGTATTTAATACCTTTTTTTAAACCACTCCCTCCATTCTACTAAGTTATAAGTGGCTTTTCAATCTCATAGCTTTGTGCTATGTATCTAGACATATCGTAGTATTTAGGTGCATAATAAAAGAATGCATAGATAATCAAAACAACTTATAATTTAGAAAAGAAGTGCGTAGTATTTTCTTCATTACAAAAAATGTGGTCTTAATTAAAATAAGTTAATTAATTTGACTCTATTTATTGATATAGAAATAATATCAACATTTGTATCGCTAGATATAATACAGTACTATGAAGATATATTATTCAATAATCAAATGATGTGTATTTTATCCCAAATATTCGTATTTCTTCGTGTAGATGAGGTTAAATGTAAAACGGTTTCATTTTTGAAACGGAGTAGTATATAAGATACTCGTAATGTCATATATCTAATGTTCGATTTCGAGACTGTAAAGCAAGGGCGCACCCAACGACATAGGACAAACTCAAAGCAATTGAATTCACCCGTTCCTGTTCGTCCATTCCGTGGGCGGGCACGGGACACGATGCGCGGCGCTAGCTAACGGCAAGTCGGAGCCAATGCCACGTGGGCCTCCTCCGCTCGGTACGTGGGTGGGGCCCGGGACTGCAGCGGCCTGTGGGCCCGCCCTCTCCTTGCTTCTTGGTCTATTGGCGATAATGTCAACGGGGCCCTTTTGAGTTTTGATCACGGCCGTCGGCAGTGGACGGACGTGAACGTGATCGACCTCTTCTTTTCCGCTGTGCAGCCTGCAGCCGGTGGGGTTAGTTGACCACTTTTTTTAGAAAGTTGACCACTTTTTTCATAACGAATGAACTTCCATCGTCCTTCGAGCCGTTGACGCTTTTTTCATAACGAATGAACTTCCATCGTCCTTCGAGCCGTTGACGTTCTACAGTAGTCCTACTAGTAGCACTGTTTCTCTTTTTGTGCCCACCGTAACCGTATTACCCCGTGACATTAGTCCTAGTAGTACTAGTATAATCGCCTGGGTCATCCCTTACTACTCCCTCCGCCCCATAGAATTTATCGTTAAAAATCCATGCTCCTCTCATAAATACGTTTTTCTAATGTAAACTCTATGGAACGGAGGGAGTAGTTGCTACACTTTTTTTTTCAGAATGGAAATATAAATAAAAGCGCTAATTCCACCACTGTTCATAAAAAAGGAACACCAGCATTTATAAAAAGTGGTCAACAACATTTATGAAAACTACTTAGTATAATTAAATATACCATATGCTTTTCTCGGATAATCACAGTAATGTCAAAATCTGGATGTGTGCGTACTAGGAAGGTTCGGATACCCGGTAGACCTTCTAGAATGTTTGTTAGAGTGCATCGTTTGTATGGTTAATTTTTTCTTTTTAACTACAATGATATGTAATGTTTTTGTATTTGAGAAAAAAATAAATATACCATAAAAATAAAAAAAAAGAAAAAACAACGAGCCTCTCTCCCTATCGGGACACTATGGAGTCCGCTCGCTTTGCGGTCATAGCCTGCTATCAGAAATGACACAAACGAGTGAATCAAAAGTATTGGCTCAAACTAAACACTAAAAGATGGGCACTATAATCGAATTTGAACAAGACCAGTTTCAGCATTTGCAAATGTACCACCTTAAAACCCAACGTTTACGTTCCATTCCAAAGCCTTCAACCGTGCAAGATCAATTCTTTGGGGACGGACGCCTGCACGGCAAAAATTTTTTAATTTTTTTTTTGGGGTGGGGTTGAAAAGAATCCATGGCCATGTTTCTGTTGCGCAACATTGGAGGCCCAGTACCAAAGCTCCAACGCACGAACGGCCTGCCAAGGGCCCGAATTCCACGAGACGTCAGCAGGCCGGGGAAAAATGAAAATCGACCACCAATCGTGGCCCGTTGGCGTGATCCACCCACCTGTCCCCTCCAAAGTGCTCTTCTCGTCTCGTCGCAAAACAAAAGCGGTGGCAGTCGCACGCGATTCCTTCCGCAGTTCCGCGTCCTGTCCTGCGGGCTTGTGCTTGCTCCCCCCACACGTCATCCCCCGTCCGTCCGCCGCGGCTCCACCACCTCACCTCCAGTCCTCCTCCACTCCCCAGCTCCCGCTCCCGGACGGATCTCCAGCCACCCGGCGAGTGAGCGCCCGCGATGGCCGACGCATACTGGAGGTACGCGGCCGCCGACCCGCGCCAGCCGCAGCAGCCGCCGCCGCCCCCTCCGGCGTCGCGCACCCGGGCATGGGCGGCGGCGCGCCGCAGATGGCCCCCCCCGTGGGGCAGCAGCAGCAGCAACAGCCCATGAAGCGACCCCGCCCCGCCGACTTCTCAGGTTCGCCCGCGTGCCCCCACCTCGATCTGATGATCCGCGCGCTGCTGGCCTGCCTCTGCCCGCTCGATCTGCCCGCTCCCGCTGGGCGCGCTTAGGGTTCTAGCGACGCCGCGCCTCGCCGCAATGCGCCGGTTCCGTTTATCTGTTCCCCGCCCGCGGCTGTGCTGCCTTACGCGGCCGCGTTGCTTTCGCTCGACCTGCCTCTGCCGACGACGGAGGCGTGGACGCTGATGCGTCGAGGTGATGCCGTCCGTGCTGACTCTCTCCCCGTCTCCCGGAAGCAGGGGATAGGGAAACGTCAGGCTTCTTCTGACTTGAAATTCGTTGCCACGGAGCTGCGAGACCGGATCCAAAATGGTTACTTGCACGATCTGTCACGATCGCTTCAGTACCACTGATGGGTCGCCTGGGGTTTTGCCAGATTTAGGGTGCACTTAAAACCCACTCGCACATCCGCATATGCACTTTAGGTGTTAATTAAATGATTTAAAGCTGCAGTTTTGCGGATGGTCGATCCATTTGTCTACTGCAAGTTGCGTGCGTGATCAAACCCTGTGGACACTTACAGCGTGTTCGGTTTGCATCACTGAACCATTCCTTCCATGACTTAGGGCCTGTTTGGTTTACGCTGTGGAATCGCTTTGCCCGTCACGTAGTTGTCCCAGTAGATACTCCCATTGCCTATTCCCAAGGAGCAGACACATTTTTCAAGAAAGTTTAGATGACACCATGCTTCACTGACCCATGTGGCTGTGGATGGATATCCAAACCAAACGGGCTCTATGCTTAAGTAGGTCAAACCATACTGCAACGTCAAGGCATCTACAGACCAAAAAACAGCACTACCGCGTGACAAAAATTCTCTCTGTCACACTGGCTTTACTTCCTCTGGAGCTAATGTAGTCCTAATGCTACGAGTCACCTTGTAACAAAGAAAAAGCATGAGCTGTTGTTGAAAACTTGATTGCAACACAAACAACTTTAGACCGTATTATGGTTCATACTTGATAGCTTAGCTGTATATAGGTGTTCCACAAAAATCTGGACAGCCTTATAGTTTGAACTCTATATTTACTGCTATTTTTTTTTTTTCGTTGCATAGATGTACCCGGTGCACCTGACATGACTGGCTATTATCCTCGCGATGAAGAAAGGGCAGGGTATCGTGCTGCTAGAGATACCGAGGCTCTTAATGCGTCCTACGAACGTTTTCTGCGTACTGGGGTATCAACTGTTGGATTGTTGCATAATCGTCTTTCAAACACACAGTCTGCTAATAGCCTAATACTTATGTTGAACTTCAGCAAATTCAATCCTTTGGTGGTGGACCTGCTGGAGAACCTATTAGGGCTGCTGTGGGTGGCAATGCTGGCTACCCAGTTGATGATCGTTCAATGATGGCTGGTAGGGGTATGGATAACAGAAATATTGGTTACGGTGGTGGAATGCCAGAGCCACCCCTTCCACCTGATGCCTCAAACACCTTATATATTGAAGGAATTCCAACTGGCTGTACACGTCGAGAAGTTTCACGTATCCTTTAGATATATATCTTTTCCGCCACTCTTTTTCTAAACATCTATTTGCATAAACTGCGATCAAGCATAGCTAGTCCTTCACTTCCCCCCAGACATCTTCCGACCATTTGTTGGCTTTCGTGAGGTTAGGCTTGTAAACAAAGAACCGAAACATGTAAGCGAACTACTTGCTTTTTGTAGCCTTTGTCTCTCTCTTTTTTTATTACCATTCATTCTTCTGACTACTTTGCTATTGGCAGCCTGGTGGTGACCCTATTGTCCTGTGTTTTGTTGATTTCGCGGAACCTACACAATCTGCTATTGCCATGGATGCTTTGCAAGGCGAGACTGATGAACTTGACATGCATGGATACTTTCTGAACTATTTTTAGTTGACACTAAGCCATTGATCAGATTTACTTCCTAAAGTTTAGTTGCACCAAGTCATACTCTAATTTCCCTTTTTCTTTTATGTTCAAACCATAAATACAGTATTCAGGTATTGGTCTAACCAGAATCCATTTTCCATGAATGCCTCAAGTTTGGTCATGCATAGTAATTTTGAGCTGAAACCTACCTTCTAAGTCTTTTCCACGTAACCTTGTACATATAAATATTTCTACTTTTTACATGTAAATGATAAGATTACATTTGTCAACTCATATTTTTACATGGGATTAAATTTGACTACCTTTTTTCTACTGTTTGACGTGAAAAACTATTGCTCAGAGGTCTGTATTGGCAATTGCCAATGATTGTCCAAATGACAAGTAACATATAATGGAGGGAATAACTACTACTTTCTTGTTTTTTTTTTTGTCCCCAGTGCTACTTTTTTGCTTCAGGATCCACATAGACATATGTTGGGGTGGTAGTTTGGTGCCTTAGGCCAAGAGCCTCTTAGAGTCATTAGATACAGTAGTTTCAAGTAAATATCCTTTATTTTGCTATAAAAGTAATAGCCAACCAAAGCTATTCGAAAGCAAGATATGTAAATCTTGTTGGTGTAGTGCTATAAAGTTCAGGAAATTTTTTTGCCACATGATTACTCTATTGGTTGTTGGTGCTTATGCCATCTAGTAAGAGTGATGTTCATTTGATAAAGCTTCCCAAGGTTGTATTATGCTGACCAGGGAGTTCACATTTTTCTACAAGACAACAGCAGAAATAATGGGGACACCAACAGACACTTCACTGGCACCGTGGCTAGTTTAGAAGTTAGGGCAGTCCCAACCATGAAACTATGGGATTGTTTCCATACTTACCAATTAATATAGACACTACCAATAGAAACTATACACCAATGGATAGTTTCTACAAATAAAATTTTACCCAATCATCTATCTTATCTCTCCTATTATCTACCTATCACAGTTCTTCCTATCTTGGTTCCTGTGTAGACATGGTTTCTTGTATAAGATAACAAGAAACCATTTCCTTATCTCTCCTCAACTCCAATGCCACATCAGTGTTTTGTGTACTTAGTGCCTTAATTAATACTGTGGAAACCATCCATTGGGACTGCCCTTATCTGTCCTTTGTCTGACCACCAGGTTTTAGTATCTGTTATATTACCATGAGGTGGGCTGGGGGCAGTCCACTTGGTGTTGTTTGCTAAGAGAGGTGGATCATTGTTGCCACTTAGGCCATCCAGATTTCTCCTGCTACTCATTTCCAACGTTTCTAGCAAGATTGGTAACTTGTAGCTTACTGTGCTGTCTTCCATCCAAGAATTTGTTGAATAGAGTGTTGTTCCTATCTGCCGTCGGCTGTTTGTTAATTCACTTTGCATCCATAATCTACTATAGGTGCGATATCGATATCACAAGGCTCCATGGTTGGTTTTGCAGGCTATAAGTTTGATGAGCATGATCGCAATTCACCCAATCTGCGGCTGCAGTTTGCTCGCTTTACGGGTCCAAGAGGGAATTCAGGACCTGGTGGTGCTCGTGGTAGGCGTTAAGTTCTTGGCGTTCCTTCTGCCAGGTAATACACGAGTTTGCTCATTGAACATATTCTCTCAAAGGACTGAAGTTCAAAGTTTTCGTGTGATGATAACAATTGATCAATTGCTTGTCACTGTTTTGTAGGCCTGTTCGTGGCGAATACCCATGTGGGTTGTTGTTAGTTCGATCTGTCGTTCCAGAGATATTACCCCATAGGAATAGGATTGGTAGCTTGGGCCTTGTGGTTCCAGCGTTGCGACCCTGGTCTCGCTAGATGTTTTCTAGGCAGAATGCACTAGCTGAACATAGTAGGTCCAAACATTTGTACCATCCCACAGGTGTAACTCCTAATATTGCTGAAGTTGTTTGTAATATGCTGATTTATATCGCAAGGCAGTTTGGCCGTTTAATCTGTGGACTTGATGAATATTATTGACCTGGCTGCTGTTACATTTGAGAGCTTGTCGCCGAAGTTGTTTGGTAATTTATGTATCTTGTGTGTGTATTTATACGCCAATGCGTTTGTTTTTCCACACGCACAGGAGTCTCAGAGCTGCTGTATGTGCTAATTTGCAAGCTGGTTCATATTTTGGGCTTGCACGCTGCCCATTGTACCGTGATGTCCTGGACAGTGTTGAGTGGTTTCAAGTGGAAGTGTTGAGTAGTTTCTTGAAACGTACTGCTGGCCGTTTTTTAACGGCATCCATGGTCAGTAGAACCTGATGAAATGTTCTCATTGGCCTTTGTGGAGAATTGACTTGTGTGATGCCTTACGGAAATGGACAAATGGTAGTTGAGCATTTCTTTGAGAATCTGCATGCTCGTCTTGGTCAGTTTAATCGATATCAGACTCATCCTTATTTGTGGAGAGCGCATGGTTTGAAATGAAGGGGCTAAACTATTTAGCGGCAGCCCCTCTATGAGCTATAAAAAGCAATTGGATCCACTCATTTGAACTTTAGAGCATTTTAGCTCACCTTTAAACTATAAAGCTCTAACATGAGACGGGAAAGTTTAGAGTTAATATCTCCACTTGTTTGGAGCCTTAGCTCAAGTTTAGAGGGAAGGATCTAAACATGCCCATGAAAAACATGAAAATTATGAACTTCTGGCTTCAAATAGACCTCACCAATTGACTTGTTTTTCAACTACTTCCTCCTGAGAAGTTCAAATCCCATCATCAACTTATATAACGCAAACAAGTTTTATGTAATACTATGTCATGATGTAAAATTCCAATCTACTTTATTCTTTTGGTAAACATAGACTCTTATTTTGTTTATCTCCTTGCCGGGGGAAAAAAAAAAACTCAAAGGCAAGGATTGTATGCCCAATGAACGGTTCGACACATTTTGCTCGTCCCATTGGTTCTTGCTTTGCTTTCATTCACATCCTTCTGACTGCTTTGGTATTGGCATCCTAGCGGTCCTGTGTTCAGTTGATTTCGCTGAAGCTATGCTGTCTGCTACTGCTACGGATCCTTTGCAAGGTGAAACTGATGAACTTGACATACATACATAGATACTTTCTGAACTATGATTAGTAGACAATAAGTCACACTCCAACTCCCGTTTTCCTTCTATAACTGCAGTGTTCAAGTAATTGGTCTTATCAGGTCGATTTTCCATGGATGTCCACATCACCAGGTCAATTTTGTGCCCACCCCTACTCAACACACACAATGCGGATTTTTACACCACCAGGTCACTATCACACATTTTGTTTTCGAGATATGCAAGCTGCAGAATTTCTATTATCATGCTAACACAACTTGCTGATATTCGTTGTGTGCTCTTGGATAAAACGTACAGTACCATCTTTTCCAAGATATTATTGTATTTGGGTGCGTGGGGAAAGGAGCCTCATCCAGCACGAACTGTAGTGGACTGGAGTGGCAAAATGCCGGAGCAGACAAGGCAGCTGAAAGGAACCCAGGACCCAGCACGGCGACACCTACCACAACTGCCACTGCTACTGGCACTGCCACGGAAGCCATCTCTCTCCCAAGTCCGAAACCCAAGCATGGCGTCGTCCGTCCACGAACTGGAGGAACACGGCGACGAGGAGGGAGAGGACCACGACCGCCATGGCAGCCAGATCACCTCTCCGCTGCGTATTCTCACTTCTTTGTTTCCTTGCAGTGGCAAGTAGGACGACAGCTACTGCTCCGTTTGCTTCATTTCCGTCCGTCCTTGTCATGCAGTGCAACCGTCGTCGCGGCGCCGGCGTGGCCACTCGCCGGAGGAAGAGGAGCGTGAGGCGGGGTGTGACGACGATGACGACTCCTCGCCGATCGAGCAGGTGGCGCTGACGGTTCCGGTAGGGGACGACCCGACGACGCCGGTGCTGACGTTCCGGATGTGGGTGCTGGGCACGGCGTCCTGCGCCGCGCTGTCCTTCCTCAACGCCTTCTTCGGGTACCGCAAGGAGCCGCTGACCATCACCGCCGTCTCGGCGCAGATCGCCGTGCTTCCGGTGGGCCGGCTCATGGCGGCGGCGCTGCCGGAGGGCGCCTTCTTCCGCGGCCGGCCGTGGGAGTTCACCCTCAACCCGGGGCCCTTCAACATGAAGGAGCACGTGCTGGTCACCATCTTCGCCAACGCCGGCGCCGGCGCTGTGTTCGGCATGAACCTCGTCACTTCTGTCCGTGTCTTCTACGGCCAGCACATGTCCTTGTTCGTCGCCTTCCTCCTCATCCTCACCAGCCAAGTAAGTGAAGCAAATTAACGAGGAGTTAGTATTTGCATTGCAGCCACTCCAAACAAGCCGGCCGGAGATTGCATGAACTGGGTTGGGTTGGGACCTCATGGTGTGCAGGTGCTGGGGTTCGGTTGGGCGGGAATATTCCGGCGGTATCTGGTGGAGCCGGCGGCGATGTGGTGGCCATCAAACCTCGTGCAGGTCGCCCTCTTCAGGTAGCACAATTCTGCAGAAGTAACACGCGGTCAATTAGTTAATTGAACTGTAATTAGCTGAAAGCGAGCCTCTCAACCAGTAATAATTCATCTCAGAAGAAAAGAAAAGAATATATAGTAGTATCCAGGACTAATGTTATGGTACATTAAGACTAATAATTTTAAATAAACAAGTAAAAAGTAAAGCGCAAGTGTTAGTTGGACCATTTTTTAGCAAAAGATTCTCAAAGCATCAAACGGTGGCGTGCGCTATAATTTAATATTAGTATACTGCATGTATATAATTGCTGATATCATATCATGCCTCATCAGTCATCACCACACCCACTATATTAGTATCATATCATTTTGTTGAATCATTTCAATAGAACTACAGACAAGAGCGAGTGCAGCCGCTGGCCAATGCAAGTCGCAAACAGCCAAGGACGCATCTCAATAGATAATAGCAAAGTTTATTTAGGGTATAGTTAAAGATCCTCTGGACACATTATTTGTGGTTCCTCCACTGTTTTGATACTGTAGTAAGTAAACACACATATCAATACTAACAAAAGAGTAGCAGCAGTACATACATGTTGATGTATGTATTGTAAAGAACTACATCACTGAAATATAAAGTGAACAGAAAGTGCTTACCAATTCAAAGCTTCAAATCAAAGCTTCAAAGGCAAAACGACAAATTCATCTTCAGGTGCAGTCTCTGCAAGCAACAATGGATGATTAATAACAATTACAAGCTGCAAAAACTAATGCCTGAAGGCTCGTGACAACTGCAATATCCTGACTGCCGAGTCCTGAGTACAGAGTCAATCCACATATACCCAAGAAGAAGAAAACTAGAAAGATGGTTCTCTCTTAGCATCAAAACAAGGACAAAAGGACAATATAAGTACACAGTGTGCAGGAGTAGCCGTTTATTTCAGGGATAAAGTAGTGAATTCCTGAACCAGCAACCCCATCAAAACAGCAATCATATCATATCTTATATGTATTTAAGATAACCAGTGTACAGCCTCAGAAGATGTAGTAATTTGTCAACAAATAAAAAAAAAAATCATGCAAGCAACCTAACCTATCTTCATAAGTCAACACTATGTGCTCATATGTCATACAACTATAAAGTTGGTGCAGCCATGCCACTTCACATACACTTTGAAATAACAGATTTAGAAGTTGAAATAACAGATTCCTGATGCATTATACTCAACAGGGCACTTCATGAGAAGGAGCAAAAGAGAAAAGGTAGCATGACACGCAACCAGTTCTTTATGGTGGCATTCATCTGCAGTTTCGCCTACTACGTATTCCCGGGCTACCTGATCCAGATGCTCACCTCCCTCTCCTGGGTCTGTTGGGTATTTCCCAACTCTGTGATTGCCCAGCAGCTTGGGTCTGGCCTCCATGGCCTTGGCATTGGTGCAATCGGACTCGACTGGTCTTCCATCTCCTCCTACCTTGGAAGCCCTCTTGCTAGCCCCTGGTTTGCCACTGCCAACATTGCAGTTGGCTTCTTTATAGTGATGTACATAATCACACCGATTAACTACTGGTTTAATGTTTACAAGGCACGCAACTTCCCTATCTACTCAGATGGTCTCTACACAGAGACCGGACAAAAGTACAACATCTCTAGCATTATGGACTCCCAATTCGATTTTGACACAGATGCCTATGAGAAGAATGGACCATTATACATCAGCGCATTCTTCGCTTCCAGCTATGGTCTTGGTTTTGCATGCCTTACCGCAACGGTTTCCCATGTTGTCCTTTTTCATGGAAGGTAGTTTTTGATATCAATCTCCCCTCTTGGTTTGCTCTGCAAAAGTACATATGAAGCTAAAACTGCAGGTTTTTTCACAGTGAAATCTGGCAGTTAAGCAGATCAGCTTTTGAGGATAAGAAGATGGACATACATACAAAGCTTATGAGGAGATACAGGCAGGTCCCTGAATGGTGGTTCATATGCATCCTTGTGGCCAGTGTTGCAGTCACCATGCTGACCTGTGAGTACTACATTGAGCAACTGCAGTTACCATGGTGGGGAGTACTGCTTGCATGTGCCCTTGCCATTTTCTACACCCTTCCGATTGGAATTATCAAAGCAACAACCAACCAGGTATGGACTCCAAACATGGATGCAGATGCATGCTACATATTACAACATATACAGCCCAGAGCAGGAACACAACTAACTATACAAGTGTAACAGGCTCCAGGCTTGAATGTCATCACAGAGTACATCATGGGGTACCTATATCCTGGACGACCCATTGCCAACATGTGCTTCAAAATATATGGCTACGTTGGCCCATGTCAAGCGCTAGAATTTTTGCAAGATTTTAAGTTGGGACACTACATGAAGATTCCCCCAAGGACCATGTTCATGGCTCAGGTGAGTTCAACTAGCCACAAGAATAATAGGCGCTACATTAATAAAAGAGAGATAAACACATGCCCCAGCTATATCTAAAATGACCATATTGAAAAATAACAGGTTGTGGGCTCTTTGATTGCGGGTTTTGTATACCTTGGAACGACATGGTGGCTCATGGACACTATACCTAATATGTGCAACAGGGAGCTTCTCCCAGCAGACAGCCCTTGGACATGCCCTTATGATCATTTGTTTTATGATGCATCAGTAATATGGGGCCTCATCGGCCCACGCAGAATATTTGGTGATTTAGGCACTTACTCTGCTGTGAACTGGTTCTTCCTTGGCGGCGCCATTGCTCCCCTCCTTGTCTGGTGTACGCAAAAGGCATTCCCAGCTCAGAAATGGATCCATCATGTCAATGTGCCTGTATTGATTGGTGCAACCAGTTTGATGCCACCTGGCACTGCAGTCAACTATACCACATGGATACTCATCGCATTTCTGTCAGGTTATGTGGTCTATAAGTACCGGCGTAACTGGTGGGAGCGACACAATTATTTGCTGTCAGGTGCCCTTGACGCTGGTCTGGCGTTCATGGCTGTATTGCTATATCTATGCCTGGGACTGGAGAACAAAAGTTTGAACTGGTGGGGCAATGATTTGGATGGATGCCCTCTTGCTTCATGCCCCACTGCAAAGGGTATAACTGTAGATGGATGCCCAGTGCATAATTGAGAGAAGTCATCATTCAGTATTTGGAGGTAAAATTGCATTATCTTTAAAGGGGCGTGCACCGATATATGGACCATACAGATAATTGAGAGGCTTATTTCTACATCTATACATAGGAGTTGAGAACAAAATCTTGAACTGGTGTGACAATGATTTGGATGGATGGATGGATTCATGCGGCACTGCAAAGGTCATATAACTGGATGTCCAGTGTATAGTTGAGAGTATTCTAGTCGTTGCCAGTACTGGTGGATAAAACTAGATTATCTCTTAAGGACCATCACGGATCAATGTAGTCTTTGTCAAATTAAAAAGATTTTCAACTTCATGATTGGTAATTGCGCGCATGTCACACGCAGATTGACGACCCAACACAAAGTTGTCTGCCTCCAACCAAAGTTGCCGCTGCAGACGCGCCCCCCGTTCCCCACCTCCGACGACCGACAACCGACGACCGACGACCGACGACGGGTCCATGCACCTGCTAGTCTGTTAACAGTGCCCCTTGCTCTTGCTCTGCTTACACTAGTTCCAGCATACCGTCTATTTCGCCATCATATTTAGTGTGGGAAATTCGGTATCTGGAAATCATCATCATGTTCATATCGTCGATGCAAATGACTTCTGCTAGACTGCTACTGGCTATTGAATCAAATATTTAGCCAGGCAGTGTGATGTGTTGGCGCCTTGGCTGGCGTTAGCCGCTGTCCTGGTTGTTGAATCATCCTGAAGAATCAGCACGAAATCACCCCAGCTCTCCCCCGTTTATCATACTATTATTACAGTCCTAACAATAAAAGTGATGGTGTCAATTGTCATGGCGCATGTGCAATTCCTCCCCTGCTGCACTATCATGCATCGGCGTTGTCATGATCCTACTACTACACTAGTGTGCTCGACAGTGTCTTCCTACTACAATAGTCGCAAAACTGTCAGCGTCGTCGTCGACGTGCGCCTGCGGCAAAGAGAAGAAGAGGGCTAACGTCATCACCTAAACGTCCCCTCCGGTCTATTTTATCTGGCGCACACGCATGTTAAGATTCAAACTTTAAAAAACTTTGGCCAAATATTATGCTAATAATTTTTAAGTATTGTAATAAAAACTTTATAAGATTAGATTTGTAAGAAAGTGTACTATCCAATGATTATAAGTTTATAAATATAAATAATATAATTTAAAATAAATTAATAGTTAAAGCCTTGTCATTTTAATCTGTGGCAGATAAAATAGATCGAAGGGAGTGCCTTGGAACTAGGTGGAAATGGGAAGCATGTGGGCTTTTATTGGCTATTGAATTGAATATATATTTCCCCATCGTGAAAAAGGCAGTGGAAAGCCCCCAGTTCGGCCGCGTGAAGCAAGGTGTATACAAGAGAAGTGACCGGCGGTGAAGCAATGCAAAGACGTCTGCTTTCCGCGCATAACGACGACATGCTTGCCTTGTCATGGCGCATGTGCAATTCCTCCCTGCACCATCATGCATCGGTGTTGTTCTAATCCTACTACTATGCTCATCAGCCTCAACCTTGCCTTGCTCACGGGCAGCGTCGTGCACCTGCGGCGATGAGAAGAAGAAGGGTGACACCATCACCTACAGCTTCCCTTCCTCCTTCCATCGAGATGAGGCTATTAGTCGCTTGGCGTTTCTCGGGAACGCAACTGTTTCGCAGGGAGCTCTATTCACTCCTGTTAACAGCAGCTTCAGCGACGAGTATCTTGTGAACCAGTCCGGTTCGACACTCCTGCTGTCTCCGGTGAAGCTCTGGCACGTCGACTCCCACGGCGTGAAGCACGATGCGTCCTTCAGCACCTCCTTCACGATGGTACTCTACAGAGTAAATAAAGAGATCAAAGGCGAGGGCCTTGCGTTCGTCATCACCCCAACCCTCAACGGCCCGCCACCGGGCAGCTCGGGTGGCTTCCTTGGCCTCACCAACACCACCACGAGGGCTGCCGCCGGCTCCAGCAGCAGCTTTGTTGCCGTCGAATTCCACACGGTGAAGCAGAGCTACGACCCCGACGACAACCACATCGGCCTCAACATCGGCAGCATCCAGTCCGACTACTTCGCCGCCTCACTCTCAGCACTACCTCCACCTAGAAACATCACCCTCGCGCCGCCCCTTGATTCTCCGGTAAAGTACACTGTGTGGATCGACTACAATGGCGTCGGGCGCCACATATGGGTGTACATTGTTAGTAATAATCCTAGGCTGAGTATTTGCTTCCGGTTTGTTAGGATAGCATGTTAATTTCTGTTATGCATGCGCGCATGAGTGCCGGTCTGTGGTGACCATGTGCGCCCGAGTCGTGGCCGAGAATAGCTCCGGCACGACCGTGGCTTCTCCAGCGTTTGCGGCATCGTGGCGTAGGGATGGATACGCCGTGTGCGGTGTGCGTCGAGTGGCTGAGATAGCCTTCTGTAATCGCTACTTAAGTTAATGATATGCATCAGAAAACGCTGCCTTAAGCAGCCCCAAAAAATTCCACTTCGTGTTCATCTGAGTTCGCGCTGTGTTCATCTAGTTCACCGCGCCTACCGTCATCAATCGCACGTCGATCTGTGACTAACAAGTGGCATCAGAGCGTAAGGTTGATCGAGCTCCGCGGCGGCCATGACATCCCCGCCCGCCGAAGGAGAAGACGGAGAAGGGTGACGGTTACGGCAAGACGCCGCCGCGCTCGCGCTCCCCTCGACGCCGATCCCGCCGCGGTGACCGTAGCCGCTCG
This sequence comes from Chrysopogon serrulatus, assembly GCA_015844335.1. NCBI lineage: Eukaryota > Viridiplantae > Streptophyta > Magnoliopsida > Poales > Poaceae > Chrysopogon > Chrysopogon serrulatus. The sequence continues at coordinate 100,873 of JADLZL010003294.1, read as the reverse complement.
ACAACCCGCGACGCACGCCGTCCTCGGGAGATCGTCGTCGAGCGCATCGTCCGCGAGGGGAGCAGCGTTGGCAACTGGCCGCAGCTGACGCGGACCAACTACCATGAGTGGTCGCTCCGCATGAAGTTGAAGCTGCAGGCGCGCCACCTCTGGGACGCCATCGAGTTCGACGACGTCGAGTTCGGCGACGACCGCAGCGCCCTCCACGCCATCTGCAGCGCTGTCCCCGGCGACATGGTGCCCGCGCCGCCACCAAGGAGACGGCGAAGGAGGCTTGGGAGACCATCAAGACGCTCCGCATCGGGGGACGAGCGCGTGGACGGCCACCGCGCAGTCCCTCCGCGCCGAGTACGAGAACATCACGCTCCGTGAAGGCGAGGCCATCGAGGACTTCTCTCTGCGCCTCACCGGGATCGTGCAGCGCCTTGCGACACTCGGCGACCCTGAGCCCGAGGCCAAAGTGGTGGCCAAATACCTCCGCGTCGCCCGCGCTCGCTACAAGCAGCTGGTAATTTCAATTGAGACCTTGCTTGACATCTCTAAGCTATCCATTGAGGAGGTCACGGGAAGGCTCAAGGCGGCCGACGACGTCGAGCCTGCACCAGCGCACACTGTGGGCGGCAAGCTGCTCCTTACGGAGGAGCAGTGGATCGAGAGGTACAAGAAGAAGGACACCTCGTCCAGCCGTGGCGGTTCGAGCTCGGGTGGCCGCGGAAAGGGACGCGGCAAAGGGCGAGGCCGTGGCGGTGGCCGCAATGGCGAAGCCCGCAACACCAACCGTCCACCGCCCGACACGCCGTGCCCTCGCTGCAACAAGATGGGTCACTGGAGCCGCGACTGCCCTGGCAAGAAGAAGGAGGAGCAGGCACATGTTGCCCAAGATGACGAGCCCACGCTGATGATGGCCGTCGACGTTCCCCTCGAGCAGGAACACGAGCTCTCCTTCGTTCCACCCGCGCCACTTCCGAGTCGAGCTGATGGCGCGGTCGTGCTGCACTTCGAGAAGAAGGTGTGCGTCGAACTTGACGACGCCGACAACCACGACTCCAAGCAGTGGATCGTGGACTCCGGCGCCTCAACCACATGACCGGGTGCCGCGCCGCGTTCTCCGACATCGACACCAGGGTCACGGGCTCTCCGTTCGGGACGGGCTCGCTTGCACGGATCCATGGCATCGCACGGTTCTTTTTTCTCCTGCAAGAACGGCGAGCACCGTGAACTCTCCAACGTCTACTACCTGCCGCGCCTCACCGCCAACATCATCTCGGTGGGACAGCTCGACGAAGGCGGCTACCAGGTCCTCGTCGAACACGGGATCATGCGCATCCGCGACGAACAACGGCGCCTTCTCGCACGGATTCCACGCAGTCCAGGGCGACCCATGCGTGCTCGACGTCACCATAGCGCGTCCGGTCTGCCTGGCTGCGCGTTCCGGAGGAGGATGCCTGGCGCTGGCACTGCAGGTTCGGCCACACAAACTTCACGGGCGCTGCGGAAGATGGGCCGTGAGGGGCTTGTGCGGACTTCCTCTCCTGACCCAGGTCGAACAGTGTGTGAGGCTTGTCTCGCCGGCAAGCACCGGCGTGCTCCGTTCCCGCTCCAGGCTCAACGTCGTTCAACTGAGGTTCTCCAGCTCCTCCATGGTGATCCGTGTGGGCCTATCACGCCACCCACACCCAGCGGGAACCGGTATTTTCTCCTCCTCGTTGATGATTTCTCGCGTCACATGTGGATCTGCCTGTTACAAACCAAGGGCGCCGCGCCTGCCGCCATCAAGCGAGTGCAAGCCGCGGCCGAACGCAAGACGGGCAAGAAACTCCGTGCTCTCCGCACGGACCGAGGCGGGGAGTTCACTGCAGCACACTTCAACGACTACTGCGCCGAGCTGGGGGTGCACCGCGAACTCACGGCGCCGCACTCGCCTCAGCAAAACGGTGTTGTCGAGCGCCGAAATCAGATGGTTGTGGGCATGGCCCGCAGCATGTTGAAGGCCAAGGAGCTGCCGGGTGTGTTCGGGGGGAGGCCGTCACCACGGCGGTCTACATCCTCAACCGCACCTCGTCGAAAGGCCTGGCCGGGAGAACACCGTACCAACATTTGAATGGCTCGGCGCCGGCTGTACATCACTGCGCACGTTCGGGTGCATCGCACATGTCAAGGTGACCACCCGAACCAGCGCAAGCTCGGCGACGCGAGGCCGGCGGATGATCTTAGTGGGCTACGAGCCCGGTCAGCAGCCTACAGGGTCTACGACCCGTGCACTCGGCGCGTCCACATCAGCCGCGGCGTCGTGTTCGACAAGCAGCTCGATGGGCGTGGCGAGGCGACCACGATGGCGCGCGCCGGCGGACTTCATCATCGAGGACGGCTACACCGACGCTCCCGAGCGGATCATTGTGACGACCACGACTACATCGCCGGGCGCTGGTTCGAGCAGCGCAGGTTCCTCGGCTCCATCTGGCGGCTCACCGACTGCGCCATGGGCATCCACACCGGTGCCTCCACATCGACGCCGCCCGGGTCGTCCTCCGCACTGGGGTGCCTCCACGCCGACGCCGCCCGGTCGTCCTCCGCCGCCTCTTCACCCGGCCGGGGGGAGACAGTGACTTCCTCGATGCAGATCACGATGACGCGCCCCTCCGCTACCGCTCCATAGACGCTGTTCTCGGGACCCTTCGGCGGCACCGGGGCGCGTCGCTCGCGCGAGGAGCACCTGATGCTGGCCAACGAGGCGGAGCCGACCACGCATTTACGAGGCTGCACGCTTTCGAGTGCTGGCGTCACGCTATGCTCGACGAGATGACGGCCATAGAGGCCAACGGGACTTGGGAGCTGGTTGATCCGCCGCCCCGAGTGCGCCCTATAGGCCTCAAGTGGGTCTACAAAGCCAAGAAGGATGCCGCCGGCAACATCAGCAAGTACAAGGCGCGCTTGGTGGCCAAGGGGTACGTCCAGCAGCACGGCATCGACTTTGATGAGGTCTTTTGCGCCGGTGGCACGGCTAGAGTCAGTGCGGCTCCCGCTGGCGCACGCTGCTGGCGAAGGCTGGCAAGTCCATCACATGGACGTGAAGTCCACCTTCCTGAATGGCGATCTTCTGGAGGAGGTCTTCGTGCAACAACCTCCCGGCTTCGTCCTCGCCGGCCACGAACGCAAGGTGCTTCGGCTCGTCAAGGCTCTCTACGGGCTTCTCGGCAGGCCCCCAGGGCATGGTACGCCAAGCTGGACGCCGCACTGACGGCGCGCCGGCTTCAAGCGGAGTGGCTCGAGTACGCTGTCTACCTTCGCGGGGTCGAAGCACACCGACTCATTGTCGGGGTATACGTTGACGATCTCGTCATCACGGGGAGCAGCGCCATCGACATCGCGCAGTTCAAGGAGGAGATGAAGGGCACGTTCCAAATGAGTGATCTCGGCCTTCTCCACTACTACCTGGGCCTGGAGGTTGCTCAATCTGCTGATGGCATCACGGTGTGCCAAAGTGCTTATGCGGCAAAGATCCTGGACAGCGCTGGGTTGAGGAGCTGCAACCCCAGTGCCACACCGATGGAAACTCGTCTCAAGCTCAGTAAGTCAAGCACTGCTCCTGCTGTTGATCAGACCATGTACAGGAGTATTGTGGGCTCCCTGCGTTATCTGGTGAACTCGAGGCCGGATCTTGCATACTCTGTTGGGTACATCAGCAGGTTCATGGAGAAGCCCACAACTGAGCACCTGGCGGCCGTCAAAAGGGTTCTGCGCTACGTCGCCGGGACTCTGAATCTGGGCCGTCAGTACAAGAGGCAGGCAGAAGGCTTGCAGCTTCGTGGCTTCAGTGACAGTGATCACGCCGGTGATGTGGATGGACGCAAAAGCACAACTGGAGTCCTCTTCTTCCTCGGTGAGAACTTGATCACCTGGCAATCCCAAAAGCAAAAGGTAGTGGCTCTCTCATCTTGTGAGGCCGAATACATCGCTGCTACTACTGCTGCCTGCCAGGGGGTCTGGTTGGCGCGCCTGCTCGCGGAGCTTCGAGGAGAACAGGCCGGCGCCTTCCAATTGATGATGGACAATCAGTCTGCCATCATGCTCAGCAAAAACCCAGTCTTTCACGACAGAAGCAAGCACATAGATGTGCGATATCACTACATCCGTGAGTGTGTTGAAGAGGGCAGAGTGAAGATCGAGTCTGTTGTGACTCAGGAGCAGCTGGCAGACATTCTTACAAAGTCTCTGGGGCGTGATCAGTTCGTTCAGCTTCGCTCTCGGATTGGTCTCGTCAATGTGAAGCAAACCAGCAAGGCTTAGGGGGAGTTTGTTAGTAATAATCCTAGGCTGAGTATTTGCTTCCGGTTTGTTAGGATAGCATGTTAATTTCTGTTATGCATGCGCGCATGAGTGCCGGTCTGTGGTGACCATGTGCGCCCGAGTCGTGGCCGAGAATAGCTCCGGCACGACCGTGGCTTCTCCAGCGTCTGCGGCATCGTGGCGTAGGGATGGATACGCCGTGTGCGGTGTGCGTCGAGTGGCTGAGATAGCCTTCTGTAATCGCTACTTAAGTTAATGATATGCATCAGAAAACGCTGCCTTAAGCAGCCCCAAAAAATTCCACTTCGTGTTCATCTGAGTTCGCGCTGTGTTCATCTAGCTCACCGCGCCTACCGTCATCAATCGCACGTCGATCTGTGACTAACATACATGGCCGTCGACGGCGAGCCCAAGCCCACCCAGGCTCACCTTGACGCGCCCCTCAACCTCAGCAACCATGTGCCGCAGCAGGCCTACATTGGTTTCTCGGCGTCGACGGGAGTTATGGTCTTCAGCTGGAACCTCATGGTTGACAAGCTCCCCGACGACAGCCGGAGCAAGCAGTGGAAGACGGTGACGCTGCCCGCGGTTCTTGGCTCAGCTGCCGTCACGGCCGTCATGATCTCAGTCGCCGCCTTCTACTTCAACTCCAAGTACAAGGACCTCAAGATGGAGCTGGAGCTGTTGGAGGCTCTCCGGCGGCTTCCCGGCACACCCAGGGAGTTCAAGCACGGCGTGATCAGGAAGGCCACCAACAACTTTCACCACACGAGGAAGCTGGGGCAAGGAGGGTTCGGCGCGGTGTACAGAGGCACGCTCCGGCGATCAGGGAAGGAGAAGAAGGACGACGGCAGGACACGCGTGGAGGTCGCCGTGAAGAAGTTCACGCGGGATGACAAACGCTGCTACGACGACTTCCTGGCAGAGGTCGACATCATCAACCGCCTACGGCACCGGAATGTCGTGCCACTTGTCGGTAAGTTCTTCCACTATTAATTCATTCGTTCAACATGCCATGGTCGCCAGATCAATCGAGTTAGTTTACAATTCATTAGCATCGTCACCGTTTTATTATAGTACTGCATGATATAAGCACTAGTACGTACATACATGATTATATATACTAGCACAGTTGGACGCTACAGATGCGCTGAGTAGGCAGGGGTAAATTCTCTCCTTGTTGAGGGATCTTATTATACCAAATTTGTCTTTAACCTAAGTTCTTTTTTTCGAAAGCTACAAGCATAACTTCATTAAGATCAGCAACCAGGCAAATCGCCAGTAGCAAGGTCACTTAGAAATTTTGGACCTCCGGTCATCAAAGAGCTCAAAGCCAGAAGACATAACACAACGACCATAGCTAGTTAAGCAGTCAGCCACCTTATTACAATATTGGTTAAAAATAGACATTACAATACGAAAATTCGAAACACATTTAGTCACGAGCTTGGTATACAAGGCTTCCAACAATACTTCGATCAATTTCATTCCTTTTCAGAGAATAAGCCAATACAGTGTTGTTCATCTCAATGACAATGCACGTCATACCCATCTGTGAAGCATATAGAATATCTCTGTTCATCGCCATTGCCTCAGCATGAAGAGCAGATGCTGCATATTTGATATTTCCAGCTCCTGAGGCTAACAACTCTCCAAGACTCCTTTTCTTATCTTTTGGTCATAAGCACCATCAGTATTAAGTATCCTCAGGTGGTGCTTTCCATTTACTAATATTTGGTACAACCACTTTCATCCTAGTCCCATTAAGCTTCTCAAACTCCATTTGAAAATAACACGTGGAATTATTGATTTCTGTTGCACTCAGCATTCTTCTTCCTTCACTAACCTTGTTCCTTGCTGACCATCATCGCCATAGGGAAATTATGATCTTGGGCTGAGTATTATTATCTAGCAACCAAATCGTATTACAAGTCTCCCACGCAGAATTGCACCTAGTTAAATTTGTTTTGATGTGTTCCAAATTCATTAGACGCCAGCACATCCTAACAAACTTGCATTTGAAAAAGAGATGACCATTAACCTTTTGCAAATGGGACATCTCGTATCTATGTCCAAATTCATTAGACGCCAGCACATCCTAACAAACTTGCATTTGAAAAAGAGATGACCATTAACCTTTTTGCAAATGGGACATCTCGTATCTATGTCAATACCGTGCCTTAGTTTCTTCTTGTTGGCAAACCGTTATGAGCAAAACACCACATGAATATTTCCACTTTGTTGGGAACTTTAAGTTGCCATATTTTATACCACTCAAATTGACTTTTATTATCACTTGCGCTATTTGAACAAGAAGCATCCAATCCAGGCAACATATCCCGCCTTGCAACCACAACCTTATAGGCTGATTTACTAAATACAAATCTTTTGCGTTAAAAAACCATTCAGGTCAATCCTCACAATTATTTGCAATTGGGATTCTTAGGATCTCACTGGCACCCTTTGGCCAAAAGATTTCAGCTATAATTTGTTCAACCCACTCACTTATTATAGGATTAATAATTCACCCACTTTAGACAGGATGTTCACTTCTCGGCATGTTGCCATGTTCTTTTCAGACCTTTGCGTTCTTTTTAGACCTTTGCGGATCATGGCGTTCTTTTCAGACCTTTGTGTTCTTTTTAGACTGGGGGTTTCCCAAATGTCAGCATTGCCACTATTGCCAATTCTCCATATGAGACTTTCTTTGAGCAGCTCAACCCTTTTTAAAATACTTCTCCATGTATATGGACTACCATACCGATAAGAATTAGGATATTTAAGTAATCTTCATGCTTGTCAATTCAACATAGCCACATTGAACAGGTGTAAGTCTCGAAAGCCAAGTCCTTCCTTCCTTAGTCTCAAAAGCCAAGTCCTCATTCTTTTTTGATCTCCAGAGTTTTCCTAACTCACCCAATAAATCTTATTTGTTTTATCCCGATGACTCCACCAGTATCTCCCAATAATCGCACTCAGCTCATCACATAATCTCTCAGTGAGATCAAAACATGATATGGCATATGTGGGAATGGATTGTGCTATGACCTTTATAAGAATTTCTTACGAGCCTTCAATAAAAATTTCTCCTGCCAGCCCGAAATTCTGGTTAGGATCTTTTTATTAATATATTCAAAGGTTCTCTTTCTTGACTTGTAAATAGAAACTAGCAGCTCTAGATAACGTTCACTTCTTGTTTCTGCCAAGATAGAGAGTATAGATCTCATTTTATTCCTAACTTACTGATTGGTATTCGGTCTAAACATAATTGATGATTTATATTTGTTAATCACTTGCCCTAAGACCCTTTCATAATTTTTTAGGATTTTCTAGTTCGTATGCATCATTTGCCCTTGCTCTCGCTCATTAGTATCAATGAGTCATCGACAGACAAATAATAGATGTTTCACTCTTCGTGCCTGTCAACAAATTTTGATGCCCTTTCTAGCTTGCCTTGAGATTCATCTTTTTGTAGTAATGCTGAAAACCCTTATGCACACATAATAAAAAGTTAAGGTAAAAGTGAGATCACCCTACCTTAAATACTATTGGGGAACAATATGATGTGTTTAGGAATCATTAACTTTAAGTGACCATGGACACAGTTCATAATAAGATACACCCACTATCATGAAAATACATCTTGCTCATTATTTTCTCTAAAAAATGTAGTCGAATCGCATAGCAAAAACCCTAGATGATGACGTTGAAGCAACCATGACAAAAGATTAGGGTTTTGGCAAAGCTAGCCATAAATTCTATTAACACAACTCCAAAAAAGTACAACTGATTGTCATTCTCTCACAGCACTGCTTGACCCTCTAGGATCCACTAATCCTTTGCCCTATACAAGAATTTAGTGCAATAGAACTACTAGACTAATTCTCTTGAGCGCTCCTTGTTGCTCCTTGTAAGACTTGGATTGGACCCTTATGTTGGCTTGGTTGATGTTTATGGCATATAACCCCTATTTATATAGTCTCCTCCAAGGCCCTTGTACATGCAATTACTCCTAGTAGGATTTTATACTCGAGTCCTTGTAGAACTAGAAGTCCTAATGATATCCCACCTCCATTGAGTCATAATCCAAGTAGGTTTTGAGTCACCATTGAATCTGAACACCCCGTGTTACGTTAGCCTAAACCTGCCATGTCATCATCATCATTGCATGAGCATTCATAATTAGAGAACACAAATGCAAACAACCAAAGTGAATTTATTTAATTTTAGGATTGGTTGCGCTCTTTTATATCGTATGTGTATGTGAATGCCATTAAACTTCACTCACAATTTTCCTTTTAATTATAAAAGCAATCAACTAAAATCAACCTTGATGTTTGCAAGTGTTTGGCTAACCCTGACTCACACCCTAACCGTATTTTACAATTCAAATGATGCAAAAGCGAGAACTAAAATTGAATTCGGAATCCGAATCCCAAACCCTAACCCTAGTTGGTTAAGTGTTGGAATTCGAATTTCATTTTCAATTTCGGTGAGCTAACTATAATTGATTTTGTAAATAAAAGTTGCTAACCAATAGCACTATTTCAAAGTATGAACTTTGTACTTTGAAAGTGTACTGTTGGTTGGGTTTTGAAAAGTGCCACAACATCACTAATTATTTGCCCAAGAATCCAATTTGAAAATCTTTTCAAAAAGTTGGATTTTCAAGGTGTTTGTGCCCCTTTTTCAATTTCACCTCAAAATATTCAAAATTTGGGAAAACTCCAAAAATACAGTTTGTGCATCTCTTTGAGCTCTACAACTTTGGTATACAAAGTTTTTCAAGTTTTTAAATAAAATTTGAAGTAATTTCAAAAGTTATTTGAATTAGAAAATGTCCCCTTTTGAGTTTTAAACTACAATTCAAAAATTATTTGGTTTCATGAAAAACTTCCTAAATGAAAGTTGTAGATATTGAGAAATGGAACAACTTTTATTTTTGGAGATTTTCATCTTTTATTCAAAATTTAAAAGTAATTTTGAATTCCCAACAGGTAGGGTTTTACCCTCTTTTCAAATTTGAAGTTCAAATTCAAAAACCAGTTTGAATCTGACCAAACTCCTTTAATGAAAGTTGTAGAGCACAAAATTTTGAGCCAACTGTATTTTGGGATATTTTTGTGTACAGTACAAATTTCAAAAAGTAATTTGCAAAATGGAAAAATGAGGTGTCTGCTATAGTGTTGCACGGGGGGGGTGCATGCCGGTACTGCTCGGTGCCCATGCCGGCCGGCCGGCCGGCGGCGCCGTGGCCGTTCTCGCGCTTTCCCGCTTTTCCGCGCCGCCAACCAGCTCGTTGGCTTCGCGAACACCCGTCCACACCTGTCCGGCCGATGCTCGCTCTATAAAAAGCTTCACGCCGGCCGCAATTTCTCCCTTTCTCCCTCACTTTGCTCACCGCCACCGTCACCTCTTTGCCAAATTCCATAGCAGCTCGTTCTTTGGTTTTGATAGCTTGCACGCAGCTCCACGCAATCTCCTTGCGCTGGCGTCGCCTGAGTCACTCGTCGCCGTTTGCAACTGCCGGAGTAGCCCGAACCGAGCCGTCTCCTTCATTTCCGGTCACCCGCCGCCGCCGTGGTGAGCCATCGCCGTTCATCCTTCTCCAGCCCGGCTCACGAGTTGTTTTTTTCGTCGGCGTCGAGTCCGCCTGAGGTTGCTGACCACGTTGGTGTGTCTGGCGCCGCCGGAGAGGCTCCGTTGAGTTCGGCCGTGGGTCGCCGCCGGCCGTCGAGCCGCCGGGGCTCTCGGTGTGCGCGCTCCGGTGAGTCGTAGAGGACGGGGAGCAGCTCGATAGGTCCGCCAGGGGCTGCTGAGTTCGGTGGTGTAGTTGGTTTCGATGGAGGGGGTAGCCGTTGGCACGGACGTCGGCGATCGCCATCGCCATCGGGCGTCTTTGGCGGGGAGGAGAAGAGAGAAGAAGAAGGCGCGGGCCGACAAAGGGGCCGGCCTGTCAGCGGGCGCGAGAGAGGGGGAGAGGGCCGCGGGCCGAGCAGGCCGCGCAGGCGCAGCTGCGCAGGCCCGTTGGGCCGCCTGAGTGAGCCCGCGAAGGAAGTGTTTTGTTTTTCTTTTTCCAATTAAATTTCCAAAGCACAGTTTTCATCTTTTTTGATAGAATTTTGTTTGGGCAAATAAAATTGTGAAAAAAAAATATGTGTGTGATCCATGTGATGTGCTCTATTCATGAAAAATACTAACTTTGTTTTTATGATAAAATTTAATTGTGCTTTAATTTGCTCTTTAAATTAATAAATGCAACTTCCATGATTTTTAATAATTAAAATATAAGTCCAAAAATTATGAAATTTGTTTTGTGTGCTAATTAGGTGATGATGATCTTAATTATGAAGTTTGATCATGTTTTGACTAAGTTTTGTTTTTTATGCTTAATTAATACCTTAATTAATTAGTGTTTAATTAATTAATCCTTTAGTTAATTAATGTTTAATTAATCTCCAGTTAGTAAGTTAATTAGTGGCTTTCAACGACTGTGAAAATGGTCAATAAATTAGTAATCACTCTAATCACCATTAGGGTTGCTTGATTTTGGGATTGAGTGATGACCCTAGGTCATTAACCCTAATGACCTTCGGCATTTTATGTTGATTGCGTATCGTTAGTCCGTCGTCGTCGACGCTAGTTGTACCTTCTTGTTGCAACTATACCGTGAAGGAAAGTTGTACTCAAAATAATAAGGAGTTAAGTTGTTTCATCCATGTTGCTCGCATAATGCATCATATCATGCACTCCATCGTACTTAGACATGCATCATTTCATGTACGTGTAGTTATCGTGAGAGTGAAGATTCTCGTTGATCAAGCTTCAGAAAAGGGTTTGAGTTGATCCAAGTTCCGGAGAGAGGGATCCACCGAAGAAGTCGATGTCAGGACTAACAACTAATCTTCTCTGCAACGCAGGCAAGCCCCGGATGCATTCAAACCCGTCCTTGTATTTCGAAAGTTCTTATGATTTCATGTGATGATATAATGCATTAGGTGTAGGAGTTGTGTGCTATCCTACTTTGATGCATTTACTGTACCTTGCTACATTACCCTGAATACCTGTTTTGATTTCGAAATGCCTAGTTACGCTTAGCCTTGCTACTAGTGTAGGTTTTGGTAAATTGTTTTCAAAGGTGATAACAATAATCCCCGAAGGGAATTTACTGAAAACTCGATGTTGCTTGTCGCCTATCCTTGTTCGACGGGGTCAAGGATACACCACAAGAGCATGATGATGAATAAATCGAGACCGGGTGGAGTGACTTGCGCCAGGAGGGGCTAGTGCCCTGGTGTAGTGTCGTCCACTTGTGAGTCGGTTAAGCACCGTTCGTTGCCTTGGCCCTTGGATCATGAGGTTATTGGATAGTACTAGTCGCATGCTAATGGCGGTAAGCTCCACTTGGACTATTCGTTACTAGAATGGACGAAGGCGTGTACCCATCCTACGATGCGCACCGCCCCGAAGTGACCGAGCAGCCGTAGGGAGGTGGTGTACTGTACACCCGTTCTGGTATGAAGAAATCTAAGCGTTGAGTTGATGTATGTAAGATGTTGGGTCCTGCATACATCGTGTGGCTAGGAAGCCCCGGTCGGGTATATTAAGCGATTCGAATCGTCGTGTGCTCCACGATATGGGAGCCGTGATCCTTGCACCAGCATCGTAGTAATAATGAAAGTGTGAGAATGAAAGTTTTGAATTTGGCATATGTTTGACAAGTGATTGTTATAGTAAGGACCGGCTTAGTCTCTTTTCGCAAAAAGGTGTCTTTTGATCTTGCTAAAGCCTCACCTTGATTCCCATTAGCCAAAGATTCCCGAGTCTTCTCCACTCTTTTTCGTCGGGTAAGTCTTGGGAGTACTTTTTTGTACTCGGGGTTCTTTGACCCCTGTTGCGGGTGATGATTAGTGAAGCTAACTTCGGTCATACCGAGTGGGCTTGGCATGATCGAATATCTCTCACTTGAGGTGTTCCCCTGCAGGTGTTCTACATCTCCTTCTTACTTCCGCAAATTTAGTTAAGTGATGTTTAATCAAACTCTGATCAAATGTTGTAATCTTCTTTTGTAAATATTCCGCTACTCTGTTTTATTTGGATAAAGATGGTGGTAATACTACAATATCTTGTAAGAAGTTGATCCTGGAGGATCGTGGTTTCATCGGGGTTTCACCCGACAGAACTTTTCAAGTTATGTGGTACACAAGTATGGCTGACAGAGGTCTTAGGGACAATGTCAGGTGCTTGTGGGCTATATAATTTGGAAGGTTCTGCCACAGAATCCTTTGAAGTCATCGTGCTCCTCCAAGAATTCACTCTAAGCTGGCTCCTTTTTCATTTATACACCTACATTGAGAGTGCCCCACCATATGGGCTCATGCACATCACCACATTGTGCATGTCAGTTCTTGGTCGGAGTGACTAAACCTTCCACCCAAGAGCTCCTTCATTGTGCAGTTTGGTTCACAACACCTTCTCCTATGGCCCTCCATGCACGCGTTTGGTTTTTACCACATCCAAGCTCCACCTACGCGTTGGTACTGTGTGGTTGGTCCCACCATGTTTTCCTTCTTCAATCAGTTTGCAACATCACCTCTAGAACTGTTAGATTTTGCAACCATCTTTGCAGTCTTGCACTTGACCATAGTTGAGATTTAAGTACATGTCATCGACGAGACGACTTCCTTCTCCTCATTAAGATTTTTACCAAATCTCCCTAGGTTGCATGACTCACAAGACTTCCTATCTTGGTATCCTTCATTATTGATCTAGATACTTTTCATAGTTACTTGCTCTTTGCAAGTAACTCGCATGACTCCACCTTGAAGCAATAAGCCACAAACTTGAAGTTCTAGCGACCTTACAAATATTAGATTCTTCTTCAAGCTCAGGATATTTCGAACTCCTATTAGTGTGTAATGTGTTCCATCATGCATCTCCAGTGTAATTGTTCCCACCTCAATGACTACATACTCCTCACAACCCGCTAAGTGAAATGTTTCAATCGTCAGGTGTAGAGGTCCTTTGTCAAACATCTGATATGAATTGTTAGAATTTGATACCCCTCTAGTTATGCGCAACAACCCTTGGGTCTTTGAAAGGGTATCAGATACAAGCTTGTACTATGTTAAGAATAATGTAGTCAAATAGCGCAGCAAATCCTAAATGACGATGTTGAATCAACCATGACAAGTGATTAGGATTTTGGCAAAGTTGACCTAAATTCTAACAACTCCAAAAGAGGACAAGTGGTTGTTTGTGGCAGAACCTTCTAAATTATATGGCCCACAAGCACCTGACATTGTCCCTAAGACCTCCGTTGGCTATGCTTGTACACCGCATAACTTAGAATGTTCCGTCGGGTGGATCCCCGATAAACTACGATTACTCCAGGATCGATACTTACAGAGACATCACAGGATTACAACAACTTTCATACAAAAATACTAGAGTAGCGGAAGTCTTACAATAACTTAATTTACAAACCTTTTGTAAAACTTATACAAACCAGAGTATCATTATTACAACACAGCGAAAGTATCATTACGTAACTTTATTACAAACCACTCAACAAAAGTGCCCTGCCCAGAGGCCACACAATCTATTCCTCATCAGTTTCTTCTTCGATAACCGTCATGCAACAAGGGCCGTAGCAATCTTGTCCATGCGGTTCACCTGCAACGAGGATTTAACAAACCCTGAGTACAAAAGTACTCCGCAAGACTTACCCGACTAAAAATTGGGGAGAAGACTCAGGAATGCTGGCTAACAAGAATCAAGGTGAGGCTTTAGCAAGAATCAAGGGACACCTTTGCTAAAAGCAGTTTTAACACTAATCCTAACTATAGCACTCACTTGTCAACCATGTAACGATTTCAAAACTTTCAGTCTCAACAACTTTCATCCTTACTACGATGCTGACGCTTGGTCAACTTTCGAAATTCAAGGCAGGGTTTGAATGCATCCGGGGCTTGCCTTGGGGCTCGACGAAGTGAGGTGCGGGGATGGTACTGCCGGGATCTGGACCAACCTCTTCGCACTGAACGCCTTCTTCAAAGACAGGAGCTGGATCCACTCCTTCCTCGGACGGCACGACTACACGATTGAAATGCATGATTACGATGCAGTGAATAAGACATGCGATAATGATGCAACGTTTGTTAACCTATCTTGAGTACAACTTCCCTTCACGGTAACCTCGACTAAGAAGGTATAACTAGCGTCGACGACGACGGACTAGCGATATGCAATCAACATGAAATGCCGAAGGTCATTAGGGTTAATAACCTAGGGTCATCACTCAATCCTAGAATCAAACAGTCCTAATAGTGATTAAGGGTGATTACTAATTTATTAACCATTTTTACAGTCGTTGAAAGTCACTAATTAACTTGCTAATTGGAGATTAATTAAACCCTAATTAATTAAAGAATTAACTAATTAAACATTGATTAATTAAGGTATTAATTAAGTGTAATACAAAAATTAATCAAAACAGGATCAAACTTTATAATTAAGACCATCATCACCTAATTAGCACACAAAACAAATTTCATGATTTTTGAATTTATATTTTAATTATTAAAAATCATGGAAGTTACATTTATTAATTAAAAGAGCAAATTATAGCACAAATAAATTTCCTTGGAAAACCATAGTTAGTATTTTTCCTGGACAGAGCATATTACAAGGAACATATACATATTTTTGTTGCATTTTTATTTACCCAAAATAAATTATTATAAAAAGATGAAAACAGCACTTGGAAAATTAAAAAGGAAAAAGATAAACACATTTCTCCTCTCTCGTGGGCTTACTGTGCAGCCCGATCCGGCCCAACAGCGGCCCAACTCCCATGCGCGGCCCGCTTATTTATTGCGCGCCAGCAAGGCCGCTGCTGCCCTCTCTCTCTCTCTCACTGACACGCGGGCCCGCGTGTCAGTTCCTTCCCCCTCCTTCTCTTCCGTTCAGACGGACGAAGGCGGCGGCAACTGACGGCGGAACTCGCCGTCGGCGGCTCCCCCGACGCAACTAACTATACCAACAGGCTCCTCTCACCGAGGCAAACTCGGCAAGGTACTATACGACCTTAACCGGCCACCAGAACACGCACGGCGACGGCCATGGCGGAGCTCGGCGGCTCAAGGCCGTTCCGGCTAAACGACGATGACTCAAGCGAAATCGGTAATCCTAAAAGTACCAGGAGCTCACCCCGACTTTAAAACAGGGACAAGGCGTGCTTGGAGAGGGTCGAAGATGGGATGCTCGCGGCGGCAGCGGCTACGGCGGCGTGAACGCGGGGGCGCGGTGGCGTTCCGGCGGTTCCAAAGGTTCTACTGCGAAAAAACAAGAAGCCGACCACGATCAATGGATCAAAGCAAAGCTAGAGAGGGTATTGGTTGGGTACGAGGTGCTCCGGTGAGCTCTGTTATCGAGCAAGAGCTTACGGCGGCGGTGGATTGCCAGGAAAGAAGAAGACAATGGCGCAACGACGTTCCCGGCGATCCCAAGGCTCGGGCAAGGGCTCGGTGGATGCGCAGGGGAGTTGTGGAGCTTGGTGCCCGGCGATCCCAAGGCTCGGGCAACACCCCCCTTAAAAGGAATCTCGTCCCGAGATTCAAAGTTTAGGGCTAAGTAATGGAAAAGGAAACATGTCAAGCAAACACATCTTACATGGTTTCATAAGGGAGGTAGAAGGGTTCATATTACAAGTCTCATGTTTTCAGAAAGTCACAATCCTTAGAAACGAATTGTGACTTAGGAGAAGGAAGAAAGAAACTCTGGAAAGTGCTCATTTAATAATTCCTCAGACTCCCAGGTTGCTTCATCCTCAGAGTGCTGATCCCACTAAATTTTGAAAAATCTTTTGATGTGCCTACGTGTAACCCGATCTTTTCGATCAAGAATTCTGACTGGATACTCGGCGCATGTCAGATCAGGTTCAATGTGGATACCTTCAATGTCAACGACCTTGTCTGGTACTCACAAACACTTTTTCAGTTGGGACACATGAAACACATTGTGCACAAGAGACAACTGCTCAGGTAGATCCAGCCGATATGCTACCTTCCTACATTGTTCAATGATTTGAAAAGGACCGATGTATCGAGGTGCTAGTTTACCTTTCACACCAAAATGATCGATACCTTTGCTCGGTGACACCTTCAAGTATACATAGTCTCCCACTGCAAATACCAATGGTCTTCGTCGTTTATCAGCATAACTCTTCTGTCTGGACTGAGCCTTTTTCAGATTATCTTGAATTTGCTTCACTTTATTTTCAGTTTCTTTGACTAAATCAACACTGAAGAACTATCTTTCTCCCGGTTCAGACCAATTGAGTGGAGTACGGCATCGACGGCCATATAAAGCTTCAAATGGTGCCATTTTGATACTCTCTTGGTAACTATTATTGTAAGCAAACTCTGCTAATGGCAAACACTCATCCCATGTTGAAGAATAGGTTAGCACACAAGACCTTAACATATTTTCCAGAATTTGATTCACTCTTTTCGGTCATCCTCCAGTTTGTGGATGATAAGCGATCTTGTGCAACAAATTAGTACCCATAGTCTCATGAAATTTCTACCGAACCGAGCCATGAACCGAGTACCTCGATCCAGAACTATACTTTTGGAACACCATGTAAACACATAATTCGGTCAATATAAATCATGGCATACTTGGGAGCTCTATAATCTTCTTTCACTGGGATAAAATGGGCTGACTTGGTTAAACGATCAACGATAACCCAAATAGAATTATAGCCCCTTGCCGTTGTAGGCAGACCCACAATAAATTCCATACTTATATCTTCCCACTTCCAAGTTGGAATGGGTAAAGGTTGGAGTTCTCCAAATGCTTTCAAATGTACAGCTTTGACTTTTTTGGCGTGTATCACATCAGGCAACATATCGAGCTATCTCGATTTTCATTTTAGTCCACCGCAATCTCTCGCCTCAGGTCATGATACATCTTATTGCTACCTGGGTGAATCGAGAATCTGGTTAAGTGAGCTTCATCAAGAATCAACTATCGGAGCTCGGAAACCTTCGAACAACTAGACGATTTTTGAACCATAATACATTGTTGTCATCAAGGCGGAAGCAAGATGCTTGCCCTGATCTAACTTTCTCTCTAATATGCTTGAGGCCTTTACTTTCTCACTGAGCTGCAATAATCTGTTCTTGAATAGAGGAGTGTACTATGATATCATTCAGACTACACTGAGAGATCATATCAATATTCAATCTTTCTAACTCTTGACACAAACTCAGATTCATTGGTGTGACAAGAAGGCAATTGCATTGACTCTTTCGACCGAGAGCATCGGCAACTACATTGGCTTTACCAGGATGATAATGCACTTTAAGATCATAATCTTTGATTAATTCTAGCCATCTTCTTTGCCTCATATTCAACTCAGACTGGGTAAAGATATACTTCAAACTTTTGTGATCACTATAAATATGACATTTATTGCCCAACAAATAGTGCCTCCATATCTTCGGTGCGTGCACAACTACGCGGCTAACTCAAGATCATGAGTTGGGTAATGCTCTTCATGTCGCTTCAACTGCCTTGAAGCATAAGCAATAACCCTGCCTTCTTGCATCAACACACATCCGATGCCGATGCCAGATGCATCACAATACACATCGAATGGCTTTTCAATATCTGGCTGGGCTAGGATTGGGGCAGTAGTCAAAAGATCTTTCAACTTGTGAAATGCTTGCTCACATTCAGATGACCATTAGAATTTGGTTTGGTTCTTTAGAAGTTCGGTGATTGGCTTGGCTATTTTGGAAAAGTCGAATGAAACGACGGTAATATCCAGCCATTCCAAGGAAACTACGAACTTGGTGGACACCGATGGGTGGCTTCCAATTAAGAATATCTTGGACTTTGCTAGGATCAACTGCAACACCCTCGGCAGATAGAACATGACCCAGAAATTTGACTTCATCAAGTCAAAACTCACACTTGCTAAATTTAGCATAAAACTGATGTTCTCGGAGACGAGTCAAAACAATACGGAGATGCTCCGCATGTTCTTCTTTGGTTTTGGAGTATATAAGGATGTCGTCAATGAAAACCATGACAAAACGATCGAGCTCGGGCATAAACACCGAGTTCATCGGATACATGAAATGGGCCGGAGCATTCGTAAGCCCGAATGACATAACAAGATATTCATATAGGCCATATCTGGTGGTGAAGGCGGTTTTAGGAATATCTTCAGGCCTGATTCGGATTTGGTGGTAACCAGACCTAAGATCAATCTTGGAGAACACCTTGGCTCCTGCAAGTTGATCGAAGAGAAGATCTATACGAGGAAGAGGATATTTATTTTTGATGGTCACCTCATTTAGTGGACGATAGTCCACACACATTCTCAGAGTTTGATCTTTCTTTTTCACAAAGATAGCAGGACAACCCCACGGAGATGAACTAGGTCGGATAAAACCTTTGTCCAACAATTCTTTCAACTGAGTTTTTAATTCTGCTAACTCTTTTGGGGGCAACCTATAAGCTATTCGGGATATTGGTGCAGTACCCGGCTTTAATTCAATCACAAACTCAACATCTCGCTCTGGCGGTAACCCAGGCAAATCCTCAGGGAACACATCTGGAAACTCACAGACCACAGGGATATTTTTGATTTCTTGCGCTGAGGTTGCATTAACTGTCTCAATTGCTCTCTTGGGAATCGGGAATTGGATAAGAAGTGGGGACTGGTTATCAGGTAACAACAGCTTAACGCTTCTATTCAGTGCATCTATCACAGCGCCATAATGGCGTAACCAATTCATTCCAAGGATCACATCTATATTATGATCCTTCAGTACTATCAGATCCGTGGGATAGAGATACCCACCGAGAGATATAGGGATCTGATATACCATTTCCTGTGTGCATATACGCCCTCCCGGTGATTGCACCAAAAACTCATCTTTAATTTCTTTTATGGGGATTTCATGCTTTGTAACAAATGTGCGGTTGATAAATGTATGCGATGCACCAGAATCAAATAATGTAATTGCAGGGTGACTGGCAACAGGGAACATACCCATTAAAACCGGCTCTCCTTCAAGAACGTTCCCAGGCTGAACTTGATACACGCGTCCAGTCTTTCTCCCGGCATTGACCTTTGGGATATGCTGCGAACTACCCCTGCCCTGACTCTGGTGCTACTGACTGCCGGATCCTTGTTGAAAATTGGAAATATTTCTTTTGGGATACGGACAGTTTTGAGCAATGTGTCCGGACCGGTTACAATTGAAACATGGACCGAGACCAGTGGGAGGATTCTAAGAAGTGGGTGGGGTTGTGTTTCGAACACCCTGGGTGCTCGGCTGTTGAGGATAAGTTACGGCAGCAGGGCGAGTGTACACCTGTTGCCTTTGGGCTTGCTGCTGCTGTTGTGGGTAATGGTAGGGTTGGGGGCTTTGCTGGTGCTGTGAATAGCGGAACGGTGGACGGTTATGCTGAGTGGGATAAAAAATAACCCTCTGGCGCTTTTGGATTCCACCAGACGGTCGAGAAAAAGCAAGCCTTTCTTCATTCTTCTGTTTTGTCAAGGATGTTTCATAGGAGATTGCAATATCCACTACCTCATAGAAGGTGGCATTTGGATTTACAGTGAGGTGGGTTTCAATATCACTCTTCAAATCCCTAATAAAACACTTCTTCTTCTTCTTCTTGTCAGTATCCACATGTTCCGGTGCATATTGTGATAGTTGACTAAACATGTTCGCATACTGCACCACTAATCGACCACCCTGCTTCAGTGCCAGAAATTCTTCCAGCTTTGCTTGCATCACTCCGTCAGGAATGAAGTGCTGACGGAATGCATCTTAAAACATGGCCCAAGTGACTTGCTGACCAATGGGCTGTCGTGCAAGCAAGTTTGCCCATCAAGCGGATGCAGGGCCCCTCAACTGTTGTGCGGCAAACTTTGGTTTTAAAAGGTCTGGACAACCCTCTAGCAGGTCAAACTTTTGATTTATGACACGAAGCCAATCATTAGCCTCTAAGAGTTCCTCAGCCCTAGTGAAAACTGGCGGACGGGTCTCTGTAAAGTCCGCATACGTGATTTCGTCGTGATTACGACGACCATGATTTTCATATGGTGCATTCTGATTTTGCTGACCCATTTCCCGTAACAGACGTGAATTCTCAGTGGTGGCATTCACTAAAGCTGCCATTGCTTCAGCCAAAGACGGTGGTGCTGGTGGTGCCTGCGGGACCGCACCTCCCTCATGTGAAGAACCAGCGCTAGTATTGCCAGACATCTGTTATAAACATGATCATATTTATTCACAAGCGGATTTATTGAACTTTAAAACATTAGTATAAGCCGGTCACACATGGGTTTACTTCTTCATATTACAAGTCCGTTCATAGGCAGGACATACCCAGGTTGACTACTTAGCATATAAAGATAACTACTTTACACATCTCTCTCAGGAAACTCAGACATCTGACTCATTGCCCACGACTGACTCGTCTGCCTCGGACTCCTCAGTCGGTGTCGGGTACACCTCCGGTGACTCCACGGAACCCAAGTCGCCCGCGGCTACCTGCTGCTGGTACAGAGGATCACGGAGGTTGTACTGATGATGGACTTCCTCATGTAAGGCTGCATTATAGGCTTGGAGATCATTCACCTGAGCCTGCAACTCCTTAATGTAGTCGTACCCATCGTTCCTCTGATTCATCGCGCTCTGCAGTTCATGCTGAAGACGGGCAATGGTCATTTGGAGCTTGTAGATGGTACGAAGGTCCGATCGCTCCCGCCTCACCGACCCGCTAACTCGGACTTCACCTCGTCCCTTTCGGCAATGGCTATCCCGCGCCCTTGGTGACGGCAGCTAACTCGGCAGACAACTCGGCTATCTTTTGCTTTTTAGTTTTCTTCTTCTCAGGCTTTGGCTCGCTTGGGCCGGCTTCAGCATCATTACGACGCGGTGCCAACTGGTGACGTGGCACTCCCTTAGAACCGGTCATCTTTCGAAAGCGATGCCGCTTGGTACGGGCCATCCTGTAGAAAGTAGAGATAGAATCTATAAGATTGAGAGCCTTAGGGTTAGCAAGAATAGGATTGATTTTACTTAGCCCAACCACTTTTATCAAGGATACAGTTTTAAACATGTGAATTAAACATGATGCATGATCGAACCTACGGATCAAGTAAAAACTTTTTAAACTAACATAAACATACTTTTAGTAATATAGGGCAAAAGAAAAACACATGATACTCCGCTTAAGACTCTTTTAAATAGCACCTAAGAAGGCTACAAAAAAGAATTAAGATGGAGCAAAAGCAATTTGGACTAAATCCATTTAACTTTTGGATCCAAAGCATTTGAAGTTTTGAAAAGTAACTCTGTGAGTATCTTTGTAAGTACCGCTCTGATACCCCCTGTGGCAGAACCTTCTAAATTATATGGCCCACAAACACCTGACATTGTCCCTAAGACCTTCGTTGGCTATGCTTGTACACCACATAACTTAGAATGTTCCGTCAGGTGGATCCCCGATAAACCACGATTACTCCAGGATCGATACTCACAGAGACATCACAGGATTACAACAACTTTCATACAAAAATACCAGAGTAGCGGAAGTCTTACAATAACTTAATTTACAAACCTTTTGTAAAACTTATACAAACCAGAGTATCGTTATTACAACACAGCGGAAGTATCATTACGTAACTTTATTACAAACCACTCAACAAAAGTGCCCTGCCCAGAGGCCACACAATCTATTCCTCATCAGTTTCTTCTTCGATAACCGTCATGCAACAAGGGCCGTAGCACTCTTGTCCATGCGGTTCACCTGCAACGAGGATTTAACAAACCCTGAGTACAAAAGTACTCTGCAAGACTTACCCGACTAAAAATTGGGGAGAAGACTCAGGAATGCTGGCTAACAGGAATCAAGGTGAGGCTTTAGCAAGAATCAAGGGACACCTTTGCTAAAAGCAGTTTTAACACTAATCCTAACTATAGCACTCACTTGTCAACCATGTAACGATTTTAAAACTTTCCAGTCTCAACAACTTTCATCCTTACTACGATGCTGACGCTTGGTCAAGTCTCCCATATCGTGGAGCAACGATGATTCGAATCGTTTTATATACCCAGCTGGGGCTTCCTAGCCACACGATGTATGCAGGAACCGAACATCTCGCATATATCAACTCACGCTCGTATTTCTCCAAACCAGAACGGGTCCTAGCCACGAGAGCACAGTACACCATCTCCCTACGCCGTCCGGTCGGCCGTCGACGGTGTGCTCGTAGTGTGGGTACACGCCACGCCCCGTCCCCGCTTATCCGTTCTCGTATGGATCATACAAGGGAGCTTACCGCCATTAGCATGTGACTAGTACTATCCGATAACCATCTTGACCACAGGATCACCACAACGAACGGTCCTTAATCGACACAAGTGGACGACACTACGCCAGGGCACTAGCCCATCCTGATGCAAGTCACTCCACCGACGTCTCGAGTTACCCATCATGTTCTTGTGCTGCCCTCTCTCTCTCTCTCTCACTGACACGCGGGCCCGCGTGTCAGTTCCTTCCCCCTCCTTCTCTTCCGTTCAGACGGACGACGGCGGCGGCAACTGACGGCGGAACTCGCCGTCGGCGGCTCCCCCGATGCAACTAACTATACCAACAGCTCCTCTCACCGAGGCGAACTCGGCAAGGTACTATACGACCTTAACCGGCCACCAGAACACGCACGGTGACGGCCATGGCGGAGCTCGGCGGCTCAAGGCCGTTCCGGCTAAACGACGATGACTCAAGTGAAACCGGTAACCCTAAAAGTACCAGGAGCTCACCCCGACTTTAAAACAGGGACAAGGCGTGCTTGGAGAGGGTCGAAGATGGGTTGCTCGGGGCGGCAGTGGCAACGGCGGCGTGAACGCGGCGGCGCGGTGGCGTTCCGGCGGTTCCAGTGCTCGGCTGCAGAAAACAAGAAGCCGACCACGATCAATGGATCAAAGCAAAGCTAGAGAGGGTATTGGTTGGGTACGAGGTGCTCCGGTGAGCTCTGTTACCGAGCAAGAGCTTACGGCGGCGGCGGATTGCTGGGAAAGAAGAAGACAATGGCGCAACGATGTTCCGGCGATCCCAAGGCTCGGGCAAGGGCTCGGTGGATGCGCAGGGGAGTGGTGGAGCTTGGTGCAAACTATTGGAGGCGGTGATTAGCTGAGCTGCGAGAATTTGGATGGAAGGCGGCGGCCGTCGGCGTCGGTGACAGGAAAGAAGAAAGGAAGAAAACGGCGGCGACGGCGGCTTTTATAGGCAAGGAAAGCGTCGACGGGGTGGGGGCGGCCCAGCGACGTCGGTGAGGTGGACGGTAACGCGTGAAAACCGGAACGACCGAGAACGGCCACGGCGGCGGTCGGAGACCGCCGGCATGGGCAGCCGGTGAGGTGCCCCCCCCTCCTCACCAGTAGCAAGGTTACCTCTTAATTCCATTTTCAAAATTACTTTTAAAAATTGAATTGTACACAAAAATATCCCAAAATATAGATGGCTCAAAATTTTGTACTCTACAACTTTCATTAAAGGAGTTTGATCAGATTCAAACTGGGTTTTGAATTTGAACTTCAAATTTGAAATTAAAGCAAAACCCTAACTTTAGGGATTTTAAAATTACTTTCAAATTTTGAATAAAAAGATAAAAATCTCCAAAAATAAAAGTTGTTCCATTTTTTCAAGATCTACAACTTTCATTTAGAAAGTTTTTCATGAAACTGAATAATTTTTGAATCGTAGTTTAAAACTCAAAAGGGGATATTTTCCAATTCAAATAACTTTTGAAATTACTTCAAATTTTATTCAAAAACTTGAAAAACTTTATATGCCAAAGTTGTAGAGCTCAAAGAGATACACCAACTGTATTTTTAGAGTTTTCCCAAATTTTGAATATTTTAAGATGAAATTGTAAAAGGGACCAAAAAGGCTTTAAATTTTTAACTTTTGAAAGGATTTTCAAATTGGACTTTTAGGCAATTAATTAATGATATTGTGACACTTTTTTCAAACCCAACCAATGACATACTTTCAAAGTACAAATTTCATACTTTGAAATGGTGCCAATGGTTAGCAACTTTTATTTAGAAAATTAATTATGGTTAGCTCATCAAAATTGAAAATGAAATTCAATTTCCCACATTTAGCCATCAAGCTAGGGTTTGGGATTTTGAATTCCAAATTCAAATTTGATTCTTCCTTGCACCTTATTTGATTTGTAAAACATGTTTGGGGTGTGAGTTAGGGTTAGCCAAACACTTGCAAACACCAAGGTTGGTTTTAATTGATCATTTTTATAAACAAACTTAAACTTGTGAGTGGAATTTAAATGGTAACACCTTCACATGTGATATAAAAGAGATCAAACAAAACCCTAGAATTGTAAACTCATTTTAGGCATTTAAATTAGGGTTCTCTAATAATGGATGCTTATGCAATGATAATGATGACATGGCAGGTTTAGATTAACGTAACACCGGAGGTGTTACATTGTTGTTCTCTCACAATCCTTCTTGACCCTCTAGGAACCACTGCCCTATACAAGAATTTAGTGTAATAGAATAGAATGACTAGTCTAATCCTCTCTTGAGCACTCTTAATTGCTCCTTGAAAGTTTTGGATGCGACCGTTGAGTTGGCTTAGTTGATGCCTATGGTCTCTACCACTTGTTTATATAGTCCCCTCCAAGACCCCCATACATGCAAGTAGTAGTCCTACTCCTGGTAGGATTCTACACTCAAGTTCTAGTATAACTAGAAGTCCTAGCAGCACACCTCGCTTGAGTTCTAGTCTAAGTAGGATTTTAGTCACTAGTCATCAATACACAAAAAAACTTCACTTGGGGGCTTGACACACTTCCACAATCACTTCTGGTTTTACTACCACAAAATTAATCAGCAATATGAAGATACTCCCTTCATGATCGTATGTAGATGGCGTTTTTGGACCATGACACGGTCTCCAAAGTATAACTTTGACTTCATATTTCTATAAAAATACTCATTACAAAGTGATATATTTATACTTTTATGAAAGTATTTTTCAAGACAAATCTATTCATATAGTTTTTACATTTTCAAATTCAACAACTTAAAAGTTATTCATGATTTATGTTCCCAATGTTTGACTCAAACCTTGTCCAAAACGTCATCTAAATCCGATGCGGAGAGTATAGTGGATAGCTATTGTAAATTATTATTATTAGTAACAATTTCTTATATGTATATATAGAGTATATTCAGTAGTCAGCTATAGAATAATTTTATAGCCACCTCTATTTATGATAATTTTTATACTAATTTATTATAAAGTGAATACATACTTACAATAATTGTATTTCTATAACACATACGGATATTTACTGTAACGATTATAGTAAACTAATTAGTAAGGAGTTACTATAATCTTATAAATTACTATTATTGTGACTTAAAATGATTACAAAATAAGTTATTCTATAGTCAGTTATAGAGTAGTAGTTCTATTGTTTGTTTAACCAATTTGTATAAATATTTTGTATTATTATGTCTCTATATATATATATCAATAAAACTTGCGCGTGCTTTATATTTACTTATTATTAACATTGAATTATTCAGGTTGGTGTTACCAAAAAGGGGAGCTCCTCCTCATCTATGAGTACATGCCTAATGGCAGCCTCGACCAGCACCTTTTCCGTAGTGGCAATGGTAATGATAATGAGCACACAATCATAGGATGGAGCAGGCGCTACAACATAGTCATGGATGTCGCCGCGGGGCTCCACTACGTCCACCATGAGCACGAGCACATGGTTCTCCACCGCGACATCAAGGCCAGCAACGTCATGCTCGACTCCAGCTTCCGCGGCCGCCTTGGCGATTTTGGCCTCGCACGCATCGTGGGCTTCAACAAGGAGTCCTACACGGACTTGGGCGTCGCCGGCACCTGGGGCTTCATCGCGCCAGAGTACTCAGTTTGCCACAAGGCCACGCGCAAGACCGATGTGTACGCGTTCGGAGTGCTGGTGCTCGAGATCGTCACCGGCCGGCGTGCGCTCGGCGGCGGCCAGGGTCACGGAACGACGTTCCTGCTCCTCACCGACTGGGTCTGGAAGCTTCACGAGGAGGGCAGGCTGGTCGAAGCCGTCAACGGCGAGGTGGCGGCGCCGGACGGCGAGTTTGATCCGGACGACGCCGTTCGGCTGCTGCTACTTGGGTTGGCGTGCTGCAATCCGAACCCGTCGGACCGGCCGAGCATGGCCGAGGTGGTGCAGGTCGTCGCCAAGTCGGTGAAGCCACCGGATGTACCACTCGCCAAGCCAACGTTCGTGTGGCCACCGGTAGGAGGGATTCAGTTGGAGCTTGACGATGACATGGCAGTGATGAGCGATGGTTTTGATAGTGAATTGGAAGCAGATTGGGAGGACACGTCAAGCAGTCATGGTCATGGCCTGGCAGTGAGCGCCCCATCAGAGATCAGCAGGCACAAGCAAGCATGCGTTATGTCAAGGAAATGTAGATCTGCTGACGAGTGTTACGTATAGTTTATATAAGGACTGAGAGTTAATTGTGCCTGCTCCTCACCGCAACTGACAATCTTTTCTAATCTATCTATTTTGGCTCCATGCTGGTAGAACATCTGAATAACTGGATTAGTTTTTGCTGTGTTATCGTGGACAAAGCCTCTAGCTTTTGTTTTGACACCTGAAAAATTTCGTGGTCGTGCTCATGCATACAGATTTCCATTTGAACTTTTAGACATTGGATGTAGATGTATATATCCCGTTTGCAGCAAATTCAGCTCAGCTTTGGATATATCCATGCACCAATGAAATTCAGTGGTTTCCCAAACCTTAAAAAGCTTTATCTGCACCTGGTGCATGTCAGTGGAAAAGATCTTGAAATCTTATTGTCAAAGTTTCAATAACCTGGAGTGGTTGAGTATTGTGAGATACCGTACTCTGCGGAGTGTGCTCTGTGTGGCCAGGAGGACGAGACGGTTGATCACCTGCTCATTTCTTGCGTCTTCTCAAGAGAGCTCTGGCACTGTTTCCTCTACCCCTGGGGTGGGTCGGTGTCTCGCCGTTAGAAGGTTCCGAGCTTGCGCCATGGTGGTTGGACAGTCGGCGTCAGGTGCCGACAGCGCTGCGGAAGGGCTTCGACTCGGCGGTTCTCCTCCTCTCCTGGTCAATTTGGAAGGAACGGAACTCACGGGTCTTCGACCACAGGTCCAGCTCCATGCCCGCACTCGCGATATCGGTGATCGAGGAGGCGGACCAATGGCTGGCGGCTGGCTTCTCTGCGCTTTCTCTGTTCTTGGCGTCGGCATCTACTCCGGCATAGCTAGCTTCCGGTCGCTACTAGCTTTTACTTTTCTGTATTCCTGAGGCATCTCGCCTCCGTCTGGCCGAACTCTGTAACCGTTTTTCTCCTTAATGAAATACACGTGAAGTCGTGTTCTAGAAAAAAAGTGCAGCCGCTGGTGGCTGGCCAATGCAAGTCGCAAACAGCCAAGGACACATCTAAATAGACAACAATAGCAAAGTTTATTCATGTAGGGCACAATTGAAGATCGTGTGCGCACATTATTTATGGTTCGTCCTCCGATCCACTGTTTTGATGCCGTAGTAAGTAAACACACATATCAATACTCAAAAGAGTAGCAGCAGTACATGTTGATGTCTGTATTGTAAAGAACTCCAGGCTGAAATATGAAGTGAACAGAAAGTGCTTACCAATTCAAAGCTTCAAAGGCACTACGACTAATTCATCGTCAGGAGCAGTCTCTGCAAGCACACAATGGATGATTAATAACAATTACCAACTGCAAAAAACAATGCCTGAAGGCTCGTGACAACGGCAATATCCTGTCTGCTGGGTCCTGAGTACTGCTAGACAATCCATGGTTCTCTCTAAGCATCAAATCAAAACAAGGGCAAAAGCACAATATAAGTACACAGTTTGCAGGTGTATTTCAGGGATAAAGTAGTGAATTCCTGAACCAGCAACCATGCCCATTAAAATATTTAAGATAATCAGTGTACAGCCTCAGAAGATGTAGTAATTTGTCAACAACAAAAAAGAAATCATGCAAGCAATCTATCTTCATAAGTGAACACTATGTGAAAACACACTCATATGTCATACGACAATAAAGTTGGTGCAGCCATGCCACTTCACATATTCATCTAGAGGGCACTTCACAAGAAGTTGAAATAACAGATTCAGAAGTTGAAATAATAGATTCCTGATGCATTATGCTCACCAGGGCCCTTCATGAGAAGGAGCGAAGGAGAAAAGGTAGCATGACACGCAACCACTTCTTTATGGTGACATTCATCTGCAAGTTTGCCTACTACATCCTCCTGGGCTACCTGATCCAGATGCACCTCCCTCTCCTGGGTCTGTTGGGTATTTCCGAACTCTGTGATTGCCTAACAGCTTGGCTCTGGCCTCCATGGCCTTGGCATTGATGCAATCGGACTACGACTGGTCATCCATCTCCTCCTACCTTGGAAGCCCCCTTGCAAGCCCCTGGTTTGCCACTGCCAACATTGCAGTTGGCTTCTTCGTAGTCATGTACATAATCACACCGATCAACTACTGGTTTAATGTTTACAAGGCACACAACTTCCCTATCTACTCAGATGGTCTCTACACAGAGAGCGGACAAAAGTACAACATCTATCTCTAGCATTATGGACACCCAATTCTATTTTGACACAGATGCCTATGAGAAGAATGGACCATTATACATCAGCACATTCCTTGCTTCCAGCTACGGTCTTGGTTTTGCATGCCTTACCGCAACGGTTTCCCACGTTGTCCTTTTTCATGGAAGGTTTTTTTCTCAAATACGCGAAAGATTTGCGCATCATTGCATTTAAGAAAGAAGTTTTTAGTACAATGTTCAAACGGTGGGCTTGGGGATTACATGTTATACAAATTGCTCTCTCCCCTAAACGCTGAGCCTAGAAGCTATTACTCGCGAATTTAACAACGTAGGTCGGCCGCTCCAGCCTCGAGGTCGCTTAGGCGTGCGAGCCTTCGCGTCCCCTCCGCCGTGTTGGTCTAGAAGGGTCGGGGAAGAGAACCCTAATGGCCTCGGCGTGCGATGCAGAGAGCTTATCAACGAAAATGCTGTCGTATGCCTTCTTCGCCGCCGTGTTGACTTTATCCGCGCCCTCAAGTAGCCCATGCGCTTCATGACGAGAAACTCCCCGCGCTTGAAACTGGCACCCTCGGCGAGGGGTTGCGCTGGGCGATTCTCCTCGCTCCGTGTCGGCAACCTAGCCTGCGGCGTTGCACAGGAGATTGGCGGCAGCGAGGCGAGGCGTTCTTGCGCAGGATACGCTGCCGGAACTTCCTCAGGCGAAGACCAGCGGAGGTCCTCTGACCCGCGGATTCACTCCTGTTGGAGGGCCCTCCCGGGCGGCCTGACCTGCGCTCGGGGGAGCTCGCTTGCTCGGGCGGTGGCGTTGGCGAGACGGCTTCCAATCCTGGGCGCTCGGCCAAGGATCCCGGGCTGGGAAGATCGAGGCAAGGGCGGTGTCGGCTGGGCATCACCCACTCCTGCGGCCTGCAACTTTGGGCGATGCGGGGGAGGGATTCCACGCGCCACTGCTCGAACCCCAGGGGGAGCAGCGGTCGTCCGCGTCCCCCGCGCCGCCGCTGCCCGTCATGGCTCGCGGTGCGTCCTCCGTATCTGACCAAACGGCGCACGGGGCGCCCGATGGCTCACCCGCGAAGGGTGGCCCCTGGTTGGTCGTTGTGCTCGCCAGTGTCGGGTCAGCCGAGTCAACAGTCCGGATCACGGGGTGCCGGGGCGATCTTGACGGCGGTGGTTCCTGTAGAGACTGCTTGCCGCGCCTAAATTCTCCGTGTTCTCTTCCCTATCAAGAACGGCGAGGACTTCGGTGGTTCGGCTGTTGGGCTGGACGTCGGTGGCACTACTAGAGGGGCGGACGTCGATGGCGCGGGTGCGTTCGGGAGGGTGGCCGAGGCTGTGTTCGGCTCCGACCTGGCGGCGCTTGGCGCCTTGGGACGCGAACCTGCGCCCTAGGGATAGCACCAGCCGTGGGCCTCCGTTCTGGGCCGGCGGCGCCTTCCCCGTGTCCCGCAGCGCCGTCTTGTCATGCGATCACGGGCGGCGGCGCTGGCTTTCAGAGCAAGGCCGCGAGGGGGCGGAGGTGCGGCGGCGCCCTCGGTGGGCTGGGCACCCACCGCTTGCGGTCGCCCGTCTTCGCGTGGCGATCGCGGGGGCTGGTGTCGGCTAGAGACTACCTCGGCGTAGGTGCGTCCCCGGCCCACGGGTTGACCTTGCGAGCTCTCGGCGCGAATTACCGCTAGTGGCAGCGTCGTCGCCGTCCGGCACCCGTTGCGACATGCGAAAGTGGCGGATGGCGACTTCACCCGGCTGAGCGGCCGGCGGCAGCGATATGCGGGGCGTCTTCGGTGAGATGTCGGGAGAGCGTGGTGTTATGCGGACAACCACGGTGAAGCTTCGAGGCTTCGCCTTCGTGTTGTCAATGCCCGGCGTCCGCTTTTGGGCGGTTCCGCGGCGTGGTGGCGGAGGTGTCGCTCCACAGGCGCCATGGGGGATCCCCCCGCCCGCCGTGGCAACGGCGGCGGCCATCTGCCCGCCCGGCCCGGCACCACGGTGTGTGAGCGGGCACGCTTGCACTCCCGTGCGTAGTGGTTCTTGCCTTTGCGATTGAAGCGGCGCCGGGGTCTTGTGCCGACACGGTGCGCGGTGGAGAGCGATTGAGGCAGCGGTCAGTACCTCCTTCGGGCGTGGTCGTGTACCGCCGCTGGCAAGTGTGGCTCCTCTGCCGGCGCGGTGCCAGTGCGCCACTGCGCTCCGGCTCCCCGGAGGCGGGACCGAGCTGCCAACCGTCTTTGTCGATCTTGGCCCGGCGCTGGCGACTAGGACCCGGCCCGGTGGGGTGGACGGCACCCTAGGTCTTCTTTGGGCCGGTTTGGCAGCAGCGCCGATCGTGTCGATGGCGACCTTAGCTTGTCGGGCGGGTGGGCCCAAGGCGTTGGTGAACCGACACCAGCGGGGGCCTCCGCCTTTAGTGCTGCTGGGCCGCCTCCGTCGACGGCGCCGAGTCATGCGACGTTTGGATCGACCGACTTGCGGCGTGGGGGTCGGCCACGTGGAGTCACCCATGGTGACCTCGGTCGCTACCACGCCCCTGCCCGCCTCCACGGCCGGAGAGCGAACCGAGCCAGGGGCCGCAGGTCGGCGATGACTTTGGGCTGCCGAGAGCCGCGCCGCTGACGGTGGGGGCCTCCGACTCCAGCAGGTCGTCGTCGTCGTCCGGTCACGGGTGAAGTCTCCGCCCACCCACCTCGCTGCCTTGGACCGACCCGGTAGGCCGGGAAGAAGGGAGCAGCGTCGGCGAGAGCGGCCTCACACGGTACTGGAGGAGGTGTCTCGGACGCCCCCGCGGTCCCCCCGTATCGCGAGGCGAGGCGGCGGGGGAAGCGGATAGGCGACGGCGTGGGCACGGGCGGACATCGGTCTTTGAGGGGCTGCCGGGCGACGTTGAGATGGCCGGAGGCGGTCTTTGGCGCTGCCGCTTACCGCGGTGGACCGAAATTCCTCGCGAGGGGGTTCGGGCCGGGCGGCATGGGCTCGGCAAACCGTCGAACGGTTGGCGGGCGGCGGTGGCCGGGGCTCGCCAGGGCGGAGAGGAGCACGCGCACTCCTGCGAGGATGCCCATCGGCGGCGTGAAGGGCGGGGACGGCCACTAAGCAAAAGCCACATGGGCTTGTGGAGGCGGCTCCACGAGCTCGGCTCCCATGGCGTCGGGCGGGCGCCCGCACGTGGTGGCTGGACTGTGGCCGCCCACGCGGACCCTACTGGGCGAGCCCCACCCTGCGCGGGCGGCGGGCCATGCCCGGGACCGCCCCTGCCACCTATGGGCGGCGAGGCCGAGCTCGGGGCCGCCCCAGTGGCGGCGGTGGCGCGCCGGCGCCACGCCATGTGTTGGGACTGCGGGGCGCGGCGGGGCAGCGCGGACGCCCCAGCGTGAGGGGAGAGGGGACGGCCCCCAGCGGGCGGCGGCGGGCGCCCGGCGGCTGTGGTCCCGGGCGGCGGCCGCTGCCAGAGCCCCCGATGGGCGGCGGCGCGGCCGGCCGCGGCCACTGCTAGGGCGAGGAGGGGGAGGGGGAGGGGAAGCAGGGAAGGGAGGGAGGGGAGGGGTGGGGCGCCGGTGCCGGGCGGCTGCGGGCGCCGCCCGGGCGGGCGGGCGGTGGGGAGGAGCCAGAGACGGCTCTGCAAAAGTACATATGAAGCTAAAACTGCAGGTTTTTTCACGGTGAAATCTGGCAGTTAAGCAGATCAGCTTTTGAGGATAAGAAGATGGACATATACATACAAAGCTTATGAGGAGATACAGGTAGGTCCCTGAGTGGTGGTTCATATGCATCCTTGTGGGTTGTGGCCAGTGTTGCAGCCACCATGCTTACCTGTGAGTACTACATTGAGCAACTGCAGTTACCATGGTGGGGAGTACTGCTTGCATGTGCCCTTGCCATTTTCTACACCCTTCCGATTGGAATTGTCAAAGCAACAACCAACCAGGTATGGACTCCAAACACGGATGCCCAATGCATAAGTGAGGGAAGTCATCATTCGGTATTTTGGGGGTAAATGTACATTATCTGTAAAGGGGCGTGCACCGATGGATGGACCATACAGATAATTGAGAGGCTATTGCTACTTGCGTATATAGAAGTGGAGAACAAAAGCTTGAACTGGTGTGACTATGATCTGGTGTGACTATGATATGGATGGATGGATTCATGCAGCACTGCAAAGGGCATATAACTGCAGATAGATGTGCAGTGCATAATTGAGAGTGCTCTAATCACTGCTGGTAGTGGAGGATAAAACTAGATTATCTCTTGAGGACCATCACAGATCAATGTAGTCTTTGTCAAATTTAAAAAGAATTTAGACTTCAGGATGAAGACGGCGTCAGCAGTGTTAGTGTATTTCAGGTAAGAACTGAACTGCAGCAATAAGTCATTAAACCACGACGACCCTGTGAATACAAATGGCTGAAGTCTGACAGTAGCAGCACCTGCTGCTGCTGCTGGTAAAAAACACAATCAGGGTGTTCGTTGCCTACGAAAAAAAAAACCGTAATCGTGTCATGATAGATAGCATCAGGAGAAGTTGTGTACCAATTGTCAAATGGCATCAGGAGAAGTTGTGTACCAATTGTCAATTGCGCATGTCACATGCAGATTGACGCACCCCCCTCAGCTGATCTTGCTGGCACAAGTCGATCATATGCTGAGTAATGCTCCCTTGCACCTCCATGAGTCCACCTTATGCACTGCACAGCACAGCACAGATGTCGAGCCCCATGCCTGCATCCCCTAGTAAATGCCCCGCTTGTAATTGTGAGGGGCTGGGGACTACAGCACCCGGGGCAGTCCGCAGCGCATCCAGGTATTTCGTCGAGCACAACCGGGGGTCACCTGTGACGAGCACCGGCTCGAGAGAGGAGGGGAATGGGGTTGACGATGGGAACTTTGCAGCCCCGTGGAGCGAGCACTGGAACGGAATTGCGGCGGGTGGGTGATGGACTGATGGGCATAGGCTCACGGGTGGCGAAGGGACACATTCCGGGCGTGCCCGGGCGAGCAGGTGATTCGACATACGGCGGCCGGCCATGGCCACGCGACGGCGGTCGTCGGGCCAGCGTGGAAGCACTCGAGGATGCCGGGAGACGGGACGAACCGAACCGAACCGATGGCGTGTGGGTCCCAGGAACCGAACCGAACCGATGGAGCAGGTGAAGCCTACCGGTTCGTTTCCTCTAGTCACTAACCTTCAGGTGCTGTTTGTTTCCACGTAGACGGGCGATTGCGCTCTGATAATCTGTTGCGGACCGACGAAAACAAACGCAAAACAACGGGAACTGATGCCGCCGTAAACCGATGACGAGCCAAATAGGCCGAACCAAATGCCAGTCGGATAATGGATAGTGTGTTTGATTTCTAGTGACTAAAAAGAGACTAACAAATGCGCATTAAAAAAAACATATGCTCTTATAACTTGAGTTTTTAGTTTCTCCTTTGCCGACTAAAATTACTAAAAGTTTAGCACCTCCAAAAAATCAAAAGATATTTAAAAGTTTATAGGGATAGAAACTAAAACGAACTACACTTTAGTCCTAGTAAAACAAACAGGGCTCTAACTCATCTTAGATTTATTTACTTATTTTAATCTTATAAAGTAAACTTATCTAACTTTAATTTAAATATATTTATAGAAAATATAGAAGCTTAATTGATTAGGTGTGCAATGTGTTAATAATATATTCCTCCTGTTTCAAATTATAAGTCGCTTTTGACTTTTTAGTTTATCTATTTTGCTTGTATCTAGTCTAGATATAATAATGTATCTAGATATATAGTAAACTAGATGTAAAAAAATCAAAGCAATTTATAATTTAGAATGGGGAGTATTTAATTGTAATACAAATAGTAATATGTTTTTTTCTATAGATCTTCTATATACATTTACTGAAGATAGTTTTAAATTTTGTTTTCATTTTTAAATGAAACACTATTACACCACATGCATTGCCAAGACAATATTGCTATGCTCGACAACAATTTTCGCACCAATCGTGCTAGGACTTAGGTGCAGCCAAACCAGTTCGATTTGAATATAAAAAGGTATGTTAATTTCAAAACAAAATTTATTTTAAAAAAGTTTTTAAAAATAATAATAATAAAAGCAATCCGGAACCTGTTCCGTTTATAGACTTCTTCGGATCCACTCCACCTGTGTTCGGAATTCCGATCTGTGGATGCGTGTGGGGACCGCGGAAAGCTCTGAATCCGGGTGGGACTTGCCTGCGTCCAACCAAAGCAATTGTTTTTTTTTTTTTTTTTTGCCGCTCCAGGCGCACCGCAAGTCGCCGCCGTCGCCTGTCTGCAATCCGTGCCCCGCTCCCGCCGAATCGCCGGGTCCCTTTCTCAAGCCGGCGTCGCTTCTGTCCTTACCGCCGACCGGCGGCGCCGTTTTAAAATCCTCTAAATCTCGTATTCACGACCCAGCCGACAGCCTCCGACGGTGAGTGTCCCCCGTCTGGCTCTCCTCACGTCCTCCGTATTCTTGCTCTGCTCTGCTAGTTTGTTCAGTGCCTTGGTCTTGCTTTGTTTGATGCTCTGCTCACTAGTTGATGATCTAGTTCTTTACTAGTAGTATAGTACGCTTTAGCTCTATTGCCAACATTCTGACAATGAACCTTCCTCAGGGTCAGTGAATGCTTCAACATGTACATTGGCTTTAATTTTTAATTAAGTAATGGGCTCTTGCTCTGGTAAATGTAAGCAATTTTATTCGGGAATTGTTGTATTGGCTCCTATCATTGCCTGTTGTTATGTAAATAGGCCTGCATGTCATTTGCTTTGCTTTTAAGACTTCCCACTTCTTCTGGAATCATAATATTAGATTACATGTAAACATATGCAGCATCAGAATGGGCAAACATTCTGACTCTCATGCATGGAAGAACTGCAATGGAACACTGCCATACAAAAGAAATCTGCCAAGACAGAGCAACAGATGATCGATTTCAACGTTGTAGGCCTCTGATTCTGAGAGCTATATCAGAACACATCCATTGTAAATTAAACCTCAAAGACGGGCCAGCAGATTGCAAATTTCAGCTGTGGAGTATTCTGCTTTGCAGTGCAATTTCAGAACACGCCCATCGTAAATCAACTTATGAAAAGGGTGCAGTGAACAATCAATTTCAATTCTATGTTCTTCTGATTGCGGTTCTTGTATCTTATTACGCCCATCTTCAACAAGTAAACAAAAAAGGCATAGCAAGTGATCCATTTCAAAACCTTCCAGAGGTATGCTAAAGTTCAATTTCTCTCGGTTTTTCTGGTTTGCATATTACATGGTTAAACTTGTGTGCTACTATGATATTGTTTTTTTTGGCAGGACATCCGATGTACAATTTTATCAAAGTTATCTCTGAAAGAGATTGTAAGAACTAGTGCTCTTTCAAGGAAATGGAAATGCTCATGGACAGTCTGTCCCAAGCTGAGATTTGATGGGACTACAATATGTGGCAAGAGTATGCGTGGGAAACATCAATATATCAAAAAGTTCGTCAGTAATACTAATGCAGTCTTGGCACAATGTCGTGGCACAGTGGTAGAAGAGCTTGCAGTAAAAATTGATTTTGACTCCATGCTGGTAGAACATCTAAATAACTGGATTATTTTTGCTGTATCATCATGGACAAAGTTCCTAGCTTTTGATTTGACGCCTGAAAATTTTCAAGGCCGCGTCGATCGGTACAGATTTCCATTTGAACTTTTAGACATTGGATGTATGTCCCGTCTGCAGCAAATTCAGCTCAGCTTTGGATATATATACGGCCACCAACGAAATTCAGTGGTTTCCCAAAACTTAAAAAGCTTGATCTACACCTGGTGCATGTCAGTGGAAAAGATCTCGAAATCTTCTTGTCGAAGTGTCGTAACCTAGAGTGGTTGAGTATTGTTAGATGCCATCTCAAGGATGAACTAAAGGTTAATGGTCCACTTCCACACCTGCTATACTTGAACGTTGCATGTTGTGAGATAACAAGCATAGCAATACATGCTGCAAAAACTCAGACATTTTGTATACGATGGATGGCCAGTTCCTATTGACCTCAATAAATCTTCAAAACTGGAAATTGCAGACATGTTTTTTTATAGAGTAGCTCTTGAGCATCTTTTCACCGAACAAGCCAATGTGCTTATAAATGTGGAGAACCTGAGCCTTAATGCTTCCTGTAAACCGCCAGAGGTTTGTTGTTCTACACTTTCACATATAATTTATTCTTTCTCCTTTTCACCGTGATGTTTGTTTACTGTGTCTTGCAGCTACCCTGTCTAATAGATCGCCGGTGCAAGTTTTCTCACCTGAAGTTCTTAAAATTGATGTTGTACTTTCGTGAAGATGTTGATACCCTTTCTTTGGTCTCCTTCCTAAGGTCTGGTCCTTTCATTGAAAAGCTTGAGATGCATGTAAGTACGGTTTCCTCTAATATAGATGTGACTATTATCTCATGGCACTGCCATATCTATACTACTATTTCATATTACTGAAGTAGCTATTTTAAGCCTCAACCATTAAAGATTCATCTCTTGTCCCTTTCCATGTCCTAGTTTCAAATAGTCAATCAAAAATGACACACAAGTCTTCAGTGAGCATTCTCTCCATCTATGCTTGATAGGAAGCAATTTATCATAGGGTATATATTTCTTTTGGTCTGGATATCCCAACCCCAAATAGTGTCCAGTCAATGTTTTTGTGTGATGGTGATGAATGACTTGTGTGTGTGTGTGTGTGTGTGTATTATTTGCAGGGGAAAACTGATTGATGCAAACTGTAGATTTGTTTTCTCTTCTTGGTTTAAGTGCACCATCCTTACTTGCAATTAACTATTGTGTGTTGAAAGAGAGGGAGAGAAAACTATTCTGTTGGTTTGTTCAAATGAATTTTTTCAGTGATTAGAATTTTTAGAGTAAAATCATTAATAAAAAAAAACTCGACCATATGGGGGAAGAATAAGAAACTGTACCAGGATTTGAACACAGACCGGCAAGGGGAGACCACTGCTCTAAAATCATTAATGAGGTCTATATCAGCATTCACTGGCTTGGTTGCTCAGACTGTGCTGTGAAATTTGATTGAGTGAACATATCTGCTTTGTTCATTCAGAGATCATCAGAATGAAATGGTGCCTTCTCTCCTACTGCCAACTAACTTATTTTTTGTAGGATAGTACCTCTTGTGTTGCTATTCTGTTCCTCTTGTGTTACTATTATGTTTTATTTCTCTCCATCACGTCCTCTTATTTATTGTTTTCCCCTTTACACTATTGCCTTTGATTTCTGGGTACATAGAGGAGCTCTTGTTATTAAGCTTCCAAAAGGTCTTAGCTTTGTTATTCCAACTTGCAGTTTAGCATATTTGCTCCTCTCTATGTGGGAGATGGACGGATCACGAGATTTCTGCAGCGTCCATACAATTATCTGAAAGACCTATGCATTACTGGATTTGAAGGATCCAGTGGCCAGCTTGAATTCCTTTTGTACATGGTGGAAAATGCTCCTGCGTTGGAGATTTTAACTATAGATAGGTTGGATATAATAGTGAAGCAAAGGCGGTGGAAAGACGTTGACAGTGAAGTAGATCAAGCAGCTTCAGTTCACAGAGCAGCCATAAGATCTATTGAAGGAAAGATTTCACCCACGTGTTGTATAAGATTGCTTTAATATTGTAGATGTGCGGTTCATGTACATGTAGCAGTATAATTAGGAGTCTATATCTATGATAGCTTTTGTACAGTTGATTTTGTGTATCCAATCCAGGTGAACAATGGAAGCAACTAGTTGATTGTTTGTGTACCCTTGATTTACTAGTTCCTTGATTTATGGCATGATTCATTAGCTTATTCTATGCATGGCGATTGAGCTACTCATGCTTACTTGTGCTGTTCCTGGTTTAACTTAACATCCTTAGATGGTCTAGCCCTAACAGTTAGTGCTTGCTTCTATTTAGTTAGAGCCTAGATTCATAGTTAAGTATCAGTGATCAATATCATACTTTGATGACTTATACAGATACACATGCTTTATATTTTTACATGTTGCAATAGCTAGTTCTACCAACCATTCTAAAATAATTACATTACATGAAAAGAATCACATGAGTGTGTTTGGCTTCAAGAAATTGTAAACCCCACATATTGAAATCATGTGGGATTGGTGTACTTAGTTTTTTTTCCTGAAAATACAGCAGCGAAGATCCCCCACTGTAAGAGTTTTTTCATTATTTTTTCTAAAAAAGGGGAAAATCGTACAAAGTGAGGCTAAAAGGACTAAACCACACAATCAGCAAGAGGCAAGAGAAACTGCATACAGGAGGGAGGATGAAGCAGGGGGAGTCGAGTTGGACGTCTGCGTCCATGCGCCGAGTCCACAAGAGAATTCAATGCTAAGTCCGTCAATTCACCAGGACACAGCATATTCATGGGAGCGCATGAGAGAACATCAGTCACACATATACCAAATTACCAAGCATGATGGTATAGACACAGATAAGCCAAGCATTAATCCCTATGCACAAACATGACTGCAGCAACATAGCAAAAGACATTTCATGAGGTTCAGAGTTGTTTGACAAAATACACACATATCACTGCCAAGAGTACTAATGCTGCCACTGGACTATTTTAGGGCGAGATCATTTGCGAGTTCAGAGTTGTTTGACAAAACAGACACAAATCACTGCCATGAGTACTAATGCTGCCACTGGACTATTTTAGGGCGAGATCATTTGCGAGTTCAGAGTTGTTTGACAAAACAGACACAGATCACTGCCATGAAACTCAGTTATGGCGAGCTCTTTTGCTGTTCTTCCGCGGGGGTGATGTCCTCTCACGCAAGTAGGCGGCAACCTGCGCCGCACTTGGAGAATTCCTGACTGATCTCCTCCGCTGTATTTGAAGGTGTCCCCACAGCAATTTTCACGCTGGCGTCAAGCTTGCCTTCCCTGTGTTGGGTAAGCACTTGACACGCCTCCTCAAGGCTTGAGATGACGATTGTTTCTTTGTTCTGGACACCCCGATTGGTAGACACCCCATCATTAGCTTGTTCCTTCACCACAAGAAGCTCTTCACTAGTAGAACCATTCTTCAGATACTGCTCCTCAGCACACACAGGGTAACCCACTCTTGCATCACTGACTTGTTCTTCAGGTACTGCAACATTCACATCCTGATCAGAGCGCGCATTGAACTGAACCCACATATCTTGGATCTTTCTCTGACAGGACCGCTCTGAAAAACGAGTAAAGCCAGAAGTGGAAGCACAGATGGCGATGGGGGCATCGAATTCATTCCATCAGAATTGACTGCAGGTAACTCATCAATGCCGTCGTCAGCTTGGAACCTGTTCCTGCCAACCATTCTTTCCTCGGTACTGCGACTGCCGATGAAGTAACCCAAAATCAACACCGACATGTTCAAGACCGACCAGACAGCAATTCCCTGTAACATGAGGACGTGAGCAGAGCATTCATGAATCATGACATGGGCATCCTCTCTCAGAAGTTGTAAAGCGCACCTGTAATCGACTCATCTGGCCAGGACGAAAGAGAACATGAGAGAGAGACATTAAGCGTCTCGTCGCCCTCGTATTGGTGAGGATGAGAAACCCCAATGCTCCGCCGACGCCTCCACCACCGCGAGATCGGAACAGAGCAGACACCGTGTGCGGGGTCCTCCAGAGCGAAGAGAGGAAGGCGAGATCGGAACAGAGCAGACACCGTGTGCGGGGTCCTCTAGATGCATAAATACATTTAAAAACCCCCTGAACAGTTTATAATTTAAAACCTAGAAAGTACTTATCTGTTCTAAATTACGAGACGTTTAACTTTTTTAACTCAAAGTTGACTACTCATTTTATTAAAAAAATTATGCAAATACAGTTAAATTCAAGTTATTCTTCAAAAAATGTTATTGATAAAGCAAGCCACAATAAAATAAGTGATATTTTACATAAATTTTTGAATAAGACGAGTGGTTAAACTTTAGGTTA
Organism: Chrysopogon serrulatus; assembly: GCA_015844335.1. Taxonomy (NCBI): domain Eukaryota; kingdom Viridiplantae; phylum Streptophyta; class Magnoliopsida; order Poales; family Poaceae; genus Chrysopogon; species Chrysopogon serrulatus. The sequence continues at coordinate 59,905 of JADLZL010003294.1, read as the reverse complement.
AAAAATCAAACATACGGATGTAATATAATTTTTACTATACATCTAATTTTTATGTAGTACAAGTATATAAATAAATGTGTACAATATGTGTTTATTGCTAAAACCAACCTGATTGTTCCCTTGCATATATAAACCCCATCGTGCCAGGGTTTGCACTGTCAGTCTGTTACCTTGTGATTAACTGACTATGTTTTTTTTAGTAGAACTGACTATGTTTACATGTGTCATGATAAAGTGATAACTCTCTTGCCATCCCTGTTATTCAGACCGACCGACCGACCGGCGGTTCGACCGCTAAAAGACCGAACCAGAGGCGCATAATCGGTCCGGTTCGCTTAAAAGACCGCCTGGCAATCGAACCGGTAAAAACCGGTTGAACCGCCGGTTTTTTGTGAACCCGTGAACCGCCGGTTCCATGCAGACCGCTCCGGTCTGTCCATGCCGCGCGCTGTGCAGCGTGATACACTGGTGCTGGTGCTAGTTGGTGGAATTTTAATGCTGCATGCGCATGCACCTGCCATCGGTGCGCATGCACCTGCCATCGGGCCCACCTGGCTGCTGCTCAATGCTCATTCGAACGTTGCATGCACGGTGGCGCTGCCCCTGGCTGGCTGTTTTGTGAGTTGACTTTTGGTAGTACCAGGTGACGTCATCACTACCTTTTTAAATTTTAGAATTTCATAACTATTTCAAATGGGCTCCAAATTAGACAAAATATATATCCATTTTGATTATCTCAACGAGCACTTGACAATGATGCACTCCATTCTACTATTCGAGATTATTTTGCAATGGTAAATATTTAAATTACTATTCTATTCATTTTTGCACCAATTTATAAGTGTTTCGTATATTATGTTTTCCATACATAAATTTTTACATATCTGACAAAAACAATTCTAGAGCACTAATATCTATGCTCAGAAACTACTAATTATATTATATATAATATATGACATTGCGGTTGTACAATTAAATTGTGTTTTACCATCTCGCCAATTACTAATTGTATTATATATAATACATATATATATACCGGTTCAATATATTTGTGGCGGTTCAATTTAACCGTCCAAAAGAATTGAACCAAATGTTCAACCGGTTCTAAACGGTTGGACCAAAGGAACCAAATGAACCGATGGCCTCACCGGTTCGATCTCCGGTCCGGTCTTAATAACTTGGCTTGCCATCGGAGAGGGTTGGTGGGAGAAGTAGCATAATGGGATCTTAAAACGTACAGTATCACACATAGTCGTAATGAGTATACGGTTATTATGGATTAAACTAGGTAGTTTGAATTTTATTACATTAAAATTTGGATTCTATGTTACAGTAAGTCTGTAATATGGATATCATGCTTTTTCGTGCTTTTTCGTGAACACTGTAAGTCTGTAACTAGAATGTTATACAAACATTATGTCAAAGTATCTTTTCTCTTTAATAGTAGAACAACACATATTCAGACTTCAATTGTTGTAATATTATTCTTTTTGTCACAATCCTAATAATATTAAGAAGACCAATTACACACATTGACAAAATCCGACTCCACAGTTTCGTTGCATTTTCAGACCCGGACAAGGTTGATTGGCTGAATTGCAATGTACAGTAAGATAACTAATAGAGGACAGCAGACAGCACGATTCAGGACCCATAACGCAGTCCGATTAATTCAAACATGCAACATCAGAATACCATTTATCAACAGCAGAATCCCACCTGACAAATCTTCAGATGAATGAAAACCATAGTTGTTCGATTCCATTTTCTTCTAACTCGGGATAGAGTAGGAGCAACTGTTTTCCCACCAGACAAATCTTCAGATGAATGAAAACCATAGTTGTTTGATTCCATTTTCTTCTTACAAGCTACAAACATCTATACAGATACGGTGAAAGAATGACAAGTAAATAATAATACTTTGTATTGTAATTGGAGACATTCATAATTCGATATACGCTGTGAGCTTCCCTGCCAACACATCTACAACTCCTTTGCTTCTACATTATGTAGCTAACTTTTGCAGGGACTCAGCAGCCAAAAGAATAAAGAATTACAAACTACTAACAATTGAATCTTTCATCCTATCACCTATAAAAACAAAGCTACAAATCTTTCTTTCTCCTTTGTTTTTTTTTTTTTGTTCTTCTGAATGTATAAAAGAATTGTCAGACTGTATATCACTAACAGCAAAAGAACCACTGAAAAACCCTGTTCTTTTCTTCTTCACTTAACCTTGTGTCTTCCCCCCCATTCAGCTTTGCTGAGAATGGGATGCTGTGGTGGACACGGACGCAGACACCGTGCTGCCTCCGCCGCCGCCGTCGGTGACCGGCGTCCACGCGGACACGGTGTACATGGCCTGGTCCATCCACCGGAGCGTGAGCCCCTCGCCGTCGCCCTGCGCCTGCACGCTGTAGTTGCCAGGCGCGAACATCCTCGCGATCATGCGCCCCTGCATCGCCTCCCGGTCGCCGATGCCGGCGTTCTGGAACCCGCCTTCCTGCATGAGCCGCCGCCACCCGGCGAAGGTCTCGTGCCGCTCGAAGCGTTCCCCGGCCTCGAACGCCACCGCGTTGCGGATCTCCCGCGCGAACATCTCCTCCGCCTTGGCCCTCGCGGGGCTCGTGTCCGCCAGCCCCGCCGCGTCCACGGCGTCGAACGCCGCGGCGTAGTACCGCAGCGCGCGCGCGAACCGCTCCTCCCAGCGCCCGGAGTTGAGGGCGTCCTCGTGCTCGCCCAGGAGGAGGATGGCGGCGCCCGTGCTGCGCGCGAGCCCGAGGAAGTCGGCGATCGCGGCGCCCGTTTCGTCGCGGAGCAGGCGGTGCGCGGCGAGGACGCAGTTGACGGCGACGCACTCGCCGCGCTTGACGTGGAGCATCCACAGGCGGACGTCCTCGAGGCGGTCCACCACGGCGTGGAACTCGAACGCGAGCCCGAGCGCGGCGGCCACGCGCCCCAGCCGCGCGCCGGTCTCCTGCAGCTCCTGCCTCGACTCGCCGACGCCGGTGATCCGGACGTGCGCGGGGGCACCGCGCGGGTGGCGAGGCTCTGGAGGAGGCCCGGCCACTGCAGCCCCTGCTTGATGTCGAAGTCGATGACGTGGACGCGGTCGTGGCCGTCGAACGCGCGGAGCATCCTCTCGTTGAGGGTGAAGTGCAGGAAGCGCGGGATCGGGGTGACGGCGTTGAGCACCCGCAGCGCCATGGCGTCGTCGTCTTCGGCGACGGCGCCGTCGGTGAGCTCCCGCGGCGGGGCGACGTCGAACACGTGCGGCCACATGCGCACCACGCGCAGCGCGAGCGCCTCGGCGAAGTAGGCGGCCACGCGGTGCATCGGCGTGGGCCCCGCGGGGGACGCCATCTCGCCCAGCCGCGCCAGGTAGTAGTTGGCGGCGTCGTGGTTGCAGGCGGCGAGGGAGTCGGCGCAGGCGGTGAGCGCGACGACGAGCTCCATGGCCTCCACCCGCGCCGCTGGGGCGCCGGTCCGCGCGTGGTGATGCTCCGGCGGCGGGACCGCTGACGAGCCGCCGTCCGTGCCGCCCGACGAGGCCGGCGAGTTGGACGGCGACTTGCTGAACTCTTCCTTCTTGGCCGCGGCCAGCGACGGGCCCGCGGCGGCGGCGGAGGGCATGCCGTGGGGGAACGCCGCGGCGCTCGGCACCAGGAAGACCTTCTCTTCCTCGGCTTCCTCCCCGTCGCCGGACCCAGCCGCTTGCACTGTCCCTGCAATGGATCGATGGAACCATACCTCATCTCCGTCCCCGCCCACTATCCTCGTCCGCTTGGCGCGAACGACGGGGCCGCCGTACTCCTCGCCAGCGTCCTCCTCATGGGCCCGCTTGACGGCCCTGCTCCTGCTCTCCCAGGCGTCAGCAGCGCCATTGCCGCCGGGCTCGGGCTTGGCGCCCCAGGACACGGCCTGCGTGACCGGCGGCGCCGGGTGGGCGCGGAAGGAGCAGGTGCCGGCGGCGCCGGGTCCGGTCCTGGCTTCGGCCGCCGCGACGCGCGGCGCGGCGCCGGCGCCGGGGCCGTCGCCGCGGTTGCTGGCCCGCTTGGAGAAGCCGTAGGGGAGGATGTCGAATCGCTGCGCGGTGCTCATCTGATGCCTCGACGACGAGAAGGAGCAACCAGCCAACATCCCGGAGACGCGGCCGGATGCGATGTGGCAAGAAGAGACCTGCTCTCCTCCTCCTCCTCTGTTTCTCTCCTGTGGCTCTGTGGCGGCCTCGTCTTGGTCTTCTTGGTGGATCTCCTTGCTCCTCTCTGCCTGCCGATTCCCTCCTCACTCCTCCCTTTCACTGATCTCCTTCCTCACTGTCTCTCTGTGCTATCTGGCTACTGCTAGAGGATCTTTATGTCTCTGTGAGGTGAATGTTGCTGTTTATGAATGAATGAATGAATGAACGAACGAATCGATGTACAAAAGAAAGAGGAGATTTCCTTGTAAAACCAGAGGATCGATCTTGTTTGTTTCTCGGAAGAAAGAATTTGGTCAGTCAGTTGCTTTGTTTTTGGGTAGAAAAGAAAAGAAAAGAAAAGAAATCAATGTCTATGGCTATGAGATTGGTATGTGTATGTTGTTATGCTGTATATGCAGGAAAGAATGGGGATTAGTAGTACAAAAGAATCAAAGAATGTAGTATCGGAAGAAGAAACTGCCTAAAACATCTATCTAGAAAGACCGAGGGGCAACGCCGGGGCGGCTCACCCTCTGCAGCAGAGCCCGCGGCGGCGGAACCCAGCCAGCGGCGAGCGGCGAACCCCAGCGCCTCCATTGCCCGAGCGAAAAGGAGAAAAAAAACAAGAAGAAATCTTTCCCAAGAACAAGAAACCAGGGGATGAAGAAGACGGTGACGATTGATCTAACTAAGAATGCAACATCAGATGCAATGCAATGGCGATGGAGATGGAATCGAGATGGGGGATGCAATGCAATGCGCGTTCCTATTCCTAATGGTTCCTTCTCCTCCTACAGCTACTGATCCTCTTGCCTCACCATGAGCACACTCTCCTCCTCTCCCACTCGCTCTCACTATTCTGTGGTGGCTGGCTGGCTGGCTGGCTCTCTTCCTCTCCCACTCTCCTCTCTCTCTCTGGCGGAAGGGGGAGGATGGCAAGGGAGAAGAAAGCCCCGGGCCAGGGGAGCGAAACGGCCGTTCTGTCAGGCGCGAATCACGAGGCGGACCGGACGGCTGGGCGGCGCGTGGGAGGGATGTGACCGTTGGGGCGTCCCGCCTGTGGTCATGTGACCGTTGCCTACGCCTCTGCCCCCGGCCCCGTGTGGGACGTGAGTGCGTCAGGTGCGCGGCACGTGACGACCGGCTGGGCCCCCGCCCGCCTCCGTTCCTTGTTACCGTTGGGGCTCCACGCCGTCCACGTGGCCGGCCGCGTAGGGCCTACGCGATCCGGCGGTGCCTGGCGGTGGGGTCCGCGCCACACGGACGGACGGACGCGGGTGGGTGGGATGCGGCCGTTGTTGTCGCCTTGGACAAGGACGAGACAGCAGCAGTGAATGGGGCCCGCGGGCCTTTTGGTCCATGTAGGATGGGATGCTGCTGACGCGGCGGGATGCACGCACGCGTGCCCCGTGCCCGCCTCCTGTGTTGTCTTGAATGCGATGCTGCTGGCTGGACTGGAGTGTGCATTTAAGGGAAGCCAGTGGTATACGAGTATTAATTAATTAATTATTACGTGTTCGGTTTGGTACACACACGTAGTACTGTACACCCCTGCCTTTGCTAAGCACAACTAGCGCCAAAACCCAACGCTGTTAACTCCTCCGTACAGTAGGCTTGCGTTCCAAAATCCCATGGTCTGCTAGTGCTAATGATATTTACTATCTACATCTCTCATCTTTTTTTGCTTTACTATTGTTGTCCGTCCGTCCCCCTTTGGATTGGCCAGGGATTCGTAGATTGCAGTGCCTCGTAATTATCTATGTTTATTTGGATTTTGAGATTTTGAAGAGAGTAAAAAATGCATGCATTTGCTATTATTAACTCAGAGCATTTACAACATTTTTTTAAAAAAAAATTGGTAAATTAATGAGTTTTCTAAGTGGCATGGAAAAGTTGAAAGCATTTTTGTTGGGTTCTTCTAACTGATTTTAAAAGCTCACTCCTAAATAATTGGAAATGCCAATATATTTCTAAATCCCAATATATTTCTAAATCACCCAACTATTTTTATACTATTTTTTTCTCTTGCACATTTGCATTGGGAATCATATCCTTAGATATAGGTCCACTGATACGCGGTTCCATTTGATCGATTTTCCTAAGTGCAAAAGATTATGAGTTGTTGGAGAGCAGACTTCTCAATCTTGCCAAAAAAAAAAAAAAATCAAGATTGGGAGTGGGCTTCACAAACTCTTAGAGACACACTTAGGAGGTGTTGTCACCTTCAACTCTCAAAGTATAAATACATACGAGTTCTAGTATTTTAAAATTGTTCATTGCAGGTCCTTCAGGATCTCCTACCTCTGAAGTTGATTATTACCTAGCTAGATAGTCTTCCAATGTCCATCATTAGTTAGATAATGCACCTAATTGGTCATCCCAGTACATTTACCGATATAGTGAACCAACCTTCATCCAGGATCACACGGACGGAAAGGATTATTACAACCCACAATGGATCCACATCACATTAAAAAGGAGCACTCCACGTTGTTCCACACTTAGTTCATTATTACTCCAACATCACACAGTACGAGCAAAAGTCTTTTAGCAAAAGCAACATATATGTGTATTTGAAAAACAAAAGACATATAACTTTTTTACAGCCCCTTATTATACAACTTACTCAAAAACATCGCCACGTACCGCCGGGCAATACATTATAATATATTATTAACGAAGGAAGTGGTTGATTGATTTATTTAATTTGGGACTAAGTGGTTGGTTGATTGATTTATTTGGGTCCGGCACCGGCACCGGCGCGGGGTGCCGCTAACGATACCGTCCAACGCAGCTAAGGCCTTGATCACCACCTTTTTTTTTTTTTTTTTTTTTTTGACAGAGGCAAGCCCAGCTTTTATAAAGCATAACAGGAACCATACAGAGTCTGGTCTGAAAGAAGGGACGGGGGAAACAGGGAGAAAGAAAAGTTACTGGGTAAACCAGTTTACAGAATGGCGCTTCAGCCTTCCCGACAACCTACCAAACGAAAAACTAGGCCGTACACCATCGCCAAAACAGAAATTGCAGAAGAGAGAAAACTCGAAGCAAAGTAGACTCCTCCAAATCTCCAAACTCTCTAGTCACAGTACCCCTTCAGGACACAGGTTGTTAGTGCGCCTCCACTTGATCACCACCTAGCTCCTCGGCACATCGGTGATGTCATAGTCGCATTTTTGGATCTTGGCCTTGACATCCTGGTACCATTTGTTGACATTGGCAAGACGACCCTGATCGGCGGCGAGGTCGGCCAGCTGCTGCTTGCCCCCATTGGCGGCCTCCTGGATCACCTGGAGGCACGGGCCCAGCTCGTAGTCCTGGCCACTGGTTCTGTTGAACTCGATGGCACTCTTGTCCAAGGCCTGGAGCTCCGCCACCAGGACGGTGACGCCGCTGCGGACGGCCCTGGTGTTGCTGCCGTTGATAGACACGGCATACGGCGCCAGGAGGTTGAAGCATTCCTCGGCGTTCTTGGGCACGGGACACGTCGCATTGCAGAGGGAGAGGATGAACTCCCGCGCCTCCGGCGAGGAAGCAGCTGGGTCCTTCTGCGCTTCCGCCGCCGCCGCCGTCGATTGAGAGGGGAAGGTGGCGGCAACCAAGACGACGACAGCTAATAAGCAGCAGCAAGGAACAAACTGCGGGTTCATCTTTTTGATCGACCTGCGGGTTCAGTGGTACTGTGTATTTATGAATGAATTTTCGTCGCTGCGTCAATCAATCTTGACCGTGTCCAAGGCTCGTTCCCCTCTGGTGAAAGCACTCCCAGATACTCCTTGGTCGTCGTCTTCCTGTACCACCTCGGCCTCCTCTTCTCGTCCACCAGCTTCGGCAGCGGCACGATCTCCTTCTCCAGGTCCAACGAGTAGAACATCGCCAGCGACACCCGGTCGCTCTCCGCGTTCGCCACCGCCCTGTGCACGGGGCTCCTCAACAGCCCGGCCGTTGCTCATGATCTGCAACACAACGATTTCATTTCATTTTACATCAGATCAATCGATCAAGAAAACGACTATTGCACCTACATTTGTACCTCTGTTACGTCCCCAACGTTGACCACCACCGCGTTGGGAACGATGGGCACATCGTGCCAGCAACCGTCGCCGCCGCCGCCGCCGTCGTTGGCCTTCTGCACCTGGAGCCCACCGACGGCGTCGTCGATGAGGACGACGGTGATCATCACCGAGGCGTCGGAGTGGGGTTAGTTTCAGGCCCAAGACGCGGTCCGGCTCGGGGCAACGCGGCCGGCCGGGTAGTAGTTGACTTGAACCTGGCGTGCGTCACGGCGACACCCTCGTACGTCCATCATGTCGACGAAGCGGCCCTCGCGGAGGCCGAGCAGCCTGGCGACGCTGGCGAGCACGGCGCCGGCGATCTCCCGGCACCTGGCTGTGTACTCCCGCAGGACGTCGGCCAAGGCAGGAGGCTGCGCCGGCCAGAGGCTCCGGATGACGATTATTCTAACAATTAGCATTCATCATGAGGGGTTGTGTCAGCTACTAAGCTAACAGCCACGTAGCACAATTCTTTGCGTGCATCCAATCGAATCGACCTCGACGATCCATCGATCGATGAAACCACCTCTCCAGTCTCCACACATGCATGCAGCAGAGCAGCAGGCAGATACATGACCATCACCAGATAAAGCAAAACATTAAGTCTTTTGCTCGGACTGGTTCCCTAGACAAATATTAGCTATTTTTTGCTTCTGGCACACACCATAACAAAATAATGCCGCAATGAGAACAGTAATAACGGCAAAAAGTTCAAAAATTTCTTTCTCTTCTGGTTTTGAGGCTCGCCCAAATTCTTACAATATCCATCAAAAAATTCAAAACCTCTTTCTCTTCTTGTTTTGAGACTCACCCCCCTTGTTAAAGCTTCTGAAATCATTAGTGGTCTCAGCAGTGTTTTGCTTCTTCAGCCCTTTACGACCACCATGCCCAAACTTGGAATCCCTTGCCCTCCTGTTCTTTCCTTCTTTACCACGCTTAGCAAGACCACCAGACCTGTCACCAGGAGAAACACCAGGCCTCTTTTTCTTTGATTGTTTAAATCCTTCTTCTCCTTCAAAATTAAGGTCTGGCATATCATCATTTCCCTTGGTGAATCCCCCTTGTTGCCTCTGCTTCCTCCACTTCTTGACTGACTCAATCTGCTCCTTCTTCTGCTTAGCCCTCTCCTTCTTCTTCTCAGCCTGAACCTCCTTTGCTTTCTTCCTGGACTCTCTAGCCTTCCTCCGCTCCTCAGCCTCCTCGATCCTCTTCTTCTCCGACAACAACCTCCCCTTGATCTTGTGCATGTGCGCATCAGTCTTCACCATCTCAGCATAGTAATCTGTTGGCCTGAGGAACCGGACCTTCATCGACTGCAGCTTCTCAAAGGCCTGCCTTGTGCCATCCAAAGCTTGGGTGTAAAACGCAAGTTCATGGGCAAGATCATCGTTCACATCAACTTTCTCCCCCTGATCATGCTCAATAGTGAGCTTGTGCATCCAGTCCACATTCTTGGGCCAGGCTATGTCTTCAAGTTTTTCAAGAATAGCCTCCTTGTTGTATATAGCTTTGTCTGAAGGCTTAGCCTGAGCCTCCTCACCCGAATCATCTTCTGAGTCCGATTCTTCAACATCAGAATCAATATCATCCATGATGTCTTCATCATGGGCCAAGGCCTCCTCATTAGCAAGGGCCACCATTTTTACTATTACCAAAGAAAATGAGCAAATATTAGTTAACAGAACCAAAATGATGGTGATACAAAAAAAATATATAGCATGAAAACCAGAAGTGAAGCTAAAGTTCCAAAAAGCCCTAATCAGCCCCAATCTTAGTTTGAACTGCCTGAAACTAAAGCCCCACAATGCTGCCGCCGTCCACATAGGGTGTGATTGGTTGCCTGAGCTTCCCTGGCCTGGCTAGCTACAGGTAGCCTGGGTGGGCTTGGCCTGGCTATTACAATGCAAGACTGAGCTGTTTGGTTGGTTGTACTAGGCTAGCTCAGTTTGGCTTGGACTGTGTTTGGTTGGCTGCGTTATGGACAAACTGCATTACAGAAGCAGGCCATGGCATGTTTGGTTCCCTCTTCTTGGCCATCTTTGGCTTCACCACTCATTGCCTTGGTGATCTTACCACCCTCAGTTTGGTTTCTTTGCCACTGCAGTATGAATGATGAACAAATGGCACATGGCAGCTATCCATGCAAATGATGAACAATTTCAGTAGTACTTGATTAACTAGAATTACTACCAATCTTATTCATTAGTACAATGACAAGGACCTCCTAGTACGATCAACAACTAAAGCTGGTCATACAAGGCATGTCTGCAGCAACTCGAACTGCAGATTATGTTCAACCAAAATCCATTACCAATCCATTATGACGTCTCCAAAACAGCTAGTGTTTGACACCATCAATAAAAAAATAACAGCAGGCACAACCAAATAAATAGGTAATCTGAGCACATGTGAACACATCCAAATTAGTCTAAATATGCCAAGGAACGGCAGTACTAAATTAAAACCTCTTGGAAGTATCTACTAATTGTTTCTATGAACCTTCTAAAGGACAATTGAATAACTCGAAACCTCTCATTGTGGCCTACAACCATTAGGAACATGGCCACTTGCTCTTCAATATTAGTGTGGATACTATCCCTTGGTAGGCCTCAGCTTCTAAAAAGGTCACAAAGTTGGAAAAATGGTGCTCTTTTCATCCTCAACAACTCCACACAGTTTGTGTCATTGCTATGATAGATGAATCGCAATCCTTTCTCGGCCCCTTTGAGACAAAGGGCCGTAGGATATTGATGGCCTAGTCCTAGACATACGCCTAATAAATCTTACAAAAAACCATGCACTGACAACCACAACTAGTGCTGCTCCCCTAATTATCAACCTTGGACGTCTAGCTGCAGGATCCATGTCTAATAACAAAGAAATAGACCTTAATTAGTAGCAGCGAGGTGTACAACTATCAAAAATAAGCTACAATTAAATAAAGGGGGGCGGCTGGGAGTATGAGATATCTAAAAAAGCAGTACAGCTTGCATGCACTTTAGATCAAAAAAACAATTTACGCATCCAAAAAGTATAAACCAAAATCCACACAAAAATGAGAGATTAATTAGGGGAACAAAGCAAGTCAAAGAGGAAAACGGGTGCTGGGGCAGGGATATACCAGCAAGAACAAAGCTGACCGGCGAGAAGATTTGCCTTGTTGGACCTCCTCTGCAACAAAAACAGATGATTTATTAGTGGAGCAGAGGAAGGAGAAGGAGGGATTCGAAGCCTGGGGTCCAGCGACAAAGAGCAGACCTGCGGATTCAACAAGGAAGCAATGGATCAGAGGAAGGAGCTCTGGGGCCGGGATCGGAAACTCACCGGCCGATTTTCCGTCTTCGACCTACGTCTTGCGAGAGCAACGAAGCAGAGAGGAGTGGCGGCGGCGAACAAGTGCGACTGCCTGCGCGGAGGAGCGGTAACCCTAGCGGTGCCGGGGTTCCCTTTATTCTGTGGCCAACCGGGCCCATAGCCGCACGGATTTCAGCCGCCACGGCAACACCCTACCCTCCAGCAGCTTCCGAGCGTTGCATCCAACTCCACCGTCAGCCTCCTTCATTGCATCCACGATCCGCCGCCGCCGCTTCCCGCGCAGCTCCCGCCCTTCGCCCAGCACGCCTGCGCCGCCGCCTGCGCCGTGCGCCCACCACGCCGCCAGCCGAGTCTCCTTCTCCCAGCGCCAGCAGGCGTCTTGGTCCTCGCGGTATTGGGGCTTCCTGCCCTGGCCGCACTTGGCTGCGGCAGCCTCCTCGACTCAGCCGCGGCTCCTCGCTGCGCTGGACGAGGCCATCGCGGAGGCCACAGCGGTCAACGATGGGAATAGGCTCGGGCATGGCGGCGGCGGCCACGACAGGACGATCTTGCTCGCCGCCGACCACGTACCGCCTCGGTGGCTCCTGCACGCCGGCGGCCAGCTCCTGAACGATCGGCGGTATCTTCCATGGTTGGTCGTCGGCCGTGGCTCGAAAAATCTATCGTCTTCCTCTCGCTTGCCACCTGCCCTCTCCTGGTTGACCGTCCTTGCTCCCTCCACTCGTTGAATTTCTCGTCATCTCGTCTATATATTTTCTCTTCTCGTCACCGCCAACTTCTTTCAAACTAAGAAATCTCTGGCCATGGCTGCCCTGCTTGCGATACCCAGTGGACACTACTAGTCGTTTCTCGTTTGGTCGTCACCTGTCCCTATCCAAAAGTCCACTCCCTACCTCGTTTTAGCTTTCCGTTTTTAATTTTTCTTTTTTTTGGGAGAGACTTTCCGTTTTTAATCAACTGGCACTCTTGCCCACCACTGCCTAAGATGGGCTTCCATTGTCAGCCCAATAGTTGCCCGATAATTGGGCCCAAAGCATGAGTTGCCCGATAGTTGGGCCCGAAGCTTTCATCAGATCCTGTTTGGAGAAACTTGTAGGAATCACACAGGATGGAGGAAAGGAACTCAGAATGTGCGTTTGGAACATAGGAAGAGCCAATTCCTTTCCTTTGGAATACTGTAGGTAGATGCTCATTTCACAGGAAACCAAAAAACTACTCCGATCTCTGGTTTTCTTTTCCTTTGCTAATGATTAAAAAATGGGATCAGTACTGAGAGCCGAAAGCAGCAGTCGAGTAGACTATTGCAATGTGCATGACTTTTTACAGTCCCCTTTCAACAATAATAATAAATAAAATAATACTACAGTTCTTGTATTCTAATTCCTGCGATCCAAACAGCCGTTCCTTCAATTTTCCTCTGTTTTTTCATTCCTCTGTTTTACATCCTCATTCCAAACACGCCCTCAGCGTTTGGTACACTCCAACCTCACCTTCAGAACATAACACTTTTGTACTGGATTGATTGCAGCTTGTTTAGGAGTTACCTTGTTCACATTTGCAGCTTACTTTGTGTTCCACACGTTCAGCAGTTAGTTGGTATATATATATATATATATATATATATATATATATATATATATATATATATATATATATATATATATATATATATATATATATATATATATATATATATATATATTAGTATCGATGATCACGTCGCTGGAGGCAACCATTAAAAAATAGTGTCATAACTTTTAGAATAAATCTGGAAAAATACCTATGTCAAGGACTTGAACTCATCATGTATACAAATTCCACAATGAGTAACCTAACAATTGAGATACTCTCGGTTCACAGTTTATCCATAAGTTTTAACATAACGTTGTTCTGTGTTCAGTCATAAAACTGGTTCTATAGCTTACACATCGTTACAAAGAAGTTTCTAAGCCCACATTGTAAGATGCTGCCTGAATGTTGCTACTAATGATGGACATGGTTGCCTTGTGATCGGCGAGCAAGAGAATTGATGCTTAGCTTGAGCTTCTGCGCAGCAATGGCCAGCCTTTCCATCTTTCAGGCATTAAGAATTAATTAAGATATGCCAAAGAAGGTTCACAAGAGACAGGATGTCCGCGACGGCAAACAACGAATAAGCTGGTGCTCGCTTTGCCTCAAGGGAGAGCAAAGGCTAAAGGAGAGGGCGACCATCATCTTTCATCTTTGCAGCTAGATATATATCCCACCTGATACATATACGGCTGCACTCCTGCAGTCTTGCATCTATCATCCTCATAGGCGTATGTGTATGTCACATACTGATCAGGAGGAGATATATAGCGTACGTGAAGCAGCGGCTGCCGGGAGAGCGGCGCCATGGCGGAGACGGCGCTTGGCATGGCCACCACACTGGTGGGCAGCGCGCTCAGCGTCGCCGCGTCAGCGGCAAGGGAGGAGATCGGCCTTCTGCTCGGGGTGCAGGACGATATCTGGTACTTCCCTCTACTATGTCTCTCTCTCTCTCTCTGTTTTTTCCCTAAGATGAATAAGACTATATAATAAGATTTTCAAATTTATAACCTTTGACTGAAAATTGCTATCAAGGATTTGTAGATTTTGCAATCCAACTGGCAGATTATTTGAAATTATTTTCCTATTACTATTGTTTTATTGTCATGGGCAATTAATGCAATGTCACATAAGAGATTATTAGTTTCATTTTAAGTTGTGCTTACATTTAATTTGAAATCAATATGGTGTACTTACTACGTGTCTTTGACTCAATTTTAGCTAATTTTTCATGATTACCTTTCTATTTACTACCTCCATTATCTTTTATAAGACGCGACCAGGCATGACATGGTCTCCCGAACTATACTTTGACCATTTATTTATATTATATTATTTATATATATAAATTTATGATATTTAGATAGTATATTTAATCATCAATACAAAAGTTTATATTGTTGGTAAATTTTAAAGTTTGACTCTTGATATCTGTACGTGCCTTATAAAAGATAATGGAGGGAGTAATTATGAGTGTTGAAATCCATGGATTGATTTCAGCCTATAACTAATCAAAATTATACATCTTTGCTCCTATCATTTATTTATATTCAAACTTAATATATACCCGTGCATATAGATAAGAATTCATCTTGTCAATCGCAAAAAAAAAAAAAGGAATTCATCTTGTCCAAATATATTTTACTTGCCGATTGTTATAAATGGTTGCTAAATTATGGAAACTAATAACTATCGTTCTTTGCATACATGCATATATGGAATATGTGGTGTCAAGAAACATACGCATGTACTATGCTTTGAGTTAGATTTTTTTTATTTATAGTATGCACGGAATGGATCCAGCATACTATTCTGATTCCTAGGAAGTATTGACCTATATACACTGCAATATCTTATACTAGAACAATAGAAATTATATTCAAAATGAATGGGGTCCATACTTATTTATCCCTCTTTTTGTAGGTTCATTAGCGATGAGCTAAAGATGATGCAGGCCTTCCTCAAGGCAGCTAACGGAGCACAAGAGAACATTGGGGTGCTAAAGGCGTATTCGGAGCTCATCCGCGACTTGGCATATGACATTGAAGACAACCTAGAGGAGTTCATGGTCTTCGTCAAGCACAAGAGCCTCCGACAGCAACTTCTCAGCTTGCGAGAGCGCCATCACATTGCTCTCCAGATACGGACTCTCAAACTGAGAGTCCAGGAGGTGAGCCAAAGGAACAAGAGGTACAACGCCATCAAGCTCACACCATCCACCTCCACCAATGTGATAGGTGACATTGAGTTCACCCGGAATTTCACGGCTCTAAATGTTGAAGAAGCCCAGCTTGTTGGTTTGGATGAACCAAAGAAGAAACTAATGGAATTAATAGGCAAATCTAAGGTACCCATGGAACATGAAACCTACAGTATTGTTCCAAGAGTGGTATCCATTGTTGGGATGGGTGGCCTCGGCAAGACAGCTCTCACGAAGAAGGTGTTTGACAGCAAGGATCTCAGTGACATGTTCGGCACCCGTGCATGGATCACAGTGTCACAGTCATTTGACCAAAAGGAGATTTTTAAGGAGATGGTGAAGCAGCTCTTTGGAGTTGAGTCATTGAACAAGCTCTTAGAAAATCACCAAGGGCAGCAGGTGAGGGAAGTACATCTCGCTGATTACATATCAAAAAGATTGAAGGAAACAAGGTACCTTATTGTTTTGGATGATGTTTGGACCATTGATGCATGGAATCGCATTAAGGTTACTTTTCAAGATAGTGGTAAGGATGATAGTTGTGTGGTAGTGACTACAAGGAATCATAAATTAGCTGAATATTGTAGTCCCCCATCACACATCCACCAACCTGAATTCCTAGGTAAAGAAGAGGCTAGAACATTGTTTCTGAAAAAGACAAATAGAAGCCTTGATGACCTAGAGAAAGGTGACAAAACCAAAGGAATAGTTGAAAAAATACTGCACAAATGTGGTGGACTACCACTTGCCATTCTGACAATAGGAGCTCTACTTGCCAATAAGGACACAGAGGAGTGGGAGAGTATATACAAGCAAATCCCCATGGATCTTGCAACCAGTCCAAGCCTTGATGCACTAAGGCGAGTGGTTAGCCTTAGTTACAGCCACTTGCCTTCGCATCTGAAGCCTTGCTTCTTGCATCTCAGTATCTTTCCCGAAGATTTTGAGATTGAAAGAAAACACCTAGTGAATAGGTGGGTAGCTGAAGGGTTGGTAGCAGATGACACAACTGCAAGAACACTTGAAGAAGTTGCTGAAAATTACTTCTATGAGCTCATCAGCCGGTGCATGATTCAACCATCTAAGTTAGACAATATGGGGAAGGTGAAAACATGCAGAATTCATGACATTGTGCATGATATTGCAGTGTCAATCTCTAGGCAGGAGAACTATGCATTCATACATGGAGAACACACCTCCAACATAGCAACAAGAGTCGGTGTCCGGCATCTGTCTTATATTGCTAGCAGGAAACTGAACACTGCTATGGATTTAAGCTATGTCCGGTCTTTAACTATGTTCAGTAAGTCTCTGGGGCTAACATCCTTACTTTGCTCATCTAAATTCAAGATGTTGAGGATTCTGGATTTTAAATATGCTAGTTTCAGGCCAAGCCAAGAAGATATAAAAACATAGGGTTGTTGCTACACTTGAAGTACTTGCATTTTCCTAAGAATTTTCCTGGGTCTGCAAACAATATTTTTGCGCTTCCAAGGTCTATAGGAAATCTGCTTGGCTTACAGACTCTAGACCTACAAAGATCACATGTTTCGACTCTACCAACAGAAATCACTAAGCTCCATAACCTTCGGAGCCTTCGATGTAGCAAGACTTATTATGCTTATTTCGATAGAGCTGATGATCCTAAGGAGTGGTTCACTGATGCCATAGCTTATTTAAAGAATGATATTGATGCAACTTCTGACCTGCACATGGCCTTGTCTAGTTGTTGGTCTAATTCATCTGGCATTAAACTGCCCAAAGGAGTGGGAAAACTAAAAGAGCTACAAATACTAGAGAAAGTGGATATCAAGCGAACAAGTCGGAAAGCAATCAAAGAGCTAGGTGAACTAACTCAGCTGAGGAAGATAATCGTGAGAGGCAGAGGGGCCTCCAAGAAAAACTGCAAGGCATTCTGTGAGGCTGTGCCGAAACTGTCCTCCCTCTGTTCCCTCAATGTGAGTACTAAGGAGCGGAGAGAAGAAGCTGAGGTGCTGGATATGGTGGTTTCTTTTACATCCTCTCTCCCTTCTCTTGAGCGCCTTAAATTGAAGGGGCGTCTTCAGGAGATACCTGCTTGTGTTGGTAAATGTGAGAAATTGGTCAAGGTTGACTTAAAATATTGTCAGCTCAAGGAATTGGAGGCTTTGGCTCAACTGCCCAACCTGGTGCAACTTCGTCTGCGCGCTGATGCATTCAATGCCGAGAAATTAGTGTTCCGCAAGGATGGTTTCCCAAAGCTCATGATCTTACTCGTACAGTCTCATTTTACAATGGCACTGAAGGAGCTGACCTTTGAGCAGGGCACCACGCCTAACATGGAAACAATTGACACCGTGGGATGCAACTTGGCAACAGGGATCAATGGTATCAACCACCTTCCAAAACTCAAGAAGATTTCTATTATAGGCTCTGTTTTGGGGAAGCAAGGTATGCTACGAGAGGAAGTGGAGAATCACACGAATCACCCTGTGCTGCAAATGGTGAATGTTTAAGGGAGAGCGCGTAGTCTTGACCTGCCTTCACGTCACCACCTTCCCCATTGTCATCGGCAATCCACGTCAGCACAGCCCCAGCTCCTGCGCATCATCATTGGCATCCTCCCTTTGTAATCGCCACTCTGTTCAATTGCATGCTTCTCCTGCCGTGAGAACTGTTTTATTATCAATTTGTATCACTAGTTCATCAACCCGTGCTCTCGCACGGGTTAGAATCTTATTAGAAGACATAACTGAATACAATTACTTATAAATATTTTTTCTCTTCATCAATGTTCTAAAATAATAGCTATGATAGGTACTCATATATTCTGTATTCAGTTTTGATAATCTATCCATTATTGATTTTTATGTACTTTTCATTCACATCCATGAGATTTTTTTTTTACATAGCACCTATCTTTATCTCCAATATGCATTTAGTTTGAAATATTTGTTTAAACTATGATGGTTTTAGCTGTAGCCTATATTTTGATGATATGAACCTAAGTTTTGATTCTTTTTTCCAAAATTTTGAGTTTGTCAACTGCTCGGATACAATGATTATTATTTATAATGGTGATTATACTCTACCAGTTTGTTGGCAAAATATTTTAGGTTTTCTTAAGAATTTTATGATTTTTATATTTATTATTTCTAGTTGTCTCATAAGTAATAATTTTGAGGATTAATCATTTTCTCTAGCATGATATGTGTTTAATTGAAACATAAACTTAATGTATATGAACTCTTATCACTTTATGTAATAATATAAAAATCTTTTTTTAACTTTCAACTTTTAATCATGTTTTAGTTTAAAATTTCAATGTTTATTGTAGTACTTATTCAAAATTTTTATTTTCTATTTTATTAAAAGAATATTGTAGGTCCAAGACCACCTTCTTAATTCTTACAATGGCTTAAATAGCTATTTCATATGCACCATGGCACTCAAGATGTTGAATTTATTATATTATGTTATATTAATATTGTTTTATTAAACAAATAATAATCCTTAGAATTAAATTAGTAATATTCATATGATATAATATTACACTCAAATTGTTTAAACATTTTTTAAGATAACAGCTTGCAGAATTTATTATCATAAGTATTAATATAAATAAAAGTGGACAGTAAGTGTTGTTATGATTTTTTAAGGATATTTTTTCATGCTTGATAAGCTTATAAAATGGATATTTATCCTAGTGTATATATTCTTTCCTTGGTCTACATAGTGGAACATAGCTTTGTGCATAGTTTCAAATTAATAGTGGCAAACATGTGTATGGATGTTCAATTATTTTCCATAACAACATATGTTAGCGTATTTACATGTTGATTTTTTGTTAATTTTTTTTGTGGCGGTTGGGATTGTAGCACCTGGTTTTAAGAACAAAACCAGATACACGCTAAATATGAGCCCAGAAAAAGTCAAATCTCACATATAGCCACAAAAGAGGCAATATCAAAAGACAATGCTTAATTATAATAGTGTATTAATAAAGAATATAACCTTTAGATAGCGCATGCAGAAACACACACTCGATCTTCAGGCAAAGACTCCACACCACGTGGACAAATGACCGGGTTGATCACAAGCCTATGCACCTCTAGACTCTAGCAATCTGTACCCATCCGGGATTTTGCCAAAGTATTGAAAAAGTAAAGCAAGCGTAAGTACATGTCGTACTCAACAAGTATAGCGAGGGTTCATGAGGCTTAAAGGTCGACACCGGTTTATTGCTTTTAGCTTTTAAATGATTAACATTTATAGCATTAATAGCAACAATGTAATAGCGATTCCCATAACCACATGATCGTGAACAAGAATAAAGAATAGTACATAACAATTAACAATATGATTAACCAACATAATTAAACATCATCCATCAATGATCAGCTATTCCGTAAGATTCCCCAAGGCCGCCTCGTGTCCGTGGGCACGGCTAGTATACCAGCTTTATTAAACTCTGCTTGGAGGGTGTACACTTTCACCGTGAGTCGTGATTTATCCTTTTGCCCGAGGTGATCGACCTCTTGACCCACTTCCAAGGAAGGTCGGCAGGGTTCACTATGAAGCCTTTCAAAGGTTCGTCTAACAAGTTAGGGCCGCTAGGTTTCCTCGACAAGCGCATATAGAATCTCCCTTCCAAATGGTTCACACCGCGCAGCGGAAAACACATGAGGACAGAAGCCACGCTATGCCCATCGTGTAAAGCCCCTCTTGCGCCTTTCGGTAACCTCTAACAAGCTAGAAAAGGTCCTCATACTTGACTAAAGCCAGAGCCATATAGCCCTCACAGTTGTACTGTCAATCCCGGTGACCACTTACAGATAAGTCTTTATGGAGAGAAACTAGAGCAACAAAATACCAAGCTCTAGATCTCTATAACAATAATAAAAACATCTTTTAATGTTAATGCATATTCCATTATTCATGTTACGAGATCATGGTTATATATATCCAGCGCTAGCAAGTACTACCCATATGCAAATATCCCATGGTTATCAGGGTATAAGATAATCAACTCTAAATCATCCTTAATAGGGAATCAAAGACACATGCATATGAAATATGGTGGATATTGTGAATAGGTAATCAAGGAGGTCCCAAACTATACTTGCCTTAAACTTTAGATCCAATCTTCTAGATCTTTGATCTCAGATCTTTGTTTGAACGATGCTTCTTGTTCACCACGTAAAGCTCACCGACTGGACTTGATCAATCACAACAACAACACGCATCCAAAGAGCAATCATGCATAGCAAACAAGGCTATAATTAGAATAGTACATTAATATTATAAAAAAAATAAGATGAAAAGTTTATACAACAAATCTACACGTCGCTAGGATCACACAGACGTTAAGATCACAAAAATTAGAGCTAAAACGTAAAGTTATGATTTAAACAAGATTTTTTCTTTAGAAAATAATAGATTAAATATAAGCTCAAAATTGAAAGTTGGAAAACATGATTAACAGATTTCTAATATTGTAGAGCATCTAATTACGAACCTAACGCAACTTGAATGGATCTAAATGGAGTTAAAACGAAGATTTTATAAACAAAACAATGCAAAGGGCGCTCCATAAATAACTGGATTTCGGAATTTCGAAAAAGAATAAATCGGAACAGTGTTTCCGGCGAGACCGGCCACGACTGGAGCTCGGGTTTCTTGCCAGAACGCTGATATCGGCCATGGCTTCGAGCGGAAATTGGGTAGGGAGATAGAGGAAGTCGACGCGGACTCACGAGATGCGAAGTCGATGACGGAGAGCGGCTGCGGATGGTGAGCAACGGACGACGGCGGCTGATGAGCTGTTGCCAAAGTTCAGCGACGATAAGAACACAACTCAGATAGAAAAAGAAAGAGAGAAGAACCTCGACGAGTTCGCGAGCTCATGGCGAAGCTCGTCCAGCAGCTTACGAAGGCAGATCGATTCAATGGATCGTCGAGACGATGCGGGCAGCGAGCTGGACGACGATGATTAGGGCTTGTGGCGACTCTGCTCGATGCAAGGCTGCTGCTGCACTTTGGGGCAAGTAGAGAAACAGGACGGTCTGCGGCTGCTATTTATGGGGGCCAGGGACGGTGCTCGCGGAGCTCTCGGCGTCGAGACAGACTCGTCCGGTTTGAGTCCGTGCTGGTCACGAATGGAAAGAAGAAGAAGGCAAGGGAGCTGACGGATGGGCCCTAGCTGTCAGCGAGACAAGAAACAAAAAGAAACCACGTAGTGCTGTTGGCCTCCTGGTTGCTCGGCAACAGAAGAGAGAAGGGAAGTCTGCTACGTGTACAGAAAGGAGGAAGGAAAGAAAATCCTTTTCCTTTTACAAGTTTATTTTCCAAATCGATTTTCAATTCACATTTGAATTCTTTTTTTTTATTCCACGTAGAAAACACACAAGCAAAAGAAGTATGCAGCAGCATGATGCAAAAATACATGTGTACCTTATGATTGATTTTATTTTAATATTTATTATTTTTCCAAAATTACATTGCACACACAATTGCACAATTAAATCATTTTAGCTACTTTAAAAACTTATAAATTTTAGGGTGTTACAAATCTACCCCCCTTAAAGGAATCTCGTCCTCGAGATTGTGCCGCTTACTCGAACAACTCATGGATAGGTGTTTCTCGATCCTCTTCCCTTTCCCAAAGTTGCCTCTCGCCTCCGAATAACGATTCCACTGAACTTTGCGCATCCTAATAACTCGACTTCTGGTAACTCTTTCCGCTGTCTCCAAAATGTTTACTGGAAACTCTATCATTTTCCACAATAGGCTCTTCTAATGGTATTTGCTCTT
Source organism: Chrysopogon serrulatus (assembly GCA_015844335.1). Lineage (NCBI taxonomy): Eukaryota > Viridiplantae > Streptophyta > Magnoliopsida > Poales > Poaceae > Chrysopogon > Chrysopogon serrulatus. Next base: position 37,794 of record JADLZL010003294.1, on the reverse strand, counting down.
CAGACACACACAAACACCTCTTAATTTAAGACACAAGGAACACATCATGCACTCCCACCAATCTTTCAGATAGTTCCAACTGATATGCCACTTCTCCACGTCTACTTAGCACCTTAAACGGACCGACATACCTTGGAGCTAATTTTCCTTTCATGTTGAACCTCTTTACACTTCTCATAGGCGACACTTTTAGATACACCGTCACCTACCTTGAAAACCAACTCTCTCCTTCGAGTGTCTGCATAGCTCCTGACGTGATTGAGCCACTCTCAAATTTTCTCTAATCATTCTGACCTGTTCTTTAGCATCTCTAAGCACATCCGGGCCAAACACTTGTGTTTCCCCTATTTGATTTCAGAACAATGGGGTTCTACATTTACGTCCATACAAAGCTTCAAATGGCGCCATTTTGAGACTCTGTTGATAACTGTTGTTATATGAGAACTCAGCATAAGGCAAACTCTTATCCCAAGTAGTACTGTACTGCAATGCACAAGCTCTCCACATATCTTCTAATATTTGGTTAATTCTCTGAGTCTGACTGTCAGTATGAGGATGGTAGGCCGTACTGAAATTCAACTTATTTCCTAATGAAATATGGATTCGCTCCCAAAAGCGAGACGTGAACTGCGCACCTCTATCAGACACAATCTTCTTTGGCACTCCATGCAAACACACAATTCTCTTCATGTACGACTCTACCAATTTTGTTCCTTGGTAAGTGATCTTGACAGGTAGAAAGTGAGCAACCTTGGTCAAACGATCCACAATTACCCATATAGAATCATAACCATTCTGAGTACGTGGTAATCCTACTATGAAATCCATACCGACTTCTTCCCACTTCCACTCGTGTATCTTCATCGGTTGTAATAATCTAGCTGGTCTCTGGTGTTCAGCTTTCACACATTGACACGTGTCACACAAGGCAACATACTCAACCACATCTCTCTTTAACACATACCACCAATACTTTTCCTTAAGATCTAGGTACATCTTAGTACTTTCAGGATGAATGGAGTAAGCAGACTCATGTGCTTCACATAGGATTGCTTCACGGATGACTTTCACCTCAGGCACACATATCCTTTTACCAAACCATAGAGTACTATTTTCATCTATGTGGAAACCAGGTGCCTTTCAAATTACCACATTCTCTGCTATTTCTATGAATTTCTCACACAACCCTTCGGACACTGGTGTCGTTCGAGGCTTCGCGTTGACATCTTAGGTATTCCAAACATATACTTGGTTAACTCCGATTACTAGTCCATTTTTTTTTTCTTTTTGTAAACCATGATTGAGTATATCTTACCGAGTCGATAACTCAGCTTCAAACCTTGCTTCCCAAAGCTGTCATCCTGAGACACATAAGTTCAACTATTTGGTCATGAGCCACATGCCAATATCCTCCTTTTAACTCTCTTTATACTCCTCGTAAGGGCCACTTTGAGAGATAGAACCTCAAGGTCATTCCAAAGCACAATGCAACAACTCTCCATGTTAGACCTTCATTCTTATTTTTCAAAATTCCTTTGTGAAACTTTTATTCCAAACCAGGGTTTATTACCATCTCCCAAGCATTCATGAATATTCCTCAACTTAGGTTGCTCAAACATGGAACCAATCCTTAGTCCTTTGACTACAAATTATTATTAGTCACCAACAAGGTAGCAAGTGCTCCTTTCTAAATTAAATAGTTTGTATCGCTACATGCTTGCGTTTTTATCTCATTTTCATAATGCAAAAGAAGGTATTACCTTAGGCATTATATTTTCTTGCAACAGGTCATTATTGAACAAAATAATACCATATTATTATGTTTGACTTTTAGGGATGAAAAAAACGGTCGGTATGTATCATGTACCGCTCTGCATCGTTTCTCTCTCTCAATTAATTAACCTGCTCGAACTCGTATTTTTAGATAAATCTGAAATCGGTACGAAATATGATATGCCAAATTCGAAAATGGATGGAAACATTTTAGGCGTTATCCTGACCATTTTCTACTTTTTTGGCTCAGTAGAAGTCCAACTCAATTACGGCGAGACGTAACCTTAGAAAAATTATATTTTTTTCATACAATCTCTGTTAAAAAAATAATTTTTATATGAAAATTATAGTTCTCGATGAGATTTACAACTGAGTTCTGAATTGTTTCATTAAAATTATTAAGATGCTCAAACGGAGATATTTTTATATGAAACTTGTAACTCTTGTTAATTCTTATGCACTTGATCATGCGCTTGCTAATTGTTATGCACTTTGTCTTATGAGTCGGTATTCCATATTGATTTTTTTTTATAGACTGACTGTGTTTGATATAATTCTACTCGAATTAGTTTGTTTTTAAAATTCTCGATATTCCGTAAATTCAGGTTCATTTTTTTTTTTAGAAGGGCCGGCAAAAAGCTTTGCCGAATTTCTATTAGACGAATAAAAGAAAAGGCAATTGCCAGCCCCAGTTTTTTGACCTGAAACCGGGCCGAAAAAACCATACAATTTAGAGGATACCCTACTCCACCGCACAAATAGGTACCAAACCACTACTACTAGACAACTTGGTCGAAAACGACCCAACTAAACTACTCCACTATCTACTCAACTACCACAACTTGGCCAAAGAGCCCCTTCCACTCCAAGCGCCGCACACCGGTCACCGATCTCTCAACCACGGCTAAAATCCGCGTAAACAAAGGAGAGTCCCACGCCGCACCACACACCCCAAAACAGACAAAAAACTCCACCCAGATCCCGAACTCCAAGACAACTTACTATTGCCACTCAAGCGAGTCGGATTGGGACATCGACCGCAGAACCACTCTGAAAAACTACTCCTTGGATCTCCGAGGTCCCGAAGCTTACTCCGCCGTTGGGGGTGCCATAGAACAGCCGAGCCAATCCTAAGTCTCACCGTCATCTCGCCACCGTCGAAATCTCAACACCCAAGAGCACCAACAGAAGCTTCGAGATACCATTCAACACGCCGGCCTTCTCTCCTCGCCCGGCCGGATTGAGACATCGACACGAGCCTCACCAAACACCGACTACCCCAAAGCACCACCACTACCCCTGTCCCACGACGGCGTCACCACCTCTGCCCTCCTGTCCAAGCAGACCGGAACCCCAGCCACACCACCATGGCGCCGCTGACGCCCCATCTTGGTCATCGGCAGCCACATCACCACGACGCCACTGCCACAACCAAGCATGCCGCTGCCGGCCACACCACCACGGCGCCGCCGTCACCCTACTGTCACCGGCCGGAGAGGGAGGGACATACCCTGACAACGCCTCCAAGGAGGTGAGCGACACCCAAGGGCGCCGCCGTCGTCCTGCCGACGACCGGCAAGGCTTTTCGCTTTGTGTCCCCCCACCATCGGAGACCAGCGGGGGCCAAGAGGAGACCAAGCGGCTCGGCCGCCGCTCATCTCGCCGCCCACCTGCTCCCCCACCGGCCGCCGCGACATCGCCGACGGCCGCCGACCGCCGCCACCACCACGCCCACCCCGGGCCGCCCGATCCGGTCGGTTGGGGGCCGGATCCGCCACCTAGGCACCGGATCCGGGCACCCGAGCTCCGACCGGCGAGCCCGGCCGACGCCGGTCGACGCCGCACCACCATGAGCCGCCGCCGCTGTCACCGCGAAGTCGCGACGAGGAACGACGGCGAGCAGCAGCCTCCAACCCGCGCCATGGCGCAGCGCTTCGCCTCCAACCGCCGCAGCCCACTCCCATCGCCACCGCGCCGCTGCCGCTGTGCCTCCATGGCCGCCGAGCGCTGCCCCGCACGAAGAAACTCGCAGGCCATGGTGAGAGCCTCGCCGCCACCATCCTAGGGGGCCGCACGGGCCTCCCGGCAGCCTCCTCCGGCGGCGGCGAGGGTGGAAGGGAGAGGAAGGAAGGGGCTGGCGGCGGGGTTAGGGTTTTCCTCCCCCGTGTCGCCTGTGCGGGGCGACGCGGGGGCTCACTGGAGCTGGTTGTCCCAGACAGAGAAATAGCTAGGCTCATTCAGGTTCATTTTTGTGTCCGTGTCCTTACCGCTTTAGTTTTTGTGTTCAAATTAGGAGTAGAAAAACAGTTGATTCCGATAATTTCCGTCTGTTGTCATCGCTATCGTATATGCGATAGATCGTAGATGATAATCTTGTACAGGATATTCTATAGTTCATCGCCGTCCGTTGTCCACATCTAATCGATCATCGTCTTCCTTAAAATAATAATAGTGCCGTCCACTGCGAGTTAAAAACAGCTAAAACGATCGAGGTAATTTACACGGTAGGTGACGACCAACGACTCTACTGAGTACTGACAACTGGCAAGTGTGGCAAGCAAGCCATGGCCGACGACCAACCATCATGGAAGATACCGCCGATCGTTCAGGAGTTGGCCGCCGGCGTGCAGGAACCACCGAGCCGGTACGTGGTCGGCGAGCAAGATTGTCCCGCCGTGGCCGCCGCCGCCATGCCCGAGCCTATTCCCATCGTTGACCTCAGCCGGCTGTCCGCAAACGACGACGGCGCTGACGACGAGGCCGCCAAGCTCCTGTTCGCCCTGCAGAACTGGGGCCTCTTCCTGGTATTTCTTAATTTTCTTCTTGTTTGCTCGTGTCCCCGATTCACCGCGGCCAAGCTCAGACAAGCTCTGTCCAGGCAGTCGGGCATGGAATGGATCCAGGATTTCTCGCCGAGATGATGGGGGTGACGAGGGGGTTCTTCAACCTCCCGCTCGACGAGAAGCAGAAGTACTCCAACCTGGCGAACGGCAAGGAGTTCAGGAACGAAGGTTACGGCAACGACATGGTGCTGTCGGAGGACCAGGTCCTGGACTGGTGCGACAGGCTCTACCTCGTCGTGGAGCCGGAGTCCCGGATCGTCCGGAGCCTCTGGCCGGCGCAGCCTCCTGCCTTCGCCGACGTCCTGCGCGAGTACACCGCCAGGTGCCGGGGGATCGCCGGCGTCGTGCTCGCCACCGTCGCCAGGCTGCTTGGCCTGCACGAGGGCCGCTTCGTCAGCATGATGGACGAGGGCCTCACCATGGCTCACGCCAGGTTCAACTACTACCCGCGTTGTCCCGAGCCGGACCGTGTCTTCGGCCTACGACCCCACTCCGACGCCTCCGTGATCACCATCGTCCTCATCGACGATGCCGTCGGCGGGCTCCAGGTGCAGAAGCCCAACGACGGCGCCGGCGCTGGCATCTGGTACAACGTGCCCATCGTTCCCAATGCGTTGCTCATCAACGTCGGAGATTTTGTGGAGGTAATAGCACCTACAACTTCTTGCATATTGCTTTCATTCGTGTTCTTGATCTTACGGCCGTCCGGGCATTCCTAAAAATTCTTGCAGATCATGAGCAATGGGTTCTTCAGGAGCCCCGTGCACAGGGCAGTGACGAACGCAGAGAGCGACCGGGTGTCGCTGGCGATGTTCTACACGTCGGACCCGGAGATGGAGATCGAGCCGCTGCCGGAGCTGGTGGATGACAAGAGGCCGAGGTTGTACGGGAAGACGACGACCAAGGAGTATCTAGCGGTGCTTTTCGAGAAGTTCGCCAAAGGGGAACGAGCCATGGACAGTGTGAAGATCGAGCTCAACGACTAACTGAAAGCATGATTCTGGAAGGACACATATGATTCTCCTTAATGAAATACGGGTACAAACCCGCTCGCGAAAAAAAAGGACACAGATGATGGATGATATATACATTCACATTCGCTTTATAGGAAAGCTTCTTCCAATCTTCAATTCACGTGCATTTAATTTGTCGCCACGCTTTGTGAAGTGACTCAGTAGATACCTTTGTAGTTGCCATCATGTTGGTTATTCTATTTGCCATTTGTTGCGTGTGGAATTAATGTGATGTTAGTAAATAACTTTTTTCTTTTGCTTGGAAAATGCAACAAACTAATTACTATAAGATTTTCATTTGAACACTGGTATCATTTGAAGGTATAAATTCTTGTCTTAGCTTTTATATGATTTGAGGGTAACATTTTGATGCATTGATCACAGAATGCTCATGATCAATAAGTGCGATTTATTAGCATCAGATTTTCATGAGCATAATTGTGGTCCTCAATTTACTGAATCGTTCGTATTCAAGAACATGATATGCGGCAAATATTTCATTAAGAGCGTGACTATGTTTCATGAAAATGGTATGGGCCCATCTTACTAACAATCAATCTAGTCGGCCACATTTGTTCAGGAGTTATACATGTTTCTTGTTTCTAAAAAAACTCGGTTTCACTTTTGGCCTCTAGCTCCTTATATAGACCCACAGAGCCTTGAGGGATTTATACATGTCTTTCTTGCTTCATGCCTTTTGTGATGAAATGGAAATTTGCATCTATTCTACAACCTTGAACAAGAGTTCAACTTATGTCTGTGTCAAAGGGAGCCTATAAATTGATGTATTAGAGGAATCTGAAAATGGATGTATATGTGTCCTCATCATCCAAATCACAAATAATTTTTCTTTGTCGCTTTCCTGTATGTAAACAAGCATGTAAGCATTTGAATGCTTGGTAGAAGTCTAAGTGGAGTACTATTTAGATCAGGGTTAGTATGAAGTTGTCTGCATTCACCATATTGCTCCTCCAATGACCTCTTTGTTCATTATTAGGCACTAGTTTATCTTCAAATTTGTACTAAATTTTCAATTTGCAAACAGCTTCAAGCAAATAAAAATATAATAGTGTCCTAATAGTGTCCTCAATGAATTCCGCCACTATGATTTTAGATAAGTTCATAGTTTTGGTTTTTCACTTGATAGTTATAATTAATGATGAACTAGATAACATGGTGAAAGTGTGGTATTTCTTAAATATTTTATGACACTAATCTACTATCCACACAATTCTATAGTAGATGGTTAACCGCAAATTTTGGATTCTCAGTTTTATCGAGCAGTTTGGATCTTTATAGTAATATTTGTAGCTTCTTTTCAACATACCATACTGGTTCATAGTGGTAAGATGTAAAATATCATGTAAGATTTTTGGTTTTATGAGTGACTAAAGAAAACAACATATGCAAATGGAATGCTTATCGAACTATTATCTGTAAAGAGTATATAGGTTCCACAGATATTTTCCATCATCTCTATCAAGATCCAATTGTAGTGCGTATATTCATTGGAATGCAGAGTCTTTACTAGGCTCATAAGTAGCATATTAGGCTCGCTGTGCATCAGCAGAGCCTTGTTCGGTGATGAATAAGATCTCCCATTGCCGCCACGGCCTCACGGATCCTTACCGTACCGACACGGCCTTCCTAGCAAACGCCCTGAGCACGAGCTCAAGTCCTAGACTCAACAGGCTCTACCGCATCATGGAGCCCCAATCCCGGATTGTCCGGAGCCTCTGGTCTGTGCAGCCTCCTGTGTTTGGTGATGTTATTGCCTTCATATCTGTTGACGAAGGCCTCGATCCATGTACTAGCCGACGTCATGTCTCTAGCATATATATGCACTACTGGTTATGGAACACCATGGTCACCGTAAGCGGCATGAGTTCCAATGAGCATCGGTAGTACATCAGTGTGTCCTTCTCACTTTGGTGGGATCTTGGTGGGATCCCGGCCCTTCCCATAGAGAAAATCAATGTGGAAATGTGCTCAATTTTGCCCTTCCGTATTCACCTAGAGACATTTGTCTGGGATTCAGCTTTGATATGAAAATATTGAGCTCTAGTTTGATGTTTTGATATAAATTCTCTTGCTTTATTTGGTCTCCAATTAATGTGTAACAGGCGCTGCAGGTAGGATGGCTAGATGGGACGGCTGTGCTAGGGCAGCAGGGGACGACAGCTATGGTGGAAGTGGTGGTGGCGATGTACAGCAAGGGGCGGTGCTAGGGTTAGTGTTAACACTGGATTTTGGTAAAGGTCGAGAAGATGACAGGTGGACCAGTACGTGGCAAAGGCAGACATTCGGGAGCATTCGGCAAGCATCCATTCAGCTAGCTCTGGGCAGTTCGGTAAGCGTCCGTGCGGTCGGCTAATTCTAGGCGATTCGGCAAACATTCATGCAATCGGCTATCTTTGAAGGCGGTGGCTCCGTTCGGGAAATAAAAGGTGGCAAGTAAGAAGCCGAATTGAAGGCGAAGAACGTGATGATCAAGGACTCCGAGGAAGGCCATAGCAAGAGAATCGCCATACTTTTGAGTTACCTTTAATATATTATGTAAATCGTAATCTCTTAGGATTCATGTCATGTCCAGGGTATAAATATAGACCCTCGACCATTGTAAAGGATTATTCACAATCAAATCAACACAACCGCCCCCGTGCCAAGTTTCGAGTCCCTTTGTCGTGTCGCCGAAGTTCTTCGAGAGGAGTCATCGATCCGTCGACCTCCGTAAGTTCCGGCAACCTTGCTATCATGTCTAGTATCATGCGGTGGATTTAGATGTTGATGCAAGTAGTCTTGTTCGTCTCGACCGGATGGCCGTGCGGCAGCGCCCGCTTGATGATCGTGAAGTCTTTGCTTATGTTTTGTTTATCTCGACTAGATGGCCGTGCGGCAAAGCGCCCGCTTGATAGCTTAGCGAGGCAAGATAGTTATCGAGTCTTTGTTTATGCTTTGTTTATCTCGACTAGATGGCCGTGCGGCAAAGTCCCGCTTGATAGCTTAGCGAAGCAAGGATTAGTTATCGGCTCTATTAGATTTGGCAAGATCTAGTAGATTCATTAAGTTACCATGTGTTGCATGTGTTTAGTGCCTTTTTAATTATTTGTAACACTTTTTTGCCCGATCTAGATTGATTAGTTTCGGCTCTACACTTTTATAGATCTATTTGCTCTTTAACGTTCTTATTCTTTTATTGTCATGATAAATAGATCATATGCTCAAGTGGCCGAATTAGATCAATCTAGATTGTCACATGTTGCGGGTTCTTGCACATTAGAAACGTTTAGATCTTGATAGGATTGAGTGTCGTGCGGCGGATGTAAGTTCTTGATGGGTTTACTCGTGATAGTTTGTTAGTTCCTTCTTCATGGACCCCGAGTCGGCTGAATTGCCGAGCTTGGTTATACTTCAACTTGTAGTTAATCTTCACTTGTTCAAACATGTCTTCTCATGCATGCGTATTCGGCAATCAATGCTTTACGTGTTTTGTCTTCATATTAGCCGAATGAATCACATGCATAATTGGCGCATGCGGCTTCTATAGCCGTATGTCGCCGTAGTGGCTTCGGGGCCGTATATACGGAACTGCCCCGCGTCTCATCCGCACGTTCCGATTTTATATTTAACAATCTTTTGTCCCTTGTCGGTTTTCAGTCAAACCGACCGGCACGCTTCGGATCTCCAAACCGCGGCGGCTGTCCGATTGAAGCCACGCTTTTTGCTTCTTTGTGTGAGGCGCGAGGAATCATATTTCGTGTCAACACACTTTTTTGGCACGCCCGGTGGGACAACGTTGCTCAAGATGTCTGAAATCAGCAACAATCACGCTCGATATGACTTTGGATGAACTGCCTGAAGATGTAAGAGAGTTGGTGCAACAAGCATGTAATCGGTTTCAGCAGAAGTGTTTGATGTCCTTCTCCAAGAACAAGAGCAATAAGATCATCCAAAAGCAATCGTTGCCAAGGGTTCTTCTTTCGCATCGGTCGATTACAATCAAGAAGAAGAAGCTCGAGAAGGTGTCGGAGTTGGTTCACAAAGCTTTGGGAGAAACTATTACAAATCATAACATAGCCTTCTTGAACACTTTTCGTGCTATCATGGTTAGTACCTTCGCCCAACGGCCGATAAGTATTTTGAGGAGAATGCAGGCCCAATTCGTGGACCAACGCTTTTCAATCCACCAAAATACCAAGAAAAGCCCGAGGGAGGTGAAGGAGCATCCGGTTCAAATAAAGATGGACTAATCCCTAATGAAAAACAACAGCCTCCTACTTATGGTCGGGTAACATTTGGTACGACGTAAGATGTACCACGTCGGCTTTTCAAGGTATCTCCAAAGATCGAACAGATCGCGCAGAGAAACATCTATGGAGATGGATACCAAGAATTTACGATTACATCGCTCTAGATGCTCTCACCGAATCCAGGATACGAGAGCGCATCGGGAATACCTTCCTCGGAAGACAGACACGTGGAACCCCGAAGTCGGATGTTGATATCATCATGCATAGGATGGCTGATATGATGCAAAGCATCGCTTCGGCCTAAAGCCAAAGAATCAATCTTATTCATACAAGTCTCCTTACCCAGAATGGTACAATAGAGTTGCACTTCCTCCAAGGGTGAAACCTCCAACGGACTTGACTAAGTTTTCTGGTCAAGATGATACTAGCACCGTGGAACATATCGGTCGGTACTTGATGCAACTTGGGGAAGCATCCACAGATGAAGCTTGGAGGATTCGGTATTTTCCCTTGTCCCTCACAGGGCCAGCTTTCTCATGGTTTACCTCATTGCCAGCCCATTCCATTGGTACGTGGGCAGAGCTGGAGCAGAAGTTCCATGCATACTTCTTCACCGGCACTAATGAAAAGAAGCTGGTCGACCTCATGAGTCTGAAACAGAGAGCTAATGAAACACCACAGGAGTATCTTCGCAGATTTAGAGAGACCAAGAACCTTTGTTATTCATTGAATCTACCAGATGATCAGTTGCTGGGATGGCGATAGCGAGCATGCAAACGAATGTCGAGAAAAAAGCTGTTCGGCATGGAATTTGATGATCTTGGTCAACTTTCACAACGACTGGCTGCTATGAGTAATCAAGCTCAGGGTTTCAAGAGAGACAACCGCTTCCAAATGGGGAACATTGCTAGTGAGATGTATCAAAGTTTCCTAGAAGAAGCAGATGTGTATGATGATGATGATGAGATAGCTGCAGCTGAATTGACTTGGGCGAAGGAACCTACTCAGGTTAGCCAGCGTTGGTTGAGGCAACAAAAGGGAACTTATGACTTTGACGTCTCCAAATCAGATAAGCTCTTTGATTTGTTGGTAAGGGAAGGACGCATCAAACTGCCAGATGGACATCCTATGTTGCGACCCGAGGGAGTGAAAGACAAGAAATATTATGGCTATCATAACACTAATTCTCACTCCATCAATGATTGCCGGGTGTTCGGGGTTCGGATTCGAAAGGCTATTCAAGAGGGACATCTGAAGTTTGATGGCAAAATGAAGGTTGATGGTCAGCCTTTCCCTCGAACATGATCTCTTTCTCCGTAAGTATGGTTTTACTCGCAGATGATCCCAAAGGGAAAGATAAGGTGAAGGTGTTAACCTCTCGACAGCAAAAAAGAAGAACGGTCTTTGTCGACCCTAGTCGGCCAGATTACAACCGAGGAGCTGAAAGAGAAAGTTCGGTTCAAGGATAGCCGAACCGAAAAGAGGTGAAACTTCTAAGCCTAGGGTTACATCACGTATTACGCTAAACAAGTGGCAAAGGCAACAAGAACAAGAGTACTATGAAGAACAGAGGTTTATAGAGGAACGTCGGAGATACGAAGAAGAGGTATATTGCAAGGAGCAAGAAGAGCACATGAGGGAACTGGAACAATCTCATTGGGGGTGTTCATTCTTTAAGCATTGTTGGAATGAAGGCTTAAAACTGCCTACTAGAAACAATTGCCCGCCCGAATGCGGTGATCAATATTATGGCTACAGAGCAATCTCGAGTCAACCGCCGACCGGTCCATGAGAGAGTTGGAATTCAATTTTTCGAGGACGATCGGCGCGCAAAAATAAATGACTTCGGTCATCAAAGAAAGAGATTCGCAGATCAGCCTTTGGTTCATCCCCGAAGAGTATAATGAGGAAAGAGGCACTCGTGAGTATAGATGGCGAAAAGGGCGGTGGTGCCCTCCGGGGTTGAGGAAAAGTCGAAAAGAGAAGAGTGCGCGGTTGAGAAACAAAGAACCGGAGCAGGGCTGCTGCCGAGAAAAAAAAAGAATGGCGTCCAAAGAAGAAACATGATGAGAAAGGTCCTTCGAGTGATGCATGCATGGCTTTCTTCCTCCCATCGAATTTATAGCTCCCCGACAATCAAGAAGTACATGAAGAGGTTTATTCTGATTTTGATGAAAGTGAGTTTCAAGACTTAATGGCTCGGCTTGTGCTTGACACGACAAGCAACATTTGACAAGCCAGCCAAGCATCGTCACTTGAAACCGCTTTTACGTGAAAGGGTACGTCAATGGGAAGCCTCGACCAAGATGTTTGTTGATGGAGGAGCTGCTATCAATATAATGCCATATTCTACGTTCGTAAAGCTTGGAATGACGAGTGAAGATTTGTTAAAGACCGACATGGTCCTTAGAGACTTTCTTGTGGCAATCCTTCCGACACTCGAGGAGGCTGTGCATGTTGAGTTGATGATTGGGTCTAAAACCACGATCACTACGTTTTTTAGTCATTGACGGCAAGGGGCATACTGATTTGCTTCTTGGGAGAGACTGGATCCATGCTAATTGCTTTGTATTCCTTCAACCATGCACCGATTCTCATTCAATGGATAGGGGACGATGTAGAAATTATACATGCTTGATGATTCGGTAAGTGTGGCTGCCGGAACCAAACTCTTTGGGAATATGACGGTGTTGATTGTTTCTCTGGCAAGGTATGGGGAGAAGGTCCTGTTAATGTATTTAACAAGGATCAACAGCCGATCCAAGCAGTCGGCTCCAACAGCAATTTTTAATGGGTAACCCGATCGATGGCAACAAAGGAAAGTTGGGACACGGTTTTATGTCGGCCGACAAGCTAGAAGAGATAAATGTTAGTGATGATTCTAAATCAAGGCCGATGTACATCAGTGCAAATTTGAGTCCAGAATATAGAGAACAATTAGTAAGTCTTCTTAAAGAATTTAAAGATTGCTTTGCTTGGGACTATACAGAGATGCCTGGACTGGATCGTTCTATTGTTGAACATCGATTACCTATCAAGTCGGGGTATCGACCCTATAAACAACCTCAGGAAAATTTATAAAGAGGAGGTATTGGCCGATGTGAAGAAGGAGATTGAAAGGTTCTTTGGAAGCAAACTTCATTCGGCCATGCATGCAGTCTGCATTGGATTTCAAATATAGTTCCTGTTTTTACAAGAAGAATGGAAAGATGAGAGTCGTATAGACTTGAGAGATCTCAACAAGACCACTCCAATGGATGGGTATCCAATGCCGATTCTTGATTTGTTAGTAGACGCAGCGGCCGGGTATGAAATTATCAGCTTTATGGATGAAAATGCTGGCTATAATCAGATCTTCATGGCAATAGAAGATATTTCAAAAACGGCTTTTAGATGCCCTGGTCACATTGGTTTATTTGAATGGATTGTAATGACGTTCGGGTTAAAGAATGCTGGTGCAACTTATCAAAGAGCTATGAATTACATCTTTCATGAGTTGATCGGCAAGGTTGTGGAAATTTATATTGATGACGTGGTGGTCAAGTCTAGAAATCATAAAGAGCATTTAGCCGATTTGAAGAAGACTACGGAATGCACTAGAAAACATGGTTTTGAAAATGAATCCAAATAAATGTGCTTTCGGAGTATCGGTTTGGTGAGTTTCTGGGATTTCTTGTCCATAAAGGAGGGATTGAAGTTGGAAAAAAGAGCATGGAAGCAATAGACAAGGTTGTCCCTCCAACTAATCTCACGGAGTTCTGATCCTTTGCTTGGCAAAATTAATTTTGTAAGAAGGTTTATATCAATTTATCGAGAAAAGAGTCTTGCCTTTCTCTCCACTTCTGAAGCTCAAGAAAGATCAAAAGTTTGTATGGGGTGATGTACAACAAGAGGCTTTTGATGAAATCAAAAAAATATATGAAGGCACCACCGGTGTTGGTACCTCCACAACTTGACAAGCCTTTCAAATTATGCGTGGCGGCCGATAGTCTAACAATAGGGTCGGCCCTCATGCAAGAGTTTGAAGGAAAAGAGAGAGTAATAGCTTACCTTAGCCGAAAACTATTGGATCCGAAAACAAGATATTCGACTACGGAGAAACCGTGCTTGTGTGTGTATTACTCATGTACCAAATTTCGGCACTACATTAAATGCCGAATGTGTGGTAGTTTCTAATTTTGATGTAATAAAACATATGCTATCAATGCCAATTTTAAATGGAAGGATTGGCAAGTGGATTTTTGCTTTATCGAGTTTGATTTAAGATATGAATCGGCAAAAGCAGATAAAAGGTCAAATTATTGCCGATTTTATTACACAACATCGTGATCTTTCTATTGAGATGATCGACATTGTGCCACAGGGCTTTATTCTTCGATGGTTCATCTGTTGCAAAGGTGGTGGTGCTGGTATTCTCTTAATTTCTCCACGAGGGAGCAACTTTTTGAGTATGCTATTCCCATTGAATTTTATGTTTACTAACAATCAAGCGGAGTATGAAACATTGCTTAGAGGGCTTCGGCTTCTTATAGAAGTGAAAGCCGTTCTTTGTTGAGATCTTTGGGGATTCTGCTAGTAATTAACCAATTAAGCGGCCAATATGAATGCAAGAGTGATGTGTTGAGAAAATATTATGAAGAATGCCGGGAACTTTTGAAAAACTTTTGGGTAGTAACCTTGCATCATATCCCTAGGGGCACAATGAAGAAGCAAATAGGTTGGCTCAAACTGCCTCTGGATACCATGAAAATCAAGAAATCCTCACTATAGATGAAGATGTTTCGAATCTTGAGCAAGTGGTTGATGATTGGAGATGCGAAAATCATCAAGTATCTAAGAAATCCATCATAGAGAGTTTCCCGAAGCTCGGGTATAAAGCCCTCAAATTCGTACTTCTTGATGATCACTTATACTACAAATCTATAGATGGAGTATTGCTTAAATGTTTGAGTCAAGAAGAGGCTAGAAAGGTGATGTATGAGGTGCATGAAGGATTATGCGGTGCGCATCGGTCGACTTACCGAATGAAGTGGATAATTCGGAGAACTGGTTATTTTTGGCCAACCATCTTTGGAGGATTGCTTTGAATACTATAAGGGATGTCACGATTGTCAAAAGTTCGGCAATATTCAAAAGGCTCCGGCATACGCTATGAACCCAATAATCAAACCTTGGCCATTCGGAGGATGGGGCATAGATTTAATTGGTCAAATTCATCCTCCTTCTAGCAAAGGACATAAGTTTGTGCTCTTGGCCACGGATTATTTTACCAAGTGGGTCGAAGCTATTCCGTTGAAGAAAGTCACGTCGAGAAAATATGATCGGTTTCGTTAAAGAGCATATAATTTATAGGTTTGGAATTCCTCAAACTATAATGACTGATCAAGGGACTCGGTTTACTTCTTCGGAGTTTTGTGACTTTCTTTGAAGACATGGGAATTAAGTTGTATAATTCTTCTCCTTATTATGCACAAGCCAATGGTCAAGCGAAGCATCAAATAAGATCATGATTAAGATCATTCAAAAGAAGATTGATGAGAAGCCAAAAAGATGGCATTTGGTTCTTAATGAAGCATTGTGGGCTTACCGAATGGCTTGTCACGGGTCGACTCAAACATCTCCCTATGAGTTAGTTTATGGGCATCATCTTTGTGTTACCTTGGGAGTTGCAAACGGGTTCAAGGCGAGTTATGTTACAAAAGGATTTGGAAAAAGGAGATTATACAAATTTGATGATAGATGAACTGGAGGATTTGCATCTGATTCGTCTCAAGGCACTGGAAAACATTGAGAAAAACAAAGTACGTATTGCCAAATACTACAATAAGAGGGTCAAGATAAAGCAATTCACGAGAAGGTGATCTGGTTTGGGAAGACTATCTTGCCGATTGGATCAAAAGACGAGCATTCGGCAAATGGTCTCCGAATTGGGAAGGACCCTTTCGGGTAGAAAGATGTGTGCCCGGCAATGCATATATTTTGAAGACTTTGTTTGGAGAAGAATTCACCAGAGCTATCAATGGAAAATATCTTAAAAAATACTACCCTAGTGTTGAGGTTGATTCATAGAAAAAAAAAATAATCAAAACCAAGCGGCCGATGGAGGAAACATCGCCTTTAGCACAAAATTGTGAAACCAAAATAGCCGATATGGTTCATATCGCCTCTAGTACAAAAAAAAATATCTATGTTTAGCCGAATGGCTCGAAATTGACTTCACATTCGACCGGTTGGTTTATCGGGAAAAGAGAAAAAGTGAAGCACCGAGTGACAATCTTGGATGACACGTCAAGTCGATTGCTACGCAAGGTTAAGATCTACTCGGCTAAAATGACGTCATTGCATTCGGGAAACATCGTTTGAGTTATTTTATTGAAAAAATGCTGAAGACAACTATTCGGCATCAACACAAGAACAAATGCATCTTGAGAAAAAGTAATTTGATTATTTGCATTCAATCCCTAATTACAAACTACTCACGGAACAACTTATTCGGGGACGGATTGAGGATTGGTGGACTCGGCAAGGGCGATAGCATGATCTTCATCTTTGCTCCGGGCGCTCGTTGATGTCCTCAATCTCATGAGGAGGGCCGCCCGGCAAAACCCACGGCTTGGGCAGAATAGTCTTCGCCGGTCAGGGGAAGACATCGCTTTGCCGAGCCAAGAGATGCGCCAAGGTGCACACCTTGGATGACGGCCTGATCAACGCGGCCATCCACGGCATCCGGGCGTGCCTCGATAGTCTCCCCCCCACAGGCGTTCACCTTGTTGGCCACCACGTTCGCCCGCGCCTTGAGGCGCTCATTCTCTGCAGAGCGGTGCTGAACAAGAAAAGCAAGTCGGCACACGAAGAGGATTGAGAAAAGAAATCTATGTGAGGATACCGAACCCGGTGATGGCGTCGCAGCGAAGCGCTTGCCCGATCCTCCCATTCGGCTTGCGCAATGCCGAACTGCTTGGAGACGTCGCCCGGCTTCGGTCCGGGCTTCATCCCTTTCCTTGCGGAACCGGGCGCCTCCTCGTGAATGTACAAAGGGTCCTCACCCTCGATTCCGCCCGGACCCCAAGGGTTGGCGTTGTATGAGTTGTCGGACTCGGAAGAGCTCGACGAAACTCGAGGAGCCGGAGACGGGGCCCGGGCTGGTCCGAGGTTCCCGGTTGAGTCACCACCATCGGGGGAAGGAGGTGAGACTGGTTAATGATGACCCTCGCCCTGAGCAGATGAAGAAAACCAAGGTTAGGGGAGATGAACATAAAGCATAAACCAAAAAGAAATCACTGATTGAATCTCACCCGTGGCGCTGACGGCGCGGAACTCGACTTCCCTCTGCCTCTCCCTCGGCAGGACGCTTGCCATGATCATCGCCGCCGCTCGCCATTGACGCTCTGAAGGATTGATCCTCTTCTTAGGGTTGGATGAGGCAGAGAGATGAAGGGACAGCGATGAGAATGCTAGTCGGAAGTAACAGTGAAGGCCGATGAAGAGTTTAATTTATAAACCGGAGTGGAGATCGTGGCATATGCCTCGGAGTATCTCAAGCGACAAAATAGGGTTTACTCCTTTTTGGGCCGTTATCGGACTGGGCCAAGATCGGCTAAATCAAAAACAACGGTTCAAAGGAATCGGCTATCTTTCTAATCGGGCTTTGAGGCGGTTGGTTAATTCTAATCGGGAAGCGAAGCGGTCGATTATTTTTCCAATCGGGAAGCTTAAAGCATTCGGCTATGTCACTAGTCGGGACAGAAATTAAAAAGACCGAAACATAACAAAGAGTATGATTGTTCGAGAATCTAAGTATATTACAAGCCGAATGTTTTACTCATTTAAGAATAGTTTGATTGCGTCTATGGCATCATTCCTAATTTGGCCAACTTCTTCTAGCACCTTCTTGTCATCTTCCTCGAGCTTTGGATTTTGGTAAGCTTTGGTTTTAATCTGGCGATGCTCCTTGATAACAGATGTTATCTTTGCTTTGGCTGCATCTATGGAGTTCGGCAAGGTGGCGATTTTATCTTTGTGAGGCTGGATTCTCACATTCAATTGAGCCAATTGAGCTTCCGGCTGGCCTTTTCCTCCTCCATGGCTTCCGGTTCGGTTCGGGGTTACCAAAAGGCGTTTAGCGGCTGGATGCGGAATGCAGCTCTTTGACTTGATGCTTTTTCGTCGATTATCACTCTGCTTGAGCAGACTCTAGAGGCTATGTTCTGTTTGCTCTCGACCTTACCAAGATGATCATCAAGATGAGTTGCAGATTCTAGAGGGACCTTGAGAGTTGGAGGGATGTCTTGGTCGATGAGCTCAACAAGTTCTCTTATCTGGTGCATCTTGAGCGAGATTTTTATATCTTTGGCCGATAAAAGAGATATTTCCTTTAACCGAGCCTTGATTTTACTGGCGATAATCTCTGTTGAGATGTAGCTTCTTCACCTCCCTCATTGATGTACTCTTCAAGCTGTGAAAAGAGTAGGCGGCGATCGGCTTGGCCTCATCCTTAAAGGAAGGAAAAAATCATTAGCCGATTGGTCAAAATTGTTAAAGAAACCAATGAATTAAAATATTACCTTTTGAATAGAGTCTTCTTCGGGTTGAATCCTACTACGGCTTGGTTGAGGACTTGGTTGGACACCCGGGGATGATGAGCTAGAGGCACAGGTGAGGGGAAGATTTTTACGCTATCTCATCCAAAATATTATCGAAAAGTGAGCAATGAAATGCAGAGAGCAATGGGTAAGTTTGGCAAAAAAAGAAAGAAAGAAGGATATGTGAAGAAAATTATTACCAATATGGTTAATAGCTCCATGAAGTTACGCACTTGTCAACGGGGGGGCACGAGGGGAGGATTCTTCTGCTGTCTGTTCAAGAATTGACTTGTTTCTAAAAAGTAGCGAGGAATATGAGAACTAATCGGTGCATCTAGTACAAACAAGGGAAACGATCAATTGGGATAATAGTACCGGTATGGCCGGTGGTTTCTTGGATTTCTGCATCTCCGGCGAGAAGCTTTGAGGGGGAATTTCAATGGTTGTTGAAGCATTGGCCGATCTTGAAAGCTTAACACTTGTGGGCTGCGGCGGAGGAGGAAGTGAGTACAAAATTATCGCCCAAATGAGGCTGGTAAGGATATACCTTGGGAGACAGTTTGGATTTCTTGGATCTTGTTCTTCTGGGCACAGCAACATCCTTGCTTGATTCGGCAATGGCCTTCCTCTTGCCTTCACCTTTTAAAGGTACTGAACCCAAAACTGCTGGGGTTTTCATGAAAGCTTTGCCAAAGTAGGGGCATTATATCCCAAAGGCGGGGAGTAGGCCCGGCTTAGTAATAATGAACTGCTTTCGAGAAGGAGGAGTAGGCTCAATATCCCGTGAATGACAAAGTGTTAAAATCGGGGATGAATCCATAATAATGAGAAAATGAGTACAAGGAAATTACCTCACTATCAGAGGCAAATTGAGCTTGTAGATCCTGGCATAGAGGGTGCACTGGTATATTGAAGATATGGGCACGCCACTCCTGCCACCAGGAAGTAAACAGAGGATGGGCCAGATCTATTAATCCTAGAGGGGAAGGCATAAATGATGGCGGTTCCCATCCAAGTTCAAAAATTTTCTTGGCTTCTATTTCATCCCCTATTTTCTCCCTGGGCCTTATAGTTTTTGAGAGGTATAGCCTTGGAGGTAACTGTCCACACCCTAATTGCCTAGCCACCATGTTTGGGTTGTAGAATTCGTAAGTAGGGCACAGCATCCTCCCATGATGAAATTCTCTTTGGCGAGAACACGGGGCTTGATGAAAGAATTAAAGATATCTGTGGATACTTTATCCGAGCAGCCAGGTCTCATAGCTAAATTTGCAAGGCAAAGTCAGATTTTCATTCTCTCTATATGGGGGAGCCAAATCACATTGTCAAAGCCTTTGAAGAACAGGCTTGAACAAATGGTCTATATCCATGTTAATGACAATGGTAGATCTTTGCTTCCCCATATGTCGACAAGCTTTCTCTTTTGCCGAATCATCTTGACACTATTAATTGAAGGGAAGCCTAAGTCATAAAGGTCCACGAAACTATCGATGCATATACAACTGCAGCCACATTTGAACGAACCACCAAGGACCATTTACACAGTGGATTTCTCCATGGCTGCGCATCTGGATGGTGATCTGACGCATCATATGATAGACAGCCCCTAAAAGATATTTGCCCAAGGGGACTAAAATGCCTGCGGCCGGGTCTTGACCATCACCATATGATTCGAGTTGGCTCATTAGATTTACCACGAAAGATGAATCTTTTGACCACATGTTCATGAAAGCCTTATATTCTTTATCACCCACAGCACCAGATGACATGTAAGTTTGGATGTATTTTGTCCATCCACTTCCTGATTTAACTGCCTTCTGGTTACTGCTATTCTTATATTTGGAGGGGTACACTGGCTCCGTCACATTGAGGCCGGTCATCATGAAGATGTCAGCCAGAGTAAATGACATTGGACCATGGCCAAAGATAAAGGCGTTAATGGCATCAGACCAAAAGTGAGCTGCTGCTATCAGGAGGGAGTCATTCCGAGGTGTCTCTGACAGTGATAGTTCCAAACAATGCTGGATGTCTTGAGAATCCCAGTGACTGCTGCTCTTGTCCAGCATCCTCCGATACCACTTTCGCCATCCGGTAATTGGAGGAAAAGGCCAAGTTTTGAAGGTGTTTGGCCACTGATTCGGCGGCGTCACTCCCGATTTGAAAGGAATCCTCATGGTCTCCTTCTCTACGAACTCAATCGGGTCGGGGTCTCCCATTGGACCCAGGAAATAAGAATCGAGGATTTCTTTGCATAGGGAATCAAAATCTCGTCCTTGTATTCCTTCAGAGAACAGTACAACAGGGGGAAAATGAGTCGAAGGAAAACGACGGGTCGATTTGAAAGTTGCCGAATACATGAGAAAAAGCAAGAATTACCTCCGGAACTCCATCCTGGGTCGCCATTGAAAGCTTGGAGTGGATTTGAATCTAGGATCAAAGGACTCAGGTTTCGGGCGGCGGCTGCGAGTGTGAACAGTATTGACCTAAACGAGGAACAAGTTTGTGGTCAATTTCGGAATAAAATCACTTTTATCCCGAAATTGAGGGGGCATGTGTTAACACTGGATTTTGGTAAAGGCCGAGAAGATGACAGGTGGACCAGTACGTGGCAAAGGCAAGCATTCGGGAGCATTCGGCAAGCATCCATTCAGCTAGCTCTGGGCAGTTCGGTAAGCGTCCGTGCGGTCGGCTAATTCTAGGCGATTCGGCAAACATTCATGCAATCGGCTATCTTTGAAGGCGGTGGCTCCGTTCGGGAAATAAAAGGTGGCAAGTAAGAAGCCGAATTGAAGGCGAAGAACGTGATGATCAAGGACTCCGAGGAAGGCCATAGCAAGAGAATCGCCATACTTTTGAGTTACCTTTAATATATTATGTAAATCGTAATCTCTTAGGATTCATGTCATGTCCAGGGTATAAATATAGACCCTCGACCATTGTAAAGGATTATTCACAATCAAATCAACACAACCGGCCCCGTGTCAAGTTTCGAGTCCCTTTTGTCGTGTCGTCGAGTTCTTCGAGAGGAGTCATCGATCCGTCGACCTCCGTAAGTTCCGGCAACCTTGCTATCATGTCTAGTATCATGCGGTGGATTTAGATGTTGATGCAAGTAGTCTTGTTCGTCTCGACCGGATGGCCGTGCGGCGGCGCGTGCGCTTGATGATCGGGAAGTCTTTGCTTATGCTTTGTTTATCTCGACTAGATGGCCGTGCGGCAGGCGTCCGCTTGATAGCTTAGCGAGGCAAGATAGTTATCAGATCTTTGTTTATGCTTTGTTTATCTCGACTAGATGGCCGTGCGGCCGGCGTCCCGCTTGATAGCTTAGCGAAGCAAGGATTAGTTATCGGCTCTATTAGATTTGGCAAGATCTAGTAGATTCATTAAGTTACCATGTGTTGCATGTGTTTAGTGCCTTTTTAATTATTTGTAACACTTTTTTGCCCGATCTAGATTGATTAGTTTCGGCTCTACACTTTTATAGATCTATTTGCTCTTTAACGTTCTTATTCTTTTATTGTCATGATAAATAGATCATATGCTCAAGTGGCCGAATTAGATCAATCTAGATTGTCACATGTTGCGGGTTCTTGCACATTAGAAACGTTTAGATCTTGATAGGATTGAGTGTCGTGCGGCAGATGTAAGTTCTTGATGGGTTTACTCGTGATAGTTTGTTAGTTCCTTCTTTATGGACCCCGAGTCGGCTGAATTGCCGAGCTTGGTTATACTTTAACTTGTAGTTAATCTTCACTTGTTCAAACATGTCTTCTCATGCATGCGTATTCGGCAATCAATGCTTTACGTGTTTTGTCTTCATATTAGCCAAATGAATCACATGCATAATTGGCAGACAGCTTCTATAGCTGTATGTCGTCGTAAGTGGCTTCAGGGCCGTATATATACGAACTGCCTCGGTCTCATCCGCACGTTCCGATTTTATATTTAACAATCTTTTTGTCCCTTGTCGGTTTTTCAGGTCAAACCGACTGGCACGCTTCCGGATCTCCAAACCGTGCGGCTGTCCGATTGAAGCCACGCTTTTCGGCTTGCTGTGTGTGAGGCGCGAGGAATCATATTTCGTGTCAACAGTTAGGGCAGCGGCTAGGGTTGAGGAGGAGAGAGAGATGGTGACAAATGGCGGGAGAAGGAGAAGAAGAGCAATGTTAACAAAAAAAGAGAGAGAAGATAAGACTTTCGGCTATTTTCTTACTTTAGATTGAAATAGATACAAGTCCCCTTATATTTATAGTTCTTGAGAACTTAGCCCGCGAGCAACCTAAACTAATCTAATCTAATATGTAGCGGCGGCGGTAGCACAGCCGCCTCTCCCTCGAGTGTGTGGCCCCCTTCTGCCCTAGGGTAAGCCACAAGGGCCTGCCAAGGGTGGTGTTGCAGGCCTCTTCCGGTTCGTTCTCGCCGTTGACGGTCACCGCCCAGTCGAGGACGACCGGTGCCACTTCCTCTTGGGCCTCTGGTGGCCCAATTATTCTACCAACGGCGTTGCGCGTGTGACATAATGCTTGTTTGAAAATTTTATTGTGTGATCAATGAGGTGACTGTGCTCAACAATTGATGCCTTCTAGCTTCATGACAATTTTGTTAAAAGTGATTTTGTGCTAATGTTATTTGTTGTCTGGATGAGTTGAGCTTCTTACTTGGGGCATGGCCCATGACATGTCTTGAGTGGGTGTTGTTCAGAGGCAGGGGGCAGGTGATGGCTATGCTACGTCGGGCTTATTACCTCCCGCCGATCTTGCCTGGGCTTCCCTCCCGGAAACGCCTCGCTATTTCTTGGAAGCCCTTGTGCGTTGTGATCGATAGCCTAGGTAAGTTTTTTCTGAGTAGTAGTTGTTCTTTCGATTGTCTAACCGATCTCCTATTTGAGTTTGGATGTACATAGATTTCATAAATAAACCAGTTGTGATTGATAGCCCTAGCTAGGTGATTCTTTGAGGTAGTAGTCATACGTTCTTTGGATTGTCTAACTGATCTCCTATTATTTGAGCTTGAATATAAAGGTTTCATAAATGAACCGTAACCAAGATAGAAGACATGGCAAGCCGAATTATTGTGGTCTAGACATACCGCAGCTAAACTCGGCGTCCTTTGTGCTTCTCTTGGTGCACACGCGAGCTTTGGCAAATGGCAAGATCTCTGTCTACATTGTTGGCATCTCACTGCTGTGCTGTAGGTATGCTACTCTTGCTCACTCATACTACATACTATGCATCTGTGCTAATCTCTACATGGCAGTTTGGTCCTACACATATGCAAATCATGCCATGTTTATTATTAATAAGATTGGAGGGAAATAGATGATAATACAAGATGACTAATATGAAAAAAGGTGCATCAGAAGGAAAAACAAAGAACGTTAATCTCAGTATACTCATATGTTTCGTTAGCACGTAGAAGTAAGGTTTATTACTAAACTGATTTTGCAATACTTTCCAACTGATAAGGAAATTGTATTTAAATTGCATTACCAATATGTTATTTAATGATATCCATATATACATTCAATAAGCATGCTACTAAAGTACTTTATTAATATAGAAACATAAACTAAAATTTACAAAAGTAGCATGCAACCATATAAAATATTTACATTGACAAAAAGTTAATGGAGCCTCTACGTTAATTCTCATTAAACACACTAAGAATCATCTATCCTACCATTATGAATAATGCATTTGGTAGGCTTCAATCATGATCATCATCAATAATAAACATTGAATCTATTTGTATTATAAAAAATATTCAGGCCTATCATTATGAATAATACATAAAGCGACTCTAATTTTGCTTCTAAACTACTCACCTCTGCCATTATAAAAAAAATAATTTAAAATTAACATCTTCCATTAAGAAAGATAATTTAAAATAACTCTGTAACTTTGCATCTCAACTATACACCTTTACCACTGCAAAAGATAAATTTAAAATAACCATCTAATATTTTTTATAAATTATCTATATGTGGCATTTGGAAAGATAGTGTGCAAAGTAACCCATATGTACATTTGTGTTCAAACTACCCGTATATGCAATTACGTAGTAAAATATAAATTATCACACTTAATTTGTATCTAAACTACCCTCATCAGCCATCCTAAAAGTATTTAAAAATATAAAAATGTGTCTAAAATCTAGATATAAATACTAAAATAAGCTATCAGGAAAATTAATTTAGTATCCATGAAGTATGTGGTGTAAATTCTAAATTACACACTTAATTGTTATATTAAAAGTGAGCATGATTATATGTTCTCCCATGTGATCCACATAAGCATATACATATTAGGATAAATATTTATTTAATCCTTTATCAAGTGTGCACTAATGTTTATAAGAAAAAAAGGTGTGTAGAAATGTTCCCTTAACAAACCACATAGCAAAGACACTAATAATTCACTTTATGTTATATTAATATTAACCCTCTATGATATATAATAAATTCCATAAATTGTTATTCTAAATAGTTTTATAAATTTTGGCTAAAATATAATGTCCTATCATTATTTGTACTTTAGTTTTAAACACTATATTTTATAAAACAATGCTACTACAAATAAAATTATGTGATAATGCCGAGGTGCAAGGGAAGTGACTATTTATCTAGGTAGGACAGGTAGGACCTTTAATATTTTTCAATAAAACAAAAAATGAGAATTGTGAAACAAAGTATAAAATAAGAACTAGAAAATCATGTTAACATGTGAATCAAAAAGAATGTGGTATATAGACTAAAAGGTGAATTGTAAATATATAAATTAAAATAATTTCATGATGGCACATAAAGGTGTGGAATAATAGCACATATAAAAGAAGCTTATATTTTCCACTCCATAAGTATCACGCTATGAAAAAAATACAAATCCTATGAATTGTAAATAGTGGTCTCCAATGGATCCTCCATGTTAATCCTTAGGAGGCCCACTAGAAAAAAAATAATATCTAAAATTTATCCAAAAATTAGAAGCATTTGGCCACCAATTGTGTAGACTGTAATCAACATTGATAACAATAACCATAGGATCTATGCTATTTTCTAAATAATTACCCACCTCTATGAACATGTAAATCAATGTAAGGTAGCCTAGGAATCTTGATTTAAATTACACATTTCTGCTATTAGATACATAATATATGCAACCCCTTAAATTTACATCTAAACTACCTAACATTATTAAATGCACATTAAATCATCAATATATTGTGTTGCAAAAAATACTATGTAACCATAAAGCATATATATGCCTACATTATGCATATATTAAAATTTGATGATTAAAGTACATGCCGTCACATACTTATACATACGTGCATATATTTCAGCAACCATGTATTTAAAATTATTAATAACCATGACATATAATTTATATAAATTATAATTTAGATAATCTATACACTTTAAATAAATTTTTTATATAACTTTATTGATAGTATAGCCATTACTTCATAAATATCCCTTTGGCAACAAAATTCAAACGTCTTGACAAGTGGGGAGGATATAGTTCAGACTATAAGTGGCTATATCTTACCGTTCTTTGAGATTTCATAGGTGAAATTAGTCATTATGAGGCTTAAACAGTAATATCCTCTGGAGGTTATTTCCTCAAAAATATCAGGTTAGCATAGCTATCCATATCCTACATCTCCCATCAAGCAATGTTGTGTAGGTTAAAAGTGCATACTTAGTCTATCATTGTACTTAAGGGTGCAGTCTACAATCCAAAAGATTCTTATGTAGCAATCAATAAGGCTAATAATTGAAAAATCAAAACTTACAATCATGACATTGTAATATATAGATGAGAAACATATATGTCAGTAATTGATAAGTTTACCATGATTAACTAGACACTTAAAGTATTTGGTGTCCCTATGTGTTAGAACCAAGAAAAAAATTAATACAAGTACTTTTTATAGACATTGAACAATTATAAGATTGTAGCCCGTGCTCACGGGTTGATGGACTAGTTATGCAAATTGATAACAAGGCAGAGAGGCAGTTCTCATGGCAGGAGATTCATGCAACTGAACAGAGTGATGATAGATGAAGATGTGCAGGACAAGGGGCTGTCCTGTCGTGGTTTGTCGACCATGACTAGGCGTGTAGTCGGTCGGCTCTTGTGTAATTCGCAAAAAAGGAAAATAGATGTAGTGGTTGAACTTTAGACGAGAGGAATGAATACTTGTTGGTTTCAATTTAAACTTAGATCCTTTCCCTCTCTTCTCTGAAAGCAAAATGAATGATTAGATTGGATTAATTGAATGAATTTTGTATGTACAATCCTCCAGTTTCTCTCAGGCATACGAGAGTGAGAGAAGCTGTTAATAACCGACAGGATTCATTCGAGACATCATAGCAGTTATATATGGCTTTTGCATTATTGAAGGGCACACATCCAGTGGAATACAACAAGTCTGTTCTCCAGATTATTATTACACACAAAGAATAACCAAACCAAGCACAAGGTACAATCTTACTATTACTAATTAGAGGCCCCAACGAAGGCACCACATTGATTCTCACCGACGCCGCTAAGAAAAAAAAAAGATAAATTCTAGAAATTCCCACAATAATCGAAACATCTGGCCTTTAATTTGGTAGACACTAATCATCATAGTTGATAATAACCATCGGATCTATTTCAAAAATTACCCACCTGCCATTATGAAAAATACATAAAGTAACCCCCTAATTTTGTATTTAAATTACCCACCACTGCCATTACGAAGAATAATTCAGAATAACCCCCTAAATTTATATGTAAATTCCCCACATACATCTATCATTGTAAAAAAATCAAAATAACCCCCTAAATTTATATATCTACAATACCCACTTTACCATTATGAAAAATAAATCAAAATAAATCTCTCATTTATATATCTACAATACCCACTTTACCATTATGAAAAATAAATCAAAATAAATCTCTCATATTGTATCTAAATTACCCATCTTTTGCTATTAGAAAAAATGATTTAAAACAACCCTCTAACTTTATATCTAAATTTCTAAATCTATCTTACTATTACTAATTAGAGGCCCTAATAGAGCTTTCACGTTAATTCTCACCAGATACGCTAAGAAAAAATAAATACTAGAAATTCTCATATTAATCAGAAACATCTGTCCATTCGATCTATAGGCTCTAACGATCCGTAACCATTAGATCTATTTTAGTTTCTAAAAAATTACCCACTCTACCATTATATTATAGATAAAAAATAAAATAAAGATAAATTATAAATATATTTTTATTTTTTTTCGCGACCGGGTTGTGTCCGTTTTTCATTAAGAGGAAGAGCAAAGTACACAGAGCGATCGCGATGGTGGGTCAAGGCGAGTGACCTAAACCCAATCAAAGATCCCTAATCCGGCTCTGGCGGCGCCGCCTGGCTTTTCACCACCGAAGAGGATCAGAAGGCACCCGTCGGCGTTGTTCCATACATCCATATCGATAGTAGCAGCAGCCTTGCAGCTCTGTTTGCATCGGGATTGGGACCAGGTACTAGGAGCCTCGACCAAGAAGGATGATCGGGACTGGGAACAAGGGATCAACGAAGGGTGATATGGCTTCACGTCATCCACCATGATGGTGAGGAATAAAATAAATCTGTTTTTTTATCTTCTTTGATCTTGCACATAAGCATGTATGTTAGCCAGATGATCAAGATGTCACCAGAACGGGAGAGCCGAGAGGCGTCGCGACATGATCCGCTCACACATCACCGGTGATACTTCGACCTATCGGTGTCGGGCGATCCCGTGGCATAAAGATAGAAGGCAGGATGTCGGTGTGGTCATTAGACGCGTGCGTGAGGACCCAAAGCTGGCTGAGTATATTACATGAATGCATCTATCTTAACGCATGCATCTACCTGACATGATTGTATATATGCACGCATGTCTAAGTCAACAAGGAATCCATTCACACGTCCATACTCGCCATGTACTTGCAAGATGGACGGCCATACGCACGGACAGGACAGATGCAAACACGCGGGCTGCCAGTGGCATGACGTTCGGTGTCCACGGCATCTACATCAACACGAGCTGGTGTCCAAGGCATCTACTTCAACGCTGGCACCAGCTGCACCTACAAACCAAAGGTGTGGCCATCTTGCTAGATTCCACTGCCACAATTTAATTTCTCTACTAAATTTAGCCATAATTACAATTTAGTATGTCTTCATCGAGTACTTATTTTGTACTATTTTGGTATGGTCATATATATAAAACTTTAGGTGATATTAGATGACAGAAAAATTGTGAAAAATAAAAGCAAGATTCTTGGATTACTTTGAACAAATAAGTCTTATATAATCCTTATTAACCATGAGTTACAATTTTTTGGTTCACTTAAATAATAACTTCAATAGAATACTTCGAGTTTACATGTTAATGATGCTGAACATTTTAAGTGGAGCAAGATCCATGGAGTTATTAGTAAAACCTATATGGAAAAACTTAAACCACCACAATATAAAAATAGCTAACTGGTCTCATAATATTTTTTAACAAATTATCCAACTCTATCATTACGAAAAGATGATGCTTCAAACTAACCAACCTGATATTATGAAAGATAATGTAATGTAATATTATATATATATATATATATATATATATATATATATATATATATATATATATATATATATATATATATATAATTTGTAACTAAATTATCTATCCCTGTAACACCCTAAAATTTGTAAGTTTTTAAAGTAGCTAAAATGATTTAATTGTGCAATTGTGTGTGCAATGTAATTTTGGAAAAATAATAAATATTAAAATAAAATCAATCATAAGGTACACATGTATTTTTTTTGCATCATGCTGCTGCATACTTCTTTTGCTTGTGTGTTTTTGACGTGGAATAAAAAAAAAAAATTCAAATGTGAATTGAAAATAGATTTGGAAAATAAACTTGTAAAAGGAAAAGGATTTTCTTTCCTTCCTCCTTTCTGTACACGTAGCAGACTTCCCTTCTCTTCTGTTGCCGAGCAACCAGGAGGCCAACAGCACTACGTGGTTTCTTTTTTTTGTTTCTTGTCTCGCCGACAGCTAGGGCCCATCCGTCAGCTCCCTTGCCTTCTTCTTCTTTCCATTCGTGACCAGCACGGACTCAAACCGACGAGTCTGTCTCGACGCCGAGAGCTCCCGCGAGCACCGTCCCTGGCCCCCATAAATAGCAGCCGCAGACCGTCCTGTTTCTCTACTTGCCCCAAAGTGCAGCAGCAGCCTTGCATCGAGCAGAGTCGCCACAAGCCCTAATCATCATCGTCTAGCTCGCTGCCGCGCGATCGCCTCGACGATCCATTGAATCGATCTGCCTTCGTAAGCTGCTGGACGAAGCTTCGCCATGAGCTCGCGAACTCGCCGAGGTTCTTCTCTCTTTTCTTTTTCTATCTGAGTTGTGTTCTTATCGCCGCTGAACTTTGGCAGCAGCTCATCAGCCGCCGTCGTCCGTTGCTCACCATCCGCAGCCGCTCTCCGTCATCGACTTCGCATCTCGTGAGTCCGCGTCGACTTCCTCTATCTCCCTACCCAATTTCCGCCGAAGCCATGGCCGATATCAGCGTTCTGGCAAGAAACCCGAGCTCCAGTCATGGCCGGTCTCGCCGGAAACACTGTTCCGATTTATTCTTTTTCGAAATTCCGAAATCCAGTTATTTATGGAACTGCCACTGCATTGTTTTGTTTATAAAATCTTCGTTTTAACTCCATTTAGATCCGTTCAAGTTGCGTTAGGTTCGTAATTAGATGCTCTACAATATTAGAAATCTGTTAATCATGTTTTCCAACTTTTAATTTTGAGCTTATATTTAATCTATTATTTTCTAAAGAAAAAATCTTGTTTAAATCATAACTTTACGTTTTAGCTCTAATTTTTATGATCCTAACGTCTGTGTGATCCTAGCGACGTGTAGATTTATTGTATAAACTTTTCATCTTATTTTTTTTATAATATTAATGTACTATTCTAATTATAGCTTTGTTTGCTATGCATGATTGCTCTTTGGATGCGTGTTGTTGTTGTGATTGATCAAGTCCGATTCGGTGAGCTTTACGTGGTGAACAAGAAGCATCGTTCTCAAAGAAAGATCTGAGATCAAAGATCTAGAAGATTGGATCTAAAGTTTAAGGCAAGTATAGTTTGGGACCTCCTTGATTACCTATTCACAATATCCACCATATTTCATATGCATGTGTCTTTGATTCCCTATTAAGGATGATTTAGAGTTGATTATCTTATACCTTGATAACCATAGGATATTTGCATATGGGTAGTACTTGCTAGCGCTGGATATATATAACCATGATCTCGTAACATGAATAATGGAATATGCATTAACATTAAAAGATGTTTTTATTATTGTTATAGAGATCTAGAGCTTGGTATTTTGTTGCTCTAGTTTCTCTCCATAAGGACTTATCGTAAGTGGTCATCGGGATTGACAAATACAACCTGTGAGGGCTATATGGCTCACGGCTTTAGTCAAGTATGAGGACCTTTTCTAGCTTGTTAGAGGTTACCGAAAGGCGCAAGAGGGCTTTACACGATGGGCATAGCGTGGCTTCGGCCCCTCATGTGTTGCTTCTTGCGGTGTGAACCATTTGGAAGGGGGATTCTATGTGCGCTTGTCGAGGAAACCTAGCGCCCCTAACTTGTTAGACGAACCTTTGAAAGGCTTCATAGTGAACCCCGCCGACCTTCCTTGGAAGTGGGTCAAGAGGCTGATCACCTCGGGCAAAAGGGTAAATCACGACTCACGGTGAAAGTGTACACCTCTGCTTGTGAAGTTTAATAAACGGTATACTAGCCGTGCCCATGGACACGAGCGGCCTTTGGGATTCTTACGGAATAGCCGATCATTGATGGATGATGTTTAATTATGTTGGTTAATCATATTGTTAATTGTTATGTACTATTCTTTATTCTTGTTCACCTGATCATGTGGTTATGGGAATCGCTATTACCTTGTTGCTATTAATGCTATAAATGTTAATCATTTAAAAGCTAAAAAGCAAGAAACCAATTAATCGACCTTTGAGCCTCATGAACCCCTGCTATACTTGTTGAGTACGACATGTACTTACGCTTGCTTTACTTTTCAATACTTTGGCAAAAAATCCCGGATGGGTACCAGATTGCTAGAGTCTAGAGGTGCATAGGCTTGTGATCAACCAGTCAGCTGTCCCTGTGGTGTGGAGTCTTTGCCTGAAGATCAGAGTGTGTTTCTGCTGTCTGCTATCTAAAGGTTATATTCTTTATTAATACGCTATTATAATTAAGCATTGTCTTTTGATATTGCCTCTATTTGTGGCTATATGTGAGATTTGACTTTCTGGGCTCACATTTAGCGTGTATCTGGTTTTGTTCTTAAAACCAGGTGCTACAAAGTGGTATCAGAGCAATGTTGACTGTAGGACGCAAGTCTAGTTAGAACTGGTCGTTTTAGCATGCTTTCTTCCTTGTCTACTTCTTGCTTCACTTTAACCTTTGTTATTTTCTTAAAGGTATGCTTGTTCTGGTCTCTACTCTATTACAAAAGCTTGACTCCATCTTGATTCTTTCCGATCTCTCTAAATAGATAGTTCAGAAACGACAAGATCGCCGCATCAACTCGAAAACCA
This sequence comes from Chrysopogon serrulatus, assembly GCA_015844335.1. NCBI lineage: Eukaryota > Viridiplantae > Streptophyta > Magnoliopsida > Poales > Poaceae > Chrysopogon > Chrysopogon serrulatus. The sequence continues at coordinate 5,673 of JADLZL010003294.1, read as the reverse complement.
TGCCCCGAATAGAGGATTCTATTGAGAAGCTCATCCTATCACAACTCGACACACTGGTTGGCGTAAAGAGTACCTCGTCACGATCTTTAGTGGCAAAGCATTCTTTCATCCTCGACTTATGCAGATATTGCATGATCGCTACCCTAATCAAGAAGCTAGAGTGGAATATAAGTGCACTAGGTGGACTCATCCTAGGTATGAAAACCACTGGAGCACAAAAGCACATGTCACAAAGTGGAATGAGTTTATTAGTTCATGTGTGGTGGAATCCATTCACTTGTGTCCTGCTGATCGCTATAACATGCATGCTAGCATATCTGATGCTGCTCACCAGGCGCTACTGGAATACCATGAAAACACTATGAAGAGATGCGGGGAAATAAGCATAAGTATCTTCCTCGACATTCACCTGGGAAGTTTACAATGCGTGATGGCTGATCCTCATTCAGAGTAGAATGAACAACTAAGAGAGATGGCCTTTACAATCCAAGCTCTCCATCAGAAGTTGGAAGATAGTCAATTGGAGTTGACAGAAGTAAGGCAACACTATGAAGAAGCTCTGGATGAGATTGATGAATGGAGGAGTTGTACTGGGCTGTGCAAAGCTTAATGAAGTGGAAGACGTGCCACGTTCATCTTCACACAAAGTGCTACCCCTGAATGCTACTGGCGGTCACACCGTGTTTAAGAATTAGGAGTTTATGTCCCCTATGTATTAAAGACGCTAGTAGCGATTGTTGAGTCAAGTCGAGTTTGTGTGCGATGTGATCTCTTAAGTGCTTAGTTGATTTGTGCTTATGGTTTTGATTGTTTTGGATCTTTGTAATGAGTGCAATGACCTTGTGGAGTTTTTCTACAATTTCATTTAGTTTATATAGGTATAAGGTTTAAGGATTAATGATATATAAATAGTTGGGTTCTTGTTTCTCTCCTGTTTCTTTTATCCTGCTTTAAGGAGCAACATGTCCCTTTTCGGTTTATGCCTCTCTTTTCGTTCATCCAAAAATCATGAGAAAATTCTGGACAATAGTAGACTTCACTATCTTTCTTTGGGCACAAGAACCATCTTGATATCATTTATGGTTGTGGAGTTATTAAAATCACAAGATGGTATAGCTGTGCTGTCCGCAATCTGGAGTACTTTATGTTGTGGATAGTTTTCGACCAACTTAACTTCAGAAGATGAGAAAGTATTCTACATGAAAGATGTAGAGGATTTCATAAGGGTTCCAACCATATAAGGCTCGCTATTATCTAATTAGTGGACATGGAGATATGGCTGTTGTAAGATGCTGTATCTGTGCTGCTAGACTTTCTGGACAGAACATATGGTTGACTGTGAAACACTATTTTAGTTTCAAAATCTGGGAAAGTGATGAATAAGAGAGTTGTAGAGAATTTTATAACCTTTCCAATGGTATGAGTTACAACTTTATCGGATTAGCAGAACAGGAGTTGTAGCTGTTTTATTGCACTGCTGTTTTCCTACTCGCGAGAAATTGCAGGATGTTGGTTCTTGCCTATGAGCATACGTTCCTGTTGGATATGAGAAGACCTTCATGATAGTTAACTGATTGGACGAAGCTGCAAGTTACCCTTGGTGTCCCCCTATCTTATCTTTTCTTAAGGGGGGTAGCCAATATAAAGATGTTGCAAGATGAAGGCCTGTTGCATTCAAGTTCCTCAATTGGGAGCATCAACTATCTCCCTGGTTGAGGAGTTACTCTCAAGTGCAGGTGCCTCTACTCAAGAGTGATGATTTGTTGGATTATTTATGAGGAGCTCCTATACTTGTTGGAAAGAATCGTCAATTCAAGTTATCATCATTTGAAAGTTAGCCTTCGATTGTGTTGGACATCTACAATTGGTAGATGGAGGTTCAGGAAGCCTCAAGCTTTCACCAAGTTCAGAATCAGATTTGTTAAGGGAATTTTTTCTTAGTTAAGTTATCCGTAATGAGGGAATTATGAAAAGGACAAAAAAAGAATTGGGACTCAACCAAAAAGATCTAAGAGTGAGACTTTGGAGTTTTCTTGGATGAAGAGTGTTGGTCAGAGATTTAATGGAAGTTTATGCAATGACCGTCGAGAATAGTAATAGGATAACAGAGATGATGTTAAGTTGTTTCGATCAAGACATCTCAAGTGCATGCTTAAAAGGAGTTAAGGTATAGGTTGAAGTAAATCCTATACGTTAGCTTTGCTAAATCTAGATAAGAATTTTTTTACCCACTATGATCCTACTCATTAAAAATTTGGGAGGTGCTATCATGCAAGAAGGAAAAGTGATGGCTTGGGTGTCAAATTAAATAGTGAAGCATGAATTGAACTATTTGACACAAGGATTTTGAGATATTGAGTTATGTTGTAAAATGGGAGACATTGTTCCATTGGATTCCAATGTGGTGTCTACATGGAATATAAGTGACATCTACGTGGATCATAAAGGACATTTGCTATGTTTGTTATGAGGTTGTGACATCCATTATTTGATTAAATTTGGTTACAGTTTATGACTAGGGAAAATGTTATCACGGGAGAAGTAAAAGTCAAACCCACGCCATTAGCAAAGGAAAAATTATGTTAGTGGGGGATTCGGATGACACCAAGGTTTATAGAGTTGTGTCTTTGTTTGAGTGATGCCACCATTACTACAAAGTTGAGAATAAGAGCTTTCTTTGCGACGAGAGGAATTGCAAAAAAAAAACAGCTACATGCATGAGCAGGACCAATTGACCATTAGTCATTCACTTCATGTAACTTCTATGGCTAGTGTAATTGGGATGAATTTTAGTAACCAACTCATGAAAATTGCCATGCTCTTCATAATTGATAGTCATGTGCTCATGCAATTTAACCACATCATTTATGAATTATTATTTTACTCACTCACACCTCTAGAGAGTTGGCGCCTCAAATTGGCTACATGCCACCACGATATAACATGTCTTCACTATGCGAAGTTTTGTCTTGTTTCCAGTGGGTTGTTTCCACCTGTGTTTGAGATATAGTCCAAAAATAGTTGAGATGCTAGAAGGAACTGAAAATATGATGTATCACTATCCGATCCGCAATCCATGTTTTACTAAAGAACAAAATTGACCGAAGTCGATCGGTGGTACTACCAAGATAGCAATCTATGTATATGTAGAGATCGAGTGCACCACGATGGATCAATCAGAGGCCCATATGGGACTTTAAGAGCTAAATAGTGTCATTCAACATGTCGCGTCTCGATAACATGACAGGAGTAGGTAGCCCACGCCTCCCCCAGCCTTGTCTCAGAAACTTGACATAGTAGTTGTAGCCAGAATCGACAAGAGTTTAGCATGTGATCATTCTCAGTTCCACCACACTTGTAGTATGTACACAACCCTCATAGTCTATGAAATCTTTGTTGTGGTCTGCGTTCGATAGCAATTGAGACGACTATCAGCTGAAAGGTAACTACTAAAAACATGGCCTCTATTTTGGACATGCTCACTCAGGACGGTGTATAAATGATAGGTAAGCACATATATAATGCTATAATACAATTTTCTAGTATTTACTATGCCACCTCCTAACATAAAAGTCTTTTTATAAAATGTGTTACATATAAAATAATATTTTTTTATGTTAGGAGGAGGCAAAAAAAGAGATATTTTGAGACTCATGCTTTGGACCGGCATCATACAAAGACGTGTCAGCCATGCTTGGGCCAAGAAAGATTTGGATTGCTATGCCATATATATACCAGCACAACTAGATCTGTCTCGCATGGCAGAGTAGTACAAAGCACGAGAGGGCCAGGCTGTGCCATTACCGAATGGCCCAAGTCTAGTACAAAGCACAAGAGGGCCAGGCCGTGCCGTTACCGAACGGTCCAAGTCCCACCGAAGACCATGGTAAGTCGTGCGCCAAGCCACCAAGGCCGCCCAAGAGACCTCAACGAGGCCTATGCTGCCTTGTGTGAATGTCAACGTCTTTCTCTCCATTTGTGTGAATGTCACGCTCTTCTTACTGAGTCATGCTAAACGTGGCAGCTGCTGATCATAAGAACAAGACTCTAATCTCCATGGTGAGTCAAGGAGATTATATTAGCCCTCATATGGCACCAAACTGCAGATTTGGATAATACTCATCTCTAGTTCTGTTGCCTTGTTTTGTGTTCATCTTATATATAAACTAATTCACCGATCAATAAAAGATTATTGTGTCTACAAAAAATAATTTTTACTGGCCCCTCAATTTTTTTAGAGGTGATTCACACAGTTTGGAAAATAGAGGAGGAAACAATAGAATAGGTTTTGTATTTCATAGTGAAAGCAGAAACTTCATGAAAGTAAAAGAATCCATAGGAACTGAAACTAAGAATTTGATATCTGAATGATGTACATAGAGGATGTATGTTATTTTGAGACTAGCTGCACCCAGGTTTTTTTTTTTCCCCAAGCAGGGCAGTTCCATCATCCTGTATTACTGCTCTGTTCTGGTGGAGATGCAAGGCTAACAGTGAGCATCATCAACTGTTCATGAACACATTGCTAGCATTCTCCCCTAACGTTTGATCTGAGAAAAAATTGCAAGATTAACCATTGATTTGTTCAATGCAGCCTGCCACAATAAGCGACCTCATTTTCTCCCACCAGCCATGCGTCTATGGCCTATAGATGATCCATCCAGGACACATATCCTCGCCTCACCACACAGCACTATGGTGGTGTGATCAGGCGGCATATGTTTTTGTGCTCATCTTGCATATATACGTACTGATTCAATGATCAAAGATTACTGCTTGTTTTTCTTCCCGTCACATGATATCAGGCTCGCGGCGATCAATCACCCGGGCTCTCACACCACTGAAAAATTCGGCCTTTGCCGAGGGCTAAATACTTTGCCGAGTGCCAAATATGGGCACTTTCGGCAAGGCTCCCCCTGCCGAGTGCCGACTCGTAAAGACAGCACAAGGCAAAGGACAATTCACCCAGTGCCTGGCACCGTAAAAGCCGAGCACCGCACGCGATATATTTGCCGAGTGCTCCAATCACCGGAAAAGGCGACACTTCGGCAAAAGTTGGCGCTTTCAAACGGCATCGGTCATCGTTAACTTTGCCGAAAGTGCCGTGTTAGGCACTTTCGGCAAAAATTACTGCCCAGTGCAAAACTTGGCGCTCGGCAAAAGATACTGCCCGGTGCCAAACCTTGGCACCGGCAAAGCAAATTTTTTTTTTGAATTTTTGACCCCAAATTTTTTTGAGGCTTTTATACATTGCCACAAACAACATGTTAAAGTTTGGGGCATTTCGATTTTTTTTGTTATGTTTCTCTAGTTATTTTATTTTTTTTTGAATTTTTCACGGAAAAGAACGTTTGAGCTGCAGGTGCATCGAATAATGGTTTTGTTTGGTTCAAAAAAAAATGTTATCCTTGTTTTGTTATCATAAATTTAGGCTAAATCTAGAACCGGTCTCAGAATTTCGATCAACGTGCGGGGAGGCGGGGCCGCCTGTGCGGGCGAATCGTTTTTTAATTATATAAAATCTTGAAAGAGCCCAGAAAATTATGAAACTTGGTGACAAATCATGAGATCATATGTATGTGCTGTGGTAAAAATTTGACAAAGTTTCGAGCATGTGGTGGCGTATGGTGCTCAGAATCCCGAACATCATCACATGTGTTTCGTATATCACAT